>JAOWBW010000015.1:1549053-2149053 GCA_026119855.1 Campanula takesimana | reverse complement strand
CCTTGTGGATAAGATGAGCTGTCGCTCGTTGATTGGAGCATGCATATATTATGGTCACTTTGACACTCAACATAAATATGACCGTTATGGACACGTGTTAACGGATTAGGCCTATATGCATCTTTTAACCACCGTTGGATCATTGGCGTAATTTGAATTCTCTTCAAGTCTTTGAATCTTCAATAAATCACTGAGTGTTGAATAAACACTTTGAGGCGCGTTTGAGCCAAGAGGCGCACATGATGTGCGCTAAAACAAGGGGCGCATAGGCGCATAGCATAGCTAGTAATAAGTCCTTGCGCGCGCTATGAAGGGCGCAGGGCGCAAATGAAGAGAGGCGCATGGCGCGTATGCGCGGCTCAAACTTACTGAGTGATTTTTCTTCGAATCTTGATCTTCTTGCCCTATTTCTAAGTCTATTTTATAACAATGGACATCTTAAAAAATGAAGTATAAATACTTCTTACATGTGGGTCTAAAGTCCATGAAATAAAGCTTAGGTGATGGATCAATCAAATCTAATAAATCCTATTACATTAAAACTGAGATATATATGTGGGCATACCCAACAGGTTCACCAACGGACTCATCCAAGGGATTCACTAACGGATTCATCAAACGGATTCGTCAACAAGGGTTCACCAACGGACTCATCCAAGGGATTCACTAACGGATTCATCAAGCGGATTCACTAACGGATTCGTTAACAAGAGTTCACTAACGGACTCATTCAAGGGATTCACTAACAGATTCATCAAAAGGTTCACTAACGGCCTCATTCAAAACATTCAGCCGGCAGGTTCACCTAACGGATCATGCCACCCCCTCTATCAACAAAAGCCGCTCACACAGGGAGCGCACCACTATCTCTCGCAATTCCAAATTCCTGCTTTCATCGAGTCTTTGCTTTTTCTTGGTGATGTCCTCGGCGGGTGTTTTTTAACTTTCGTCAACGCGTTTTGCTTTGCAGTCCACGTCGCCGAGGGGCTCTGTAGACACCCCGCCTTGGACCGCTCACCCCGATTGCACATTTGATTTTGTGTTTCTCCCCATTTTAAGTGTTTCTCGTTAGTTTCTGTCACTTCCGTTAAGTTCCTGACTGACTTCGTTAAGTCCAGGGACTAAACTGAATGACAGGGCTGACTTTCTAGTCCATTCTGTCAAAATTACCTTCTCTGAGTCGCGCGCCTCCGACAGGAGGAGCCAGGCGCGCGCGCCTCCCGCCCCCAAAGCAGGAAGCGCGCGCCTCTGGGCGTCAGTTACAGATTTCTGGCCAGGATTCCCTCCCTTGCTCAATTTACAAGATTTTGCCCGGGAAGGATTTCTTGGTGACTGAGTTTTGGCACCAAAAACACCCCTCTTTCACCTATAAAAACCTCCCTTTACCTCCATTTTTAGGGATCGAAAACTTGATCGAAAAAAGGAACGAAAACCAACCGAAAGATTGAAGATTGAACTTACAAAAACTATACAAAAATCACTTTCTAAAGGTTCTCCAAGGATTTCTTCAAGCAACATTTGAAGGTCTTCGAATTGTAGGTAAAAGTCCATCTTTTCCTTTCTTTTCTACTTCATCTCATCTCTCTCTTTTACTCTAATCAAATGTGCAATCACCCAAATCATTTTGGGACATGACTCTAATGATCACCTCATCTCATTGAGGTTGGTTAAGGAGTTATCTCCTACATTCCAAACTCTATTTTAAACCCCCTTTCCATGACTTAAAGAAGAAGAAGAAGAACGTTTTTATTCATGTAGATTTTGATCAAGCAAGACCAACTTTAGTTGGGCGAGATGGGTGTTTCGGTACTTCCCATCTCGTAATCTAACCCCCGAACCTCAAAACAAAGAATCTCTGTTTTCGTAATCAAACTTAGGCTACAATCAATAGGTTTTTCTTATGTTCCTCAAAACATAGGTGGCGACTCTAAAACAAGTTAGACATCCTAGGATAACACCACGCGCTCGAGCCTAAGGCCGTGGTTCCCCTGGGGTATCTACAGTATTGTCTCATCTTAAACAATCCCATCCTCTAGTAAAATTAACATAAGGATCAAAGGGGCAGTCGTCACATTAATCGTAACTAAACCCATCAGTGGTCACATATATAAATCAACTAAATGACATGGATCAAGTATGGATGTCTAGCATGGAAATAACATTAAATGTGATCCATACATGTCTATTTCCAACAGGTCCAACCTTATGAGATCAACCAAATATTCAGAGTGCTGAATAACTGAAAACTGAATACCTAATTTACCGAAACTGAAATCAAATACTTAATGTCATGACAATGAACCTTTAATGTATAGCAAACTCCCACTGAATCAAGACATACTTGATTGTAAACACCATACAATTAGTATTTCTGAAAACCATTAGTGTTAACTTACTATATGCATCCGCAATCATGGAGTTTGTTTCAATATGCTCAATACAGCTTTGTCCACTCTGAATCACTTTATTTAAAGACTATCAGATTGTTGTCACAAAATAACTTTAGTGGCATCACAATGCCATAAACCATAACGACAACATTTCACAGTCATGTTCATGATGTGATGCATCTTGGCATCTACAAAGTCAGAATCCAAATACCAAATGATCTCATCCTTAGTATTTGACTTTCTATGTATGTAAGCACATAATCATTTATTCTCTACATCCAGAAACGATCATCATGTTGACTTTTCAGACCTTAATATTTCTCCCACTCAACATTAGGATCGAGTTGATGTTAGCAAAATAGAGAAGAAAATATAAACCAAATACATTCACATATAACCAAAATATGTTCGAATTTTATGATATTATTAAAAGAAAACCGGTGCAACGTTAATTATAGTCTTTGGACATAAATTAACTTGCAACTGACTTTCTTAATTAAGTGGACAAACATTGACAATAAATCCGGTCAAGTTTGGAGCCTTTCTTTGGACCGGCTTCACCCACATGGATACTTAACGATACTCACATGTTTACCACATCATATTTAATGATCAAATATTAACAATAAAATTATCTCAAGTACTAAGTCTTTCTTTGTACTAACATATTCACAGGTCCCAAAAATTGAAACAATTATCCAAACAGTCCAGTTGTTAGCCAAGACCCACTTTAGAGACCTATGTATTTCAATTCACTGTAAGATAATTAATTGAATTAATTAAGACCAAACAATAAACCACATGCCAAAGAAATCCTTTCTGAACCGACACCGAAAACAAACCGGTGATTTTTTTTATTTTTTTTTTGAATCCAACCGATTGACTGTTTTCAAGATTACTTATTATACTTCCTTATGGCGTGGACATTGTCAAAAAAAATAAAAATTACTTATTAAACTCCTAGTCCATCTAAAGGACATGATTCAAAATTGAGTGTAAAAATCATGAGACAGACTAGTCATTTAGGCGCCGTTTAAACATTAAGGTCTGAAATATTAAGGTCTGAAAAGTCAACATGATGATCGTTTCTGGATGTAGAGAATAAATGATTGTGTGCTTACATATATAGAAGTCAGATACTAAGGTTGAGATCATTTGGTATTTGAATAAAAAAAAAAACTGTGAAATATTGTCATTAGGCTACATTTGAATTATGGCATTGCAATGACACTAAAATTATTTTGTGACAATAATTTGATAGTCTTTAAATAAAGTAATTCAGAGTGGACAAAGTTATTGAGCAAATTGAAACAAACTCCATGATTGCGGATGCATATAGTAAGTTAACACTAAAGGTTTTCAGAAATACTGATTGTATGGTGTTTACAATCAAGTAAGTCTTGATTCAGTGGGAGTTTGCTATACATTAAAGGTTCATTGTCATGACATTAAGTATTTGATTTCAGTTTCGGTAAATTAGGTATTCAGTTTTTAGTTATTCAGCCCTCTGAATATTTGGTTGATCTCATAAGGTTGGACATGTTGGAAATAGACATGTATGGATCACATTTAATGTTATTTCCATGCTACACATCCATACTTGATCCATGTCATTTAGTTGATTGATATATGTGACCACTGATGGGTTTAGTTACGATTAATGTGACGACTGCCCTTTTGATCCTTATGTTAATTTTACTAGAGGACGGGATTGTTTAAGATGACACAATACGGATAAGCATATGCGACTAAAGTTTATGATATGATATGCGATTTCTTGAGGCATTATATTTATGTACAAGTATGAGTCCAAGTGGGAGATTGTTGGAAATTTTTGTGGACTATACATTGTACATATATAATAATTTAGTATTTAGGCACGCAGACGTGTGTGCACTACGGATTAATCGCCTAGAACATATTATTATAAAGTTAGTTAGGCCTAATTAAAGTGAGGGCTTTGGACTCTAGGCCCCCTGGGTGAGATCCAAATGCCATAAAAACCCAAGGTCAGATCAAAATCCCATTTAAACCCACCACAGCCCACAACCCGCCCCAGCCCTGCCCATGCCCTGCCCAGCCCAGCCCGCCCATACCCAGCCCAGCCCGCCCATACCCAGCCCGCCCGCCCATGCCCAGCCCAGCTCACTGTTTGGATGCAAAATTAAAATGTTGGGTATGGGAATTGAACCCATGACTTATTGTGAAAACTAACAACTTAACCACTACACCAGCCTACTGTTTGATACAAAATTTGCAATATTACTATTGCGCCTAAATGAAACTAAGTGAAGAAAAAACAAGATTCTAAATCAATTTATAAAATTTTTGATTATTCCCAAAACATCAACTTTTTGTTAAAAAAAAAAAAAAAAAAAAAAAAACGAAAAACAAGATTTAAAAAAAATATATATAAAGTATTTAAATATTTTATTAGAAAAAAAAATATAAAAGACCCAAAGATAAATTAAATTATAATTTTGTGCAATATCGAATTTTAATTTTAATTTTTTTTTACTAGCACCCTCCAGTAAACTATTTATATAAAATGACACTATTTAAGTCCTTATTACCAAATTGTCATTATTTGCACTTATAAGACGTTTTGAGAGACTCATGAGTCTGCTATGAGACCTTGTAAATAGACCCTCATAAGTCTTATATGAGACATTTTTACATGTCTCATAAGAATTTACAAAAGACTTTGATACAAATTATAAGACCTAAAAAATACACTTATGAGACCTTTGAGAGACTCATGAGTCTGCTATGAGACCTTGTAAATAGACCCTCATAAGTCTTATATGAGACTTTTTTACATGTCTCATAAGAATTTACAAGACTTTGATAGAAATTATAAGACCTAAAAAAAATGCACTTATGAGACCTTTGAGAGACTCATGGGTCTGGTATGAGACCTTTGTAAATAGACTTATGAGTCTGGTATGAGACAATTTACATGTCTCATAAGAATTTACAAGACTTTGATACAAATTATAAGACTTAAAAAATCACTTATGAGACATTTAAGAGACTCATGAGTCGGATATGAGACCTTTGTAAATGGCTCTCATGAGTCTGATATGAGACAATTTACATGTTTAATAAGAATTTACAAGACTTTGATACAAATTATAAGACCTAATTAATCATGTTTTTTTAATGTAAAATGATATTTATTTTACAAATTTAATGTTTTTGTGAATAATCAAGAATTTCATTAATTGATTGGAAAGTTTTAATTGCTGACATTTATTTTGGCAAGAATGATACTTCTATTATTAAATGTTGTGAAACATTAATCAAGTTGTTCTAATATATTTTTAATATTAACTCTTATACCGAAAGTATAAGACTAGTTCTTCTCTTATACTTTAGATATGAGAGTAATTTTCTCACATTAAATCCCCATTTTTTTAAAGAAATTATATACCTAAAATATAAGACTAGAATTACTCTTATATTTAAGGTATAAGAGTTATTTAGTTTATTTTCTTATAATTCTCATATTTTCAGTATATAATAGACTTAGTTGGTGTCATTTATGTAAATAAATGCCTTAACAGAAGGGTGATAATTAAAAACTTATAAAATATTATGAAATAATGTATTTTCGCAAATATAATTTAATTTATTTTTTAGGTCTTTCATATTTTTTTAATAAAAAGCTTTAGATATTTTATATTCTTAAATCATGTTTTTAATATTCTAACATATATTAAAAAAATTGTGTTTTTGTGAATATTCAAGTTTTTCATTAATTAATTGTAAAATCTCAAGTTTTGTAATTTAGTTTCGTCCAGATTTCAGTTAGTAATAATAAATATTGCAAAATTAGAAACAAGCAATGCATTGGCTTAGTGGTAAAGACATGGTTGTTATTGTAAAAGACCTAGGTTCGAAACCTGGGAACAACATTTTTGCTTTTAATTAAAAGGGGTGGCTGGCATTGAGTTCTGGATCCGGGGCGGGTGGGCGGGTCGGGACATCGGGCCTGGGCATTGGGCTTGGGGGCAGCCTGACCTGAGTAGTGTGTGATGGGTTTTTGGGCTTTTATGGAATTTTGATTTGGACAATGGGTGGAGGTGGACTTTTGGATCTCAGGTGGACTTTTATGGAATAATGATCTGGGAGAAGGGGCCTTGTGGAATTATGCCTTAAAGTGATCTACTAAAGTTAAGGGGCCTTAAGTCATCTTTTATAAGTATGGGGTTTATTGTGTAAATGTGTAGAAACCAGATTGTATTTACAAATAGATGAGGGGCCTATTTGTAAATACTATTAATGGATGCATCCTTTCATCCTAACGGATGTGTTATAACTATCCTAACGGATGTGTTATAACTATAATTAGGGGTCGGGTCCCCAATTGAACGTATCATCTCTAGTTCTCCTACATCCCTTCAGTAGAGACAAACAATGGAGTATACGGATCAATTGACAAACAATGGAGTATACGGATCAATTGGAAGATTTATTCAAGGCTTCCGCTCAATCCTTAACAGATTAATCAAGTTTTCCGTTATAACGAATTAAAGTACGCTTCCGCTTTTGTTTTATTTGGTATACTCATTGAATTGAATTGGATTGGTAATAAGGAAAATCTCTCTACAATAGTCACACACTTAAATTGTGAGTTTCACTTTTAAATTATTATACTCAATACTCATAACCATTTTTCCACTCACTATCTATTTGTATATATATATATACTCTCTTTTTAATTCTCGTATATTTTCAAAATGATATGATCTAGTTTTTAGATATTTTCAAAATTAAAAACTTGTGTGAGACCGTATCACATAAAACTTCTTCATTTTCAAAATGGTATAAGCTGTTGCGTAATACTAGTACAGTGTTTTTTTTTTTTTTTTTTTTTTTTTTTAACTTTGATTTTACTAAACAACAAGAACAAATGGTTTAATACCGAGATTAGAGAGAAAAAAGAGAAGAAAGAGAGGAAGGAGAGTCCACCTCCATTAGAAATACGTATAGTTAAACCAAACACCTACCAGAACTCCCCCAACCACACTCCACCGGTCAACCTATACATACACATTCAAAACTCAATCTAATCCCTACATTCACTCACCATTGTGATTGTATATATAGAGAAAGAGAAAGCTCCTCCACTGCAACTACAACTCTACTATTACAACTGCAATTAGAATTGTTACTGGAACTGGATTCTAATCTTATCCGAATTCCGTTAATTAAATATTTGAATTCCATGTTCAAAACTGTCTCTCTTTTGTTTTCTCTCTCTCCTCTTCCGAGAAATTCATGAGAGAGATTAAGAAGAAGAAGATATGATGATGATGAAGAAATTGAAAACCTATGTCAATAACTTTGTCAATAACTTGCGCCATCCTCACACCATACAACGTAAATGGATCTTCCCTTTTTTAATCATTGTTTCTCTCTTCATCTTCTTCCTCACAACCCTAACTTCTCCTGACGGCACCCATCTCAAACCCTCCGCCTATTCCACCGCCTTCGTCGAATCCAAGCTCCGTCCCATCCCTGTTTCTTCTCTTCCCTCCCCTCCCCGCCTAGCTTACCTCATCTCCGGCTCCAAAAATGACGGAAAGATGCTCCGCCGTACTCTCCTCGCGCTCTATCATCCTAATAATTACTACGTTGTTCACCTCGATGCCGAGTCTTCTCCGGAGGAGCGGCTCCAACTCCATCGGTTTGTCAATGATTATCCCCTTTTTGTTAAATTTGGTAATGTTATGCTGATTACTAAGGCTAATCTGGTGACATATCGTGGGCCTACTATGGTCGCTAATACGCTTCACGCTGCCGCGATCTTGTTGAAGGCCGGTGGGGATTGGGACTGGTTTATCAATCTCAGTGCATCTGATTATCCACTCGTCACTCAAGATGGTGCGTCCCTATCTTTTAATTTACTTTTGATTGCTTCACTTTTTGACTTTGTTTAGCTGATTTTTTATTTTTTTCTTTCGTATTGCTTAATTAGATCTGCTTCACACATTCTCACACTTGCCGCGGGATCTCAATTTTATTGATCATTACAGTAATCTTGCGTGGAAAGAGTGAGTTACTTCTCTTTAATTGAAGCAATTTACTTTCCTTTCTTTGTTTATCTGTGTAACTCACTTATCCTATTTGTATGTTAGGACTCATCGTGCAAAGCCAATAATTATTGATCCGGGATTGTATATGACAAAGAAATCTGATGTATTTTGGGTTACACAACGAAGAAGTATGCCGACAGCATTCAAAGTTTTTGCAGGTGCGCTAAGATTAGAACTTTGATATCTCCTCTTGCATTCCGCATTTTCGTTGCATGTTTGCTTGGTCGGTTGGTTGCTCTTCTATTCGCTGTGATGCTTTTAGATGGGTTCTGTTTTAATTGTCTGTTAGTTGTGACTATTACTTGAATTGTGCGTATTGTTGCTTTACATATTTGCAACTGCAATTTGGTATCTTTTACCTGTTTTTTTTTTCTTTTTTTTTTTCTAACATTGTCATTTTACATGTTAGGCCTTGACACCGGTATATGAACTGATTGCACTTTGAAATTTATTCAGCATGTCAAACTTCAATATGATTGCTTGATAGTACTCATCCGTTGGCAATCATATATGTTAAAAATATTCCATTGTGTAATACATTATGTTAAAGTGGTTCCAGTCTCTATTCATCTAAATGAATGTTAAGTTATACAACAACCAAAATGCATGTATACTCAATTTACTTGTTCATAGTTCATTCTTATCATTGCAATGAGAACTTTGAGGATACTTTTAGGGGCATGAAATATCCTATGATTAAAATATGAGGGCTTTATTTTTCATCCAACTTCTGAATTATGGATAGATGAGTTACAAAATACCCTCTAGTTTGTACCCAGTCACAGTGATCTACATTCTTGTATGAAATAATTTAGTAGTTCCATAGGAATATATGTTTCTTGGCACGAAATTAAGAAGGATTTCCTCTGAAGTAGGAAGGTACGCAGACCCAGCAATGGCAGACTAGGGAAGTGTGCTTCGGTTTGCATGTTCCTTTCATTGATGCCATGAAATTGAAGTTTGGGAAGCTCTAAATTTGTTTTGCAAGGCAGGCCCTTCAGTCCACGCTCCCAATTTTCTGTTCACATCTCCAAATTTCTAATTTAATTGTATCACCTTCTTTCCTGCCAATTCCTCTCCCCTACATTCTTCTCTTAACACAAAGTATATGATAAATAAGCCTGTAGTTTCCACTTCTAATATACTTGAGCATTGAAGGAAAAGTTGTCTACATTAAGCCCACTGGACTCAGCCCTCCCCTGGACCCCATTAATAATGAGAGCTGTTGTAAACCGAGGTTACCCTTTTTAATTTACGAAAGCATTGCCAAACTCTAGATACTTCTGTTATACGAGGAAATATTTAACAACTTTAGTGATTTAATCTTATGCATTTCTAACGTTTGAAGATAGGGAAATATACTAGTGTGCAAACACCCTTATGCAGCACAGGTACCTATGCATTGTCCAAGATATAAATTTTACCCCTGGCGTAGGAAGAAATTTCACTCCTGGTGTAGGAAAATAGACTAGTGACCATATGCCACTCAGTAGGAACTATTTTTTGGCAAAGGAAATAGGTTGCGGCTGCAGCTGCTATTACCCTGTTCCTCAGGACTTCAAGTCATTATATGACGGTGCTTTTCTGTTTTGTATATTGGCTTACACATAATAGATTTGAGCAACTACAACTTGATACTTTTTCTTCACACTTCCTTTTTTGACACTTTATGCACCTATAGCAGATTCTAAGATGTTCAGGCAATATCAATGGGACTGGTGAAAGAAATAGCACTGAGAGAACAATTTTCCACAGGCCTTTAGAATATCACTTGCATATCAACTAAGTAATGTTTGGATAATGCTTAAGCTCATTGGCCTCCACTAAGTAGCACTCCTGTCTCAACTTAAGAAGGTGTACTTTCTGCCAAATATTGTCCAATTTAAGCCGTAGATTTGCTTTTCATGGAGTTTCTTTCTTTAGGACGATTATTATAATACGCTTACAACTTGTAGACGAGAAAGAAGTCGCCAAATCGACTTCACGCCACATTTTGATGCGGGTAATCTTATGAGTAAACGACCAAAATGACCCGCGTACTATTCAAACACAACGAATTTGACCCGCGTACTATCTAAACTACCAAACTAACCTGCGTACTATACTTAAATTCACCAAATCAACCCAAATCATTAATGGATACTAACAAATGTTAGCAAACGTTAGTAAAAGGGTGTAAAGTGTAAACTATTAAACTATGAACCTTAACATATTTTCTAAAAAGTTGAAAGGGTCTTATCTAAAATGTAATTTTACAAATAACCCCTCCCCCTCTTAAAGAAAACCACGCCTCTGCTTCCACCCCACGCCCACGCCACCATTCAATACCCCCACCTTCATCGTCACTGTTGCGGTTCCTCCTCCCATCTCTTTTCATCCTAGACTTCTAAGTGCCATTTTTCCGTCACTGCTCTACCGAAACTGGCGCCTCTGTTTCCTTTCCTTTCGCTTTTGTCGCCCTGATTCCAAGTCGCCTCAAATGAGCCTTCAACCTTTGACTTTTGGCTAAATTATTCCTGGGATTCAAGCTTCTTCATCTCCCATCCTTCAAACTATTTGTTTATGTTTCTCCTTCTCATACACTCAATTTCTCAAATATGTTTTCACCTCTAAAGAGATCTGGGTTTTTATTTTTATTTGTTTAATTTTGTAGATCTAGTTTGAACTCAATTTTGAATTTTCTGTTCTGCTTTTGTTGTTTTTTAAATAGTTGTTCAAATGAAATGACAATTGCAATATTTTAGCAAATTTTGTTCAGACGGGGTTGAATTTCACAGTTGAACGGTGGTGGTGGTAGTTGAATTTCATTGAATCTTGTTTCCAGATCTGATTGGGGATGGGCCGACGGGGTGGGAGTCGGATTGTTAAGATGGAGGCAGGGAAGAAAGTTGCAGTCAAAGAAGGTGGGGAGAAGATGGGAAAACGCTGGAAGGGAGGGGTGGAAGGGAGCGGGGAAGATGATAGATTGGTATGGCAAGTGGTGGGTGGGATAGTAGGTGTAGCATTGGGGTACGGTTGGGAGCATTGGCGGGGTGGAGGAGAATTCTCCAATCCAGATTAAGATATGGGTAATTTATTTTTTCTCTTTTTTTTTTTTTTTTTTTTTTTTTTGCAATGATCTGGGTATTCATTGGGGGATAATTATCTGGGTATTCGTTGATCGGATTTTGAGTTTTTAAGATTGCATAATTCGAATTGGATGGAGCTGAATTCAGAAAAGGACGGTGGTGGTGATGGTTAGGCAGTGGCGGTGTTTGGGCAGCGGAATGGTTGTGCCGTGGCGGTGTTTGGGCAGTCAAAATGGTTGGATTGTGCTGAATACAAAATCCTTCATTAAAAAAATAATAAGAAAAGATGAACAGCAGGGTTCACAAAATAAATCAAAACAATGTTATTTTGCATTACTCAAAAATTTTGTTTTTTTTAGGGGGCTATTTGAAAATTAGCATGTGATACCCGTTAACTATATAACGGCTGTTAGGAAAGTAGGTTGATTTGGTTAATTTTACAATAGTACGCAGGTCAAATTGGTAGTTTGAATAGTACGGAGGTCAAATTGATGGTTTAGGCATAGTACGCGGGTCATTTTGGTTGTTTATTCGTAATCTTATTAGATAGAGACTTTTCAACCACTCCTTAATTTGCATAACAAGTCAAAGTTTACCTTATCAATTGGATATAAAGGGTGCAAACGATGATGATGTTGCAACGCAATAGTAACAGCACTGAATTTGTTTTAAATTAGTGTCCAATACTCCAATTCAATAATCTTCTTTGCCTGTAAGAGTGTCCAAATTGAAATCTTGTTCTCTTAATTTTTTTTTTTTTTTGGCAACTTACAGAGAAGTCTTTTGTGGTTATTAGAGGGTGCGTATGTACCCCCCCCCCAGGTATCATATGAAGCAAATAAGCCTACTATGGATCATTTATCAGTTTTATTATCCTAAATGGCTAAATTGCCCTATAAACTTGAGGCAGTGCATGTTATTACAAGAAAATTTGAGGGCATTTTAGTTATTTATGTTAACAAATTGATAGATGCAAGGCCCAATTTAGCATAGTAGACTTATGTGCTTAATATGATGTATTGCCTACATTCAGCTTAAGAGGGGCAATATTATAATATGATGTTAATTTTTCTTAGTAAAAAGGGGGTGAAACTCTAATATTTAAATCTGAAAAGCAAATTTTTCATTCTTTGCTAGTAATAAATTGCTACAATCATGGGAGCGGCGGCCCCCTTAAGCCAAAGGTTGGCTCCACCACTAAATGCTACATTGTGAACATTAGACTTTTTATAGATATGTGCTTGTAAAATTGCTTAAAAGTCCCTTTTTTTAAATATTACTGAGAAACAAAGACGACCCCTCATTTGACATGGAGTGAGTATCATATTTACCCCAAAAGTTCTGTCTTCACAAAACTTAACATTCTGCCCTTTTGCTGAAGGCTTGAACTTCTACTGTTACTCTTAATGTCTAAATGGAATTAATGGTATGGTTGTCAGGGGAACATGAATGTACTGTTTCAGATATATGATGTACATATGATGTCAATTTTTGTTGAGAATTTTGTATTCCCAACGTTGCATTGTTCCCTCCAACGTTTGAGTGTGGCATCATACCAATGTCGCTTATTGAATATGATTATGCTATAGAGCTGTTGTAATTTGTCTGCTTAAGATTTGAGAAGTACTATACTCTATACCATGAAAAGCACCATCCTCTCCGTTTTTCTCAATAAAGTTTGAACTGCTGCGCATTACATTTCATGTCAATTGTTCACCGTTTAATAATGTGCTTATGCTGAAAAACACCATCAACACATGGTGATTTTTGTGAAGCTGTAGTATTTTTTGAACTATTATTACTCTTCATTGACTAAGATATCCTCTACTGAGGTGAAATTTTATTGGCTTTTATTTCAGGGTCGGCTTGGATGGTACTTTCTAGACCGTATGTGGATTTCTTAATATCGGGATGGGACAACTTACCACGTACTGTCCTTATGTACTACTCAAATTTCATCTCCTCCCCAGAAGGCTATTTTCACACAGTCATATGTAATTCCCCCGCATTCATCAACACCACTGTCAACGATGACCTCCACTTCATATCTTGGGACAACCCTCCACAACAGCATCCTCACTACCTTACTGTGGATGACATGCAGAGGATGGTTAAAAGCGATAGACCATTTGCAAGAAAGTTCCACCGAGACGACCCACTCCTTGATAGGATTGACTCTGAGCTCTTGTTTCGAGGCAAAGACAGGGTTGTACCTGGGGGTTGGTGTATAGGTAGTAGGAAAAATGGATCCGACCCGTGTACTGTGGCGGGTAATCTCACAGCTTTAAGTCCCACATCTGGGTCGCAGAGGCTGGAAAGGCTAATGGGGTACCTCTTAGCACCTGATCATTTTAGAGCTAGGCAATGCAAATAGCATACATAAAATTGTGAGTTTTTAGTTATTTAGATTAGATTAGATTAGATTTGATTTGATTTATAGTTGAAAAGGTTTGATAACTATAATTCCATTGCACATAAAGAAGTCCACTAGAGCTTCCACGTTCAATGGGGTTTGGGCATGCATGGAGATTGCTGCCATAAGTTGGAATTTTTTTATTTTTTATTTTTTATTTTTTTTTTGATGGAAAGCGAAGGGGACTATTTCCTTGCTGAAAACAGCGTGGTATATTAGACATGCCCGGTTCGTGTGAACCGCCGGTTCGCAGTTCACAATATGGATGAACCTTATAAAACCGCTTATACACGGTTCACGGTTCCGGTTCACGGTTTATACGGTTAGTTTTTTATTTTAATTTTTAATTATTTTTATTTATTTTTAAAAAAATTAACGGAAAAATAGATTTAAGCTATATAAATTTTTTTTTGATTGTGTTTAGGTGTTTCGTTAAAAAATTACCGAAAAAGTGGATGAAAGTCATAAAAAGATGAACTAAATGGATGAAACTTATATGGAAAATGTTAAAAATATCAAGGTTTATGTTTCACGGTTCATGAACCGCCGGTTCAACCGCTTGTTCATGGCCTATGAACCTTGTAAAACCGTGAAAAACCGTGAACCGCCGGTTCACGGCTTTTGGCAGTTTTTCACGATTCATTTGAACTTTTGTTTTTTCTAGTATTCAAAAGCATTTATTCATTTCATTGAAACCTCTCTTCTCTTTCTGCCCGCCCCTTAACTGTAATCACTAGTACTAAAAATTCGGAGTGTGGCATTTAAGACCAAACCCAAATGGTCTCTGATGGTTTGGTGCAAAAATTGCACCATTCAGTGCCGCAAGTTTTGCACCAAATATCTAACGAGTAAACGACATTTTTGCCATCTGTACTATTCAGGTTTTCACTTTTACATATGTACTACTGAAACAACAAAAGTAACCTGTACTATTAATTAATCAGCAAAAGTAACCAAAATCGTTAATGAATGTTAATAAACGTTAATGGGCATTAGCAATTTAACAGAAATTAGTGTCAATATTTTCAATTTGCCCCCAAAAGGCAACAAACTTTTATCTCGCTTAATTGAGTACTAAAAGGGGTAAATCTAAAAATCATCAAACTAAAAAGACTAAAAATGAAACATAAAATTTACAAACACCTCCCTCATTCATTATATGCTTCCTATTTTACAAATCCCCGCTCCCCCTTCCCCAAAAGATAAATAAATAGAAACCCTAATTCCTTATCTCCCCAACCCACCAGCACCTACCCTTTCATCTCCACTGCCATCTCCTCCGGCAATGGCCACCCCACCCCTTCCTTTCGGGTATTTCACATTCTCTTGTCAAAACCATACCATCCCCCACTCGACCATGGCCACCGTCTCACTTCTTCTTCTCCGTCAACAACTATGAAATCCCCATCTCCCATGGCCGCCTGCCTTCTTCTTCTTCTCCTTCTTCTTCTTCTCCTTCTTCTTCTTCTCCGTCGATGCCGGAGCATCACCCACCTCTCTCTGACTAACAAATTCAACGAATCTGACCTATTCTTCTTCGCAAATCACTGAAACTTAGCAATGGTCCACCCTTATGTTCTGTGTGTGCCTCTGTGCATTTGTGTGTGTGTGTCTGCGCGTGTGGCTCCTTCCTCAATAATGAATCTTTTTTTAGTTTGATTTTCCATAATATGGTTTAGATTTGAATTAAAAAAAATGGAGATCTGGAGCTTGAAAGATGTGGACCTAAGTCTGCATTTTGTAATTGGGTTTTTGATTTTTTGTTAAGATTCAATGATTAAGTTATGTTTTGAGTTTGATTTTGAATTTCTAGGAATCTAGATTTATTACTTTTATGGTGGGGATGGGGCAATTTGGTGGAATGATGGTGGTGGGAGGCTATGGTGGTTATGGACAGTGGTCTTGGTTGTTTGTTGAGCTGAGGTTAACAAAGTGAAATCATAAATGGAAATTTTCTTTTTCTTGCATAAGAAAAGAAAAGTTAGGTTTGAAACAATTATTAAGCTTGTTAAGTTTCTAACGATAATTGCGCAAGTGACTAAAACAAAAAATATTAAGTTTTTTGAATGAAAACAGAAACAAATGCATAGATTAGGTTTGAAACGGTTATTAAGATTGTTAAGTTTCTAACGCCTATTAACGTCCATTAATTTTTTTCACGATTTTGGTTAGTTTTGCTAATTTATCGATAGTACGCAGCTTCCTTTTGTTGTTTAGATAGTACGGGGGTTAAAGTGATATTCTTGACATAGGAGGTCAGAAATGTGGTTTACTCAATATCTAACCATCATGCTTCAAAAAAAAGCATGTACTGAAAATATTTTTTATTATTTTATTTCATTTTATATGTTTTCTTTTAATTGGTATACTATTATTTATAATTCAATTGAAATTATATTATATTAAATTTAATAAGGCATGAAATTAGATAATTATATTAGACTACAAAAGAAAATAAAATTTGTTTAAAATGAAAACATTTAAAATGCAACTAAATTAGAGAAGTATATTATTTGCATTTTTAAATAAAAGTCATACTCCCTCCGTTTCATGTCACTTGAGACCAAAAATTTTGGCACACAAATTAAGGAAAAGTAAGAGAGAGAAATAGTGGAAGGAGATGTTTGTGAGTATAAAAAATAAATAAGAGAGAGAATGAGTGGGAGAAATAGTAAGTGGATTGGTGTTGTGAGTGTAAAAGTAAAGTATGAGAGAGAATGAGTGGGGAGAATAGTAAAGATTCTTTACCATTTTGGGCAGTCTCAAGTAATGTGAAACAGGCGAAAAGGGAAATAAGTCTCAAGTGACATGAAACGGAGGGAGAAGTTAGTTACTCTCTCTGTTCTAGACTAAAGTTCTTACTTTCCTTTTTGTTTTGTCTCGTATAAAGGTTCTTAGTTGTTTTATTATCTAAAATGGACAATGGGACACACTTATCATTCTCACAACAAAAACTTTCTACCCACTTTCTATCTCTTACTTTACTTTTCATACTCACAACATTTACTTTTTCTTGATCTCCGTGCAAAATCAAACTAAGAACCTTAATCCGGGACGGAGGGAGTAGTTTATTGTATCATTGTACAAGCAATGTAGTCCTTCTGTCTCAGAAAGTTTGTCTTATTTTGACTTTTATAGTCAACATAAATAAAATTTGACCGCATTGGTGTCGATCTAATGATCACAATGAAATTTTAAAAAATTGTTACTGATATATCACTTAATGATTTGTCAATTTCAATTTTTAGAATTTCGGTTGTATAATTAGATTAATATCAATGTTTGGTCAAAATTCATTTATGTTAACCATAAAAAGTCAAAATGAGATAAAATTTCTGAGACATGAGGAGTATAAGTTAGAGAAGCTTATTATTTGCAAATACTAACAAGTCAAATTTATTTTGTGTCTGAAAAAGTATATGATAAAATTTAATTATTTGAGGACCGAAAAAGTAAATTATAAAATATATTTATTGGTAATATAATACTGAGTGAGGTGGAATATAATAACTGATAATTTAAATACAAGCACAAATTAAATTTATTCTTTTTAGCACAAAAAATAACTCATTAACTTCAAACATCAAATCCAATCTACTTTGTCTCAAAGTGATTGTCTAAAAACAAAAATTAAATTTATTCTTGATTTTCAAACATCAAATCCAATCTACTTTGCCTCAGTCTTGCGTATTGATTAGCACGATTGATTAGCACGATCGTGCCTATTCTTAAGACACGGTCGTGCCCGACGGTTTTCAGAAACGTGCTTCCTGATTTCTTTCCAGATTTCGAGTTTATTATTCCTTTTTTACTAGTGCGAACCCCTTGCTACGCACGAGAAAGTTGAATGTTTGATAAATAATTTTTATTTTACTATAATAATTTTTATTTTATTATAGTAACAATTCTAAAATAAAAAATAGAAGTAAAAAAATGTGAAATATTTGAGTAAGTGTCAATCACTATAGAAGACCTTCTTTATTTATTTTTCTAAAAAAAAAATGGTCATTGAAAATATATTTTGAATTAACTATTGAACCACTTTTGATTACCAATTGTTATCTAATTTATTTCTTAACCAAATGACCTAATTCAAAAGCTTAAATTGCTCTTAACTCAATGAGTAATGCCCACGATTTTTTATATGATTTTAAGAGGCATAAATCATATTCGAATGAATAACGTTAAAACATGCTAGTATTAGATTAGTTGCTGCCAATAAAGGACATCAGTAAAAGATTGGAAAATTCAGTCATGAAAACCAACTCAAATAGAAAAACTTAAAACATGAAAGTTGTAGAAAAAATAAAAATACATGAAACTCGGAGTTTTTAAATTCAGAAAAATAGTTTTGATCAATTAAATACATGGAGACATTTAAAACCTTAAATGGAAACACATTTTGACAGATTTTACTGTCATGCAAGATGGGTGAAAATAAATATGTAAATTATGCATAAAATTATGTGAACATCTGGAAACATACTTTTATGGGTTAAGAAGATTTTCCAGTTTACAAATCTCAAAATTTCCATGTATGTATTTTACTATAATTATTGCAAAACAAAGCAGACCTTTATAGTGCATCCATGGGCAGATTTTTGTTATTTCAAATTTGTAGTCCAAAACTAAGACAAATGAATGAAGATTGTAGAGGTTTCTGCAAATAGATAAAGAAGAATCAGTGATAGCCAACAAAAGTGTATGTGATATTAAAAAAAACATAAACAAAAATAAAAACTTAAAGAAACAACGTGTAAAGCAATGAATCTTACAACTTTGAACAACAACAATTTCAAAAGTATCCACGTAGGTAGCTGCAAGAAATAAAAACATGACAAAATTAATAAAGCTCATAAATTTTCATCAACAAAATCAATCAAAAATATCACACAAACAAAGATAAGAGAAATACAACAACAAAAACAAATTTCTTTCTCATATTTATATTTCCATGCAAAGACTGTATGCATTCTTTTATTAAAAGTGATTAAAAAGTATTTATATCATTAATTAGGGAGTTGAAGGAAAGGAAACTAAAAAAACATGAACAAAATTTATTCAAACATAAATACTATCTTTCAAATTTTTGGGTGGTTATGTATGAATGTGTAAAGTATCTTTTCATGAATGTCTAATGTATGACCTTTCACAATCCATACGGGTCTATGTATGTATATGTAGTGTTAAATGTAATAATTAACATATAATGTAATTATTATAATTAATTAATAATTACCTAATAATATTAATAGTAATTTTAAAAGTGATTAAAAAGTATTTATATTTCCATGCAAAGATTGTATGCATTCTTTTATTAAAAGTGATTAAAAAGTATTTATATTATTAATTAGGGAGTTGAAGGAAAGGAAACTAAAAAGACATGCACAAAATTCATTCAAACATAAATACTCCTATATCTTTCAAATTCTTGGGTGGTTATGTATGAATGTTTAAAGTATATCTTAATGAATGTCTAATGTATGACCTTATAATCTTTCTTATTCTTTATCAGTTTTCTTTTTCAATTAGGGGTAATTATTGTAATTCATGCACCGAATTTAAATGCAATGAGTCTTATCCTATAATTTGATTAGTGTTTTTCTTTTTCTTTTTTGAAGGATATAACTTGATTAGTTGAAAAGTCACATTAGTTGAAAAGTCACACATTTAAATGCATTCCCTACCTAGTCTACATTTCTATTCTATATATAAGAGTATGAGTTCTATTATATACTAACATGTTCTTATATAATACTCTTCTCTTTATATATGTTCTTTACACAACTTATGTAAAGAGAAAAGTGATTCAAAGTACCCAGTTACATACCTATTATGATCAACTAATATTATTACATAGGTAGCGGAATGTCAAAAGACTTTGGAAATGAAACAATCATCCTACATGGAAGCCTCACAATCAAGATAAACCATTTTATTGCTTACGTGTCATACCTAGAATTGTTTTCACCAACTTTAAAATACTATAGTATAGATTTTGGATTCCTTTTTAGACTAGGTTTTTATTATTTTAGTATAAGTACTCATTGTAGTCTTTTATTTTGGACAAGTTGATTATTATTAATTCAAGAATTGCTTTGCAATTATCTCTCATTTTCTTTGAAATTCTTCTTGGGAATTTTAATTCCTTGCAGATTAATTGATTTTGATCAATTAATAGTTACAATTCCGCTGCGTCTTTACATCAGTTGGTATCAGAAAAGGACGATCCTTGAACGATGGTTAACGGTGTAGGAAATAACGAGGACACGCAACCCCTTCTAAATGCTATTACACGCTTGTTGGAGCAACAAGCAGAACAACGGGCAGAGCAAGCAACACAACAAGCGCGTCACGAGGAGTTTTTAGCGGCCCAAGCAACACGTCATGAGGAATTCTTCGCGGCACAAGCAAGGAATCATGAAGAACTTCTGGCGGCGATGGGGCGCATGGCAGTAGGTGGTGGTGGTGTCATGGGAGCACCCCCACGCCCTAAAATTTGGGCAAATATTCCATCGTTTAACGGTGATTTTTCGGTTGAGGATTTTATGGATTGGCTTGCAGATGTCGAGAAATTCTTTGATTTGATGCAAGTTGAGGAAGAAAGAAAGGTCCCTTACGTAGCCTACAAATTGCGGGGTGTGTAAGGATCCTCCCCCTCGGGGCAAAACGAGTTCGCTCGAGGAAGAAAAGCCAAACACGGGAACTAAACATATTTAACGGAGTCGCCACATTTGTTAACTTTTAACCCAACAAATGAAAATGGTTAGAGATTAATGAGTTCGGAGGTCACGTTACTACTTGGGAAGAGTTTGACGTCACCCAAGTCGCCTCGGACAAAGCCGAGTCTCCCTTATGTTTGTTAACGAAAAGTGCATGTGTGTGTGTGTGTTTTTTTAACGGAAAACTGTAGTTTTGACTGGTTATTGATTTTAATAGAGGAAAATGAGTTTATTTGCATAAACATTGACAAAACAAGACAGAAAAGAAAAAATGTCCCTCTGACCAAACTTAGCCGTACGGCTAGGAGGGGTCTTCCCGGGGATTTTGACAGTTTATCAAGAAACAGTCCAGTTCCAGGCAGAAACAGAGCATTCTGCAGGAACTGGACCAAACTATTCTGATTCCAGTTTATGTTTGAACCAAAATACATAAATAAACTCATTCCTATGCTCTTTGATCATCAAATGAACCTCAAAACATGGATTTAAGGGTGATCAAGGCAATCATTGTAGAAATATCAAGAAGGGGTGGCAAACATGCCCTTTTGGACCAAAGTGACCATTTGATGAGTAAAGATTGGAACTTTACTATCAAAATGGCCCTTTCATGCAAGATTAATCCTTTAGGGACAAGAATATAACATAAAGATTGAATCTTTATGACCCAAACTTGGGGATTTTGGGCTAAATCAAGAATAGGGATGATAAAGATTAAGACTTTATCCCTAAACATGATCATCATGGCCAAGATCATTTAATATAAACATAAATATATATATATGCTTTAACCATATAAATGGATCCTTAAGCTTTTTATAACAAGGAACTAACAAATCAAGATCATCCTAGGTTTTAACCACTTCTCATACCAAGATGGAGGGCACCTTGAATTATTTCATGATTTGGATCACAATATATATATATATATATATATATATATATATATATATATATATATATATATATATATATATATATATATATATATATATATATATATATATATGTAGTAATATATGTGCTTGAATGGACAAGGCTTGTAAGGTAAAATAAAGAGCAATACAAGAACATAAACAAGATAATCAAGAAATAAAAAGAATTTTGAGATGGAGAGAAGATGGGGAAAAGGAGGCTTCACCTATGGTGGGGTTCTTTCCTATCTTCCTCTCTTTTCACTCAATTTATATGGTGGTTTTCTCTCAGTTTTCGATTCTGCAGAGTTTCCACTCTTTTATCACAATTTCTCCCCCTTCAAATGATCAGCAAGGGTCTCAATTTATAGGGACTGAGGGTGCCTAAACCAGCCGTACGGCTAGGCCCCTCTAGTACCCAAACAATCCGTACGACTCAGCCTGGCGAGCTTCTGGATTTTTCCAAATTTAATTCCAGAGTAGTCCTGGAATTTTCAGTTTATCCTAGTGAGGTCCTAGCCTATCAATTTATCCCTGAATGGTGCTAAGAATTCCTCTAAAGTTGGTTGGTTTCAGATTGGGGTAATTACAGAGCCCCTCGGCAACGTCGCTTTAGGAAAGCGGGGTTATCGATAAAATAAGCATCCCAATCTGACGGGAAGACGGCTTGACCGATTTGTTTACATGGCTGGACCTAGGGGTAAAGGATTCCTACGTATCCCATTTGCGGGGAATCAAGCCTAACGTAGTTCGGGATGAGAGAGAAGTTTTAAGGCTACCAATCCTAAAGGGCTAGGCGGATACCAGTCATCATTTCCTAAGGGGACGAGCATGACTCTTGGTGAGTTCAGAGGCGGGACATGGTCAACTTGGCTCTATAGAGAGGGTTGACTTACACAAGGAAGCGTGACTCTCGGGGTCAGAGGCGGGACATGGTCAACTTGGCTCTATGGAGAGGGTTGACATGGTCAACTTGGA
Organism: Campanula takesimana; assembly: GCA_026119855.1. Classification (NCBI taxonomy): domain Eukaryota; kingdom Viridiplantae; phylum Streptophyta; class Magnoliopsida; order Asterales; family Campanulaceae; genus Campanula; species Campanula takesimana. The sequence goes on along the minus strand of JAOWBW010000015.1, from coordinate 2,126,470 downwards.
TCTATGGAGAGGGTTGACTTGCACAAGGAAGCGTGACTCTCAGGGTCAGAGGCGGGACATGGTCAACTTGGATCTATGGAGAAGGTTGACTTACACAAGGAAGCGTGACTTTCGGGGTCAGAGGTGGGACATGGTCAACTTGGCTCTATGGAGAAGGTTGACTTACACAAGGAAGCGTGACTCTCGAGGTCAGAGGAGGGACATGGTCAACTTGGCTCTATGGAGAGGGTTGACTTACACAAGGAAGCGTGACTCTCGGGGTCAGAGGTGGGACATGGTCAACTTGGCTCTATGGAGAGGGTTGACTTACACAAGGAAGCGTGACTCTTGGGGTCAGAGGTGGGACATGGTCAACTCGGCTCTATGGAGAGGGTTGACTTACACAAGGAAGCGTGACTCTCGGGGTCAGAGGCGGGACATGGTCAACTCGGCTCTATGGAGAGGGTTGACTTACACAAGGAAGCGTGACTCTCGGGGTCAGAGGTGGGACATGGTTAACTCGGCTCTATGGAGAGGGTTGACTTACACAAAGAAGCGTGACTCTTGGGGTTAGAGGCGAGACATGGTCAACTTGGCTCTATGGAGAGGGTTGACTTACACAAGGAAGCGTGACTCTCGGGGTCAGAGGCGGGACATGGTCAACTTGGCTCTATGGAGAGGGTTGACTTACACAGAATGGTCTTACGCCATTTTGGACTGCCGGGAAAATGGCTTCAACCTATAATGACTATTCTAAGTCAAGGCTTGGTCAACTCCATATTTGGGGAGTTTGATCGGAAAACTGGTCTTACGTCCAACTAAGGACTACCGGGGACAAGGTCTCAACCTATAATGACTATTCTAAGTCTAGGTTTGACTTGGGTCAACTCCATCTTTGGGGAGTTTGACCGGAAAACTGGTCATACGTCCGACTAAGGACTGCCGGGACAAAGGCTTGAACCTAAAGAGACCATTCTGGGTCAAGGCTTGGCCAACTCCATCTTTGGGGAGTTTGATGGGAAAAATGGTCTTACGTCCGACTAAGGACTGCCGGGGACAAGGGTCTCAACCTATAATGACTATTTTGAGTCAAGGTTTGACTTGGGTCAACTCCATCTTTGGGGAGTTTGACGGGAAAACTGGTCTTACGTACGACTAAGGACTGATGGGACAAAGGCTTGACCTGAAATGACCACTCTAGGTCAAAGCTTGGGTTGGGTCAACACTACTCTATGGGGCGGTTGACACATTTTCTTGACACCGGGGAAGAGCCTAGGGGCAACCGTTAAGACACATTGTGGACGAAAGAGTCCAAAACTTTGGAAAATCATTCTTTGATCAAAAGCATTTTTGCTTGAAACATTTTTTTTGACAAATGGCACCAAATGGGTAAGTTTGGAAAAGCTTATTTTTAAAGGAAAATCTTTTAACAAAGCATTTTAGTCAAATTTTTTATTTTAACTTAACCGCGAGGTTTGTTATGCATAAAGTCCTTTGGATTCAGTCCATTCATTGAGGAGTAACCGATTGTAGAAAATCTGCTCGTCACCGTTGTGGGGCAGCCCCAATGTCGTCTTTGTCGTTGATGTCGGGGTAGCCACATGTCCTTGTTGTCGTTGATGTCGGGGTAGCCCCATGTCCTTGTTGTCGTTGATGTCGGGGTAGCCCCATGTCTTTGTCGGTGTCGGGGTAGCCCCATGTCCTCGTTGTCGTTGATGTGGAGGTAGCCCCAACATCCTTGTTGTCGTCGATGTGGAGGTAGCCCCAATGTCGTCCTTCGACTTTTGATATTGACGTGGACCCGTTGTTGTCTTCCAGCCTTTGACGTGAGGTTAGGAACCCATCCCTTTTCATGACGCACCCTTTCTTTTGCCTAGGCCGCCCTTTCGGGTTTTCAACCTAGCGGGCATCTCTTTTGCGTCTTTTATGGCACATCCTGTTTTTTGCCTAGGCCGCCCTTACGGGTTTTCAACCTAGCGGGCTACTTTTTTGGTGCCTTTTTTTATAGCCGACTCGATAGAACGGGGACTTTAAAGTATTTTTCTTGGAAAAAACATGCAAGGGCATTTTATTTGGGATAGATTCCCTTTATGTTGGTGAGCTCTTTGAGCAATGTATGGGAGGAAGCCCTTGCTCGACAGAATACAAGTGTTTAGCTCTTTCCTAAGATGTAGAGGAGAAGACTTGTTGAGACATTTGAAATTTGCCTTAGTTAATATCATCAAATGATTGCTTGAATGGACCATGTTTGTCATTAAGTCAAGATTATAGCAAGCAATTAGCCTTAACATGTATAAATGTTGTGATTAATTAAGATTAAGATTCGATCAATGGCAAGATCGGGAGAAGAAGGTGTGTCTGGGACATCGGTCATTGATAGGACCGAGGGGAGAAAACTTGGTCATTTTGAGAGGACCATGGTTTGATGGTTTTGTTTCATGTTGTGACCGGACCCGAAGGTTGCCTACGTTCCCCTCATTTTGAGGAGCTCAGGTCACCGTAGTTTGGCCTTGGATCGTCTTTTGTTGAAGTTGGTGTCCTTTTGAAGGATGTTGTTGCTCTACTGATACAGATCGCTTTGCCTTGTGGTGAACTCCTCGTGATGGACCTTTTGGGGTGAACCCTCTTTGGTGAGCTTTTGAGGCAAACTTCCTCTTCGCGTATATTCATTCCTTTTCCTTCTTTCCATACATTCATTTCTTTTCTCTCCTTTTATTTTATTTTTTTTTTGAGAGAGAGAGGGGAAACACTTACCCCAACTTGGACATTGGCTCATCTGTAGCCCTTTGGTGGAATGTCTGTCACTTCTTTGAAGTTACGGGAAGTCCTTTGCGCACGTGCGATCACAGTCGAATCTTGGTGGTTGAGCAACAACATCCTTTCCTTTTCATTGTCTCGGGATTCCTTTGATGTGCATCCAGAATTTGTATCGAAAAGGGGTATCGGGTTGTGTATCGGGGAAGGCTTGCCATTAACGGTTTCTTCATGCCAATTGATCACAACATTTATTCATACCATGATTAATTGTTTGCATTTAGCAATTTTCATTTGTGTTAGGTCCATTCGTCCTTAATGAGTCGTCATTGACTAGTATGCTTAAAAGTCAATTCATCATTTTAGGGACGTAGTAATCAATTGATAATAACAAGCAAGGCAATTTCAAGAGTAAATATATATTGCAAATAATGTCTCAAGTCTAGAGAGAAGAGAAGGAAAATGACTCTTTTATTTAGATAACTTTACACATACATGTCCCAAGTGTGGACCTTTGTAAAAGTAAAAAGACACAGTCCAAGACGGACTTTGATGAAAATCTAGATCCTACGAGGCTGGAAGACTCATCATTTTTTTTTTTTTTTTTTTTGAGGGATGGGTTCCCATGAAGCACGATGATCCATTTTCTTCCTCAATTTTTGGAGGGGTTGTCAGCGGCATATTCCATGTCTTCCACAGGGAACTCGGGTTCCGTATCATCGGGAAAGATGTCGCGAGGTCTCCATTTGGCTTGGCGTTGTAATTGCCGGATTAGTCTTCTCGTGAGTTGGGAGTTTGCTTTGGGCTATCTTCTTTTGGTGATTTCCTTTCAAGGTGCGTAATCTCCGTGCATTGCATTCGAATTTCCCTTTGATGTAACCGCCTTTAGCCTTCCGAAGCTCGGGCTTCTTCTTGTAGACGGTGTCCCAATTGTTTGATCTCATTGCTCATGTGGACGCTTGTCTCGGACGCCAATTCAGATGTGGGCTCCTTGGTCAATGTTTCCAATGGACAGAACCGCGAAGGACTTTTAGCATATTAAACCTCAAGGTGAAATTATAAACATGATTTGAGAAAAATGCTTCATTATTGGATTAGCCTTTTAGGAAAAACTTGATCTTTTATTTTAAGAAAACTCTTTTTTTTTAAGACACACTTTTGTTTTGAGTGAAAGACTCACACACATTTTATGCAAACTTTTGACAAAGCAATAATAATAATAATCTTATTAAGAAAACTGACAATGGATTCAAAATGGTCACCACATGGCATCAACCGGGGAGTCAAGACTCCAACTAAACCTAACAGACACTTTTCTTTTCTTAAGGGCTTATCACACATCCTAACAATGGACTTTGACTCTTCCTAAGGGGAGGTTGATGGAAGGGGTTTTGAAACTTCATCCTCTGTTATGGCAACCATGGCACCATTCATTTCCCAACCCGGGGCATTTAGCCCTTCAGACATTTTTTGTGCCACTGATCCTTTCCAAACACCTTCCGCCATTTCGACTTTACTGATTTTAGGAACCACCACCTTGGACACTGATTTTGTCAATTTTTCCAAAACAGGCTTTCGCGTTTCGAGATTAACAACTTCATCAATCAGGGACTCATTTTCCTTAGGGCAGACACCACTCCATTTATCGACCATCAGGGAGGCCATGGGATTAGATTCTGAGAATTCAAGCATGTTAATACTTGTGTCATTGGTTGTATCGGGGGCGTGGGGGCGTTCAAGCTTTCTCTCCTTAATCAAATCCAGAATGATGCGTTTTACAACAGAGCACTCATCGGTGTTGTGTCCGTGATAATTGTGAAAGGCACATCTCTTACTCTTGTCAAGGTATTTCTCGGGGTTCCTGGGTTGGTAGTTAACAAGAGGCTTTGCGAGGCTTTTGTTGGTCCCAAAGGGCAACAAGGGTATGAAAAATAGCTAGAGGGGGGGGGTGAATAGCTGTTTTAAAATTCTTTTCGTACCCTTGAAAAACTCAATTGCGAATGCGCACTTTATCAACTAAGCGTTATGAAATGCGCCTAAGTGAGTGAGTGAAATGCACAGCGGAATTTAGTAATGAAAATAGGCGCAAAGTGATAAAGGGAGCGCAACACACACACTAAGTATTTTGGCTCAAAGTGAGTGAAATAAGGAACTAAGGCAAATGATATAACAAACACAACACAATTCAGTTCAAACAATCTACAATGAGTAAACAAGCAAGTAGTGAGTGAAAATAATGACTTGAAAGAAATAACAAGATAATAACACGAGCTATTTGGAGAGGTTCGATCAATGAAAGATCTACGTCCTCTACCAAGATGGTTAGTCTTGGATTTCTAATCGAGATCTTATATAATGAGGAGTGTTACAAATTACAATGTTGAGCTTATACACTAACTCAAGATCTATTACTATGAAAGAACAAATCCAAAACAATAACCGGTGTATCTCTAAAAGATGAATCTAAATGATTAATCTTAAAGAGGTGCGTGTGTGTTCTTAGTATCAAGGCTCTTTAGATCTTTGAGATGGAGAGCACAAGAAACTAAAGTGTTAAGGCTTTGAAGATCTGGGCTAAGGATGAAGGTATGAAGATGTTCTTGAGAAATCTGGAAAAACGAAGGCAATCTTCAAATCTTCAACAAATGCTTTGAGAGAGAAATTCTTGAAATTCTTAGCAAAACTCAGCAACTTCAAAATGTTGAAGTTATGGGGTATTTATAGTGAACTTCAAAAAACTAGCCGTTGGAAATCTTTGTGGATAAGATGAGCTGTCGCTCGTTGATTGGAGCATGCATATATTATAGCCATTTTGACACTCAACATAAATGTGACCGTTATGGACACGTGTCAATAGATTGGGCGTATATGCATCTTTTAACCACCGTTGGATCATTGGCGTAATTTGAATTCTCTTCAAGTCTTCGAGTCTTCATTAAATCACTGAGTGTAAAATCAACCATGATGAGGCGCGTTGAGCCATTAGAGCGCATGGTCCATTTGAGGCGCGTAACAACACGCGTGGATCTTTGAGGCGCGAGGCTATATGCGCGCGCGCTGAAAGGCGCATGGCGCATAGCATAAAGGGGCGCATAGGCGCGTGGCTCAAACTGAACTTGTGATTTATCTTGAATCTTGATCTTCTTGCCCTATTTCTAAGCCTATTCTATAACAATGGACAACTTAAAAAATGAAGTATAAATACTTCTTACATGTGGGTCTAAAGTCCATGAAATAAAACTTAGGTGATGGATCAATCAAATCTAATAAATCCTAATACATTAAAAACTAAGATATGTGTGGGCATACCCAACAATCTCTCCCCTATTTGATTGATGCCATTACCTACTATATCAATGACAAACATTATGCTTGATAAAAACATGTCCAAATGAATGAAATTGGTAAATCATGTCTCAAGTTAATGTACACACTAGTCCAAGATATAGATTCCTAATCTATTCCAATAAGAATAAAGAGTTACATATGGAAAGATAGGAACAACAGTTTACACATTCAAGATGATATATGATTTTCAGTTTTAAAATGTGTTTAAACCAAGTTTAAACTTAATGCATGAAAGTATGAAACAATTCAATATGATGCATATGAATTTAAACAATATTCATTGTTCTACAAACAAGGAGTTTGAGTGAACAAGGTTTGATAATAAGTGATGCATTGTTCTTATTAAAACTTGGGAAGTAGGAGTTACAAGTTACAAGTTTCGAATAGAACAAGGACAAAAGATGTGCTAAAACAAGTAAGCACTAAAAACACTATCTTCAAAAGGGATTTACAAAAAAAAATTCTTACAATCAAAGAAAACTAATGATTAGGAGGCGCGTCATCTTCCTTCAAACCTTCTTCAATTTCAGAAACGGAGCGCTGGATTTGTTTAGAAAGTTGATAGGCGCGGTTCACTAAACCATGAGTGTCTGTGACGCCGTCTCTGAGGTAGCGCAAATGACCAACATTAATGTTTTGATATTCATCAATGGTGCGTTGAGTAATGGCTTGCTGATGAGCGACGTTTTCTGCAACGTTCTGAAAGTTAGCCTCAATAGCAGCCTGCGCTGAAACAATGTCAGAGGAAATCCTATCTGAGCGCCTGTCTGCGCTGGAGTGTGCGGCGTTGAAGTGAGTGACAACTAACTCTTTCAAAACATCAATCTTTGAAAGCAGGGAGTTAATGTCAACAGGCGCGCTGGGAGCAGAGCTTGAAGAGGGCGCAGGAGTTTCAGGAGCTGGAGGCGCAGGAGTTTCAGAAGCTTTGGGTTCTGCGCCAGGATCAGCACCATACACAGTTAAACTTAGGATTTCTAGCTCATCCTTAACTTCCTTGAGTTTATCAACCACACTCAGCAATTTTTGGCTATCTCCAGCCACCATTTCAAACAACTTCCTTATATCACCCGCTATGTTCAACTCTACCTCCCTTATAGCATTAATGAAATCTTGGCCATCAGTGAGTTTAATGCCACCATCTATGCGCTCATGAAGGGAGGCAAGAGTGCCTTTGAAGAGCTCATTCATTTGATCAATAGCGTCATTCCATTGTTGAGGAGTCAGGAAATGTTTGTCCTTGATGTTGGCATCTATGCGCTTTATCTCCCCCTTAATGGCAGCAATCTCATCAGCCTGCTGGGTAAGCATTGAAGTATGAAGCTCCAACTGTGAGTTCATTTGAGACTGGCCTTGCTGGAGTTGCTTTAGAAGAGAAATAACCACACTCATATCAGGAGTGGGAGGAGGAGGCGCAGGAGTAGAGGGGCGCGGAGTAGGAGCGCGGGGAGGAGATGGAATATATTCTGCGCTTGAAGAAATTTCTTCAGGATGAGGCGCAGGAGCCTTTGGGTGCACAGATGATGGTTTGCGCCTTAACTGATCTGGCTCCCCCTGAGCTTGATCCTCAATATCTTCACCAAATAAATCTGCAGAAATTTTATCTCTGACTTGTTGACGATCAAAAGATGGTGTTTGAGTAGGCGCATGAACGGTTGGAGGCGCATCATGGGCAGGCGCGCGTGCATCAGCGCTAGATCATGCGCCTTTGCGCCTTTTAGATTTAGATAAATCAGCAGCCTGTTTCAATCTGAATTCTTCATCTCTTTTTAACTGCGCTTCCAGTCTACTGGCTTCTTTAGCGCGTTTCAGCTCCTTTTCTTCTTCAGTGCCCGTTCTGGGGCGCTTAGCAGGTCTGCTTGGTTCTTCAGCAATCCCTTTGCCTTTGCCTTTCACTGCGCCAGGAATATGTTCTGCGCGTGGCGCTACTGCAGCTTCTTCTTCACCATCTGCGCCAGCTGCTTCTTCATCTGACTCAGTGGCTTCATCTACCAACTGAGCGCCTTTCACCCTTGGCGCGCGCTTGGCCATGCGCTTTCTGCGCCTCTTCATCACTAAACTGTCCTTACCAAAAACAGGGACATCAGTGGTCTGGTAGGCTGGGTTCTCAGCAAGAAAATTTGCAAGCGCAGGGTAGGAGAGGAAGATTTTAGTGAGAATACGGCAGTGAGTCTTGAACTTTGTCTTGCCGTCAGCTTTGTTTTTATTGTACTTGTCAATCTGGTCCTGAAGATTAGTAAATAAGATCTGAGGCCAGTTGAGGATGGTTTTTGCCATGATGGCAGCTGTGAATTCCCACTGCTCCATAGTAAATCTGTTGACATTTCCAGTTTTGAAGATAATGGAAGTGCCAACCAGATGCGCAATATGCGCCAATAAATCACCACCATCTCTAATTTCCACCGTTTTGATATTGTTTTGAAGCGTAGGAATACGAAGAAGGGAACGCGCCATAATGTTTTGAGCGGCGGCTGAATAGGAATTGACTTTGCCAGCTACACCCAAGGGGCCAGTTTTGTTGAAGTTGACAACGTTCTTTATAGTGCCGGCAGACATGGTTATCTCAACGTCTTGAACTACTGCGCGAATGCGATAGCGCACCATTCCTTCAATGTCTGTTGGAATTTCTACAAATTCTGCTGTAGAGAAAAATTCATCAACGAGGAGCGGAGAGTAGAAAGGTTGCTCCAGAGTGAACAAAGGGAGAAGACCAGCCAGTCTGATATAATCCATAATTTCAACACCCATAGGGTCAGCAGATAGCTCGTTCAAATCAAATGTTTCACCAGGTCTGAAGTTAGATAGATCCTGACAAATTAAACATTTAAAGGAATTGGTGTGAATTACGCGCATAGAAGCATAAATAAGCAAAGTGTATACCAGGCGCATGAAATTTGAGGCGCATAGAATAATTAGGCGCAAAGAGTCATAGGAACATAAGAGAGAACAATGAATCTAGGCGCATAATTATGGTAGGTGCATGAAATTTATGAGGCGCAGAGAAATACAAGGCGCATATTTAAGGTTCTATGAAATATACTAAGAAAAGTTTGAACATAAGAATTGACTAAGTATGAATTGGGGCGCATAATAAGTGTAGGCGCATAATGATATTAGGCGCATAAAGGATTGAGGCGCAAACGCATGTGAGCGCGAGAATCTCTTTGAGGCGCATAATGTCAATGTGCGCATAATCATACTAGGCGCATGAATTCATATATAGGCGCATTACTTATGTAGAAATGTAAACTGAGTATAAAAACACACAAACACATGCAAACATACATATGCAATTTTTCAGAATCAAAAAGTGAAAATTTTGAAAAACAAGTTTTGAAAATTTATGAGACCCAAGTCAAGCAGAAATAATGAAGAACACGAAGAACATGTCTTGAATGCTCGAAGAACACCAAGAACACCAAGAACACATAATTCGTGAAACTTCACCAAATCAAGCATACAATATATCAAAATGACCGCACGAAGACAAGGATAACAAATATGTAAATCAAAACAAGTAAAAATCAACAACGAATCCAAAAAAATGGATTCAAAGATCTTAAAAACCGAAAAGTCGAAAATGGTGATTTTTCAGATTCGCACCAAATAGCGAATTGATCGTTGAAAAAGTTAGTTATAAAGACTCGAAATTGCAAAACGAACATAACCTAACGAACGATTTTGAAAACGGATCACCGAAGCAAGATTAATCAAGAAAAATGGGCATTCGGGTTTTTTGAAAAAGACGAACACAGGAAAAAAATTCAGAAATTTAAAGAGTTTAAGAGTTAGAATTCATTACCATTTCGTCTTGGGTAGATTTTGTAGCTTTCTTCGGACCCATTAACGATATATATAAGAAAAAATAGAGAAACGAAAGAGAGAGAGAGAGAGAGAGAACGGAGAGACTGGGAGAGAGAGAGAGTGTAGGGAGGTGCAGAGAGATGAGGGAGTTGGTGAGAAAGAGAGAGAGAGAAGGGAAGTGTATATATAGGTTGGGAAAAAAATTGCACTGATATGGAAATAATACTGTCAAAAATTTAAAAAGATGGAAAGTTGAAAGGATGTGTATTTATGAGGGATTTTGAAAAACGGCGGCTCATCATGACATGTGTAAGGCGCATTAATGAGGGATATATGGATTTGAAGGGCATTAAATGCAGAATGACATAAAGAGTCATGATGTGACATATTGGGTAAAAGAAAAAAAACTGCTCCACTATCCCTTTAGTTGTATGAGCAATTTTGACTAATTTTGCACAAACCCCAAAAACATCTATTTTGGTGTAAGTTTGGGGTGCAAGAAATAAATCCCCAGAAAATAAAATTTTTGAAAAGCGTAAAACGAGGGAAAAATTTAATTGCACAAGTACCCTTGAACAATTAATGGAATGTCAAAAGACATAGATTCCTATAATAAATGAACAGAATGAACATACCTGGTACTTGTGTATTTAATACGTTCAATCATTGAAATTGAATTTTGAGAAATGATTGAGCCGCAATAGTTAATGCGCGCATTACCTTAACAGGGCGCATACTCATCTAGGCGCGCAAAATGACTTAAGAGGCATTGAATGCTAGGCGCGCGCTAGAATTTGGCGCGCAAAGAGTTGAGCGCGCAGAAGTATTAGGCGCGCATAGTTTCCTTGAAACTTTGAAAAATTGATTTAATCATTTGTACCTAATATACTCATAATTCAACATAAACATAAAATCATTAGTATTGACAAAACTATATTGAATTTAGTTGAGTTCAAGCATACCCATTTCGCCTCTCAAAAATATGAACCGTTTCGCGTCGAGTGCTTTCGTTAGAATGTCGGCGATTTGATAGTCGGTTCCCACGTGTTCCAAATGTATATTGCCTTTCTCCACGTGGTCTTTGAGGAAGTGATATTTGATGTCGATGTGCTTGGTCTTTGAGTGCATGACAGGATTTTCAGAAACTGCAATTGTTGATGTATTGTCGCAGTAGATGGGACAATTTTCTTCGATGATATCATAGTCCACCAATTGCTGCTTCATCCAGAGTATTTGGCAACAACAACTTCCCGCAGCGATATATTCGGCTTCGGTTGTTGAAACAGATACAGAAGCTTGTTTCTTACTTGCCCATGACACAAGTCTATATCCGAGGAAATGACAAGTGCCACTTGTGCTTTTCCTATCAATTGTGCACGCTGCATAATCCGCATCTGAGTAACCTACAAGTTTAAAGTTCGAATCTTTGGTGTACCAAAGTCCAAGGTTAACAGTGCCAGAGAGATATCTTATAATACGTTTCACAGCAATTAAGTGTGCTTCTCTAGGGTCGGATTGATAGCGAGCACAAACACAAACACTAAACATAATATCGGGCCTACTAGCAGTAAGATAAAGGAGTGAGCCAATCATACCTCGATAGAGCGTTTGATCAACACGTTTACCTTTTAGATCTTTGTCGAGTTTGTTGCCTGTGGCCATTGGAGTATCGTATGCTTTAGCGTTCTCAAGTCCAAACTTCTTGATTAAGTCTTTTGTGTATTTGGCTTGATTGATAAATATGCCTTCACTCATTTGCTTGATTTGAAGCCCGAGGAAGAATGTGAGTTCTCCCATCATGCTCATTTCAAACTTGCTCTTCATTAGTTTCTCAAAACGCTTGCACAACAATTCATTAGTTGAACCAAATATAATATCATCAACATAAATTTGAACAAGTAATTTATGACCATTATGTTTGGCAATGAAAAGAGTTGTATCGATTTTACCGCAAGTGAAGCCTTTTTCGATGAGAAACTTGGATAGTGTATCATACCATGCTCTTGGTGCTTGTTTGAGTCCATACAAAGCTTTCTGGAGTTTGTACACATGATTTGGAAATTGTGAATCTTCAAACCCAGGTGGTTGAGCCACATAGACTTGTTCTTGGAGTTCACCATTTAGAAACGCGCTCTTCACATCCATTTGATATAACTTGAAGTTCTTGTGAGCGGCGTAAGCTAGAAATAATCTGATAGCTTCAAGTCTTGCTACGGGCGCAAAAGTTTCATCGTAATCAATTCCTTCTTCTTGCCTATAGCCTTGTGCAACCAATCTTGCTTTGTTTCTCGTGATGGTTCCATTCTCGTCCATCTTGTTCCTGAACACCCATTTTGTACCAATCACTCCATGATCATTTGGTCTTTGAACTAGAGTCCAAACCTTACATCGTTCAAATTGATTGAGTTCTTCTTGCATTGCAACAACCCAATTAGGATCTTGGAGCGCTTCATCAGCCTTCTTCGGTTCAATTTGAGAGATAAAAGCAGTGTAAGCATCAAAGTTTGTAGCTCTCCTTGTACGAACACCAACTTGTAGATCACCGATGATATTAGCAATTGGGTGACCTCTAACTTCACGAATTTCAGGAGGTAAGTTAGGTTGAGTTGTAGTAATTTGAAGGTTTCAATTGGTACATCTTCACCAGATTCAAAGTCATTGAAATTTGGGGGTTGAACTGGCTCAGAATTGAAATTTGGGTTAACACCAGATGCAGCAGTAGAAATAGGCGCGTAAGAGGAATCATGAGGCGCATCATTTGAGTGAGGCGCAATAGAGGATTCAACAGGCGCATAATGCATTGAATTAGGCGCATTTGATGTAGATGGATTTCCTTGTGTTGATAGATTCTGATCTTGAGTGGGCGCAACATAAATAGGAGCACCTGTATCATTTAGCTCAATAGAATCATCAGCAACATTTGGAGCCAAATGTGGCTCAAGGAGAGAATGTTCATCAAATGTAACATGTACAGATTCAACTATCACTAATGTGGTTCTATTAAAAACACGAAAAGCTTTAGAGTGTTTGGCATACCCAACAAAAATACCTTCGTCGGCTTTGGCATCGAATTTACCTCTATGTTCGTTTCCGTTGTAGAGGATATAACATTTGCAACCAAATATCTTGAAGAATGCAATGTTGGGAGTTCTACCACGCCAAAGTTCATACGGAGTCTTGTTGTGAAGTTTGTTGATGAGGGAACGATTTTGAGTAAAACATGCGGTGTTGATAGCTTCTTCCCAAAAGTACTTAGGCAATTTAGCTTCAGCTATCATCGTCTTTCCCGCTTCAATCAACGTTCTATTCTTTCGTTCAACAACGCCATTTTGTTGAGGGACTCCGGCGGTTGAAAAGTTGTGATCTATCCCATGATCTTCACAATATCGAGCAACACCGTTGTTCTTGAATTCTGTTCCATTGTCGGATCGAACACTAACGATGTCATCTTCTTTTTGGGTTTGGAGCAGTCGAAATAAGGTAGTGAGAATATCATAACAATCATCTTTTGTAATCATCATCTCTACCCATGTATATCTTGAATAATCATCCACCACAACTAGAGTATACTTGTTTCTTCTAATACTTGCGGTGGAAACTGGTCCAAATAGATCAATGTGAAGCAGTTGCAAACATCTAGTAGTTGAAGGATTAGACTTGCTTGAGAATGACTGCTTCGGTTGTTTGCCAAGTTGACATGCGGCGCACTTTTTGTCATGATGATCATCAACCTTGGGAAGTCCTTTGACAAGATTATTCCTGCTGAGTTTAGATAGATACTTGAAGTTCAAGTGACTTAAGCGCTTGTGCCACAGCCAACTATTTTCGTTCACACTTTTTGCTACAAAACAAAGATTAGTACTAGAGTTCAAACTATGGAAATCAATAATATAAATATTTGTCTTACGATATCCCGTGAGTAAGATAGCTCCATTTTTGCCATTCTTGATAAGACATTGCGTTGAAGTGAAATGGCATTCTAATCCTTTGTCGCAGAATTGAGATATGGATAATAAGTTGTGCTTGAGCCCTTCGACGAGTGAGACTCTTTCAATGCACACTTTGTCTTTCTTGAGCTTTCCATATGCTACAACTTGACCTTTGTTATTATCGCCAAATGTTACGGAGGGACCTCTTTCTTCATGGACATCTTCTAATAAGGATTCATCTCCAGTCATGTGTCTTGAACACCCACTATCGAGAATCCATTCATAATTTCTAGCTTTTGAAGATCCAGCCATGAAACAAAGAACCTGAAATATAGACATTTAAGCAGGTCCCCTTTATTCCTTTTGGGTCCTAGGGTTAGCAACTTTTGACAACCCACTCTTGCTTGACCTTAGGATTTTTACGTCCTTTGGCATTGGGAGTGAATCGCAAAAGGCATTCCACGGCCTTGTGTCCTGAACAATCACAAATGGAACAATGATGAAAGCCACCAATCACGTGAGTTTTCACAAACTCTTTACTTTTCTTGAGGATGGCATTCTTCTTTGGGTCAGATGAACTAGACTTAACAAAATCTTTCTTTTGAAATTTTGGAGCGCTTTTTCTCGGAGGGCGCATAGGGCTAGGAGGCGCACGGCGATGAGGCGCGTGGCTCTTAGGCGCATAATGAGCACTCGGAGAAGGAGCGCGCCTATTTTCAAGAATGATTTTGCTAGGAGATGGTTCATCTGTAGCTATATCTTTCCCATTAGCTTTCCCAAATTGCTTCGTTGGGTAGACATAGTGGAATGTTTGTCTCTTGACTTTTTCCTGTCCTTTACCCATTGAATTAGAATGTTTTTCCTTGGGAATTTCAAAAGTTTGTTGGTTGGTAAATTCACTATCTCTTTCAGCACAGACATCACATTTAAAGTTGTCACTAGTTGATGAGAATCCCAAGCCACTTTTATCACCACTGACTTTTTGGGACTCAAATATATTCTCCATAGTGACACGAGAATTGGACCACTCATTTGTAATCTTTTTAAGATCAGTGATTTGAGCAACCAATTCATCGTTTTGAACTTTAAGAAGTGAGTTCTGTTCTGTTAGAAAAGTGTTTTTAACAGTAAGAGGAGTCATGCTCTTTATCTGCTCCTTAAGGAGGGTGAGTTCAGATTTAAGTAGAGATTTCTCGGTCTTAAGCTGAGAAATTTCATCACATGATAGTGCTAAAGCTTCCTTCATACTATCAAATCTAGTGATTACCTTTTCAGCCTTCTTGAACAATTTTTCTTGTTCAGCAATCACTTCATCATTGATTTTGGAGATTTGAGCAGTTGGTTCAACCTGTGGTCTAATGTATGCTCCTTTTCTCAATTTGTTCCTTGCTCCAAGATCACATCGTGAGAATAACAATCCACCATCGTTTTGAGCCGGAGTGAGAAATCCTTGTTCAACGAGCTCGCTGATGGTTGGTCCTTTCTTCTTTTTCACTTCTTGAAAACCTGCAGATTTCTTGATAGGTTTATTCAAGGCATTCATATCGGGAACATCCTTGGAGAAGTCATCATCAGAATCATAAGCATCAACTTCATCATCATTTGCCATCAAACAGACGAGTCCATCATCGGAATCTTCATCGCTCTCATCGGGGTCTGTTTCAATCCAAGTGTTGTGCTCATTTGCTGGTGCTTCTTCTTCAGCAACCATTCCCTTGTGACAAGTGAACTTGGGAGTGAATTTGGGAGTATGGCTGCTCTTCTTCTGCATATATTCAAATTTGGGGATCGGGCAGCTTGATGCAAAATGTCCGGGTTTCCTGCAATTAAAACAAACAAGATCTTCTTTTCTTTTTGAATCACTGCTCCTTGAAAACTTTTGAGGAGCTTTGCTGGTAGATCCTTGAAATTTGTTGGTTGAGCCGGGTCTTGAGAATTTTCTGAACTTTTGAAATTTCTTCACAAATAAAGCGAAGTCTTCATCATCCATGTCTAATAGCTCAGAAGTAGAAATTTTGGGATCGGAGCTTTTCTCATCTTGTACAGGCGCAGGAGTAGGCGCAGGTGTAGGCGCAGCTTCTCTGTGCGCCATCATAGCCATAGATTTTGACTTTCCTTCAGTTTCGCTGATTCGTTGGAGTTTGAGTTCGTAAACTTTGAGATTTGCATATAGGTTCCTTAAAGTCCAAACATCTAAAGTTCCAGCGTCTTCAAGAGCGCTAGATTTATGTAGGTATCTTGATCCAAAAGCTTGTAGAAAATTTACATTCAAATCTTTGTTGGTAAACTTCATGCCAAGTGAAATACATAGATTGATAATTTCACAGTAGCGTTCATAAGTTTGCCTCAAGTTTTCACCGGGGAGTTGAGAGAAATTGTTGAATCTCTTTTGTACTTCGTATTTCTTGTTCTCCTTGCAAACAGTGTCTCCTTCAATATGCTCTTCAATAGCATCCCATAGCTCATTTGCAGTAGCACAATGCATGACTTGTTGTTTCATAGCCGTGCTTAGAGTGCTTAGAAGAATGTTTCTTGCTTTTCCATCATTTGCAACTCTTCTAATTTCTTCCTCGGTCCATTCTTCCCTTGGTTTTAGGACAGTAGGTTGAGCAGCGTTGGTGCGTGGATTTGGATTCGCCTTCATCGGAATATAAGGTCCATAAACGACGGTGTCATGGAGCCTTTCATCGATTGAGTTGAGATGAGTCAATATGCTGAATTTCCACACGTCAAAATGATCTTCATCAAAGACCGGAACGTGAGTGTAGTTTGCAGTTGCCATAGGTTTTGAGTTTGCCATTTAGAATCGGCACTCAAGCTGTTAAGCTTGAAAAACGAAAAATGTTTTATAAAGGTGTTAGCTCTGATACCACTTGTTGGTCCCAAAGGGCAACAAGGGTATGAAAAATAGCTAGAGGGGGGGGGTGAATAGCTGTTTTAAAATTCTTTTCGTACCCTTGAAAAACTCAATTGCGAATGCGCACTTTATCAAGTAAGCGTTATGAAATGCGCCTAAGTGAGTGAGTGAAATGCACAGCGGAATTTAGTAATGAAAATAGGCGCAAAGTGATAAAGGGAGCGCAACACACACACTAAGTATTTTGGCTCAAAGTGAGTGAAATAAGGAACTAAGGCAAATGATATAACAAACACAACACAATTCAGTTCAAACAATCTACAATGAGTAAACAAGCAAGTAGTGAGTGAAAATAATGACTTGAAAGAAATAACAAGATAATAACACGAGCTATTTGGAGAGGTTCGATCAATGAAAGATCTACGTCCTCTACCAAGATGGTTAGTCTTGGATTTCTAATCGAGATCTTATATAATGAGGAGTGTTACAAATTACAATGTTGAGCTTATACACTAACTCAAGATCTATTACTATGAAAGAACAAATCCAAAACAATAACCGGTGTATCTCTAAAAGATTAATCTAAATGATTAATCTTAAAGAGGTGCGTGTGTGTTCTTAGTATCAAGGCTCTTTAGATCTTTGAGATGGTGAGCACAAGAAACTAAAGTGTTAAGGCTTTGAAGATCTGGGCTAAGGATGAAGGTATGAAGATGTTCTTGAGAAATCTGGAAAAACGAAGGCAATCTTCAAATCTTCAACAAATGCTTTGAGAGAGAAATTCTTGAAATTCTTAGCAAAACTCAGCAACTTCAAAATGTTGAAGTTATGGGGTATTTATAGTGAACTTCAAAAAACTAGCCGTTGGAAATCTTTGTGGATAAGATGAGCTGTCGCTCGTTGATTGGAGCATGCATATATTATAGCCATTTTGACACTCAACATAAATGTGACCGTTATGGACACGTGTCAATAGATTGGGCGTATATGCATCTTTTAACCACCGTTGGATCATTGGCGTAATTTGAATTCTCTTCAAGTCTTCGAGTCTTCATTAAATCACTGAGTGTAAAATCAACCATGATGAGGCGCGTTGAGCCATTAGAGCGCATGGTCCATTTGAGGCGCGTAACAACACGCGTGGATCTTTGAGGCGCGAGGCTATATGCGCGCGCGCTGAAAGGCGCATGGCGCATAGCATAAAGGGGCGCATAGGCGCGTGGCTCAAACTGAACTTGTGATTTATCTTGAATCTTGATCTTCTTGCCCTATTTCTAAGCCTATTCTATAACAATGGACAACTTAAAAAATGAAGTATAAATACTTCTTACATGTGGGTCTAAAGTCCATGAAATAAAACTTAGGTGATGGATCAATCAAATCTAATAAATCCTAATACATTAAAAACTAAGATATGTGTGGGCATACCCAACAGCTTTTCTTAACCAAACCCTCAAATACCTTGCTTATGGGAATTCTGAAATCCTCGAACCTTACGAAATGGAGCTTGGGTTGGCGTTTGGATTTTCCTTTACCTTTGACAGAAGTGTGGTGGTGATGAGAATTACTGCTGCTTAAGACAAGGGGTTCCTTATATTCCATTTGCTTTCTCTCTCCCAACAACCTACCTGACTGAGGTGCAACATGAGGATTCTGTGGAGGCGCGTGGGTGTAGGCATACTCATAACCTCGGTTTCTTACAGGAATATACATCGGATGCATGCAAAGAGCTTGTGGTCCAAAAGGTCTTAGATTGTAGAGTGGATACGGGTCATCATGGAATCCGATGGTTGATCGGGTACCCACATATGGTGACTGAGTTCTTGGGATTCGATTGGCGATCTCGAACCGGAAAGGGGTGTAATTAGGGAGATATCGTGGGAGTGATGGTTGAGGCATGATCGATGTGAATGGTGAGACATGGGTGTTTTGAGTGTATTGTATTCGGGGATTTATGGGAGGTAACCAATAGGGAATGCTGGATCCGGGGTGAGGCGGAGTGCAGGGAGCTTGAGTAGGAGGTAAGCTTGGAGTGGGAGGTAAGCTTTGAGTGGGAGGTAAGCTTTGAGTGGGAGATAAGCTTTGAGTGATGGTATGTTGAGATAGAGAATGGGGGGATTTGGTGTTTTCACAAGGTTGAGGGGGCGGGGTTTGGTTACGATTTGGAGGTTGGGTGATTTTGACCTCTTCCTCATGGTCAGCAACCTCAATGAAGGACCCATCGGTTTGAAACAAAATCTTAACACCTTTATGTCCCATTGACTCGACAAACTGATCCCGTGCCTTTTCGTGGCGTTTCCTGGTAATCTCTTCCCGAGCCCTGGAGGCTTCTAACACTTGGAGCAACTCTTCTTTGGTTGGACTGTCCTGGTTATCTGCGGAATCACTCTCCCAACTACTTTCCTCTGAACTGGTCATTCCAAGGTACCGGAGTGGAGAAGTTGTAGCGACTAAGGAACTATCAGACTCCATGCTGAACAGGCGGTGACACGGTGCTCTTTTACACTTCATTTTTGTTGTGGCGGAAAAAAGGGGTAGTTTAGACTCGGGTAAAAATTGCTTGGGCCGAAGACACGCGTGTCTCTATTTGGGATATTTGA
This sequence comes from Campanula takesimana, assembly GCA_026119855.1. NCBI lineage: Eukaryota > Viridiplantae > Streptophyta > Magnoliopsida > Asterales > Campanulaceae > Campanula > Campanula takesimana. The sequence goes on along the minus strand of JAOWBW010000015.1, from coordinate 2,107,202 downwards.
CCAGGCCAAAGTTTCCTACGTTCCCCTCACCACGAGGGAGGGGGTCCCACGCGATGAGAGGCTTAGGTCACCGTAGTTCGAACGGGTTTGGAATTCTAAGAGGAAAAGATGAACATGACTGACTTCTTGGAGGATAACGGGGATCCATCCAAGGACTTGACTGACTTCCTAGGGGAGTATTCCTAGGGATTTAACGGAGATCTTAATGGGGACCTAGGGGACAACGCCTAGGTTTTCTAACGGGAATCATAACGGGGACCTAGGGGATAACGCCTAGGGTTTCTAACGGGAATCATAATGGGGACCTAGGGGACAACGCCTAGGGTTTCTAACAGGAATCATAACGGGTTCCTAGGGGACAACGCCTAGGGATTTAACCGGAGTCTTGGAGGATAACAGGGATCCATCCAAAGATTAACGGGTGCCTCGGAGATCTTCCAAGGACTTAACGGGTTCCTAGGGGACAACGCCTAGGGATTTAATGGGAATCCTGGGGGATAACGGGGATCCATCCAAAAATTGACGGGACGACGCTTGTTAACGCAAGAAAGCAATGTGTCAAAGACAAGAAGCAAACCGGAGTAAATTCATGCGAGGTGCAGTTAGTTGTCCGTTCAAGTTTACTTAAAATGCATTTTTATTCCTAAATGGTTGGAAAAGATTTCTCTTCTTTTTCGCAACTACTCTAAATCCTGGATTAGTGGAGGCCAACACTACGTCTATAGACCCCTCGTTTTTCACCTGTATTGCACACTCCCAAGAACGGACTATCCTGGGCGAGGGTCCTATAGGGTACGCGGCTTCCACCAACCGAAAGAAACAAAACTAAGGTCTAGTGCATCACAAAGTTCCGACGCGTGGGCCATTCTTATCATAATTAAGCCCCGATCAAGGTTAAGATTGACTTAACGCTTCAACGAAATTCCGGTATGACCTCATTTTAATGAAGGGTCTCGGACCTTAACCTTGGGCTTAAGGATGATTAGGATGGGCCAAGCTTGAGGGCTTAATGACATGGTGTCATCCTATCCTTAATACATGACTTAGGTTAATTATGGTTAACATTAACGCACAAGTCAAAGACCGGGTCAAAGATGACCTTGGTCACGCTTGATTTCACAAGGAGTCGTAACTCGAGCGTTAACTTGGCCATAATTAACTTTGGGCACGTATTTGGGACGTGATGACGTGAGCTAGACCAAAAACCAACCATGGTCACGGTATTTGTGTGTCACGGACATGTGTGGTTGACTCAGCTCGGAAGGGGAGGTGGAATGGACCCGTGCGCGCGAGAAGGGCACAAGAGCACCAATCAAGCTGCATCGTGGTATCCATCCTGGGTTTAAAGGGTTTTTGAAACGTGCACAAGGTCAAGTGCGCGTTGTGTGAAGCCTTCTATGTTCCCTTTTGAGTCAAAGTAGAAACTTTCGGTTCGTTTTAATATCATGAGTATTGTATGAACAATTGTATGAACAAGTAAGATGAACAAGTATTTTGCACAAGCAAGTAAACAAACATATTAACAAGCAAGAACCAAAATTTGTACATGAAAAGATTGTGCACAACCAATGGTATTAAAACCAAAATATTTACAACAAGGAAAAACCTTTTGAAAATCGTTTATGAAACAAGGTTGTGCACAACAAAAGATTTTGAAGACCAAAACTTTATGAAAAGGGACCATGCACAATAAGGTTTTGAAAACCCAATTTTATGTCCAAAAAAATTGTGCATGACCAAGACTTTTAAAAGTCCAATTTTGGCTAAGGAAAAGAAGGTGAAAGTTCACAAGTAGAGGCTGTAAATTGGAACCTGGACTAGAGGAATCAAGGGGACCATCAGAATGTTTCTGCCCTGCACAAATTGTTAATTTGAAACATTCTGTGGGCCCAGACAAACTAGCCATATGGCTAGAGTAGTAGATCCATTATTTTTTGCAAACTTTCAGCTTCTGATCATCAAGCCCCAATTTATTTGAATTTCCAGAGTAGTCATACTCACAGGAATCAAAACAGAAACATAAAACACACAAAAAATAAGAACAAAGTCAACAAACGAGGACGGGAGTTTGACCCACACAAAGGCATTCCCAAAGATTCTAAAAAGAAGTTTGGAAACACTTTATTCCCCAGCGAAGTCGCCACTGTAAGGATCCTCCCCCTCGGGGCAAAACGAGTTCGCTCGAGGAAGAAAAGCCAAACACGGGAACTAAACATATTTAACGGAGTCGCCACATTTGTTAACTTTTAACTCAATAAATGAAAATGGTTAGAGATTAATGAGTTCGGAGGTCACGTTACGACTTGGGAAGAGTTTGACGTCACCCAAGTCGCCTCGGACAAATCCGAGTCTCCCTTATGTTTGTTAATGAAAAGTGCATGTGTGTGTGTGTGTTTTTAACAGAAAACCGTAGTTTTGACTGGTTATTGATTTTAACAGAGGAAAAAGGGTATATTTGCATAAAAAATGACACAACAAGACAGAAAAGAAAAAAGGTGCCTCTGACCCAACTTAGCCGTACGGCTAGGAGGGGTCTTCCCGGGGATTTTGACAGTTTATCAAGAAACAGTCCAGTTCCAGGCAGAAACAGAGCATTCTGCAGGAACTGGACCAAACTATTCTGATTCCAGTTTATGTTTGAACCAAAATACATAAATAAACTCATTCCTATGCTCTTTGATCATCAAATGAACCTCAAAACATGGATTTAAGGGTGATCAAGGCAATCATTGGAGAAATATCAAGAAGGGGTGGAAAACATGCACTTTTGGACCAAAGTGACCATTTGATGAGTAAAGATTGGAACTTTACCATCAAAATGGCCCTTTCATGCAAGATTAATCCTTTAGGGACAAGAATATAACATAAAGATTGAATCTTTATGACCCAAACTTGGGGATTTTGGGCTAAATCAAGAATGGGGATGATAATGATTAAGACTTTATCCCCAAACATGATCATCATGGACAAGATCATTTAATAGAAACATAAATATATATGCTTTCACCATATAAATGGATCCTTAAGCTTTTTATAACAAGGAACTAACAAATCATGATCATCCTAGGTTTTAACCACTTCTCATACCAATATGGAGGGCACCTTGAATCATTTCATAATTTGGATCACAATATATATATATATATATAGCAATATATGTGCTTGAATGGACAAGTCTTACAAGAATGTAAAAGTGCTTGAATGGACAAGGCTTGTAAGGTAAAATAAAGAGCAATACAAGAACATAAACAAGATAATCAAGAAATAAAAAGAATTTTGAGATGGAAAGAAGATGGGGAGAAGGAGGCTTCACCTATGGTGGGGTTCTTGCCTATCTTCCTCTCTTTTCACTCAATTTATATGGTGGTTTTCTCTCAGTTTTCAATTCTGCAGAGTTTCCACTCTTTTATCACAATTTCTCCCCCCTTCAAATGATCAGCAAGGGTCTCAATTTATAGGGACTGAGGGTGCTTAAACCAGCCGTATGGCTAGGCTCCTCTAGTACCCAAACCATCCGTACGACTCAGCCTGGCGAGCTTCTGGATTTTTCCAAATTTAATTCCAGAGTAGTCCTGGAATTTTTAGTTTATCCTAGTGAGGTCCTAGCCTATTAGTTTATCCCTGAATTGTGCTAAGAATTCCTCTAAAGTTGGTTGTTTTAAATTGGGGTACTTACAGGGTGGAGCTTCTGCATGGTGGGGACAATTGTTAAGATTAAAAGCTCGTATTAATGAACCACCTATTCATACATGGAGAGACATGAAACGGGAGTTACGGGGTCGTTTCTTACCTGACAATTATGAGCACGTCCTCTACACCAAACTCCTTAATTGTAAGCAGGGCAGTCGTATAGTGGAGGAATATGTTCATGATTTTCTGGCCATATCTGCAAGGGTGGATTTGTACGAGACAGAAGCACAACAGGTCTCACAATTTATTGGAGGTCTTTGTCTTGGTATCAAAAATCAAGTCAAATTATTCTCTTCGTTCGTGATGACTGAGGTTATTTCTAGAGCAAAAAAGGTGGAGATTCAATTGGCCTCTTCTTTTCATTCCCCTACAACTTTTAAAAAGTTTGGTGGCGCCTCTTCTTCTAGTAACAAGGACCAAATTTCGGTTGCTCATAATGATGGAGATTCGGAGCAGACACCGGCTGCGGATTCTAAGGATGATAGTGGAAAGAAACCTATAGCAACAAGGACTCAACTGGTTCGTCGCAATAATAATATTCCCAATACTTCTAATGCTTATGCAAAGCCTCATGGGAATAAATGCTTTAAGTGTGGTTGTTGGGTATGCACTCATATATCTCAGTTTCAATGTAATAGGATTGATTAGATTTGATTGATCCATCACCCAAGTTTTATTTCATGGACTTTAGACCCATATGTAAGAAGTATTCATACTTCATATTTTAGGTAGTCCATTGTAATAGAATAGGCTTAGGAATAGGGCAAGAATGTCAAGATTGAAGAAAATCACAAGTATAGTTTGAGCCATGCGCCATGTGCCCTACCTTTGCGCCGTGCGCCTCATCAGGCGCACGCAATTCATATGCGCCTGGTAGGCTCAACACGCCTCAGTTGGCTCAATGTGCCCTAGCAATGTAAACTCTAAACACTTGGTGATTTATTGAAGACATGAAGACTTGAAGGAATTCAAACTACGCCAATGATCCAACGGTCGTTAAATAACACGTATGCACCTGCATCTAAGAACACCTGTCCATAACGGTCATATTTGTGTTATGTGTCTAACGGCTATAAAGGACACGTGCTCCACTCAATGAGCGACAGCACATCTGTCCTTTAACCTTATCCACAAGGGATTTCCAACGGCTAGTTTTTGGGGATCTACTATAAATACCCCATAACTTCAAACGTTTTGAAGTTGCTAAGATATTCAGAATTTCTCTCTCAAGCATTTGTTGAAGATTTCAAGATTGCCTTTGATTTTCCAGAATTCTCAAGAACATCTTCGTAACTTCATCCTTAGCCCAGATTCTCAAGCAAAAACACTTTAGTTTTCTTGTGCTCTCAATCTCAAAGATCTAAAGAGCCTTGAATCTAAAATCACACACGCACCTCTTTATGTTTGATCACTTAGATATTTCTTTTAGAGATACACCGGTTATTGTCTAGGATTTGTTCTTTCATAGAATATTAGATCTTGAGTTAGTGTATAAGCTCAAACGATTGTAATTTGTAACACTCACTCATATTATAAGATCTTCATTAGAAATCCAAGGCTAACCATCTTGGTAGAGGACGTAGGTCTTTTCCCGATCGAACCTCTCCAAATAGCGCGTATTAATTTCTTGTCATTTACTTTCAAGTTATTATCTTTACTCACTATTTGCTTGTTTACTCATTGTAGATTGATTGGATTGAATTGTGTGGTGTTTGTTATATCATTTGCCTTAGTGCCTTATTTCACCCACTTTGAGCCAAAATACTTAGAGTGTGTGTTGCGCCCCTTTTTAATCATTTGCGCCTACTTTACTTAACTATTCCGTTGTGCATTTTACTCACTCACTTAGGCGCATTTCATAATGCTTATTTGATTAAGTGCGCATTTGCCATTGAATTTTCAAGGGTACGAAAATAATTTTAAAACAACTATTCACCCCCCCCCCTTTAGCTATTTTCCATACCCTTGTTGCCCTTTGGGACCAACAAGTGGTATCAGAGCAAACACCTTTATAAAACATCTTTGTTTTTAAAGCTTAATAGCTTGGGTGCCGATTCGATATGGCAAACTCAAAACCTTCGGCAACTGCTAACTACACACATGTTTCAGTCTTTGATGAAGATCATTTTGACGTGTGGAAATTCAGCATCTTGACTCATCTTACCTCAATCGATGAAAGGCTTCATGACACCGTGGTTTATGGACCTTACATCCCAATGAAAGCGAATCCAAATCCGGGCACCAACGCTGCTCAACCAACCATCAAGAAACCAAGAGAAGAATGGACTGAGGAAGAAACAAGAAGAGTTGCAAAAGATGGAAAAGAAAGAAACATTCTTCTAAGCACTCTAAGCACGGCTATGAAACAACAAGTCATGAACTGTGCTACCGCCAGTGAGTTATGGGATGCTATTGAAGAGCATATAGAAGGAGACACGGTTTGCAAGGAGAACAAGAGATATGAAGTGCAAAAGAGATTCAACAATTTCTCTCAACTCCCCGGTGAAACTCTTAGACAGACTTATGAACGCTATTATGAAATTATCAATCTCTGTATTTCACTTGGAAAGAAATTCTCAAATAAGGAATTAAATACTAATTTCCTTGCTTCTTTTGGATCAAGATACCTACACAAATATAGCGCCCTTGAAGACGCTGGAACTTTAGATGTATGGACCTTAAGGAACCTTTATGCAAATCTCAAGGTTTATGAGCTCAAACTCCAACGAATTAGTGCAACTGAAGGAAAGTCAAAATCCATAGCCATGGTGGCGGATAGAGAAGAAGCGCATGCGCCTACGTCATCACAAGAAAAGAAAAGTTCAGATCCTAAATTTTTTACCTCTGAGCTATTAGACATGGATGATGAAGACTTCGCTTTATTTGTGAAGAGATTCCAAAAGTTCAGAAAATTCTCAAAACCCGGCTCATTCAACAAAGCTCAAGGATCAACAAGCAGAGCTCCTCCAAAGTTCATAAGGAGCAGTGATTCAAAAAGAAAAGAATACCTTGTTTGTTTTAATTGTAGGAAACCAGGACACTTTGCTTCAAGTTGCCCAATTCCCAAATTTGAGTACATGCAGAAGAATAGCAGCCATACTCCCAAGTTCACTCCCAAATTCACTCGTCACAAGGGAATGGTTGCTGAAGAAGAATCACCAGCAAATGAGCAGAACACTTGGATTGAAATAGACTCAGATGAGAGCGATGAAGATTCCGATGATGGACTCATTTGTTTGGTGGCAAATAATGATGAAGTTGATACTTCTGATTTTGATGATGACTACTCCAAAGATGTTCCTGATATGAATGTCTTGAATAAACCTATCAAGAAATCAGCAGGTTTTCAAGAAGTGAAAAGGAAGAAAGGACCAACCATCAGTGAGCTCGTTGAACAAGGATTTCTCACTCCGGCTCAAAGCGATGGTGGATTGTTATTTTCTAGATGTGATCTGAGTGCAAGAAGCAAGCTCAGAAAGAGTAAATATGTTAGACCTCAAGTTGCACCTATTCCTACAATCAATCATGATGAGGACATTGTAAAACAAGAAAAGTTATTCAAAGACGCTGAAAAGGTAATCAGTTGTTTTAGTGATATGAAGGAAGCTTTAGCATTATCATGTGATGAAATTTCCCAGCTTAAGACCGAGAAATCTCTTCTTAAATCTGAACTCACCCTCCTTAAGAAGCAGATAAAGAGCATGACTCCTCTTACTGTTAAAAACACTTTTCTAACAGAACAAAACTCACTTCTTAAAATTCAAAACGATGAATTAGTTGCTCAAATTACTAATCTTAAAAAGATTACTAATGAGTGGTCCAATTCTCGTGTCACTATGGAGAATATATTTGAGTCTCAAAAATTCAGTGGTGATAAAAGTGGCTTGAGATTCTCATCAACTAGTGACAACATTAAATGTGATGTCTGTGCTGAAAGAGATAGTGAATTTACAAATCAGCAACCTTTTAAAATTCCCAAGGAAAAACATTCTAATTAAATGGGTAAAAGACAGGAAAAAGTCAAGAGACAAACATTCCATTATGTCTATCCAACGAAACAATTTGGGAAAGCTAAAGAGAAGGAAGTAGCTACAGATGAATCATCTTCTAGCAAAATCATTCTTGAAACAAGGCACGCTCCTTCTCTGAGTTCACATTATGCGCCTAAGAGCCACGCGCCTCACCACCGTGCACCTCCTAGCCCTATGCGCCTTCCAAGAAATAGCGCCCTAAAATTTCAAAAGAAAGATTTTGTTAAGGCTGGCTCATCTGACCCAAAGAAGAATGCTATCCCAAAGAAAAGTAAAGAGTTTGTAAAAACTCATGTGATTGGTGGCTTTCATCATTGTTCAATTTGTGATTGTTCGGGACATAAGGCCATGGAATGCCTTTTGAGATTCACTCCCAATGCCAAAGGACTTAAGAATCCTAAGGTCAAGCAAGAGTGGGTCGTCAAAAGTTGCTAACTTTAGGACCTGAAAAGGGATAAAGGGGACCTGTTTTAAATGTTTATATTTCAGGTTCTTTGCTTCATGGCTGGATCTTCAAAAGCTAAAACGTATGAATGGATTGTAATAACCGGAATTTTTTTTTTTTATTTAATTATGTAATTTTCGGTTTTTACTAACTTAATTAAACAATAATGAGAGTTATAAAGTAATTTAAAGAAGTGGGCCCAAGGAAATTGGATTGGCCCGAAAATAGTATTAGTAAACCCAACCCAATTAATTTTACCCAAGAGTATAAATACAATGGTTAGTGAAAAATTTAGGTTACTTCTTAATTAACAAAAACAACAAAACACAAAACCCTAGTTCTACCCCATAGCAGCCGCACCAAGGAAGGAGGGAGGAGAAAATTTCAGCCATTGTTTTGGAAGAAGTAATCCGATCATTCTCAAGGTAACGCTAAATCCTACTCTCCAAAATTTGTTTCGTTGAATTTGGATTAGTAAATCATAAGTTATGCATGAATTAAGAATATAAATATTTGGGTTTTGCATGCTAGTGATTAATGATAAATTTTAAAAGATTAATGAAGTTGATCTAAATACTATGGAAAAAAAAATATAGTAATCTTGATACTAGTTTATTTTTAAGATTGATTTTATAATCTTGAATTGAATTGATTTATATTATGCAATGCTTGGGAATTGAACATATAAATCATTGAGGTTGAATTGGGTTTATCAAAAGAAGAAAAAAATAGGGATTTCCCCCTTGAACATGTTCGGCCGAATGGCCCTAAGCCGTGGAAAATTGATTTTGTTAATTTAAATGATCCTCGTTAAGTGTATTGTAAATAATATTGATGTTGGGAATTTAGAAAAATTTAAAGAATTAAAAAATTGATCGAATCAATGGATTTTGGATCATACAAGTTTCGGCCATGATGAGGAATTATGGGTGTTGATTCTTGATTGAAGATGTTAAGAATTGGGACGGAAAGTTAGTGTTTTCGTTAAGTTTCTAATGGAAAGAAAACAAAATCGTTAAAAGGATTGTTAACAAGTTAGAAAAGTAACTTGAGGAAATAGAATAAACACTTGGAAAACCTTGAAGGTCAAAAAGATAACGAGGAAGGAAAAGATTAGAAGTTTCAGTTAGTTTCCTAACGGAAAAGGACTAAACTGAAAAGAATTAAAGTTAAAAGAAATAAAAAGGAAACCTGGAAGATAGAGGGGCCTAAGTGATTAAAAAGAGAAACTTAGGGGACCTTGTGAACAGAACCAAAGTCCAAGGACCTTTCTGTAATTAAAGGAAAGTTGAAGGACTAATCTGCAATTAATCCAAAGTGGAAGGACTAAATTGCAATTGAATTAAAGTTGAAGGACTAATCTGCAATTAATCCAAAGTTGATGGACTAAATTGTAATTGAACTAAAATTGAAGGACTAAATTGCAATTAATCCAAAGTTGAAGGACCAATTTGCAATTAACCCAAAGTGGAGGGACCAAATTGTAATTAACCCAAAGTTAGAGGACTTAATTGCAATTATACCAAGTTAAAGGACTGACTAGTAAGTCAAAGTCAGAAACTTAAACGTAAAGAAAGAAGTAACGAAGTAAAGAAGTTAAAACGCATCTCTCAGTTAACTAAGTAGAAATAGTTAACAATGTAGAGAGTACTAAAGTAAATTACTCCGTGCCTTATAGATTCGCACAGAGAGGAGATTGCGAGGAAAAGCAATTCAGGTAAGGGATTACGTTCCTTACAGTATTTGAACTCCTGTTTATTGGAATTCGGTATTTCTTTCTAAAGTTAGCTATCAGTATGGCATGATAGTATTTGAATGAACTCTGCGTTATTGAACGTTCCTTGAAAGAATCTATACTTAGTGATGTCCCCATCGATCTACTAAGTATCGAAGTTTGAAACTTGTATCACATACTTGTACCATGGTATGTTCTCAATTTTAACTTGTGAGTTAACCACTTACTCGTTAAGGCATCCAATGTCCAGTTAGAAAAGACATTGACGGACAGTCCAGTTAGAAAAGACTCGTCCTTAAACTAGGGATTGCATGAGTGATCACATGCCTTCTCTCAGGAATTGTCTGATTACAAGGATGATTCTAGACCCCGAGCATATGTGTGTGGATACCATATATGTTACGACCCACACTATTGGCTGAAGAAGCTAGGTGTATGAATTGTACCTTTGGCATTGAGGTTATAATGTACGTTACCAAGGAATTGACGGAAACTTGAATGAATCCCATTGGATTGTAGTGCCATAATCCTTTGAAAGTAAAAAAAAAAATCTTAAAAGTAACACGACTGTATTGTTCTGCAGTCCTGAATCCAAAAATAACTGAACCTATCTTTGTAAAAGTTATTCAAAGTATTCGTTCTGGTCGTCTCTCCTTAGTAACCGGAGAGGCCACGTATGAACTTACTGAGCATTCGTTCGCTCATCCCTTCTCTATAAACTTTGTTTTCAGGATATAAGTAGAAGGACAAGACAAGGAAAGCAGCCGTAGGAAGACGGTGGATTGAAGACTCTTAATCTAGTAGTTTTAAGTACGTTTATTTATTGATGTAAGTTGAAGTACATTGATGGTTAGGGTTGTTACCTACCAAGACATGTTTAAGTTACGCTTCCGCTATTGGTTTGAATTTATGGTTAAATAAGGGGCCGTTGTGAACCCTAAATTGAAGTATTTATTATTGTTATTTATTGATATTTAATGCCATTAAATGCTCAGATATTATAAGAAAATTTGGGGTGTTACAGTTGGTAATAGAGCAATGGCTTTAGGTCTTATGGGAGAAAACTGAAAGTTAGGACTAATGGGAGAACTTAGTACTTGACTTAAATAAGATCTTACTTGAGGAAGTTCAAGTGATAAAGTCTAACTCTAGGAATGATACTAAGAGTGTACATAAAGTATGAATATACTTGGGGAAATAGGAATCTCTTCATTGTATGTCTATTTGCATTCTATTAATATGTTATAATGGAATCTTGGGGTTATGTACTAATTAAGGTTACTATTGGTGTGTGTAGGATCATGCCGAGGAGACCCATGAAGTCGGTAAGGTACAGTGCTACTCTAAGGGAAGAAATAGAAGCTAAAGAGGAGATTATTAAGCAGCTAACTAAGGAACTTCGCTCAGCTAAAAGAGAGCTTAGGAAGGAGACTCGAGGAGTCGGCAGCCTACAGAATGTCATCAGAGAACGCGATGAGGACATAAGGTATGTGGAAGGAAAGTTAGCAGTACAGCTGAAGAAGGTCAACAGCCTAGAAAGCCATGTCGTTAGAGCTAACCGCGAATGGAATCGAATCAGTGTACAACTGGTGGATGAGATAGAACAAAATAATGAACTGAAAAAGAAAATAGATGAGCAAGCAGCTTATGAGGAAGAGCTTAGGATTTCAGGCTATCAGATTTGGGCTGAGAAGTTAGAATTGCAAGAGAAATATGACCAACTTGCAGCAGAACATGCACAATGTGGGAAGTGATGCAATTAATGACAGATAGTTATAAGAATAGATTCTTTTACTTTATTATTAGTGGAGTAATACAGTTAGAATTTTTCTTATGTTAAAGTTGAATTTTGGGTGTATTTGAGATGTTTAAATCTCACACCTTAGTTGAATAAAGTTCATTATTTAATTTAAATACCCAAAATTTTGAATTTACTATTGTCATGTAGACAAAAGTTAACTTGTCAAGAAAAGACAAGGGAAAGCGTCGGAGTGATTTGAAATAATCTCCGTGACCATGGTACGAAGTAAGACGACCATTGGAATAAGTTAAAGCTAGTTAAGTAATAAAAACTAGTGAAATAAAGAAATAATAAGCAACCAAGTAAAACGGTTGTAAATTATGAAGTATGAAAACTCCTGAACCAGAGAAGAAAGGTTAAAGTAAACTAACCAAATCTGAATAACGGTCTAGTACAAAAGACCTACGAACACGATTCAAACTAACAAGTAACCGTTAGTAAAAGAATAAGTTAAGTATACCATGAATACTGCACATCTTGTATCGTGATGAATGTTGCTAGAACACGAATTTGTTCTAAAGTGAAAGTAAAAATTGCAGATGAATACCAGAAGAGGAAATAACAGGAACGGTGAGGGAAATGACAACACCGGTAATGCAGGCGGGCAGTTAGATCCGGTCCTGGTAAACCTGTTGCAGACACTATCGCAGACAGTAGCTGGGATAGGTCAAACTGTTGCTGGAATTGCTCAACCACCACCACAAGCTCCATTACGTGATCCGCTGGAGCTATTTCAAAGGAGGAATCCAGACTCATTCTCGGACACTGCCAAGGAGAAACCCGAGGACTGGATTAAGAGCACCGAAAGAATATTCGAGACTCTGAACTGTACCGAGGAGCAGAAGGTAGTATTTGCGACCTTTATGTTGAAAGGGAAGGCCCAGACATGGTGGGAAGCGGAAAAGCGAGCTGCTGTGGCTCGTGGTGATGCAGCCTTTACTTGGACCAGATTTAAGGCTATTTTCAACGAAAAGTATTATCCTGCAAGCACGAGGAATGCTAAGATAACGGAATTCCTGACTTTGGTACAAGGGAGTATGACTGTAGCGGAGTATGGTGAGAAGTTCACTGACTTACTAGAATTTGCGCCAAGATTCTTCGATACTGAAGAACAGAAGGCAAGAAAGTTTGAAGCGGGATTAAGTGATAGAGTTCGGTACAGAATCACGCCGTTGGCTCTGCCTACGTACTCAGCAGTGCTGGACAGGGCTAAGATAGTAGAACGGGAGTCGGATAACTACCGTAACCGACGGGAAGAGAAAGGCAAGGCAGTGGCTGAAAAGTAGGAAGGAAACAAGGGTGGTAGGGATCACAACAATAATAAGAGGAAAGCAGTGGATGACAGTCGAGATAAGGGCAGTCATGGGAATAAACACTCCAACAACGGCCATAGTGGAAATGGTCGGAACTTTAATGACAACAAGCGTGAGTGGATTAAGGGCAAGGGCCAAGGTTTCACCAGTTATGATAAATGTACCATTTGTGATGGGGCTCACAAGTCAGAGGTTTGCTGGTATAAGGAACGGCAGTACTACAACTGTAAGAAGGTGGGACACCCGAAGTGGAAGTGCCCAGAAACTAAGAAAGATGAACCAGCTGCAGGGAATAAAGACAATGGAGGAGGAAACGGTGGAGGCCGTGGTAGAGTGTACACCATGACCGCAAAAGCAGCTGGAGTTAATGCCGACCTGGTAGCAGGTACAATGCAATTAAATTTTCGTGATGTTTATGTGTTAGTAGATACTGGCGCTACTCATTCAGTAGTTAGTAATGTTGTGGCAAAGAAGTTAAAACTACACCCAGAGAAATTAGAGGTACCTTTAGTAATAGATACACCTACTAAAGACGCTATCCCCATTACTACCTCTTATAGAAACTGCACTTTAGGGATAGGAGGCACGAGCGTAAATATCGACCTCATTGAACTAGACATGTCAGAATTCGACATAATCCTGGGAATGGATTGGTTGGCTTTGCATCAAGCTAAAGTGGACTGTCGAGGGAAAATAATGACGTTCCTAGGAGAGGAAGGTAAGGAATATAGATTTGTGGGTTCAAGGCCGAGGAAGAGGATAGGCTTAATCTCGGTGATGAAGGCCCGTAAAATGTTGAGAAAAGGATGCGTAGGATTTCTAGCACACATAGGTGAAACAGAAGAAAAAGGAGTAACATTAGAGTCGCTTGAAGTCGTGAATGAATTTCAAGACGTATTTCCTGAGGATTTACCTGGTATACCACCAGTAAGGGAAGTAGAGTTTTCCATTGACTTAATACCAGAAACCACACCTATTTCGAGAGCACCGTACCGGATGGCTCCAACAGAGTTGAAAGAACTAAAGGAGCAGTTACAAGAATTGTTAGACAAGGGATTGATTAGACCGAGTGTATCACCATGGGGTGCACCGGTACTATTTGTGAAGAAGAAAGATGGATCTATGAGACTGTGTATTGACTATAGAGAATTAAATAAGGTGACGGTTAGGAACCAATACCCGTTGCCAAGAATTGATGATTTGTTTGATCAATTGAGGGGAGCATGCTACTTTTCAAAGATTGATCTTAGATCCGGGTACCATCAGCTGAGAGTTAAGGATGGGGACGTGGCGAAGACAGCGTTTAGGACGAGGTATGGACATTATGAGTTTGTCGTGATGCCATTTGGGTTAACGAACGCACCAGCCGCATTCATGGAGTTGATGATAGAATATTTCAAGAGTACTTAGACAAGTGTGTGATAGTATTCATTGACGATATTTTGGTGTACTCGAAGACAAAGGAGGAGCATACTGAACATTTGCGGATAGTGCTAGAGATTTTGAGGCGACAGAAATTGTATGCGAAATTTAAGAAATGCGAATTCTGGTTGGAGAAAGTAGCATTTTTGGGGCACGTAGTGTCGAAAGAAGGAATTTCTGTGGATCCGACAAAGGTAGAAGCAATAATGGATTGGGAAAGGCCTACTACGGCAACCGAAATAAGAAGTTTCTTGGGTTTAGCTGGTTACTATAGAAGGTTCGTAGAGGGATTTTCGAAGTTATCTGGTCCATTGACGAAGCTGACGCAGAAGGCAGCTAAGTTTGTTTGGTCAGAAGAATGTGAACGAAGTTTTCAAGAATTAAAGAATAGACTGGCATCTGCACCAGTATTAACACTACCGACAGGGACGGAAGGTTTCGTTATCTACAGTGATGCGTCGTTGAAAGGATTAGGCTGTGTATTGATGCAAAATGAGAAGGTAATAGCTTATGCATCTAGGCAGTTGAAAGTGCATGAAAGGAATTACCCGACCCATGATCTGGAATTAGCAGCAGTAGTGTTTGCATTGAAAATTTGGAGACATTATCTGTATGGCGTGAAATGCCAGATTTTTACGGATCATAAGAGCCTCAAATACATCTTCACGCAGAAGGAATTGAATATGAGACAACGGAGGTGGTTAGAACTTCTCAAGGATTACGACTGTGAAATATTGTATCATCCTGGGAAAGCCAACAAGGTGGCAGATGCCTTGAGTAGGAAGAATCACGGAATGTTGGCGACGTTGATCTCTAAGGGGGTAAGCATATGGAAGGATGTCAAGGAGATGAACTTGATAGTAAAAGTAAACGGGTATTTGGCTCGACTGACGTTACAACCTGCATTGTTGGGCAGAATTAAAGAGGCACAAGAATTAGACGAGGAGAGAGAAGCTCTAATCGGAAAGGGGCAAGCAAAAGATCTTCATATGGGCGAAGATGGAATTCTGAGATACCAAAAGAGAGTGTGGGTGCCAAACAATGACAAAATTAAGAGAGAGATATTGAGAGAAGCTCATTGCTCAAAGTTCTCTGTACATCCGGGAAGTACTAAAATGTATAGGGATCTTAAGGAGTCATATTGGTGGAATAATATGAAGAACGATGTGGCAGAGTATGTGCATAGATGTCTGACGTGTCAACAAGTTAAGAGTGAACATCAGAAGCCAGCAGGGTTGCTGCAACCATTACCAATTCCCGAATGGAAGTGGGAGAATATTGCTATGGATTTCGTAAGTGGGTTGCCAAAGACGGCAGGGAAGTATGATGCTATATGGGTTATCGTAGACCGATTGACTAAGTCATCACATTTTCTGGCAATCAAGAAAACTGATTCGTTGGAGAAGTTGGCCAAGTTGTACATCGACGAAATAGTAAGGTTACATGGGATCCCGGTCACAATCGTGTCTGATCGAGATGCTAGGTTCACTTCGAAATTCTGGAACAGCCTACAAGAAGCATTGGGAACAGAATTGACCATGAGTACGGCGTTTCACCCACAGACAGATGGGCAGTCGGAAAGGACTATCCAGACGTTGGAAGACATGCTGAGGGCTACTTCGTTAGATTGGCCAAACGCATGGGATGAACATTTACCGTTAGTAGAATTCGCATACAACAATAGTTTTCACGCAAGCATTGGGATGGCTCCATATGAAGCGTTGTATGGGAGGAAGTGTAGATCACCGGCGTGTTGGGATGAAGTCGGTGAGAGGAAGTTAAGTGGACCGAAACTCGTACAAGTCACGGCGGATAAGGTACAACAGATACGAAAGTGGCTACAGACTGCGCAAAGTAGGCAGAAATCTTACGCAGACAATAGAAGGCGAGAACTGGAATTTCAACCAGGGGACCGAGTATTCCTAAAGATATCGCCTACGATGGGGGTTATGTGATTTGGGATTAAGGGAAAGTTAAGTCCACGATATGTAGGACCGTTCGAAATCCTGGATAAGATCGGGGAAGTGGCTTATCGATTGGCGTTACCGCCGGTATTAGCTGGAGTACATAATGTATTCCATGTCTCCATGCTAAGGAAGTATGTTCATGATCCGAGTCATGTGATAGAATACAAGCAGTTAAGAGTTCGGGCAGATTTGACGTACGATGAACGACCAATCAAGATCGTCGACAGAAAAGACGAGGTCGTCAGAAAGCGCACGGTTCCCTATGTAAAAGTGCAATGGAGCAATCACTCAGAAAGAGAAGCGACATGGGAACAAGAAAGTGAAATGCGCGAATTGTACCCGGACATCTTCTCGGATTAAGAATTGTCAAAGTTTGAGGACAAACTTCTTTTAAGGGGGTAAGAATGTAATAACCGGATTTTTTTTTTTATTTAATTATGTAATTTTCGGTTTTTACTAACTTAATTAAACAATAATGAGAGTTATAAAGTAATTTAAAGAAGTGGGCCCAAGGAAATTGGATTGACCCAAAAATAGTATTAGTAAACCCAACCCAATTAATTTTACCCAAGAGTATAAATACAATGGTTAGTGAAAAATTTAGGTTACTTCTTAATTAACAAAAACAACAAAACACAAAACCCTAGTTCTACCCCATAGCAGCCGCACCAAGGAAGGAGGGAGGAGAAAATTTCAGCCATTGTTTTGGAAGAAGTAATCCGATCATTCTCAAGGTAACGCTAAATCCTACTCTCCAAAATTTGTTTCGTTGAATTTGGATTAGTAAATCATAAGTTATGCATGAATTAAGAATATAAATATTTGGGTTTTGCATGCTAGTGATTAATGATAAATTTTAAAAGATTAATGAAGTTGATCTAAATACTATGGAAAAAAAAATATAGTAATCTTGATACTAGTTTATTTTTAAGATTGATTTTATAATCTTGAATTGAATTGATTTATATTATGCAATGCTTGGGAATTGAACATATAAATCATTGAGGTTGAATTGGGTTTATCAAAAGAAGAAAAAAATAGGGATTTCCCCCTTGAACATGTTCGGCCGAATGGCCCTAAGCCGTGGAAAATTGATTTTGTTGATTTAAATGATCCTCGTTAAGTGTATTGTAAATAATATTGATGTTGGGAATTTAGAAAAATTTAAAGAATTAAAAAATTGATCGAATCAATGGATTTTGGATCATACAAGTTTCGGCCATGATGAGGAATTATGGGTGTTGATTCTTGATTGAAGATGTTAAGAATTGGGACGGAAAGTTAGTGTTTTCGTTAAGTTTCTAATGGAAAGAAAACAAAATCGTTAAAAGGATTGTTAACAAGTTAGAAAAGTAACTTGAGGAAATAGAATAAACACTTGGAAAACCTTGAAGGTCAAAAAGATAACGAGGAAGGAAAAGATTAGAAGTTTCAGTTAGTTTCCTAACGGAAAAGGACTAAACTGAAAAGAATTAAAGTTAAAAGAAATAAAAAGGAAACCTGGAAGATAGAGGGGCCTAAGTGATTAAAAAGAGAAACTTAGGGGACCTTGTGAACAGAACCAAAGTCCAAGGACCTTTCTGTAATTAAAGGAAAGTTGAAGGACTAATCTGCAATTAATCCAAAGTGGAAGGACTAAATTGCAATTGAATTAAAGTTGAAGGACTAATCTGCAATTAATCCAAAGTTGATGGACTAAATTGTAATTGAACTAAAATTGAAGGACTAAATTGCAATTAATCCAAAGTTGAAGGACCAATTTGCAATTAACCCAAAGTGGAGGGACCAAATTGTAATTAACCCAAAGTTAGAGGACTTAATTGCAATTATACCAAGTTAAAGGACTGACTAGTAAGTCAAAGTCAGAAACTTAAACGTAAAGAAAGAAGTAACGAAGTAAAGAAGTTAAAACGCATCTCTCAGTTAACTAAGTAGAAATAGTTAACAATGTAGAGAGTACTAAAGTAAATTACTCCGTGCCTTATAGATTCGCACAGAGAGGAGATTGCGAGGAAAAGCAATTCAGGTAAGGGATTACGTTCCTTACAGTATTTGAACTCCTGTTTATTGGAATTCGGTATTTCTTTCTAAAGTTAGCTATCAGTATGGCATGATAGTATTTGAATGAACTCTGCGTTATTGAACGTTCCTTGAAAGAATCTATACTTAGTGATGTCCCCATCGATCTACTAAGTATCGAAGTTTGAAACTTGTATCACATACTTGTACCATGGTATGTTCTCAATTTTAACTTGTGAGTTAACCACTTACTCGTTAAGGCATCCAATGTCCAGTTAGAAAAGACATTGACGGACAGTCCAGTTAGAAAAGACTCGTCCTTAAACTAGGGATTGCATGAGTGATCACATGCCTTCTCTCAGGAATTGTCTGATTACAAGGATGATTCTAGACCCCGAGCATATGTGTGTGGATACCATATATGTTACGACCCACACTATTGGCTGAAGAAGCTAGGTGTATGAATTGTACCTTTGGCATTGAGGTTATAATGTACGTTACCAAGGAATTGACGGAAACTTGAATGAATCCCATTGGATTGTAGTGCCATAATCCTTTGAAAGTAAAAAAAAAAATCTTAAAAGTAACACGACTGTATTGTTTTGCAGTCCTGAATCCAAAAATAACTGAACCTATCTTTGTAAAAGTTATTCAAAGTATTCGTTCTGGTCGTCTCTCCTTAGTAACCGGAGAGGCCACGTATGAACTTACTGAGCATTCGTTCGCTCATCCCTTCTCTATAAACTTTGTTTTCAGGATATAAGTAGAAGGACAAGACAAGGAAAGCAGCCGTAGGAAGACGGTGGATTGAAGACTCTTAATCTAGTAGTTTTAAGTACGTTTATTTATTGATGTAAGTTGAAGTACATTGATGGTTAGGGTTGTTACCTACCAAGACATGTTTAAGTTACGCTTCCGCTATTGGTTTGAATTTATGGTTAAATAAGGGGCCGTTGTGAACCCTAAATTGAAGTATTTATTATTGTTATTTATTGATATTTAATGCCATTAAATGCTCAGATATTATAAGAAAATTTGGGGTGTTACATGGATTCTCGATAGTGGGTGTTCACGACACATGACTGGAGAAGAATCCTTACTTAAAGATGTTCATGAAGAAAGAGCTCCCTCAGTAACATTTGGTGATAATAGCAAAGGTCAAGTTGTAGCACATGGAAAGCTCAAGAAAGACAAAGTGTGCATTGAACGAGTCTCACTCGTTGAAGGGCTCAAGCACAATTTATTATCCATAAATCTCAATTCTGCGATAAAGAATTAGAATGCCATTTTACCTCAACTCAATGTCTTATCAAGAATGGCAAAACCGAAGCTATACTACTCACGGGATATCGTAAGACAAATATTTATATTATTGATTTCCATAGTATGAACTCTAGTACTAATCTTTGTTTTGTAGCTAAAAGTGTGAGCGAAAATAGTTGGCTGTAGAACAAGCGCTTAAGTCACTTGAACTTCAAGTACCTATCTAAACTCAGCAGGAATAATCTTGTCAAAGGACTTCCCAAGGTTGCAAATCATTATGACAAGAAGTGCGCCGCGTGTCAACTTGGCAAACAACCGAAGAAATCTTTCTCCAGCAACTCTAATCCTTCAACTTCTAGATGTTTGCAACTGCTGCACATTGATCTATTTGGACCGGTCACCACCACAAGTATTAGAAGAAACAAGTATACTCTAGTTGTGGTGGATGATTATTCAAGATATACATGGGTGGAAATGATGATCTCAAAAGACGATTCTTATGACATTTTGACCACCTTATTCAGACTGCTCCAAACCCAAAAAGAAGATGACATCGTTAGTGTTCGATCCAACAATGGAACATAATTCAAGAACAACGGTGTTGCTCGATATTGCGATGATCATGGGATAGTTCACAACTTCTCAACCGCTGGAGTTCCTCAACAAAATGGCGTTGTGGAAAGAAAGAATAGGACGTTGATTGAAGCGGGAAAGACGATGATAGCTGAAGCAAAATTACCTAAGTACTTTTGGGAAGAAGCTATCAACACAGCATGTTTTACTCAAAATCGTTCCCTCATCAACAAACTTCACAACAAGACTCCGTATGAACTTTGGCGTGGTAGAACTCCCAACATTGCATTCTTCAAGATCTTTGGTTGCAAATGATATATCCTCTACAACGGAAACGAACATAGAGGTAAATTCGATGCCAAAGCCGACGAAGGTATTTTTGTTGGGTATGCCAAACATTCTAAAGCTTTTCGTGTTTTTAATAGATATACATTAGTAATAGTTGAATCTGTACATGTTACATTTGATGAACATTCTCTCCTTGAGCCACATTTGGGTCCAAATGTTGCTAATGATTCTGTTGACTTAAATGATACAGGTGCTCCTTTTCATGTTGCGCCTACACAAGATCAGAATCTATCTACTCAAGGAAATCTATCTACATCAGTTGCTCCTAACTCAATTTATGGCTCGCCAAATGAATCTTCAGTTGAGCCTCCCTTGAATGATGCGCCTCTAGATTCCTCTCACGCACCTATATCAACTGTTGCATCTGGTGTTAACCCCAGTTTCAATTCTGAACCAGTTCATCCCCCAAATTTTGATGATTTTGAATATGGTGAAGATGTACCAATTGAAGACCTTCAAGTTTCTACAACCCAACCTAACTTACCTCCTGAAATTTGTGAAGTTAGAGGTCACCCAATCAATAATATCATTGGTGATCTAAATGTTGGTGTTCGTACAAGGAGAGCTACTAACTTTGATGCTTACACTGCATTTATCTCTCAAATTGAACCGAAGAAGGCTGATGAAGCGCTCCAAGATCTGAATTGGGTTGTTGCAATGCAAGAATTTGAACGATGTAAGATTTGGACTCTAGTTCCAAGACCTCATGATCAAGGAGTGATTGGTACGAAATGGGTGTTCAGAAACAAGATGGATGAGAATGGAACCATCACGAGAAACAAAGCAAGGGTGGTTGCACAAGGCTATAGGCAAGAAGAAGGAATTGATTACGATGAAACTTTGCGCCCGTAGCAAGACTTGAAGCCATTAGACTCTTTCTAGCTTACGCTGCTCACAAGAACTTCAAGTTATATCAAATGGATGTGAAGAGTGCGTTTCTAAATGGTGAACTCCAAGAACAAGTCTACATAGCTCAACCGCCTAGGTTTGAAGATTCACAATTTACAAATCATGTGTACAAACTCCAGACATCTTTGTATGGGCTCAAGAAAGTACCAAGAGCATGGTACGATACACTATCAAAGTTTCTCATTGAAAAAGGCTTCACTCGCGGTAAAATCGATACAACTCTTTTCATTTCCAAACATAATGGTCATAAATTACTTGTTCAAATTTATGTTGATGATATTATATTTGGTTCTACTAATAAATTGTTGTGCAAGCGCTTTGAGAAACTAATGAAGAGAAAGTTTGAAATGAGGATGATGGGAGAACTCACATTCTTCCTCGGGCTTCAAATCAAGAAAATGAATGAAGTCATATTTATAAATCAAGCCAAATACACAAAGAATTTAATCAAGAAGTTAGACTTGAGAATGCTAAATCATACGACACTCCAATGGCCACCGGCAACAAACTTGACAAAGATTTAAAAGGTAAACGTGTTGATCAAACGCTCTATCAAGGTATGATTGGCTCACTCCTTTATCTTACTGCTAGTAGGCCAGATATTATGTTTAGTGTTTATGTTTGCGCTCGTTATCAATCTGACCCTAGAGAAGCGCACTTAATTGTTGTGAAACGTATTATACGATATCTCTCAAGCACTGTTAACCTTGGACTTTGGTACACCAAAGATTCGAATTTTAAACTTTTAGGTTATTCAGATGCGGATTATGCAGCGTGCACAATTGATAGGAAAAGCACAAGTGGCACTTGTCATTTCCTCGGATATCGACCTGTGTCATGGGCTAGTAAGAAACAAGCTTCAGTGTCTGTATCAACAACGGAAGCAGAATATATTGCTGCGGGAAGTTGTTGCTGTCAGATTCTATGTATGAAGCAGCAATTGGTGGACTATGATATAATCAAAGAAAATTGTCCCATCTACTGCGACAACACTTCAACCATTGCCGTTTCTGAAAATCCTGTCATGCATTCCAAAACCAAGCACATCGACATCAAATATCACTTCCTCAAAGACCACGTGGAGAAAGGCAATATTCACTTGGAACACGTGGGAACCGACTTTCAAATCGCCGACATTCTAACGAAAGCACTTGACGCGAAACGGTTCATCTTTTTTAGAGGTGAAATGGGTATGCTTGAACTCAAATAGTCAATACAGTTTTGTTACTACTAATGGTTTTATGTTTCTTTGAGTTATGTATATCCTAAGTTCAAAAGTTAGATCATTTTCAAAGTTTCAAAGAAACATCATGCGCCTGGAATGCGCCCCTCACTCATTGGGCGCCAAGTACCTTATGTGCCTCTATCATTCTGCGCGCCTCGATGAGCTATGCACCTACCATGCGCCTAATAAATGTTTGCGGCTCAATCAATGCTCCAAAATTTAATTTTTCAATGATTGAACGTATTCAATTTTCACAAGTACCAGGTATGTTTTCATTTATTATAGAATCTTTGTCTTTTGACATTCTATAATTGTTCAAGGGTACTTGTGCAATTAATTTTCCTCGTTTTTCGTTTTTCAAAATTTTATTTTCTGGTGATATATTTCTTGCACCCCAAACTTACACCAAAACAGATGTTTTTGGGGTTTGTGCAAAAATAAAATTGGTCATAATTGTTCATACACTTATGAGGGAAGTGGGACAATTTCTCTTACCCAACATGGGGAGATGATACATTTACACTTGGTGTATAGAAAGATTCTATACACCACCAATATATGTGTGACACATGTAGATTCCTAAACAGAAAATTACCATAGGGTCCCCCATCCTAAGGCTAATTAACACCTAGTCCAACCTAATATTTTCATCTACCATCTAGTCCAAGCTAATATTCTTATTTACCACCTAGTTCATTAAAATTATTAAATCCCTAAACTACCCTGCTATAAATAAAACACTGCCCCTCCCCTCCCCTCCCCTCCCCTCTCCTCTCACTTTTTCCATTTTTTTACAAAAAAATAATATTTTTTTTGGTCAAACTTTGTCAAACAGCAGTCAAACTCTTATAACTAACATATAATTATCATATAAGAGTTACAAAAATTACTTTTTTCATTTTTTTACAAAAAAATAATAATTTTTTTTGTCAAACTTGGTCAAACAACAGTAAAACTCTTATAACTAACACATAAGAGTAAAAAAAAAATCACATTTTCCATTTTTTTACAAAAAAATAACATTTTTTTTTGTCAAATTTGGTCAAACTCTTAGTACTTACACATAATTATCATATAAGAGTTACAAAAAATATTTTTTTTCATTTTTTTACAAAAAATAATGTTTGACAGCAGTCAAACTCATGTAACTCACACATAATTAACATTTAAGAGTTGAAAATTTTCATTTTTTTCATTTTTTTAGAAAAGAAAATTAATATTATTTGGTCAATTTTGGTCAAACTCGGTCAACCAGCAGTCAAACTCTTATAACGTACACATAGTTAACAGATAAGAGTCGAAAACTTTCACTTTTTCCAATTTTTTAGAAAAAAATAAAAATATTATTTGATCAAATTCGGTCAAACTCTTATTATAACTAACACATAATTAACAAATAAGTGTAAAAAAAAATTCACTTTTTTCATTGTTTTTTAAAAAAATGAACAATATTATTTGGTCAAATTCGGTGAAACTCGGTGAAACTCGGATAACTAACACATAATCAACATATAAGAGTTGAACATTTTTACTTTTTTCAATTTTTAGAAAAATATAATAATTTTACTTGGTCAAATATGGTCAAACTCAATCAAATCTAACACACGTTATTTTTTCTAACGAGCATTAATTTATTTTAACGGATGTTAATAATTTATGTTAACAAAATTAACTTTTGTTATCTCCATCATCTTCCCAAACCCAACATCCACCCCACCCTTCACAGCCCACCACCGCCCCCATCACCACCACCACAAACCCCACAACCAATCACCACTCCACCCAACCAACTCCACCATTTTCATCCCGGGAAATTTTCGCCAGTTTTCTTCCGATGTCTAGATCTCTTTCTATGCTGAATATCTGTCAGATCGCTCTGGTCAGATTGAGCGCCTAGGTGTTTCGTCGAACATAACCCAGAAATTTGAAGTCGATCCAACGGTTAATGAATCCAGAATTTGATTTTTCTGGTCCGACTGGGTTTGTTCGCTAGTTTTTTTCCCGATGAATCGATCTCCCTATCCAGTGAATAGCTTTCAGATCTCTTTGGTCAGAATGAGCGTCTAGGTGTTGCGAACATACCCCGGAAATTTGAAGTCGATCCAACGGTTAACGAATTGGGAATTTGAATTTTTCTGGACCGACTGGGTTTGTGGCGAATTTTGATTTAGCTACGTTTAATGCTCGTTAGAAAAAATAACGTGTGTTAGAAAAAGTTAACGACTGAATAAAATGTTGGTTAATTTTGTATATAAAACAATAGTACGCATCATACATTTTGTGTTTCAATTGTACGAGTGTCAAATTGATGTTGGGGTCATAGTACGAGGGGCAGAAAAGCAGTTTATTCGTGTATGGGGAATTTAGATCTCAGCCCAACTCCTTATCTGGTATTTGGTCTGGGCTGGGATTTATGTGTAATAAAATCTCACACTGGGGGCCTTTGGGGAAAAATTCCTATTTTATTTATGGTGTATACATACACCAAGTGTAAGTGTAGCCTTTTCACCCAACATGTCACATCAAGCGTACTTTGGGTCATTCAGCATTTATTACCCATCAACTCCTTAAAATCCCTCATAAATGCCCATCTCTTCATCTTCCAATTTTTTTTTTTTTTAAAAAAAACCTAACCTATAAGTTGACTCTACACCTCCCTTTTTCTATTTTCATGATTGTTTTCTTTATCCCTTCATTTTCTCTCTCTAAAACCATCTCTCATATCAGTCTCTCTCTCTCAGACTCCCTCTCCGTCTCTCTCTCTTCCTTCTTCATTTTTCTTCTCCCTCTACTTTAAATATATATATATATATATATATATATCTGTAATTGGGTCCTAACAAAGCATCTAAAGCCCCTCAAGACGAAATGGTATGATTTCTCATCTCTAAACTTCTTTAATTTCTGAAATTTTTGCTTTTCGTTTTTCTGGGTTCATTATTTCGAAAACCGAAAATCATTCTTTTCTTGATAAAACTCGTTTCGATTCTCCGTTTTCAAAATCGTTTGTTGGGTTATGTTCATTTTGTGATTTCGAGTCTTATGAATCCAACTTTTTAACGATCAATGCCCTATCTATTGCGAATCTGAAGATTTTCCATTTTCAAACTTTTCGAAATTTCGGATCTTTGAATCCATTTTTTGGGTTCGTTATTGTTTTGTACTTGTTTTGGTTTACATTTTTGTGATCCTTGCGTTCATGCGGTCGTTTTGACATATTGTGAGCTTGATTTGGTGAAGTTTCATGATTTATGTGTTCTTGGTGTTCTTCGAGCACTCAAGACATGTTCTTCGTGTTCTTCGTTATTTTTAAATGACTTGGGTTTCAAAATTTTCAAAACTTGTTTTTCAAAATTTTGCATGTTTGATTCATATGTCTTGCATGTTAATGTTTTTTTGTTTGTTTGTGATATTTTGTCTGTTTTTGTGCTAAGTACAAATTATTTACATAGTTATGCGCCTAAATGTGAATCCATGCGCCTAGTATGTTTATGCACCTATTGATATTATGCGCCTCAAATGATTCATGCGCCTAACATGGGTATGCGCCTCTGGCTATTACAAATGTTATGCGCCTCAATCATTCATGCGCCTAATAACATTTTGCGCCTACATATCCTATGCGCCTCAATTCATACTTAGTCAAATTTTTCTATGTTTTAATTTTTCCTTAGTATTTTTCATAGAAACATAATATGCGCCTTGTATTCCTATGTGCCTTCCAAATTTCATGCGCCTACTATAATCATGCGCCTTGAATCATTGTGCTATCTTATGCGCCTATGACTCTCTGCGCCTGATTCTTCTATGCGCCTCAAATTTCTTATGCGCCTATTCAATACTTTGCTCATTTTATGTGTCTATGCGCCTAAATTCACTTCTAACTTAAATAATTTATTTTGTAGGATATTGCAAATTTCAGACCCGGTGAGACGATTGATCTAACTGAGCTCTCATCAGATCCTATAGGGCTTGAAATCATCTCAACCCTTCACACTGCTGGTCTTACTCCACTTTTCACGCTGGATCAACCATTCTATTCTCCGCTCCTTGTTGATGAATTTTTCTCAACCGCTGCTCTCGTTGAGACGCCTGCTGAAGGATATGTGCGCTACAGGATATACGCTACTATTCAAATGTTGCTATAACTATTTCTACCGGTACAATCAAGAACATAGTTTGTTTCAGCACTACTGGGCCTCAAAGTGTAGCAGGACAAGCAAACACCTACTCTGTAGCCGCGCAGAACATTGTTGCGCATACTTATCTCAAAATCCCTACTCTTCTGAATAACATAAAAAATGTTGAGATAAGGGATGGTGGTGATCTGCTCGCTCATATAGCTGTAGACACCCCGCCTTGGACCGCTCACCCCGATTGCACACTTGATTTTGTGTTTCTCCCTCTTTTAAGTGTTTCCTGTTAGTTTCTGTTACTTTGGTTAAGTTCCAGACGGACTCCGTTAAGTCCCGGGGCTAAACTGAATAACAGTTCTAACTTTCTAGTCCATTCTGTCAAAAATTGCTTCTCAGAGTCGCTCGCCTCCTCCCCTTGAGGCTTCCGCCGCCTAGGTGGGATGCGCGCGCTTCTAGGGCGTGTCGATTACAGATTCTGCCCAAGAATCTCTCCCTTGCTCATTATACATGATTTTTCCCGGGAAAGATTTCTTGGAGACTCCGTTTGGCTCCAAAAACAGTCACTTTTCAACTATAAAAACCCCTCCAATCCATCATTGGAAGGGGACTTGAAAAATCATTACTTTCAAACCTTTTTACTCACTTCTTTCATAGACTTTTCTTGGGACTTCTTCAACAAAGTATTCAATCTCTTCTTCAAGGCTTCACAAGAGATTCTTTTTGAAGGATACTATAGGTAAAGGTCTTAAACGTTTCTCCTCTCCTTCTTTTTCTTCTTCTTCTTCTTCTTCAAATCAAATGTGCAATCACCCAAAACCATTTGGGACATGACACCAACGGTCCTTTCATTACGTTGAATTGGCCTAGGAGTCATCTCCCTACATTTCAAACTCTAAACCCCCTTTTTATCATCATTTTAATAGGAAGAACACATTTATCTTAAAAACTGAATTATGAACAAACAAGACCGACTTTGCTCGGGCGAAATGGGTGTTTAAGTACTTCCCATTTCGTAACCTAACCCCCGAACCCCTCATCCCAAAGAATCTCTGTTTTCGTAAATCAAACTTAGGCTCATAAACATTAGGTTTTCTTACGTTCCTCAAAAACGTGGGTGGCGACTCTTAAAACATCAATTAGACATCCTAGGGTGATTCACGCTCTCGAGCCTTAAAGCCGTGGTCTCGCCCCCGAGGTATCTACAGTGGCGACTCCGCTGGGGACATTTGAGGGTTAAACTTGTGTTTCTGTTCATAATTCACTTTTCTGGGCATTCTGGAAATTGACATGGGAAGCGCGCGCCTCGGACCTTCATGGTCCAAAGCGCGCGCGTCCCGAGTCGAATTCCAGAATCGCCCGCCTTCCATGTGTTCTTCCTATTCTTCCTATTATTTCGTCCTAACAAACATCGCAGGGGTTCTATCACACAATCAGGATCAGGGCAATCCCCTGAGTCCATAAGTTTCTGATAATCTGACAGGTGAGCCCAGAAGCGGGCGCCTCCCAGTTTCTATGCGCCAGTCGCGCGCTTCCCACAACACTATCCTGAGACGCGCGCTTCTGGGCCAATTTCCAGGGCAAGAACAGGTTTCAGTGACTGGACAGAACAGTGGGGTGTGGGCACAGTTGCCTGCATCAGAACAGAATTGAACCCTTGGACTGTTTAATTTTATGTTTTTATTTACCGGTCACACGGGTGATTCGGGAGTTGTAATTTACGTGCTTATGTGTTTTTTTATCTTTCTTTTCAAAAAAAAAAATATATATAAAAAAATTTGTCACGTGATGGACCTCACACTACGCGCATAATTCCTATCAACTGCTCACTATCAAGTAAGAAGAAGAAGAATTAGGGGACGGAGTTCTTCTAAATGATTGTGCCTTTTCCTCTTTTCTTCTTTAACACTTAATGAAGATTTATCAAGAGAGTAATAATGAATGATGTAATGTTTCAAGGATTGATAGAGAACCCTTTATATATGAAACCAATAGGCACCTCATTTAGGGACTACACCCTTTCAACTTTTAGTGATGTTATATTACCACTTTGCCCATGTTCTAACAATCTCCTACTTGGGTTACAAAACAAAGTCTTTCCTTTAACCATAAATATAACATAAATGACAACCCTGTGTGCACTTTATTGTCATTTGTAACAATCTCGTCCATTAGTCATCCAAGTACAAGGACTAAAGGGGAAGTCGTTGTAATTGATTCGCAACTAAACCCATAGTAATCACGTATACAAATCCAACTAAATGACACAGATCAAAAGTGTAGATGTGTAGCATGGAATCATAATGAATATCAATATATTCTTCCAACTAGTCCAACTTAACAAAATGAGATAAAAAAACTTTAAATAAGAGAACAATAAATGAAAGAACAACACAAACTCCCACTATACCAAATGTTATCAAGATCGTTACACCATGTGAAACACTGAAAATAACGCTTTCATAAATGGATCCTCTAAAATGGAGTTTGTTTCTATAAGTTGTATTTCTTTGTTCATTTTCCTTTACAACAAGAAACTTTAATGTCTATATCCTTCAGACTTTGATGAACTCTTGTTGTTGTAAAACTGCCGCCTGATTTTCACAATAAAATTAAGCGGTCTTTCGATATTTGTTGACAATTGGCAGTCCCTTAATAAACTTATGCAGCCATATAATTTAACTAATGTCGGAATAACTAATGATCTCAAGATGATCCGACTTCAAATATAAGCAAGTAGTTCTTTAGTGTTTTGTAAATAATTTTATCATTCTTTTGGCTGCTACCTAATGTTCTCTCCCGGATTGCTTTGGTATTGACCAAGCATCCCAACAATAAATATAAGACTTACGCATACATTAAGCTTCTTTACTGCTGATGCAAAAAGGGATATTCTCCATATACTTGGATTCAAAATTACCTTTAGGACACTGTTTGAGACTTTTAAACTTGTCTCCTTTAAAATTAGGGGTGTCAAGTGGTTTACAGTTTTGCATGCTTAACCTTTTGTAATACCTTTTCCATATAGGCCTTTTGTGATAATCCTAAAACACCTCATGAGTGATCACGGTGAATTTGGATTCTTAATACAAAGATGACACCAAGATCTTTCATTTCAAATAAGAAATTTCTTAGTTTTTCCTTAAGAAGGTTCAAAATTATTACTAACAAGCAAAATATCATCCACATATAAGACCAAAATTATAAATTTACTCCCACTGAACTTATGGTATACACAATCTTAATCAAGATTCGTTTAAAAACTAAATGAAAGAATAACTTAATTAAGTACCATTAACGAGAAGTTATCTTAAGCCTATAAATGGATTTCTTTAATAAATCAGTCACCATTTCTGGCTTCTTTATATAAATAGTTTCCTCAATGTCTCCATTGAGAAAACTTGTCTTTATATCCATTTGATGAAAACTCAAGATCATAATCTGTCATATGTGCCATAATGATCCTAAAAGAGTTTTAGAAGATACCGGAAAAAGTGTTTTCTTTATAATCAATATCTTCGTTTTGAGTAAAATCTTTAGCAACTAAACGGGCTTAATATCTTTCCATATTACCTTGTGAATTCTTTTTGGTCATTAAATACCCATAATAGGTTTCACATCTTTAGATAATAGGACAAGATCCCAAACGTTGTTATCTTTATAGATTTTAACTCTTCATTTATGACATTATTTCACTTTATGAGAATTAGGACTATTAATGGTTTGATGGAAGGTGAGAAGCTCATCTCCCACTAAACCTAAGTGTCCTTCATTCTCGGCAAGATACACTTTATAAATATCCGGAATAGCACTTCTTCTTACTCTATTGGATCTCCTTAAGAGCACCGGTTCTTCCTCATTTTGAGGTTGTTGAACTTCCTTTGTATGACCAACATTTTCATGTTGTTTAATATTTATAGGGAAGTCATTATTTTGAATTGTATGTTCTTCTTGAATGTCAAGTATAAAACTTGATATCCAATTGGAACTATGGGAAGAGGTAAAGAAATGGATGCCTCTTCCTCTTCAAATTCAAAATATTACTCCTAATCTCCCACTAAATTCAACATCCTCAAAGAACCTAGCATTTCTCGTTTCAAAATGTTCTAATTTTCGGGTTGTAAAAGTTTATATCCCCTAGATTTCTTGGCATACCTCACAAAATAGCTACTAACAGTCTTAGTGTCCAGTTTCGCCCTTATTAGACCTATAAGGCCTAGCTTCTTCTGGACAACCCCATATACGAAGATGATTTAAGGACGGTTTCTAAATTGTCCATAATTCATAAGGGTTTTTATTTAGTAGCTTTAGAGGAAGCTCTATAGAGAACATAAGATGCGGTTTTAATGTATTGCCCATAATGAGTGAGGTAAAAGAAGTACAAGGAACATACTTATTACCATATCCTTAAGAATTCGATTATGTCTCTGTCACACTTATTTATGCTAGGGGTATGATAGGCTTAATCGCACACCTACAAATTAAACCTGGACTAGGTTCTAAAAATATGTAGCTAGGGAAAGTCCATAATCGATCCACGAAGAACGGTTATTTATTTACGTAATTGTCACTTGACAAGATTGGGGGAAATTTATAATTATTAAATTCTAAAAACAGAAATTAAACTAATTAGGAGCAAACACAATAATTAAGAAATACTTCAGATTTGATTCCGTCCCCACCTAATTATTCAATTATCATAGATTTCTTTTCACTTTTTACCCTATTCACCTGATCACGAGATCTATTTTAATCCATGTTTCTTCTTTCAGAACAGTTACTAGTAGTGGCACACTCACTAGAAACCCTAATTAATAATTCAATCTAACTGGCACAGTCTAGATTGCAGAATTAATTGATGAACGATTTAAGAAACTAAGATCAAGAACGCTTTCTACAATTATTTCATATAGATAATCGTCTAATTTTACCCACTTCACAATTTACCATGGCACATGCATAAATCGTAAAGATGCTACTTATGAATTTCTACACTGGTACAGTAAATAGAAAATTCTAGCAGAGATCCAATAACTAAAGCAATTAGATTGATCAAGTCTAAAAACCCTAGCAATAGATCTAGATTAAGCACAAGTAAAATTATGAATATGAATAAAAATTATGAAAAGAAAAATACCTCAAATTGATAAAAAAAAGGTTCAAGAAATCAAACCCAAAGCTTGAGTTTTAGTTTCTCATATAGAGCTTTGAAATCTCCATGAAAAAGAAATAAAACCCTAGATCTCAAATTATGTAAAAGTCTCTCTAAAAGTCTGCCATCAAAATCCAAAAAAAAAAAAACCTCCTGTAAACAGTCTTAAAAGAATTCTAAATAGGAAAGGAAAAAAAATAATAAAAAAGAAAAAAGAAAAAGAAAATCAGACAAGGCCAAACTCGGCTGCTGGAATACGCAGAGCAAGTCAGGTCTTCACCACATTTTGCAATTCAGTCCCTGATCTTTAAGTCTTCTACAGTTTAGTCCTTGGACTTCAAGAAAATTGCATAACAATTCCTGAGTTTTCCATAAGGGCCCGTGTGTAGAGAATTTGTGCCACACGGACTGATGTTTTTCTCTCTTCATGCGTTGCTTCTGTCTTCGGCTAAAGAGAGTTGGTGGCCTTCATTCGCTGATCCAACTGATGAGATGGGCCACCTTATTCCAACCCAACTTGCTGAGCTCCTTAATTCATTGGTCCCTTAGTAGCTTGCTGGCCCAAAACATGCTTCTCTTCTACCCTTTTTAACAATTCTCCGTCCCGAATGACTTTTTTTTGCATATTTCTTTTGATGTCTTGGGGATTCTTTTCTCATAAATAAATTACATCGGTAAAAATATAAAAATACTAAAATACTCCTGAATTATAATTAAGCCCCAAAAATATATTTTCTCCCTAAATTACACAAAAACTATACTAATTACATCAAAATCACTATTTAAAGCTCATAGTAACATAGGAAATAAATGTATCAAATTCGTCTCATCAAATTCCCCCCACGCTTTGACCTTTACTCGTCCCTGAGTAAAATCCTAACTCCCCTCTAAACACCGGTCTAAATAGCGTAGCATGGGTGAAAATGATTCCTAGTGTCCTCTAACCCCGTCAATCATAATCAATAATAAAAATTTGGAGTGTGAGAAACTCCGTTCCCTTATATCACCACAATGAATATAAAATTGACATTAGCTTGATACCAACTCCCATAATAAACGGTATCCAAACTAATGCCCACACAAAAGAGCCAAAGGGAACTAAAAATATCCTAAGCTTCCCCCACGCTCATCTCACACTATTATCTCCCTCATATAAATAAAGTTTGTGTGATATGTGATTATGCGCAGAAAACTTACCTCGTAACAAAACACCAACACCCCCTTATAACTCCAATAAAAGAACGAGGATTTTCTAACCTAAACTCCACTAACCGAAACCTCCTACTTCAAGGTGTACATCCTACCCGAAAAGTCCAAACCCCCCTTATGTCTTCACTCCGGTGGATGTAAGATATTTTATTACTCAAACCTCACCTTTTTCCTAAGCGCCCTTTCGGGTTTTCACTTAGCCTCTCTATTTTTTTCTTTTTTTTTTTATTTATGCACACCCTGGTTTTTGCCTAGACTACCCTTTCGGGTTTTCAATCTAGCAGGCTTCTTTTCTTGTGCGTTTTTTTTTTTTTTTTTTTTTTTTATTATGGAAAGAAAAACTAACTATCTAGAATGAAAAATGCATACTATACAAATACAAATCCTTCCCCCACGCTTAAACTACACAGTGTCCTCAGTGTGTAAAAGTGAATAAAAATAAAGACAGTTAAAACGTAAGGGAATAAATGGTACCTCATTAGTGCACATTCCACCCCGTTTGAGCTCGAATCGTCTTCATAAATCCCTTCTTCTTTTTGTTCATCATGCTCAAACCTTCATGCTTCTCAATCTCCTTCGAACCACTAGCCATCATCACTTCTTCCTCACCTCCAAATGCATGCTTTCGGTGCTCAGAAAGATTCTTCACCTTTCTTGGTCCATGTTTTACCGTGGGAATCTCCAAACCAGTCTTCACATCATCATCCCCACTACAAATATTGGACACATCCTCTACCATTGGCTCAACTACACCTATGAAACATAAACCACAAACATCCTCAGGGTCTTTCTTGGAGTCAAAAATATTGAACTCCATCAAATCCCCATCAAACTGCATAGTCAATGAACCATTCGACACATCTAGCTTAGTATGAGCCGTAGACATAAATGGCCTCCCCAACAGAATGGGAGCCTTAGGATCCGTGTCCATATCTAACACATAAAAATCAGCAGGGAATATGAATTTACCAACCCAGACTAAAACATCCTCAACCTTCCCCTTAGGGTATGCATTGGATCTATCCGCCAACTGAATCACCACCCTAGTATCTTGTAGAGGTCCTAACTTGAGCTTTTCAAACAATGCATAAGGCATGACATTGATTGAAGCACCCAAGTCAAGCATCGCCATACGCTCAGAATAATCACCCAAAGACACAGGGATTACAAACATACCCGGATCGCTACACTTCTTGGGCATCTTCTTATGATAGACTGCAGACACATGCTCTTTCATCTTCACCTTTTTTTTGACTTCTCGCTTTCTGATCCCTCTTCAATGTACACAACTCCTTACCACTGCGCAAAGTCATGTCACATGCACTCTGCTTAAGGTTCGGTTCTGTTATAGAATGTACCTTCTCTGCCTCTCTAGCCTCTAGTCTCCCAACAGCTTCAGCTATTTTCCCCATTTGTCTTTCTATATTACCAATACTCGCATCGGTCATCTGTTGATACTATTGGAAATTACCATTCATCATACTCACTGACTGCGCTAAAGAGTGAAGCAGATCATCTGTGGACTGTCTCGGAGGGTTACTCTGATACTGCTGCTGCCCATATGGTGGTCTATACTAATACTGATTAGTCTGGTACTGCTGACTCTGTGGTGGACCCATTAACAACTGTCTCATCATCCCCTTAAGGTCCTCAACATCCGTCTCTAGCTTATTTGTCACACCACTACTAGAATTCGCAGCACTGACCTGTCTGAAACTTGACCTCCTGCCATGTGTCCGAGTGCTCTTAGCCAACTCAATAATAATCTCATTCGCTTCCCCAGTGGTCTTGTTCAGTATACTCCCAACAGCATCAGCTATTTTCCCCATTTGTCTCTCTATATTACCAATACTCGCATCGGTCATCTGTTGATACTATTGGAAATTACCATTCATCATACTCACTGACTGCGCTAAAGAGTGAAGCAGATCATCTGTGGACTGTCTCGGAGGGTTACTCTGATACTGCTGCTGCCCATATGGTGGTCTATACTAATACTGATTAGTCTGGTACTGCTGACTCTGTGGTGGACCCATCAACAACTGTCTCATCATCCCCTTAAGGTCCTCAACATCCGTCTCTAGCTTATTTGTCACACCACTACTAGAATTCGCAGCACTGACCTGTCTGAAACTTGACCTCCTGCCATGTGTCCGAGTGCTCTTAGCCAACTCAATAATAATCTCATTCGCTTCCCCAGTGGTCTTGTTCAGTATACTGCCCCCACAGCAAGAATCCAACAACCGCTTATCCATGACTGTTAAACCCCCATAGAAATATACTATCAACTGTTCATCGTCAAATCCATGATACGGACAACTCCTGCATAGCTTATGAAACCTGTTATAATACTCATACAAAGTCTCATCAGCTCTCTGCTCCATGTTGCTAATGTCCCGCTTCATCACATTGATCTGATCTAGAGGAAAGAACTCATCAAGAAACACCTCCTTCATCTGCTGCCATGTTGTGATACTATTGGGTGGCAAGTGATAATACCACGCACTAGCATCATCTTTCAGAGTGAAAGAAAATGCTCTTAATAAAAGGTGCTCAATGGGAACTGCAACCGGCTTCATACTCTGACAAATTTGCACAAACTGGGTTATGTGTTGATTCGGGTTCTCTCCAGGCATTCCAGTAAAATGCGATAAGTGGGTCAACAAACCCGATTTTAACTCAAATGTGATCCCATCAGGCAGAGTAGGGAATGAAACGGTATGTGGTTGCTCGTTCCTGTTCGGGGCAGTCATTTGTCTCAATGTCTGGGCTGCCATTCTGTATCAAGACTTACAAGAAACTCATCAGTAGAACGGGTGTGGACCTTACAAGGTTCCACACTAAAAACAAATAACAAAATTAAAAATAACTAAAAAGAAAATTAAATTAACTAAACTAAATCAACTAAAAAAATACAAAGAAAATAAAAAGAAAAAGAACAAGAATTAAAATAAGAACGTAAACAAATAAACACCGTTCCCCGGCAGCGGCGCCACAATTTGATAGGCTTAATCGCACACCTACAAATTAAACCTGGACTAGGTTCTAAAAATATATAGCTAGGGAAAGTCCAGAATCGATCCACGAAGAACGGTTATTTATTTACGTAATTGTCACTTGACAAGATTGGGGGAAATTTATAATTATTAAATTCTAAAAACAGAAATTAAACTAATTAGGAGCAAACACAATAATTAAGAAATACTTCAGATTTGATTCCGTCCCCACCTAATTATTCAATTATCATAGATATTTCTTTTCACTTTTTACCCTATTCACCTGATCACGAGATCTATTTTAATCCTTGTTTCTTCTTTCAGAATAGTTACTAGCAGTGGCACACTCACTAAAAACCCTAATTAATAATTCAATCTAACTGGCGCAGTCTAGATTGCAGAATTAATTGATGAACAATTTAAGAAACTAAGATCAAGAACACTTTCTACAATTATTTCATATAGATAATCGTCTAATTTTACCCACTTCACAATTTACCATGGCACATGCATAAATCGTAAAGATGCTACTTATGAATTTCTGAACTGGCACAGTAAATAGAAAATTCTAGCAGAGATCAAATAACTAAAGCAATTAGATTGATCAAGTCTAAAAACCCTAGCAATAGATCTAGATTAAGCACAAGTAAAATTATGAATATGAATAAAAATTATGAAAAGAAAAATACCTCAAATTGATAAAAAGGGGTTCAAGAAATCAAACCCAAAGCTTGAGTTTTAGTTCCTCATATGGAGCTTTGAAATCTCCATGAAAAAGAAATAAAACCCTAGATCTCAAATTATGTAAAAGTCTCTCTAAAAGTCTGTCATCAAAATCCAAAAAAAAAAAAAAAAAAAAAAAAAAAAAAAACCTCCTGTAAACAGTCTTAAAAGAATTCTAAATAGGAAAGGAAAAAAAATAATAAAAATGAAAAAAAGAAAAAGAAAAAGAAAATCAAACAAGGCCAAAGTTGGCTGCTAGAATACGCAGAGCAAGTCAGGTCTTCACCACATTTTGCAATTCAGTCCCTGATCTTTAAGTCTTCTACAGTTTAGTCCTTGGACTTCCAGAAAATTGCATAACAATTCCTGAGTTTTCCATAAGGGCCCGTGTGTAGAGAATTTGTGCCACACGGACTGATGTTTTTCTCTCTTCATGCGTTGCTTCTGTCTTCGGCTAAAGTGAGTTGGTGGCCTTCATTCGCTGAGCCAACTGATGAGATGGGCCACCTTGTTCCAACTCAACTTCCTGAGCTCCTTAATTCATTGGTCCCTTAGTAGCTTGCTGGCCCAAAACATGCTTCTCTTCTACCCTTTTTAACAATTCTCCGTCTCGAATGACTTTCTTTTGCATATTTCTTTTGATATCTTGGGGATTCTTTTCTCATAAATAAATTACATCGGTAAAAATATAAAAATACTAAAATACTCCTGAATTATAATTAAGCCCCAAAAATATATTTTCTCCCTAAATTACACAAAAACTATACTAATTACATCAAAATCACTATTTAAAGCTCATAGTAACATAGGAAATAAATGTATGAAATCCGTCTCATCAGCGTACCCGGCTTAATGTAGAGAGAGACAATCCCACACTCCTCAAGATAGCGAGCAAAAGGACCCGGACATTGTTCTTTCGAACTGTCATTCCAACCATAGTATACACCACCATGATTGGACTTAACGTTCTTAATAGTCTTTCAAAGTTGATTTCCAACTTTGACTTTATAAGACTTAAAAATGTCCAAAATTGATACTTTTATGAAGTAAATAAATGTACCCATAAATGAGAGTAGTCGTCCATGAACGTAATAAATATTGTTGACCATTCCATGAAGGGGTAGGGAACGGCCCACAATATTCCGTATTTATTAGTTCTGGGACACTTCATGCTCTCGGGGATACTTTTCTATTAGTGTTTGTAAATATTCCTTAAAGGAAGTCAATGCAAAAGTCTTTTCCGGAATATCAAGCTTATTTAAAAGATTCTTTTTGACACAAGCTTGTCAATTCTCCTCTTGGAGATATGACCTAAATGTTTATGCCATAAGGTATAAAAAAATTTCACTTGATGACTTTTGCTTTCTATTTTGGTTTCATCATTATGGAACTCATTTATTGTTTGAATAGTGTCAAGTAAGCATAGATTACTTGACCAAATACTAGTACCAACAACCTAGGAATTTGAATAAAGATCACACTTATATTTACCAAATGAACAAAATTATCCTTCCTTGTTCAATATTGTGATATATATATTAAATTCCGTCTAAATGATGGTACAATGAATGTATTATTAATACAAATAATACTTAGTATTTTAACAATAACTTAAAAGTCCTTATGCCTAAAACTTTAACCGGATTTCCAGCTCTCTTGTAGATGAATCGCTTCATCTTCACTAGGTCTTCGGTAACTTAGGCAACCCTACATAAACACACTTATGTGAGTTGTTGCACCAAAATCAACCACAATGTATATGTAGGAATTGAAATCAAAACAACCTTAATACAAACAAGACCAAATGATATACATTTCACGCCAAGCGTGATACTTAGGGTAATCGAACTTCATGTTAGTGAGGTCCTTGCAAAAAAAGCATTTCTTTATGATCATTAGAT
This sequence comes from Campanula takesimana, assembly GCA_026119855.1. Lineage (NCBI taxonomy): Eukaryota > Viridiplantae > Streptophyta > Magnoliopsida > Asterales > Campanulaceae > Campanula > Campanula takesimana. Next base: position 2,068,347 of record JAOWBW010000015.1, on the reverse strand, counting down.
GATCCCTTAGACTTCTCATTACTTGCAACCACAGTTTCTTTCCTCTTCTCTTTTCCCATGAGAAAAGGTAGATGCTAAATGAGCACATTTAGTTCTAAATCGCTTTAACCTATCTTCCTCTTGTGTCATAAGTGAAAGTAATTCATTAATATTTCACTTATCTTTTGAAAATTATAGGTCACCTCAAAGTGACCAAACTGAGAATGAAGAAAGATCAAAACTAAATGCATAAGAATATCTTTCGATATCCCGGACTTAAGTGCTTTTAGTTTTGTCGATAGATGAACTATTTCTAAATTTACTCCTTTAAATTCCCAGTACCCTTATACCTTATGGAAACAAGCTTCCTCAAGGGTATCAAGGAACGTTTCAGCATCAACATCCTCGGAGACACTGTCCAAAAGGTCTCCGGGACAACATTCTTTATTATCATTAGGCTCACGCGGTTGGATTATTTTCACTTCTCAGCACTTAAGCAATAAGAAGAGAAACGGATCCCTTAATGTGAGTTCTAGGTCCATATAGCCCAAGATCATAATTATTTGTTTTCCAAGTTTTAAAATTAGTCCCATTTAGCATCGGTACGGTACTCATAGCAGTAATAACGGATGAAACAATAAGTAAATCTGTTGGTTTTTTTTTTTTTTTTTTTTTGAGAACAAAAGAATGAAAAAACAAAACATAAATTAGAAACTACATAATGAATAAATGATTAATTATATCAACGAAAACCATCAACAAGGAAATCAACATGACATCAAAACTAATCTTTGGATTGCGAGTTGCCTCATAAATGATAGCCTTAGGTAACAAGCAATTTAAACAATGTTTTAATTAAATGCATAATCTTCCTTTGGGCCGACATAAGCATCTAACAAAACCGGCTTAATGTTCATTTCATTTGTTACCACATGAATGCCCAAGTTTAGTCAAATGTCAAGATCTTCTTTGGAAAATTCATATCATTCACATATCAAATTAAATATTCAACACTTTAATAATTTTGGATTTAAATAACGTTAATCACTTAGGCGATAATATTATTTAAACAATGAATAAAATTATTTAAGCATATAATTAATCAAGGCTTTAAGGTTTGAAAAAATGTATGTTTTGTTCAAAAAGGAAAACAAAGTAGTGCAGAAACTTAAAAATTCCAAAATCTGTGAATAGTGTCTGCTCGACAGAGCATAGAGAAGTGCACGGCCGAGTAAACACTGTTCACAGAAACTTTGTTTTTCGACAAATAGTGCACGGCCGCGCTAAACAAAACGCACGACCGAGCTGCTCGGCCGAGCATAGGTAAGGACACGGCCGAGTACCATTAATCAGAAACTTTTGCCTTCTATTTTGGCGTCGTTTCATGTGCTCGGCCGAGCAGATCATAAGACTCGGCCGAGCATGCCATTTTTTGCACTTTCTGAATTTTGTTTTAAACTTTCCCAAAATCAATGAATGGCAAGTAGATCCACATGGTATGTACTTAAAACATTAAACCACACTATAAAGGATAACTTGCTTTTAAATTAATGGAATCAAGTAAGTAGATCCACATGGTATGCACGAAAACATAAAACCATGTTATGAAGGGATAGTCAAACTTGAACCATTGTGTTCATTAAACAAAACTTTTCAAACCATTTCTTTAATACTTATATGATGAATATCAGCACTATATTAATGAATTAGTGCTTCTAAACAACATCAAAACTTGATGATTCAACAGGAAAGAATGAATCAAAAGCGTTTTAAGGATTTCCAAAAGAACTCAAACTCAAACCAAATAATGAGCGGGCTCTGATACCAATTGTTGGAACAATCTTAACCCTGAATGCCTAACTCATTTCTGGAAAGAGATTGAGGAAGAGATGAAGGTGGAAGCGAAGTAATACCTGTTGAATCCATGAAGATGTTGTAGGGAGAAATAAGAAGAAGAAGAATTAGGGGACGGAGTTCTTCTAAATGATTGTGCCTTTTCCTCTTTTCTTCTTTAACACTTAATGAAGATTTATCAAGAGAGTAATAATGAATGATGTAATGTTTCAAGGATTTATGGAGAACCCTTTATATATGAAACCAATAGGCACCTCATTTAGGGAATACACCCTTTCAACCTTTAGTGATGTTATATTACCACTTTGCCCATCAAAAATAGGTAATATTACATCCAGGAATTCTACACATTTATTTACTTTTATTTACTACACTTTATATTAACATTATAGGTATGATTTCATTATGGAATTACTAGATGACTTGCGTTGCAAGCCATGTTCTAACAAATAACTTTTTGGGATAATGAGAAATGGCAAATGAGAAGATCATTTTGGGACAAAGGGAGTATCATCTTTCCAATGCTTAATGCTACCTATAATGTGACATTCTACAAACTAAAAGTGCTTGTGAATCCATTTTCACTGATATATCATGTTGCAGGTGTTGTAGGTTGAGAGAAATGCATACGCTGAAAGACCGCTTTGAGGCGGTTATGAAGTTGAAGAATCCAGATAATAGATACAATCCAGAAATCCTACGGTGTAAGAAAGGATTTTGATCGAGCATAAAATATGATCAAGTCCGGAACAGCGGTTTGGATAACTAGAAATCTTGCTAAACCTGCAAATTGAACACCGTGAGCTTAGCCGGGGCTTCACCGGCGAAGGCACTCGGGCGTGAGAATAAGTTAGATGCTCTTGAGAGAGAAAACTTGGAGAGGAAAGAGAGATAGGGGGAGAGACCAGACCTGAATTTAGGGTTTTGGTCCCCTATTTATAGTGGTAGGTCAAAGAGTCTTGTGGGCCAACTTCCCTAATGGGCTGGGCTTCCCTTAGTGTGGAAGGTTCCAGATAGATGTGGCGATGATGTTATAGTATCTATACTCAGAAGATGAAGAGCGGGTGAGATGAAGAGCAGAAAAGCTGGAGAGCAGGCAGTGATGTCTCCAGCTTGGTCAGAGACGAGCAGAGCTCAAAGACAAGCTGGGCTCAGTGACGAGCTGAGCTCAGAGATGAGCTGAGGTCACTGACGAGCTGAGGTCATTGAGGAGCAGAGAGAAGAGATGAGGGAAGCTGAGAGCTGAGAGTTGAGAGTTGAGAGCTGAGAGCTGAGAGCTGAGAGCTGAGAGCTGGGGAGAGCTGAGGAGAGCTGAGAGCTGGGCTTAGTGACGAGCTGGACTCAGTGACGAGCTGGACTTAGTGACGAGCTGAAAAGTATGGTGTCCCAAGGTGGGCCTATAGAGACGAACGGGGCTTTTCATTAATGGGCCAATAGTTTTAAACCGGGCAAGCCCAATAGCCGCTCCTGGGTTATTTTCTGCCATTTACAAACTTTTGCAATGTTGCTCCCAACAGTTTTTTTCGCCAATTGGTTCCCAACATTTACATTTTTATACAATGTGGCTATAAAAGTAACTGAGCATTAGTTTTCTAACAGATTTTATGTCATGTGACTAGCATATGACGTTTTAAAGGACGTTTTAAAATATTCGTAAAGCTACACATATCCGATTGATATGATTCTTTTTTATATTGAAACTAATATTTAAATCTACAACATAATTTTTTGGCAAAACTGCACCAAAAATCACTCAACTATGACCAATTTGGGTATTTGGTCACTAAACTAATTTCCTTTTGAAACAACACATTCAACTTATTTATTTTTGCATCCATAGTCACTATCACTAACCCCGTTAGTTTTTTGGCGTTAAATAGTCCTGTGCAGCGCATGTGACCAAATTTGAAGGGGTAATTTAGGTAAACAGTCTAAATAGTATAAAAGAAATTATAGGGTTTATTTTTCAATTTTATAAACTACAGGGCTTGAACTAAAAGAAAAACACCCAATATCTAAACCCCCCCTCCCCTTTCTTCTTCTCCATTCTGCAACTCCCCATCCCCTTCCTCCGCCCCTTCTTCTTCTCCGACAACAATCGCATAATCCCCTACTTCCATGGCCGCCTGCTCCCAAACTGACCTCCTCCTTCTTCTTCTTCTTCTTCTTCTTCTTCTTCTTCTTCTTCTTCTTCTTCTTCTTCTTCTTCTTCGATACCACGCCAGCACCCACTCATTGGCCGCCTCCTATTTTATCTCTCTAATTTACACAAACCCACTCCTTAGGTTTTCGGCTTCATACAAGGAGATCTGAGATTGGGGTTTTGAATTGGATTGTTTTAGCGTGAAATTGATTAATAGAAATAGTCTGGAGGTAACTCAATGAAGATTTACTTAATTCATGGTCCAATTTTGATTAAAATCCCCGGAGTTTGATATTTGGGTTTGCAATTTTTTAAAATTTTTTTAAAAAATTGGTTTGCAGTTTCTTGAGATTTTGATTATGGGCATCTGATTTCTCTGCAAATTCTGGATTTGAATTTATATTTGTGATTCCTGTTGGTGATCTTCTTGTTCTGATTTGTGCAGAAGTGTGTTTGGGAGTAGGTATGTGGTGTGCGTGTTTATTGGTGGTGGTGGCTGGGTTGGGGTACATGGTGGTGGATGGTTGGCGGAGATGCTTGTGCCTGCATCCGTAGAGAAGGTTATGCTGCACCGTGAGATGGTGGTTGTTGATGGCGGCTGAAAGGTGGTGGTGGTGGTGAGAGTGGGTGTGTTGGTGATAAAGTTAACAAACTAAATGAACATTATAAATGAAAAAATGACTTAATTAATTTTTTTTAACATCAATAGCTAAAGTGGTGAAAAACAATTGATCAGAGACTTATTTGAAACAAGTTTAACCTTTATATTCCAGCTTAAAGCGAACTACCTAAAATACCCTTAAAAAAATGTCATGTGCATTGGCACATGACTATTTAATGCCAAAAAACTAACGGGGTTAGTGATAGTGACTATGGATGCAAAAATAAATAAGTTGAATGTGTTGTTTCAAAAGAAAATTAGTTTAGTGACTAAATGCCCAAACTGGTCATAGTTGAGTGATTTTTGATGCAGTTTTGCCTAGTTTCTTTTCGGAAATTTGTTGGGTACCTAAATTATTTTTACATTTAATCTTAATTTTAAATATTAAAAAAATAAAAAACACGTGAAATATACTTTAAAAAAGATATTAGCCCAAGTATGTTTCATATGAAGTAATTTCTGTATGTATCTTTCCTACAGTTTATTTTTCTCCACCCCTCTGCCACTTTCCCGCAACACCCATTCCACATACACTCTTCTCTCGATTCATCGTCCTCTTCTTCTCCCTTTTTGTCTATCAAACATATTTACGAACTGATAATCTACATATAGAATTTACTTCATATGGAACATATTTGGGCTAATATCTTTTTTAGATTATATTTTACGTGTTTTCTATTTTTTTAATATTTAAAATTAAGATTAAATGTAAAAATAATCCAACTACCCAATAAATTTCAAAAAAAAAATATATGTTGTAGATTTAAATATTAGCTTCAGTTCAAAAGAAGAATCATATTAATCGGATATGTGTAGCTTTAAGAATATCTTAAAACGTCATGTGCTAGTCACATGACATAAAATCTGTTAGAAAACTAACGCTCGTTACTTTTATACCCACATTGCAAAAAAATGTAAATGTTGGGAACCAATTAGCGAAAAAAAACTGTTGGGAGCAACATTGCAAAAGTTTGTAAATGTCAGGAACCAAATTGCAATTTGCCCCCCTTTAATTAGGCCAAACTTACTTTATAATAATATTTTCCTATGCGATTTATCCGTAGTGCACACACGTATGCCTACCTAAATACTTTGTTATTATATATGTACAATGTATAGTCCATAAAAATTTCCAACAATCTCCCACTTGGACTCATACTTGTACATAAATATAATATCTCACGTAATCGCATATCATATCATAAACTTTAGTTGCATATGCTTATCTGTAGTGTGTCATCTTAAACAATCATGTCCATTAATCAATTAACATAAGGATCAAAGGGGAAGTCGTCACATTAATCGTAGCTAAACTCATCAGTGGTCACATGTATTAATCAACTAAATGACATGGATCAAGTATGGATGTGTAGCATGGAAATTACATCAAATGTGATCCATACTTGTCTATTTCCAACAGGTCCAGCCTTATGAGATCAACCACATATTCAAAGTGTTGAAATAACTGAATACCTTAATACCTCAAACTGAATTCAAATACTTAATGTCATGACTGTTGTTCGATAGCACTCAAAAATAAGTTTTCTTGAAAATAAATTTGAACCGAAAATAATAAAAGGTAAAAGTCGAGTCCAGTATCAATGCTGTCTCCGTAAGAGAAATTTGCCCCGTACAAGTGCTCACGGTCTTGGCAAAGTTTCCCTAAGATAAAACGACTTTCGAATTAATATTAGAAGCACTTCAAAATATTAATTCTGGCGAACTACTTGGATGCTTGAGAAATTCCAGACTTTGAAGGAAGAAATGAATGCAACAATATGCTGAGAATGAGAGAAAGAAGAGAGAATGGATTAATGAGTGAATTGTTAAATGAGGAGGAGGGCTTTATATAGTAGTTGAATAGGCAAGGAGCCTTTTGGGAATAAACACAAATGGTGTCTGGTGGAATCTGGGCCGTCAGATCAGATTGGAATGGAAGGCTGAGATCAGGCAGCCGAACCAGCAAGAACCGAACCGACACGGGTCGGTTCGACTCAAACCGCCACCCGAACCGGCGCGACCCTAGCCACTCCAAAAAGCCCAGACGCCTTCTCGGTTGGGCCGATCCAGACGAGCCCAATCCACCAAGCCCATTTCTAGTTGAACCAAGAGCTCGGGCCGACCCACCATCGAGCCCACCTTAGCCAAAAATTTAAGCTCCACAGCTCCCAACGACCGATGCGTACGTGCAAAGTGTGCCCTAAACCGCCCATTCCGCCCTTCGCGGGTTATGGGTTGATTTTGAGCAAGCTCAAAATTAACCCATTTCCCTACTAGCTTGCATGGTTGGCCCTTAGCCCACTTGGTTGGCCCAAGGAGGATATAATTTGATGACTCCTCCTTAGATGCCCACATTAATATGTTGGCTTAAATTCCCCTTTCTTAGCAATGTGGGATGTAACTCCCATTTGTCTATTTACTCTTTAACTATTAACTTAAATTGCTAACTTTAGGCATTAATTTCTCATTCACCCGAAATTGGTTTTAAGAATATAAATATACCACTTTAATCTACTCCGAACGTAGATTAGTAATTTGCAACTTAAATTCATTATCCATAAAATGAATACTCTTGGAATCTTGGTCAAAGTTAGGTCAAACCTAATTTCCTATACCAATTTCCAACAATCCCCCACATGAATTACAATTAAGGCATGTATGCAGATTCGTCTGGATTTCCTCGTTAACCATTATTGCATCTTGATAGGTAGCTTGGCCTTGAACCTTCCGTAGTAAAATACTATCGGATTTACTAGCCATTTGGTAACGTGATGCCTTGAACCAATGACTGTATAGTGTAAACCAAGACAATAGTACTCACACAATAATAGCTCGAACATTGTTTCGTTCTCACGTTTTTGTCCATTTCGGCCTTAGACCATATCTTAGTTTCATAAGCGTTTAGTTAGAAGCGGCCATATACTTCTCACTTATATAGGTGATCTCCTATCAAGAATATCCTGCCATACTCTACCTTTCAGGTATAGGAATCATTAAAAGTCCAATGACTTAACCTCACCACTGTTGCAGGTACTTACACTTGGACGGTCTAGGAATGGGTTGAAACGAGTTCCAAGTGTTTCACTCGAATTTTCATAACTTGGTTGTCTCATTGAACCAAGGTTCTGGGATCTCCAGTTATCAATGTTGAGTGTCCGTTATGATCGATTTGTGGATTTTTAATCCCATTCCCCTTACCAATTTTTCCAATTGATCTCTACTTACCTTTGGTAAACGGATCCACTAAGTTATCTTTAGACTTTATATAGTCTACTGTAATAACTCCACTTGAGATCAATTGTCTAATGGTATTATGTCTGCAATGAATATGTCTAGACTTACCATTGTACATACTACTCTGTGCCCTTCCAATTGCAGATTGACTATCGCAGTGAATTAACACTGCTGGCACAGGCTTTTTCCAACATGGAATATCTTCCAGGAAGTTTTTAAGCCATTCGGCTTCTTCCGCTGCTTTATCCAAAGCAATAAACTCAGATTCCATTGTGGATCGAGCTATACACGTTTGCTTGGAAGATTTCCACGACACTGTTCCTCCACCAATAGTGAATACAAACCCACTTGTAGATTTGGAGTCTTTTGTGTCCGATATCCAATTCGCATAACAGTATCCTTCTAATAATGCTGGATATCTACCATAAAGTATACCATAGTCCAATGTATACTTTAGGTATCTTAACACCTTAGTTAAAGCTTTCCAATGCTCTGCACTTGGATTACTAGTGAACCTACTTAGTTTACTCACTGAATATGCAATATCCGGACGTGTACAATTGGTTAAGTATATTAGACTACCAATTATCCTTGCATATTCTAATTGAGAAACTGGTTCCCCTTTATTCTTAGACAAGTGAAGACTCAGATCTACAGGTGTCTTAGAAGACGGACTATCATATGCGTTGAATTTTCGAAGAATATTTTCAACGTAATGTGATTGGGATAGGATTATTCCTTCAGATGTTCTAGAAATTTTTATTCCTAATATAACATCAGCTACTCCCAAGTCCTTCATATCAAAATGTTTCTTTAATAGGCCTTTAGTATTCATGACTAAATCATGACTACTTCCCATTATAAGCATGTCGTCTACATAAAGGCAAACAATAACAAAAGAGTTACTTGTTCTTTTAATGTATACACATTTGTCACATTCATTGATCTTGAATCCATTTGACAATATAGTTCGGTCAAACTTTTCATGCCATTGTTTAGGTGCTTGCTTAATTCCGTATAGACTTTACAAGTTTACACACCTTTCGCTCTTGCCCAGGAGCAACAAAACCTTCGGGCTGATCCATATAGATCTCTTCTTCTAGGTCTCCATTTAAGAAGGCCGTCTTCACATCCATTTGATGTATCTCAAGGTTATGCAAAGCTGCAATAGCAATGAGAACACGAATGGATGTGATCCTAGTCACAGGAGAATATGTATCAAAGAAATCATATCCATCCTTTTGTCTAAACCCTTTGACTACTAGCCGGGCTTTGTATTTATCAATAGATCCATCATCCTTATACTTCCTTTTAAGGATCCATTTGCAACCGAACGGTTTACATCCTGGAGGGAGATCGACTAACTCCCAAGTATGATTTTACATTATAGAATCTATCTCATTGTTAATAGCTTCTTGCCAGAACGGAGCATCCGGACTGGAAAATGCTTCTTTAACAGATGCTGGTTCATACTCTAACATGAATGAAACAAAATCAGGACCAAAAGTTTTAGCCACTTTTGCCCTCTTGCTGCGCCTTGGTTCTTTTTCTCCTTCTAGAGGAGAATCATTAGCAGCTTCATAAGTTCTCTTATTAGAACTTATTTCATTCCTTTCCTTGGATGGAAATATAGTTTCAAAGAATACTGCGTTCCTTGATTCTATAGTCATTCCCTCCGTTATATCAGGAACATCAGACTTGTGTACTATAAATCGATAAGCAGCACTATTGCTTGCATATCCGATGAAAACACAGTCAATCGTTTTAGGACCGATTTTTACTTGCTTTGGTTTAGGTACCTCGACCTTAGCCAAACACCCCCACACTCAAAGATATTTATAAGACGGTTTACGATTATGCAATAATTCGTAAGGTGTCTCTTTCTTATCCTTATGTGGTATCTTATTAAGAATATAATTCGCTGATAAGATTGCTTCCCCCCACAAGTTATCGGGTAAACCTGAACTTATCAACATCGCATTCATCATCTCCTTAAGAGTATGATTTTTGAGTTCAGCGACTCCATTAGACTGAGGCGTATAGGGTACAGTCGTTTGATGAATTATGCTGGATTCCCAGCATATATCTTCAAATGGCGCAACATACTCTCCTCCTCTGTCGCTTCGAATCTTCTTAATTGTTGTATTAAGTTGATTCTCGACTTCATTCTTATAAGTCATGAAAGCATTTAAGGCTTCATCCTTACTTCTTAACAGGTATACATAACAGTACCTCGTGCAATCGTCTATAAAAGTAATGAAGTACTTTTTCCCACCTCTAGTTTGCACAAACTTTAGATCACATATATCTGTGTGAACTAATTCTAGAGGTTTCGTGTTTCTTATTACTGAGGGAAATGGCGCTTTTGCCATTTTTGCCTCTACACAAATTTCACACTTATTAGTTGTATCAAGTTTTGACTTAGGTATCAATTCTTGATTCACTAACTTTTTAATTGTGTTGAAATTTACATGTCCTAATCTACCATGCCATAAATTAGAACTTTCAGACAGGTAAACATAAGAAACAACATTTTTATTCTTCGCCTCAGGGCAGATAACAGTCATTACATTCATCTTGAAAAGGCTTTTCTCAAGGTAACCCTTTCCAATAAACTGACCATTTTTTGTCAAAACAAATTTGTCTGATTCGAACACTAGTTTAAATCCGGCTTTGCTCAACAACGAGCCGGAGATAAGATTCTTCCGGATATCAGGGACATGCAGTACATCCACCAGAGTCAACTCCTTTCCAGAAGTCATCTTCAACACTACCTTTCCGAGCCCTACGACATCGGATGTAGCCGAGTTTCCCATATACAACCTCCTTCCGTTGATTGGGGTATAGGAAGAGAAACTCTCTTTATCAGAACATATGTGGCGGGTAGCACCAGTATCTATCAACTACTGCTTGGGGTTGTCGTCCAACTTTTCAATGTTAGCTTCAAATACCACAGTCGTCAGGTCCATGTCATCCGTCTCGACGATGTGAGCCCAACCTTGCCCTTCTTGTTGTCCTTTTTAGGAAACTGGCAGTCTTTGGCCCTATGCGCAGGTTGTCCACATTTGTAGCAGTCCCCCTTAAACTTCTTCGCTTGACATTTCTTGCCATGCTCGAGAGCCCTCTTCTTGCCGCTATTGCTTGTCTCGGCAAGATGAACTTGGCTTCTTTCCCCTTCGACTTTGCCTCTTGCAAGCGATTACTCTCTTCAATCTGAAGTCGAATGATCAATTCTTCTACCTTCATTTCCTTGCATTTATGCTTCAGGTAGTTCTTGAAATCGAACCATCCCGGTGGCAATTTCTCTATGATTGCTGCCACTTTGAACGGTTCATTCAAAATCATCCCTTCAGACGCTAAGTCATGAAGTATGATTTGAATCTCTTCCACTTGGGTGACCACCCGCTTGGAATCAATCATTTTGAAGTCAAGGAATTTCCCGACGACAAATTTATTTGCCCCGGCATCTTTGATTTTATACTTCTTTTCAAAATATTCCCACAACTCCTTGGCAGTACTCACTAAACAGTATACACTGTAGGGGAGTCATCAAGCCCATTGAGTATGTAATTTCTACACATGAAATTACCGTGTTCCCAAGTTTCCTTGGCTGTGATCCTTAGTGGATCAGTCTTATCCTCCGCCACATCAGGCGGTGCTTCCTTTAGGTACTTCTGTACGCTGAGGGTTGTTAGGTAGAATAGCATCTTCTGCTGCCATCTTTTGAAGTCGATCCCGATGAACTTAGCAGGTTTTTCTCCGTGCGCCGGGTGAACATGAGTAGCAACTGAAGCGGGAACGGAGGCAGAGCTGCAACCACCACTGGAATTCTTTGACTGGTTCTCGGTATTTTTGGAGGCAGGAGCTTTTCCGGTTTCCATTCTCAAGAAAAACTTAGTACAAAATTTGTCTTACGATTGTTGTTCGATAGCACTCAAAAATAAGTTTTCTTGAAAATAAATTTGAACCGAAAATAATAAAAGGGTAAAGTCGAGTCCAGTATCAATACTGTCTCCGTAAGACAAATGTACAAGTGCTCACGGTCTTGAAAAAGTCCCTAAGATAAAACGACTTTCGAACTAATATTAGAAGCACTTCAAAATATTAATTCCGGCGAACTACTTGGATGCTTGAGAAATTCCAGACTTTGAAGGAAGAAATGAATGCAACAATATGCTGAGAATGAGAGAAGGAAGAGAGAATGGATTAATGAGTGAATTGTCAAATGAGGAGGAGGGCTTTATATAGTAGTTGAATAGGCAATGAGCCTTTTGGGAATAAACACAAATGGTGTCTGGTGGAATCTGGGTCGTCAGATCAGATTGGAATGGAGGGCTGAGATCAGGCAGCCGAACCAGCAAGAGCCGAACTGACACGGGTCGACCCAAACCGCCACCCGAACCGGCGCAACCCTAGCTGCTCCAAAACGCCCATACGCCTTCTCGGTTGGGCTGATCCAGACGAGCCCAATCCACCAAGCCCATTTCTAGTTGAACCAAGAGCTCGGGCCGACCCACCATCGAGCCCACCGTAGCTAAAAATTTAAGCTCCACAGCTCCCAGCGACCGATGTGTACGTGCAAAGTGCGCCCTAAACCGCCCTAAACCGCGCTTCGCGGGTTATGGGTTGATTTTGAGCAAGCTCAAAATTAACCCATTTCCCTACTAGCTTGCATGGTTGGCCCAATAGCCCACTTGGTTGGCCCAAGGAGGATATAACTTGATGACTCCTCCTTAGATGCCCACATTAATATGTTGGCTTAAATTCCCCTTTCTTAGCAATGTGGGGTGTAACTCCCATTTGTCTATTTACTCTTCAACTATTAACTTAAATTGCTAACTTTAGGCATTAATTTTTCATTCACCCGAAATTGGTTTTGAGAATATAAATATACCACTTTAATCTACTCCGAACGTAGATTAATAATTTACAACTTAAACTCATTTCCATAAAATGAATACTCTTGGAATCTTGGTCAAAGTTAGGTCAAACCTAATTTCCTATACCAATTTCCAACAATGACAATGAATCCTTAATGTATGAGCAAACTCCCCCTGAATCAAGGTTTAATTAATTGTAAACACCCATAAAATAAATATCCTTGAAAACCTTTGGTGATTAACTTAAGATGTGCATCCCCAATCATGGAGTTAATCCCAATATATTCAATACAACTTTTTTCCCTCTGAATTACTTTATTTAAAGACTACCAGATTTTTGTCGCAAAATAACTTTAGTGGCATCACAATGCCATAAACCATAACGATAACATTTTACAGTCATGTTCATGATTTGATGCATCTTGGCATCTACAAAGTCAGAATCCAAATACCAAATAATTTCATCCTTAGTATCTGAATTTGTATATATGTAAGCACATAATCATTTATTCTCTACATCCAGAAATGATCATCATGTTGACTTTCCAGACCTTAATATTTCTCCCACTCAACATGAGGATCGAGTTGATGTTAGCAAAATAGAGAACAAAATATAAACCAAATACACTCACATATAACCATAACCAAAACATGTTCGAATTTTATGATCTTATTAAAAGAAAATCGTTGCAACATTAATTCTAGTATTTGGACATAAATTAATTTGCAAGTGACCTTTTTTTTTTAATAAATTTAAGTGATCAAACATTGACAATAAAATCCGGTCAAGTATGGAGCCTTTCTTTAGACCGACTTCATACCCACATGGATACTCAACCTTAGTCACATATTTACCACAACAAGTTTATTGATCAAATATTGACAATAAATTCCTGTCAAATATTGAGTCTTTCTTTGGGCTGACTCAACACCTACATGGATACCCACAAATTGTCACATATTTATCAATATAAATATGTTTAAATTTCTGCCAAATAACAATCTTCCTTTGGGCCGATCATTACTCGCATGAAAAAATAAACACACTTTCTGCCAAATAATAACCTTCCTTTGGGCCGGTTATTACCCGCATGATAAACAAACACATATTATCATAATGTACAATGTTAATATTTTGATAAACTTCCTTTTGGCCGATATCACTCACAAAAATTATTAACAGCCCAATGTATATCAAAATTGAAAAATCTAAATAGGAGAGGTCACTTTGGTGACATGCTATATAGATTAAAAAAAAAAAAAATACATGAATTTCTTAAAAGAGAGACTGAAATACTTAATTCGAACATTAACTAGATCATATTTTTCTATCATGAAAAATATGAAGATCCAAAATTTATACTATAAAATAGTATGCCAGATTTATGAAGCTAAATTCATAACAAAATATTATAATTTTTAACTTTTTGTATATTCATCAATCCACCCCACTAATCTTTTTCTTTGATTTCCATTTTATTCTTCTTATTTTGATTTGATTCATCACTAACATCCCAAATTTTGCATTTATTATCTGACAATTTTGTCATTAATAAATGCAAAATTAGGGATTTATTTTTAAATTTGCTTTTTGTTTTTAAAAATTGATGTTTAATAAATTTCTCTCCTTTGTGGGAGCCGTTGATTTCTCTCCTTGTGGGAGCCGTGGTTTTCTCTCCTTGTGGGAGCCGTTGATTTCTCTCTATCGTTGAGAGTTTGTGTGTATGTTTGTTTGTTTGTTTGTTTGTCTAGGGACAATTGCAATTCAATATTTAATGACGAATCTCACGTCATCTCAACACAAAAAGGATGCTATTGCTCTTACTACTCAAGGACGTTTCGAGGGTTTTGGAATATTTGGTGGACGTTTATTCATCAACCCAGATTCTCAATGTCAAGTTTTCAAAGCGAAATATTATCCAAAGGGAGATTTTTTGAATACCGAATCGAGACAGTTTTCAAGTTTTACTTGGAGTGGAATCTGTATGTTTCAAGATTTACATCGAGATTGTAATTGTTGTAGGTTAAAAAATGGATCTATTATGAATGTTTTGGATGAGCCTCCGGCCTTTGTGGAGTACCGTCTATTTTCATATTAATGCAATTGAAGTTGTTGTTTTCGGAAAAAAAAACAAAATATTATATTTTATACTATTAAATTCATAATATAGTATAATTCATACTTTTAAATCCATAATAGCATACTCCAAATTATAATATTAAATTCTTAATATTATACCAAAACTACAAAACATTTCAAGATGAACTTTAAATAAATTATTCTTAAATCCATGATAACATGCCAAAACTTTGCTATTATTTAATTTCAAAAAAGATAAATTCATGCCAGAAAGGCAAAGTCATGGAATAGCAGATTAACAACCAAATAGAGGATGAAATCCCGATCGCACTTATTTGATCCGTCCGTAAACAAAATAGTAATTCTATCAATTATTATGTCCCATAATTTCAAATCAGATTAGTCCTTAAAGAAAAAATCATCCGAACACAAACATGAAACGTGTCGCGCCCCAGACCCGTGGTCCTACTTGGCCCCACGCTCGGGACACGATTGGAAGACGTCATAAACTCTATCAACTGCATCTTGAACATCCTGTAACTTGTGAAATACTAGTTGAGTTCGGATCACAATTCTCAATCTTCTCACAAATCGCATTACCTTCCTCTCCTCAGTTGCAACTAGATGAGTATAGTACCTGGATAACTCTGTGAATTTAGATGTATACTGAGCCACGGACATAACATTTTGCTCTAAGTTGAGAAACTCCATTTCTTTCCTGTCTTGATCCACCTGGGAAATAAAATGTTCCTTGAACTTCTTTTAGAAAATTCTCCCAAGTATATGGTACATGAGTCTCATCCCAACAAGTTTTCAAAGCCTTCCACCAGTACTCAGTAGCTCCACTCAATTTATAAGTAGCAAATTTGACTTGATCTTCATCTGAACATCTCAAGACATCAAATATTTTCTCCTTGTATTTAATCATTAAGAGTTTTCATGGCTGCTTCAAACATTCCCTTGCCTTGAAGGCCCTGACTGATCTCTTTCTGTCCCAACCATTTTCAATAATTACCTGCATAAGACTCTCAACGTTACTCACCCTATACACAACTACCCTCCTATGTTACTTAGTCATTCTAGACCATCTACAACCTAGCTCTGATACCAACTGTCGCGCCCCAGACCCGTGGTCCTACTTGGCCCCACGCTCGGGACACGATTGGAAGACGTCATAAAACACTTTTAGAAAAATTTTCGAAATGTTCTTTCATAAAAGTTTAACAAAATCCACACTCGAAGTTCAAAGACTTCCATTTAACTTTCAAACCAAATTTACAACCATTTCCACAAACGAAGGTACTTAGCCCGAAGGCTTACAAACTCTTATACAAATGTACAATTACCACACTTTAACAAAATAGGGGACACACGGATAAAGTCTCGGGTACACTACCCCAAAGGTTATACATTTATATAATGTAACCTTTAAACAACACTTACTTTCCGAAATGGATTATCAACCCGACGTCCTCCCATGTGAAGTGACCTATCCCCTGGGCTCGCCTTTATCTAAAACAGTAAACAAATAAGGGGTGAGAATAAATCTCAGTAAGCTACTAAAATGCAACTACGTTTCATGCTATAATGATAAGCATAAAGAACAATATCATAAGCATCACATAGAACATAGAATGAGAGGTAAAACCAACTCATATACCACAAATGCCACACTCGGGTGGATACCAAGCTAAGGTTTACCCAATAAACATAACTGTCTGAGAATACCATCTGAGAAAACCATCTGAGCAGCATAAATAGCTGAAGCCGTGATCCCGAAAATCAAACCATAACCATAAGAACCCAAGTAACAACGAGGGGAATATGATACAAAGTCATAACCCAAATGCTCACCCAAGGGAGCGATTCATCCCATCCAAGGTCAATCTGGACTGGGGAAACAGAAAAGGCAAAAGTGGAAAACCTTATAGCGAACTTGGCTTGTGTGCCACTATAATTCTCCCATCGCCTGACACAAGGTACCAACGGAAAACCTTATAGTGAACATAACTTGTACCACTATAATTCTCCCACCGGCTGACACAAGGTACAAATCGAAAAACCTTATAGTGAACATAACTTGTACCACTATAATTCTCCCACCGCCTGACACAATGTACCAATGGAAAACCTTATAGTGAACATAACTTGTACCACTATAATTCTCCCACCGCCTGACACAAGGTACCAATGGAAAACCTTATAGTGAACATAACTTGTACCACTATAAATCTCCCATTGACTGACTCCACAACAAGACCAGCTGGAATTTCCACAAGGAGCACTGACACACCCCTAGGTCCCGGGATCCCCTAATAGAACCTCGAACCTGGATGCGCGTGACTAACGAGAAACAAGAAACTAACAAGAAACGGGATGACATCTGTTTATCAAACTGACATGATATATATACTCAAGAGTAAGGAGCTAAGTTAGCTCACAACACGAGTTCTAGACAAGAAAATTAAAATCAAACATGATTATACACAGCGGAAGAAATGTCTAGCACATAAGCTGGCATTACAAGATGTCTAGCAACAACAAGTACTATACAAGACTGTCTACCCCAAAATAAGGAGCTACATAACCCATAATACATCGTCCTCACCAAAATGTAAAAGGACCACGATCCCCAAAAGAATAACCACCTGCGTAGTAAGCTCCCAGCTATGTCGAGCCTCACTTCGCACTATCAATAGCCTTCCTTTGATCTAATGAAAACAATTAAACAAGGAACGGGGTGAGATAAATCTCAGTAAGTGTGAGAGCCCGCGCTCGAAACCGAACCTCGAAATGATCGCTCGCGAAAGCGATTCGGGTTCGCCTCGTGCTGATGCGCTTTTGGAAATGCGCTCGGTTCCCGCACAATGGTTTTCTCTTGATGCTGTGATTTAATTTCAAGAGTCGCCACCTCATTTTAATTTTAGGAAAAACGAAGAAAAAACTTTTTTTTAGAGAAAGTGGGTTCGGGGGCTAAGTTACGAAGAGAGAAGGGGTTAGGCATTCTCTTCGCCAATTGCTATTTTGTGCCCTAACAAAAAATGGTGGTTTAATATATGGAGGTCTTCCTATTCTAGGAAGGTTCATTTTTATTCACAAATGGGAGTCGATTTGGGTGGACTCACACTTGGTTTAGAAAATGGTTTTATCATTTATATACAGTGAATAAAAAACATAAAGGGGTGGGGGATTAATATTTACATTTGCACAAAAAGGGAAACAATTCCCAAAACAAATAAATGTCCGAAACTCCGTCCCTAAACATTTTCAGGGACTTCTGTGCACTTTTCTTTGTGTACCTGTTCTTGTACTCATCCAATCTGGAAAGTAAAGGTCAAGAAAACTTCCTAACACATTAAAAATCTTCCATGATTTTTCCCTTGATTTTAGGGGCATGTTATGGTGTTCAAACAAAGCATGCAAGGCAATTCTTTTCACAGCCCAGTCTGACAGAATTTCATACATCCCTAACGTATCCACTATTTTCATCATCAAAACGGGGGAATCATGGGGGACACAAAACATTAAAGTTTCTCCTAACATGTCAAAGTTAAGATCTGGAGAGTTTCAAGTCCAACAAACAAGTTTAAGTCATTCAAAATACTTCTGACGTTTTGATGTCAGAAATGGACAAGCACAAATCTGAGAACAGAGAGCTCAAACAAAAAATGGAAAGAGCCTCTTCCACTCAGGCTAAAAATATTCTATTTACATAATCATGTTCCTTGTTCTGTGTAGAACAAGTTCTATTTTGTGGTCTAAGACCAAAACCCAAGTTGTCTATGCCTAAACAAAGCAACAAGGCAGTAAGGTACCATATGGACAGATTATTGGCATCTCACTTATGTCATGAAAACACCTATCAAAACTAATTCAAATGAAAAGCTATGAACATGAAACTTTGAACATGGATATATATACATATTAACAACACAAAACAACATTTATCCATGCTTCTAAGTCAGATTACATGAGTTCTCACAATGTGATATTACAAGCTATGGACAGATTCAAGGTTTTTTTAGGGGAAACAAGTTGGTTCTTTGAAAATCCCTTGAATCAAACACACACAAGGATTTGATACTCATTCATGCATGATATATATACACAAGATCAATAGCATAGCATGCTCAAGAGCTCAAAACATCATTATAATATCATTTGAAGAGAAAAAACAACAAGAGTATCAATATTGTATTTTTGAATATAAAATGGAGGTTTAGCCTAACAAGTGGCTAAACCTCTCAAGAAATTACATAAAAACACTACATCTTACCCTTTGAGGTGATTACAAGGTGAGAATAAGGCCTAAGTTGTGCTCCCTTTGCTTCCAAGGGAAGTCTTTTTTTTTTTTTTTTTTTTCTAAGGCTTTTGCTTAGTGTTTGAAAGGGTTTGAGTTTAGTGTTTGTGTGGTGGTGGTGCTATGGTGGTATGGTGGTGGTGTGGTGGTGGTTGAGGGTGTTTTAGGGTTACTTGAGAGAGAGCAAGTAAGGGTGGTGGTGAATATGGAGAGTGGTGTGTGTGTGATGGGTGAATGAATTCTTCTTTGAATAATGGATGAGGGAGATTGTAATATGGAAGGAGGTTGTAAATTGGTTGTAAATTGGAGGGGGGAGGTTGTAAATTGGAGGAGGGAGGTAATTTTTTTTATATCATTATCTATCCTTCTTACACTAAGGATTCAAGTCATCTTCCTTATCTCTGTTCCGGCATTAACTCCGCAACTGCTCCGTTGTGCGCGTCTCCGGTGTCCCGGTTGTCCGCGGGTCCAACATGAAAGTTGCTCGGAATATTTTTCTGGTCAGGCCGGTATATCTGAAATATTTTTATGAGCAAGGAACGACAATAATATATTTTTTCCTCTTCTTGACCACTTGCTTAGATATTTTGAGATATTTTGCAATGTGGATAACCATCTTTTCAGCTCCGGCTTTCCGCTCCGCAACTGCTCCGTTGTGCGCGCCCCGGTGTCCCGGTTGTCCGCGGGTCCAACATGAAAGTTGCTCGGAATATTTTTCTGGTCAGGCCGGTATATCTGAAATATTTTCATAAGTAAGGAACGACAATAATATATTTTTTCTCTTCTTGACCACTTGCTTAGATATTTTGAGATATTTTTCAATGTGGATAACCATCTTTTCAGCTCCGGCTTTCCGCTCCGCAACTGCTCCTTTGTGCGCGCCCCTGGTGTCCCGGTTGTCCGCGGGCCCAACGTGGAAGTTGCTTGAAATAATTATGTGGTCATGCCGGTATATCTGAAATATGTCAATAAGCAAGGGATGACAAGTATATATTTTTAATGCACATAATGGATAACAACGAGCAGTTCGAGGGGTGCGGGCCTCGTTTCCGGTCCCGCACCTCGAAAAATGGAATTTTTGCCTGTTTACTCGTTTTTTCGCTCTGATCATGAATTTGAAGTCCGTTCGTCCATTCGATGCACCGATAAGGATCACGGCAGTCCCGCACAGCCAAATCGAGGGTTCTATGTCAGTTTCAGGGTTTAGACCGATTCGGGATTTGAAAAAGGGTGCGAGATCGGGGTATCTACAGTAAGCTATTAGATGCAACTACATGAAATGTTATCATGCAATTCAAGTAGATACTCAAGTAATCATGTATCAAGTATCATCACATAACAAGTATATGAGAGGCTAAGCCACTCATCAAGTAGCACATAAGGCTAAGCTAGCACATTATAAAGGATATTGCTTCCTTCCTTATTCCTCCTAAGAATACCATTGTTGTCGTAGCTTGTATTACTTTGACAAATCACGATCAATATCAAGAAACCGCTTATGCATTATATATAAGAAGACCCGGTAACCAGTGTCATTCCCAAGATCAAGATTCACGAGGTGTTCACGAGTTTAGCATTCACTTATATCAGGCGTATTGCTCTAATAAAGGAAGCTATGCCCTTACTATGGCCTGTAATAAGGGGTCAAGCGCAGATACATAGATCCCCGATTATCACTTTGGCCCCAGCCTCATGATAAGCGTGAACCTATATACCTTTGAGCAAGCAAGGACCAGCTGGACTCACACAAGAATGCACAAGTAGGCATTTACTTGAAATACGAGAGTAGAACTAATCCAAAAGTAGTGGACTAGCTTAACAAGAAACATGCTTCAAGTAATCAAGAAGTCACATTATTATCAAGTAGCTATATGCAATGATTGCACATACACATCAAGAACATGTCTCATACACGTTAGTGCTTGTTCATAGCACTTTCAAATTCCTTACCATACACATGTATTGGTGTCAAGTCATGTACAAGATTTTATCATCTTATATTCAAGTTCTCAATCCACTTCTATGGATGTTTAAGACATGTACAAGATTTTATTGTCTTATACTCGAGTTATTATTCCAATCTTTGGACATTCAAGCATGTATAAGAGTTATATCTTTTTACTCTTACAAGTTCTTAATCCTATTCTTAGGATGTTCAATTCCAAGACTCTGTTCTAATTCCCCTAAGGTGCACAAACATTGATTTCAAGACAAGCATAACACATTAGTGCTTGTTTATAGCACTTTCAAAACATAAAGAAGAGTTGTTACTCTTATACTTAAGTTCTCATTTGAGTTCTATAAGGGTTCATGTTCAAGACTAAGTTATCATTTTAATTCAATGAGTATTCATATTTAAGACCAAGTTCTAATGCTCCTAAGGTGTCACAACACTTACTAGGATATCTTATACTAAGGTTATATACCTAAATTTGGGTTAAGTCTAGCTTAATCAAACTTTATTCAAGACTTTTGTTCATCAGGGCAAGTGTGCGGTCGCACAAAAGGCTATGGGCGGTCGCCCAAAACAAGACTTTGCAAGAGAAAAATCTTCCAGAAAGATGGGCGGTCGCCCAGCCCAAAATGGGCAGTCGCCCAAGGTACAAAAATGCAAAATTTTATTTCTTTCCCAGGTTGAATAATTTTCCGTCCCAAACGTAGGAGTAACTTTTTACTAACATATTAACAAACCCAGAAGTGCACTAACATACTCAAAATATTACTTTCAATTTTCTTTCATTATTTTACACAATAGGTTTATACTCCCTTTGTCCCAAAATTACAAGTATTACAAAAATCACCCCAAACACGAAATTGACAAGCACAAGTATCAGGAATAACATATATGAATGTTATTACAAGCAAGGGGGAGCTAATAACTTACCTAGTCCGAAATCAAAGTTACCCAAACAAATTTCTGTTCGACCGGAAACGCTCTATTAAACTCCACGAATATTTATCCGGGATCGGAATCAAGAACAGATGGATAATTAAACTCGAGGAGTCGAGAATAGGGTAAACCCTAAACCTAGCTTTCAAGAACCAGAGAAAGAACGTAAAGAGAATTGGGGAAAATCATTCTCAGGCAATTCAAGAAGATATACTTGCAACTTTCAAAGAATGACACTTAGGCCCCTCAAGTTTCACTTTTAACAAAAAGGCCCCTAAAGTCAAATTTTCACAAATGACCCAAAAGTCAAAACTAGACATTTAACCACCTTAATATTCTAAAGAAGTTAATAAATTAATTCAAGTAAAACTAGCACATAATATGCAAGTCAAGTATTTAACAAGTAAGTCAAATATTTAACAAGAATAAGGATGGGCGTTACAAGCACAGTAATGAATACTTGCTAAACAACAACAACCGGGGTAATGATTCTAAAATAAGGAATCAAGCCAAACACATCACAAAGATGAGCCAATCCAAACCACATCAAAAGATGTTCAACAATACCCCATGTAACACTTATTCATATTCCATAACATATTTGTTCACAAAGGAACCAATTTCAAACACTAGGGTGTTCCACAACCCTCTAGGTACTCTAGGATGACCTAAGACCTAGACCAAGATTGAACTCTAATTCACTTGGATTTAAACAACTCAAACTTTTCAGCAGCCCTGAGCGGTCGCCCACACCAGACTGTGCGGCCGCCCAAAATGCCCTGTTCCAAGACAAAAACCTTCTAGATAAGTGTGCGGCCGCACGCCCTATTTGGGCGACCGCCCAACACACCCGCCAGGCCCAAACTTGCTAATTTTACTCCATTCGTTTCACCGTCCCAAAAGTATTAACACACTTATACTTCTTACATAAACCTTAGCCAAAAGAACCCAAGAAACACTTTTATACTTTCCTTACCATTTCAAAACCAACTTTCCAAATACTCCCTTTGTCCCAAAATTACAAGTATCACAAAACTTATTCAAAACATAATTTCACAACACATATAGAACATATAACATATTTATGACCATTTTAACATTTAAAGGGGAATTAGTAACTTACCTATTCTGGGGAAAGTATAAATGAGATATATTCTGATCGGGTAGAAATGGTCTACTCAACACCCTGAACATTTCGGTATAATTAGATTTTAAAATTGAGTAATAAATAAAATGATAAAAATTGTAGAAGATCAATCCTTACTTTATAAGCTTTTAATCCAGAGGGAGTATACTTTAGTGTGTGTGTGTGTGTGTGTAAGTTTCCACACAGAGAAAGAAAAATGAGGGATAAGGATGCATAAAGGCTATTTATAGTCTTTCCCCAAAAGCCCCTCCACTTTCAGTTCTAACAACTAAACCCCCAAACTTTAAAGTTAGACTTTGAACCCTAAAGTTTCAACTAACTCATTTATTTTAACAAAATTTCTACTAACACTTTAACTACCACATATGCTCAAATAATATATGCAAGTCATAAAAATATTTTTTAACACATAAAATGCACATAAAAGTTCCATTTTAAGTTAAGAAAATTAGGGTGGTTTTGGGGTCGTTACAATCACTCCCCCTTAAAGAAAATTCGTCCCGAATTTTAGGGTAATTTACCAAACAAGTCAAATAACCAGGGATATTTCCTTTCCATTTCCTCCCGAAGTTCCCAAGTTGACTTTTCAATATTACGATTCCTTCATACCATTCTAACAAGCGGAATACTCTTGTTTCTCAATTCTTAAACTTTGGTATCAATCACTTGAACTGGTCGGTCTATATAAGACATATCGGTTTCTAGATCCTCTTGTATCTCTGATAACATATGAAATGGATCATACAAATTTTTACGAGATATGAAACACGTTATGCATTTACCCAAAGAAGATGGCAACACAAGATGGTACGCAAGACTTCCAACTCTTTCTATAATTTCAAAAGGCCCAATATGACTTTTCCATCGAATAGCAAATCTCAATAGGTAGAAAATGAGCGGATTTTATCAATCTATCCACGATTACACAAAATGCATCATGTTTCTTCAAGTACGCGGCAAACCTATTACAAAATCCATCACAATATGTTCCCATTTCCACTCAAGTATCTCTAGAGGTTGAAGTAAACCTGTGAGTCTTTGATGTTTAGCTTTAACCTGTTGACAAGTCAAACACTTTATTACATAATCCACTATTTCCCGTTTCATTTTATTCCACTAGAAATCCTGCTTCAAATTATGATACATCTTGGTACTTTCGGGATGAATAATATACTTGAACTCGTGATCCTCATCAAGAACTTGACGTTGAATTCAATCAATATCGGTTACACATAGCCCTCCTCTATAAATTAATACTCCTTCAAGACTAAAGGAAAAAATCTTTAAATTTTTATCCTCGATTTTATCCATTATCTTTCTCAACTCCGGGTTATTCTTCTGAACATCTTTTATTTGTTGAATTAAAGTTGGCAATACTCTATTATTCGCAAACATACTCCATGTCTCAATTCATAAGAACACCAATCTCGAGCATCTTCCATTCTCGGACCATCCTCGAAACTATGTAAGATTTTTTACTAATAGTATCTGCGACTACGCTATATGTTGCAACTCTTTCTGGGAGAAAGATATCTCAACTCTTATAATTTGTAAAAATCTCAAACATTGTTCCATAAAGATAATGTTTCCACTTATGTAACGCAAAACGATCGCAACAAGTTCCATGTCATGGGTCGGATAGTTCTATTCACAAGAAGTTGACTTCCTCGAAGCATCACTGTAGACAACCAAATTATCATTCCCCTTAGGTAACGCAATAATAAGTACAATGGTCAATCTTTTCTTTAATTCCTCAAAACTGACTTGACATTTTTCATCCCACATATTCGGTACATTCTTTTAAGTCCACTGAGTGAATGGTTTAGAAATCTTGAAAAAACCCTCAATAAATCTTCAATAATACTCCGCTAAACCCAGAAAATTTCGCAAATAACTGCTCCCATCAGAGTCCAGACAAAACCATTCGCAAATGTTGTTCATGTTCCTCTCGAGATTTAGAATAAACAAGGATATTACCAATAAAGACAACCACAAAGGTATCAAGATAAGGTTTGAAAACCCGATTCATCATATCCATGAAAACAGCTGGAGCCATTCTGTAAGGTACCTCAAATATCAGCGTAGTACCTGGAAGTAAATCAATGCAAAACTCGATTTCCCTATCGGGAGGCATAGAATACTCAGTAGAGAACACATAAGGAAACTCTTTAACAATATGCACATCCTCTATTTCAAGCAACCTTTTTAGTAGTATCGAGAACACTGGCCAAGAATCCCACACAACCATGGTGTAACAATTTCCTAACTTTCACATAAGAAATAATACGAATCCCCCTACCCAAAGGAGCAGCCTCAAAAATAAATTCAAGCACATCAAGAATAGAGAATGTGACAACCCTTTTATAATAATCAACCGAAGCATGGTAATTATTTACCCAATCCATTCCCAAGATAATATCAAAATCTTGCAATGGAAAAACAACTAAATCAGCAAATAAAATATGCTCCCAAATATGCACATCAAAAGTACGCAACACTCTATCAGTTGCCAAACACTCCCCCATAGGAGTGGACACCTCTAACACATAAGGTAGAGACTCCGGAGACAAATGTAACTGAGATGCAAAAATGCACAAACACATATAAATGCAATGAGCCGGGGTCTATAAGTGCACGTGCCCTCAAACTAGACATAAAAATTATACCTCCTATCACGGCAGAAGAATCTGAAACCTGCTGTTGATTAATAACAAAAACACGACCCTGCACTTTAGGCTTTCACGAAGCATCCCTCTGAAAATGATCAAACTGACCACAATTCAAGCACTTACCCAACTTCTTCCAACACCTTTCATCAGAATGCCCTTCCTTTTGACAATAGTTACATATCCTTCTACTTTGATTTCCCGAGGTGTTACCTTGATTGTTGGCAATTAATTGCTCTTGAGGTTGTCCTATGTTTTGTAATGATGTTCCCTGACCTCCTCGATTGTCACCGCACCTGATAGTTCAACTTTCCTCTTATTGTTCTTCAACATGGTGCTCCACTTGATAAACTCTATCAACTGCATCTTGAACATCCTGTAACTTGTGAAATACTAGTTGAGTTCGGATCAACATTCTCAATCCTCTCACAAATCGCATTACCTTCCTCTCCTCAGTTGCAACTAGATGAGTATAGTACCTGGATAACTCTGTGAATTTAGATGTATACTGAGCCACGGACATAACATTTTGCTCTAAGTTGAGAAACTCCATTTCTTTCCTGTCTTGATCCACCCGGGAAATAAAATGTTCCTTGAACTTCTTTTAGAAAATTCTCCCAAGTATATGGTATATGAGTATCATCCCAACAAGTTTTCAAAGCCTTCCACCAGTACTCAGTAGCTCCACTCAATTTATAAGTAGCAAATTTGACTTGATCTTCATCTGAACATCTCAAGACATCAAATATTTTCTCCTTGTCTTTAATCATTAAAAGTTTTCATGGCTGCTTCAAACATTCCCTTGCCTTGAAGGCCCTGACTGATCTCTACCATTTTCAATAAGTACCTGCATAAGACTCTCAACGTTACTCACCCTATACACAACTACCCTCTTAGGTTACTTAGTCATTCTACACCATCTACAACCTAGCTCAGATACCAACTGTCGCGCCCCAGACCCGTGGTCGTACTTGGCCCCACGCTCGGGACACGATTGGAAGACGTCATAAAACACTTTTAGAAAAATTTTCGAAATGTTCTTTCATAAAAGTTTAACAAAATCCACACTCGAATTTCAAAGACTTCCATTTAACTTTCAAACCAAATTGACAACCATTTCCACAAACGAAGGTACTTAGCCCGAAGGCTTACAAACTCTTATACAAATGTACAATTACCACACTTTAACAAAATAGGGGACACACGGATAAAGTCCCGGGTACACTACCCCAAAGGTTATACATTTATATAATGTAACCTTTAAACCACACTTACTTTCCGAAATGGATTATCAACCCGATGTCCTCCCATGTGAAGTGACCTATCCCCTGGGCTCGCCTTTATCTAAAACAGTAAACAAATAAGGGGTGAGAATAAATCTCAGTAAGCTACTAAAATGCAACTACGTTTCATGCTATAATGATAAGCATAAAGAACAATATCATAAGCATCACATAGCACATAACCAACTCATATACCACAAATGCCACACTCAGGTGGATACCAAGCCAAGGTTTACCCAATAAACATAACTGTCTGAGAATACCATCTGAGAAAACCATCTGAGCAGCATAAATAGCTGAAGCCGGGATCCCGAAAACCAAACCATAACCATAAGAACCCAAGTAACAACGAGGGGAATATGACACAAAGTCATAACCCAAATGCTCACCCAAGGGAACGATTCATCCCATCCAAGGCCAATCTGGACTGGGGAAACAGAAAAGGCAACAGTGGAAAACCTTATAGCGAACTTGGCTTGTGTGCCACTATAATTCTCCCACCGCCTGACACAAGGTACCAATGGAAAACCTTATAGTGAACATAACTTGTACCACTATAATTCTCCCACCGCCTGACACAAGGTACCAATGGAAAACCTTATAGTGAACATAACTTGTACCACTATAATTCTCCCATTGCCTGACTCCACAACAAGACCAGCTGGAATTTCCACAAGGAGCACAGTAATGAATACCTGCTAAACAACAACAACCGGTGCAATGATTCTGAAATAAGGAATCAAGCCAAACACATCACAAAGATGAACCAATCCAAACCACATCAAAAGATGTTCAACAATACCCCATGTAACACTTATTCATATTCCATAACACATTTGTTCACAAAGGAACCAATTTCAAACACTAGGGTGTTCCACAACAACCCTTTAGGTACTCTAGGACATCACCTAAGACCTAGACCAAGATTGAACTCTAATTCACTTGGATTTAAACAACTCAAACTTTTCAGCAGCCCTGGGCGGTCGCCCACACCAGACTGTGCGGCCGCCCAAAATGCCCTGTTCCAAGACAAAAACCTTCCAGATAAGTGTGCGGCCGCACGCCCTATTTGGGCGGCCGCCCAACACACCCGCCAGGCCCAAACTTGCTAATTTTACTCCCTTCGTTTCACCGTCCCAAAAGTATTAACACACTTATACTTCTTAGATAAACCTTAGCCAAAAGAACCCAAGAAACACTCTTATACTTTCCTTACCATTTCAAAACCAACTTTCCAAATACTCCCTTTGTCCCAAAATTACAAGTATCACAAAACTTATTCAAAACATAATTTCACAACACATATAGAACATATAACATATTTATGACCATTTTAACATTTAAAGGGGAATTAGTAACTTACCTATTACGGGGAAAGTATAAATTAAATATATTCTGATCGGGTAGAAATAGCCTACTCAACACCCTGAACATTTCGGTATAATTAGATTTTAAAATGGAGTAGTAAATAAATGATAAAAATTGTAGAAGATCAATCCTTACCTTATAAGCTTTTAATCCAGAGGGAGTATACCTTAGTGTGTGTGTGTGTGTGTGTATGTTTCCACACAGAGAAAGAAAAATGAGAGATAAGGATGCATAAAGGCTATTTATAGTCTTTCCCCCAAAAGCCCCTCCACTTTCAGTTCTAACAACTAAACCCCCAAACTTTAAAGTTACACTTTGAACCCTAAAGTTTCAACTAACTCATTTATTCATTTTAACAAAATTTCTACTAACACTTTAACTACCACATATGCTCAAATAATATATGCAAGTCATAAAAATATTTTCTAACACATAAAATGCACATAAAAGTTCCATTTTAAGTTAAGAAAATTAGGGTGGTTTTGGGGTCGTTACAAAACGGCGCAATCATGAACCGACGCAAACCCGTAATCATATGCATAATTTGGTTTACCAAATTTAAATTTACTGCAGAAATCATGGATATGGCCATTTAGTACTTTCACTTTCATGAATGCACATACTATATAAATCCATGCGGTGATGTCAACACATCACACTCATCACATACATAATACTAGTTGTTGGTCCCATAGGGAAACAAGGGTATAGAACTGCTAGGGGGTGAATAGCGGTTATAACTTTTTCGAAAAAAACCCTTATAAAATTCAGCCGAGTACTTATCAATTTGGCCAACTGCGATTCAAGGCAATGAAACCGAACAAATAAAATGCACAGAGGAGTTTGTGGTTTGGCCAAAGTGGATAGATAAAAAGTTGGGCGGTTTGACTGTGTTGAAAAACACAATGATGCACAAGATAATTAGAGCTTAAGATCAAAGGAAAACATAATTCATTTTTCTGATCATATCATAGGTGAACTTAGTGAGAAACCACAAACATAAAATTAAAGAACACAACAGAAAATAAAGATCAAACACACAAATTTGAAGAGGTTCGTTCTTGAATGAACTACGTCCTCTACCTAGATGGTTAGTCTAGGATTTTCTAATAGCTACTAGACTTGTATTAATTTAGAGGAGCTTTTATAATATTACAATGAAGAATCTAAACTCTAAATAAACAATCTAACCTATCAAAGCTATTCTAACAACCGGTGTTTTCGAAATGTATAATCTATATGATCATACAAATCGGGTATGTGTGTGGGAAAGAAATCAAATGCTCTAAATATCTAAGTGATGTTGAGCATAAGAAAACTTTCGGTGTACAAGGCTGAGTATGAAGGTTGTTTGGCTTGAAGCTTTATAAAGAATTCTGGGTTTGCTAAGGAGATCTTTGAAGGTTTGAATATCTGGGTAAAATCTTCAAAACAAACTTTGAACACTTGGGAATTTTCTCTCTTGAAGCTCAGCAACCTTCATTGTTGAAAAATGAAGGCTATTTATAGGAGAATAGTCTTGTGACCGTTGGACAATGATCTGGTCCAAATCTTGGTGGTACAGCTGTTGTCAAAATCCCATTGGTTGAGCTGTCATTTTCATCATTGGTTTTGTCTTGTAGTCCTAGGTAGTTGTAGCACCACTACCTGACATTGTCCTTTGTTGCAGAGAAAGGACTAACGCTAAACATTTGAATTTACAGAACAAAACCGACATTCCTTGCAGAAACTCCAAGTTAACTCGAAGTTATTTGTCAAGTCATAAATCATTCATTTATGGTTGTAAAGGGAATGTTTGTCTCAAGGAATAAATGACAACACTTGAATTCTTCAATAAATGCTCTGCGGTTCCACCAAGTGCTGGAGCGGTTCCATGAATGAACTTGAAGTGCAGTTTCATTGAAACTGCAGTACTCGGTTTCATGATCTGCGGTTCCACCAAGGTAGCATCAGCGGTTCCATACGAGACTTGAAGTGCGGTTTCATCAAGGCCACATAACGCGGTTTGATGAAAATATGCGGCTCCATGTTGGAGGTTCAAGAGTTGCAACAAGTGCGGCTTGAAGGATCAAACCGCTGAGGTAAACCGAATCATAACTCAGCCTATGACAAATAAAAATCTAGAAATGGACTTATCTAAAAATTGAAGTATAACTTCATTACATGATTCCTAAAGTCCATAAAAGACACGTGGCATGGATCAATCAAATCAAGTAGGGCGGTGTAAGTAACCCAATCCGGGATCAACCCCTCTATAAGGCATGAAAACCAAGTTAGAGGTAATCTTAGTACTATTAGGGAGAAACCTGGTAGGCTAGGACATCATAGGAATAAACAAAAAACCTTAGGACCAATCTGGAATAAAAAGAAGAAAGTTCCAGATTCTCGCCAAGACTGTCCGTACGGATGGTTTGGCCACGGGGAAGGACCAGCCGTACGGATGGTTTAGGTCCTCCAGATCCCTATAAATTGAGGCCCTTGCTGATCATTTCAGGGGGGGGGGGGGAACAGTTTGAGAGTAAAGAAACTCTGCAGAAATATAGTCTCAAACACTTGAGTGTAGGAAATAGAGGAAGATTGGCCTAACCAAGATAACTAAAGCCACCTTCTCCTCCATCTCTTCTTGATCCTCCATTTCTCTTTTGTTCATCTTGTTTATTATATTGTTCATTTACTTTTAAGTCTTTACATTTACAAGTCTTTACATTTACAAGTCTTTACATTTATATTACTTGGATCCAAGCCATGAAGTGATTCCATGATGCCTTCACATTTTATGAGTGATTAAAGGTTAAAATCAAAGGATGATCGTGGCTTGTTACCTTAAAACCTTTACCTTTGCTTGATGATCCATTTTAATGGTAAAAGTTTGTATCTTTATGTTGTTCTTGTTGATTATTGGCCATGATAATCATGTTGGGTGATAAAGCTACCCAAACCTTGATTTAGTCCTAGTACATCACACTTGGATGATAAAGTCTCAATCTTTAATCATCCAAGTGTTGATTTTGTTGTCCCAAAGGTTTAATCTTTCATAAAAGGCTCATTTGGGTGAGAAAGTCATAATCTTTACTCATCCAAATGTTTGCCTTGGCTCAAAGCCATGTTCATCCCCTTCCCCTTTTCCGCTTTTAGATTTTTTTTTTCCAACTTCAAAATCTCACGATATAGCATTTTAAAGTTATTGGGGTTTTTTTTTTACCCGCGACACATGTCGCATGCTGAGAGGCGCACTTGACGCTGAGCAGAGCGGGCGGGTCGGCGATGGATGGACGGGTTTGACCCATGGAGGGTCCGTCTCGTGAGACGGTCTCACATGAGTTTTGTTCTAATTTAATATAGCAATACATGTCCTTACCCGTAATATAAGAGAACACAGACAATTCTCAGAGACCCAAACAATTTTATAGTTTACGATAAACAAGATTGGAAAAAATAAATAAAGAACCACTTAATCTGTCAATTAAAAAAAAGAGTTTATTGCAAAAGTGACATGCTTACTTTGTGCACTATATCAATTTGACTCGCGTACTTTGAAAACATCAAATGTGGGTTGCGTACTTATGATTTTAAAAATTTTGAGACCACTTTTTTAACACCAGTTAAAAAACATAACGGAACGCTCCAAAAAGCTATTCAACCGTTATTTTTTTATAACCTGCGTTATTTTTTTAACAGACATTTCTCACACAATAATCTTGAAAAAATTAGACTTTCAAGAACAAAAAAAAAACACTTCCAAAATCCAGTTCATCAGCCTCGTCAATCTGAAGAAATCAAGGTCAAGAGAAAAACCCAGATCAAGGCAAAAATCGTTTGAAGAAATCGCTTGAGAAGTCATTTGAAGAAATCGATGTCGTAGTACCCTCCGTCGGCGACGAGGGTATTGATTTCATGGCGACCAGATTTGAATTTTGAAGAAAAACCCAAATCTGGGTTTGAGGAAAAAAATATCTGGGTTTGAGAGAGAAAGAGAGATTGATGCTATGATTCGCCATTGACTTCGTTCTAATCATCATCTTCACTCGTGTATTTGCCGGCCGATTGATTTCTACAAAGAACCGACGCCAGTAGCGGTCGGAGGAGGCGACGGCGACATGGTCATTTGAAGTCAACCCCACCAACATCGACCATCATCACCAACACCAGCAACATATGATCATCGGCGACAACAGCAGCGGCGGCGAGGACGGCCACGAAGTGAAAGCTCCGAAGAAGCGAGCTGAAACTTGGGTCCAGGAAGAGACTCGGACCTTGATCGGTCTCCGCCGCGAATTCAACGGCTACTTCAACACTTCTAAGTCGAACAAGCATGAAGCATCTATGGGACCAGATCTCGTCGAAGATAAGGGAGAAAGGGTTTGATAGGTCAGTTTTGTCATTTATAGGGAGTTTTAATAGAAATTTTGATGAGTCAAAATTGGTCTTAATTAAGTAATGCCTGTTAAAAAAAATTAACGTAGTTACAAAAAATTGACGGATTGATAGGTTTTTTATTGTCCCGTTATATTTTTAACGGGCATTTAAAAAGTGGTCTCAATTTTTTTTAAAATCATAAGTACGCAACCCTCATTTGATGTTTCCAAAGTACGCGAGTCAAATTGATAGTGCACAAAGTACGCATGTCATTTTTGCAATAAACTCTTAAAAAAAAAAAAAAAAAAAATAAATACAGTAGAAATGTCTAAATAGTTTACTTTTTCCCTTGTATTTATTGAAATGCACCTGAAATACCTCGTTTCTGTCTCAAAACAGCCATCATCAAAAGCTGACTATCTACGCCAGTATGTTACAACATATGGTTGGTCTACTTCGTTTTACTGAAAGGGAATGGGAATACCTTGATTCTTGTTCACAATGGCCATTGCCAAATATCGGTTACCCATCCCAATGGGTGTCTCATCATCGGGACCCTCCCAGAATGGCGCTTCACCATCCCCCACTAGACGCCAATACCCTGTTCTGAGTGATTCAGCTTGTTCCTCCGTGCTCTTCTCTAGTAATGCTTCTACCCGGAAATTTATCCCCAGATTCCCCAGAAACTGTGACTGAGTCATTGGGCCGTACACTTCGACATTTTCTGCCAAAACATTGAGCATTGTGGATTTGATATTCACATTCACTAGCTTATATTATCAACAAATTTTACTACTCCCTCCGCCCCAAAATGACTGTCTATTTTTTGTGAATTTACTAAATCTTCCATCGTCAAACAAGTTTTAATTCACACTTACACTCATGATGCAATCATTAAGAATTCAAAATTGCTTATATCCCGACTTTCTAAAATCTCACTCAGAGCTAAAAGCTAAAATTAGACATTCATTTTGAGACAGAGGGGAGTACCATTTCATTCTACTCAAAGTTATCTTAGCACGTTCCCTTCTAAGGTCTGGTAAATTAAGCTTATAAAGTCAAAATTTTCCCCATTTAATCTTGATTAAATTAAACCTCATTAATTAAATTGATTTCGACACGTGGTGACATCAATGGATAATAACTTGAATTCTTAAAATGTACATGTGGAGCCTTTGATTAGCAGAATGGATGGAGTATAAATCAAGAGGCAAGAATAAGAATGAACACCTGCAACTTCCTCTGCAGAGTGCCTGATTGCAGGAAAGTCCACGTAAGCACTGAGATCAGCAGACCCTGGATTATCCAGTATGTTGACAAACTTATGTTTTCGAATTGCCTGCAAATGGGAGTATACAAAAGTTACAAGCAACCAACAGATGTGATAAACTTCATATTTCAATACTTCAAGTATTTACATTTAAAATTGAAAAGGTGTAATGAACAGCAGAAAAGCATACTACATCTCATAAGATTTTCAAAATAGTTGTTTGATCATAATAGAGAACAAAGACAATCCATCCCAAGAAAGCAGTTGATTTGTTTAACCAAAAGAAGCGCCAAACCTGAAGGCTGTCTGCAACTAATCCATTCAGGCCGTAATCAATTATGAGAGCACCACCACCATCTTTACTTACTCTCTGGGCAATATCTCTAGTCAAATCCATTGCTTTTGGGCAAACCTCAACATGATGAAGTTTAGCCAGTTCTTCGTTTTCAGCCCATTTGCAGCGCTTCAAAAGATAGAGAGTTGCAGGTGTGGGCTGTGGGGAGAGTACAATGCGAAACCTAACAAATACATGAATAATATTATCAAATGATTTGGCTCAATATAGAATACACACCAGAATGCAACAAACTAATGACAGACCAGTTTGAAAAACATACGATGAATCATCTGCAATATCAATCATTTTCTCACACCAGCCGCGTGAAGCTTTCTGGAGAGAAGAAAAAAACAAGAAATAGATATGTTGTGTAAGAATTATCCATAATTATGTTAGTCAGACCAAGGGTGGGTGTCAAATATTAGTATAGCCAGATCACTAAGCTCTTGGTTAAATTCATGGACACAGAAAACTTGCATGCAGTTATGTACTCCGTCTTATTTTTATTGCCCCATGGACAAAAGCTCTATGCTCTATGATTCATAATAAATGCTTTGACTGATATTTATCTTTCCATTTGTACCATTTCTTTGATATCTTCTGTGAATATGAAAGGGTTTTATTCCACAACAATGAGTGAGCTTTCGCTTACTTTTAGGGGTATAAAAATGGAAAGTTGGCCAGTAAAATTAGACTGAGAGAGTATCTTTATTTACTTGTGTTTACTCGGTTCTCACGCTGCACTCAATGAAGATAATATAGGGAGAATCGGCGAAGGTGACTTAGTCATGTAAGACCGAGGCCATGTGATGCACCGGTTAGGAGGTCTGATGAGTGAACAGTGGACAGTGATAAGATAGTGAGAGGTAGGGAAAGGCCCAAGCAAACATAGGTGAGGGTGATTGAAAGTGATACGAGTCTATTTGGGATTGAAGAAAATATGGCCTTGAACTTGAAGAAAGTGGAGTGGAGGCTTTTAAGAAAAATATTATTGATTTTTATTCTTTTTCCTTCCTCAATTGACAATTCCATAGACGATTCATGTTAACCGACCCCAAATCATTTTGGGACTAAGGCTCTGTTGTTTTTGTTTTTGTTTTTGTTTACTCGGTTCTCACCAAATATGCTATGACCATAGTTGTCAAAGGTGACCGCCCGCCTCGCCTTTTTGGCGCCTTGGGGGGTCGGTCGCCTTTTTGTAGCCACGCAAGCAGATGTGCGCCTTTCTTCACGAGGCGTTCGCCTTGCTCGCCTTTTTGCCGCCCGCCTCTCTACATTTTTTTATCTTTGCTTTTCTTTTCCCTGTTTTCCAAATTTTCATTTACTTTTGCATGACTTTAGAGCTTGATTATTTTTTTCCGATAATATTTGAGGGCTTAAGTTTATTTCACTTGCTTAAACTAGTACTAATATTGTTGATCTGAACTTCGTAATTATAATTCATGCGCCTTTCGTTTTAGAATTCTTACTTTTGAAGTTTGAACAATGTTAGGATACTATTATGTGTGGAATTGTGAAATTTGTTTAATGTTTTATTCTTGTTCATAACACGTTTTATGAGTTGTTTTTGTGTTGCATATATATAGACATATATTTTCTATTTTTTAATAATATTTAGTTCTATTTACCTCCTTGATCGCCTTTTGCCGCCCGCCTCTCGCCTCGCTGTTCGCCTTTTCTAGGTACATCTTGCCCGCCTTTCGCCTTGACAACTATGGCTATGACGATTCATGCTAGCTGACCCCAAATCATTTTGGGACTAAGGCTTTGTTGGTGGTCACTCGGTTGTCATCAAATATGCTACTGGCATTTCACTGACAGGTCCAACTTCGAGAAAGCCACATATATGCAAAATTTGAAGAATATATAGCACATTATTTTTGCCTAAGCTTCAGTTTTGCTAATAAGGATGTTGGGTTTTGCACAATCATGCGCAGCGGAATAAACCCAAAAGCCTAGATCCATTCAAGATGATTAAATTAATATGAGTATGAATTTAGAATACTAATCGTGATGATGCTTTAAAATTTTCAGATCTTGAATCTTTGTCCTTCGCGCTCTTGAATCACAATCGCAGGAACACGCTTTGGATTGATGCACCACGAACTTGAAGGAGTTGAGATCAAC
The DNA here is from genome assembly GCA_026119855.1 of Campanula takesimana. Classification (NCBI taxonomy): domain Eukaryota; kingdom Viridiplantae; phylum Streptophyta; class Magnoliopsida; order Asterales; family Campanulaceae; genus Campanula; species Campanula takesimana. The sequence continues at coordinate 2,031,772 of JAOWBW010000015.1, read as the reverse complement.
GTCGTCTATGTGTATCCACGCGCGAACGAATATCAAGAACTCTTCTTGATCCGGACTGCTAGATCCGATAGAAACAACTTTCTATGAAGGCTATATGAATTTATTCTTTGATCTTGAGATCTAGGAATAAATATGTGTTACCAAACTCTTTTGAGACTCTCTTATTGATCTAATATCAATTGTATCTGATTAGGGTTTAGAGAGGGGTATTTATACTCATTAATCCTAAACTTTTTAGGAGAAGTAGGTCAAAACCTGTCAAAATGCGAAATCAAAAAATAGGGTCTGAACAGGGCCTGCTCGGCCGAGTCCTTTAGGGTGCTCGGCCGAGCACCTCTGATCCAGCCCTTAAAACCCTTCTGTAAATTGTGCTCGGCCGAGTCATATAGGGTGCTCGGTCGAGTCATATAGGGTGCTCGGCCGAGCACCACCAGAAACTTAATTTTAGCTTTTTATTTAATTCGTTCTTTTGTGTGTGACCCCATAGGATTATTATATTAAGTTGGCAATGAGTCCGACCAAAGTCGTTCTCATAAATCATGACCGGACTCTAGCAAGCCATCATGATTACCCAATTAATATAACTTGTCAAAGTCCGTGAATCCTTTTATAGAACATATCACAATCCCTTTGTCCACGATGTCATTGAGAGTAAGACATGGTCTATGGTCAACTTACAATGCCCAATACTTTTCTCGGTTCCAAATAGTTGATAACACAAATGACATTAATCATATCAACTCAAACGGCCATGCATTTTATCAATACTATTCATCGAGGGGCCCAAGTTGACATCTCTCACGAAGAGGTACAAATTCCATCATGACTTATTACACTTCCCTACATAACTTTGATCATGCCAATCATATCCTTTATAATTACTTGGTTAAGAGTAACGTTTGAATATGTCAAACATGATCTCCATTATGTGGAAGATCATAATAATCTCAGGTCTAAGGATTCTAATGATATAACTATTAAGAGGTTTAATTATGACATTTTGACCATGACATAAACCTCATAGGTGGGTCATGTCCAGTATATGTTCACTAACACATACCCATAAGTTTAACTTGTATCACATAATCATCACATGATTATCTAATCAAACTTATACTAGTTCTTCATAAGTATTAGGGACGGAAATTATTATAACAAAACATGTAACAACAAATAATAATCTAAAACATCTCTTTATATAATGAATAAAATGATAACAAAACATCGTTCAAACAACGTGCCTAGGGCATAACACCAACAAAGTAAGAATTCCAGACCAAAGTCAGCAGCCTAGAATCGAACATAGAATCTCCTAGTTTAAAGTTGTCTCGTGGAGACAATGGGCCTTTAGATATATGTTCAATGCAGGAAAGTGACCCAACATTAGATGGTGAAATAATAAATTCCCATATCTTTGTTGAACATTAAAGGGGGAGAGAGGGGGGGAGAGAGAAGCGACTACTGCACCTAAAAGCTACCAGACAAACCTGAAATTGATGAACTGGTAAGGCATCATAGAACTCATGTGCAATGATGATTGTTGGCACTGTAAGGAAGCAAAGAAAAATCTGTACAGTCAGAGAAAGAAAAATGTACATAGTTCTCTTGGGCTTTAAACATAATATATTAGACAATTAACATCCCAATATGATGGCCAAACATCCAGACTGGTTCCATTCATCGAAGATGCATAGTGGAAGTATTGGGTTAGAGATCTATAATTTGACATAATTTCTTCAATACACCAGTTTTCAGCTTCACAACCACAAACAGGAAGGCACATAAGCAACATAAATCTGGTTGGTCCCACTACCAAAAGAATTCTTCCACGTAAAAAAAAAAAAAGATTAAGAGGATTAAAAATCCAATGATATTCAAACACATGCACAGAAGGCAAACAACTTTAAATGGGTTATCATAGGAATATGGCACGTTAATAGGGATATCTCATACGTGCATGTATATGGTGGGAAATTAGTTCATTAATAATATTCCCTACATCCCTGAAAGTTAGTCCTAAATTTTTCGTTGTTAGTTTGAATGAAACTGGATCAATAATTAAGGTTACTTTTAATTATCCTAATGAAAATCATAAATCTGTTCTTGATACACCATTATAATATTATCAATAACAAGTTTTAGATTTTCATTAGGATAATTAACAGTAGCCTAAATTATTGCTCAAAGTTCATTCAAACTAACAATAAAAAAGAGGGACTAACTTCCCGGGACGGAGGGAGTATGCAAAAAAACATTTGGGCAAATCTATCTAGTGCATAAGGGAAGTGAATGAATTGAAGCCTGTTTTTCCCGTCTACAACACACATTTTCCAAGAATATGAAACACATATAAATAGTGATTCTCAGGTTAATCTACTTACATCCTCTTGGGACCTGCTCCAGGGTGGCATGCCATGATACAGGGTTTCCAGCCAAAGTGCTAACAATTTGTTTATCAACGATGCTCTCTGGACCATCCTCACCAACACATTTCAAAGTTTGCTGCTGGAGCTTCTTTAGTGTTGGGCTGCACTCTACCATGTGTAAGTGCAATGATTCTGTAAACTTCTTGAACTTTGAAGCACCCTGAAAGGAGACACTGCGTGTCATGAAGTCTTTATGTCTAAACATGTAAGTTCTAGGCAAGATAGAGAAGAGTTATGGTGCCATACACGTAGAAGATCAGCCATTAACGTTCCTCTTCCTGGGCCTAGCTCGACTAGGTTCACTCTATTTGGCTGCCCCATTTGCTCCCACAAACACATTGTCCAAACACCAACCATCTAAAGCAAAAACACCAGGAGATTTAAAATGAATAATACAGTCTTGATCTAATTGGATCCAAAGCAAAAGAACATGGTTTGTATCAAACTTTTGCAGCTGAACATGTGTCTTGTAATCACTCATTTTCCAGCTTCTACAACACAACCCAAAATCTGAAAGTAAGAGATGGGAAATTGAAACTACAACAGCCCCCCATATTACCTCCCCAAACATCTGGCTAACTTCCGGGGACGTTATGAAGTCTCCTTCTGCTCCAAACACATCCCGATTGATATAGAACCCAGCCTTGGGATTTGTCAACACTTCCTCCATGTACTCAGCCACTGAAATAGGACCACCTCGAAACTGAGAAAAACAATCAAATGTTCATATTTTAAAAAACAAGACAAGTACCAATGACAAAATCCACCAATTAAGATATTCAAAATAATGCAAACACCTAAACTTTCAGTGAGAATTAAAAATAAACAGCAAGCTTAAGAGCATCAATAAATAGAAGATTCCCCGCTATCTTCATGCTTAAACAATGATCGACGATGACGACAAAACCAGTGGCGGAGCCAGGAATTTTCGTCAATGGGGGCAAAGATCACACAACTTTTGTCAATGGGGCAAAAAAAAATCTAGTGTATCATTATCTTTATCTCAAAGGGGACAAATTTCAACAAATTGCACTAAACCTCCAAATTTTTATAAATTTTACACTAGTAAATATTTATTTTTAAAAAATTAATGAGGTCAATTGCCCCCTTTAGGTCGAAGGTAGCTCCGCCACTGGATAAAACCAAGCTTCAGGTTATTCCCTACCATAACAATAAAAGTTGAAACATAATATCTCATTAACGCCTTCTGCAAGGAAGTCCTGATAAACGAGTGTATCCTGAATGGCAATGTTTGTGGTCATACGCATGTAAGTTTCAGAGAGCAGCATGGGAAAAAGTCCAGGGAGACATGGTCATACATTTTGTTGCATACTTCTTCTAACTTATGTTGTACAAACACTCAGTATGATCCTCGCCTGTTGGTTTACCATCAGAAACAATGTTAGCAGTCAAATCACACTTTGACCACAAACAAATTTCATCTCAAGGTGTAGGCAGTGGAACAAAAACCTTTGGCTTGATTTCTCACATGAAATGAACAATCATAGGGTTTTCTCCAACCAAATTATTCTTCATAAACCAACACATAGAAGACTAAGATACTGTAGAAGTCTAGTAATGTGGCATCAAGTCTTGGCTATATGGGAATGCAATTTTTTTTGTAAAGTAGAACCTGAGGATCCATCACTAACAGTTGTGTTGGAGGCAAATCCCATCCAAGCATCGCGAACAGAATAGTCTCTGCCACAGAACTAACAGCTCAACTACTCCTGCCATGATCCCCACAACTTCCATCACTCTACCAATACCATTCGCTCTCTCTTTGTCAATAGTTATGTCATGAATATTGAGTCAACAGTTGGAGTTACAGCCAGGGGCGGACCCACCAAGACACCAGTGGGGGCCATGGCACCTACTGGATTTTTTCTAAAAAAACATTACCAATGATTTACAATATAAATAAAGAAAGTTAGAGTATTAGTATTCATAAAAGGTCTCTGGCTAAGTTGGTAGGCGAGTAATTGGGATGGAGGAATTTGACACGTAGGTTTCTTGTTCATCTTATTTAAGAATGGAAATTGGGATGGAAGAATTTTACCATTAAGATGAAATTCTGGGTCTGCCACTGTGTGTATATTTACAGACATTGGTTTCCTAAGTCTTCCCTTTCCATATTCGAATCTCATATCCAGCTATGTTTGTGTTATACATTGAATATTTTTTGTCACAACAAAAATGATTGATTTAATGATAATATCAAGAAAAATATTATGTTGGCACCTACGGGAGACAAATCCTGGGTCCGCCACTGGTTACAGCCATGTGAGTCAGAAATCACAGGTTTGAGCTGCGGAGGCATCCTCTTGCATTTAAATGCAAGGGAAGACTGTCTACATGTTAAGTCCATGTGGGCCCTTCCCTTCCCTGGACTCCACGCATAATTAAAGCTCTTGTAACACCAGGTTCCCCTTTTTTCTTAATTTTTCTGTGTCATGAATCTGTACCGCAGCCTCCAACTTTTCGTAAAACAATTGATGGACAACACTGATATTTTTCTCCAAGCTCTGAAGTCCATAGGAAATATATTGAAAAGCTATGGCATGAATCCAACAGGATCGAAAATCTGGCTTTCCTAACAGCTTGCAGAAACTTGTGCAGACTCGTCTATCCCTTGAAGATCCAGTGCATACTAGATTCTTCTTTTCGCTTCCCAAATCAACGAAGAAGAGCAGAAAACGGCGCATTTAGTTTACCGGGATGAAGAGAAGTTCCTCAGCGAAGTAACACACATTAAAGATTGAATGATGATGTTGATAAACTCACGTCTCACACATAGTTATTAAAGGCGCGCCTAGGCGCGCGCCGAAGCTCCGGGCATAGAGAGGCTCAGTTTTGGAGCCTGGGTGCGCCTAGCTCCGGGCACAACAATTGACCATCATGTACATGCACCATAACTTTGTATAAGAGTAGCAATCACCAGGAACTCCTTCAAGCTAACAACTGCTTATCATTTTATAGGAGTTAGACTTAGAGTCCCGTTTGAACTTCTCTTTATGCTTGTTTGAACATCTATTTATGTTTGTTTCTTTTATGACTTATAACTTATGTTTGATTTACTACTTGCATTTGATTTATTGCTTATCTTGATGTTGTATAATGTATACTATACTTTTAGTATTTTAAGGCATTTTTGCGGGCATCGTCACCCGGGCGCGCGCCCGCCTTGCGCCTAGGCTCCGGGCACACCTTATGCGCCTTGGTGCGCCTAGGGCCTTTAATAACTATGGTCTCACACTCCTTAATATCATTCGACCATACCATTTCAAGAAGAACAAATGCATGTTTTCGTAATGGTGATCAATTTGTCCTCCTTTGAGATAAAATTGGGCTTGTCTCCCAGTATCCTCTAACCAAGTTACCTTTATCTACATTCCCCTATTAACGCCTCTCCTCTCATGTTCCTCGTAGTTATCGTGTTGTAGTTATCATCATATGAAGCAAGTAAGAGGGAATCGTTACTGAATGCAAGACAAGTAGGCAAAGCAGATGCCAAATACAGCAAAAGCAGCTTATAACACTGAGTATTCTTCACCCCACCCCAAGCATTTTGTTTTCCTCTTACCACTTTGAACTCAACATCCCGGTTCAAATTTTAAAATATATGAATTTCCCTCAACAAAGTGTAACAATGTGCATGGATTGCTCCAGATTCCTTTCTCTCACAATTTAGCATAACAAATTCTCTCAAACAAAACATCACATTCGACTGTAAACGACATGCTGTACAGAGCAAACTTAACGAGCCTACTTTGATTAAAAATCTTAATAATTCTCTGGACTTATAACTTTACAAGAATACTCAGTGGCTTCGCCACTTGAAGCCAGTGGGGGTAGACTCCTTGATTCTGAAGTTATGAATTTTGCCAACTTCAAATTTAGGAAAATGACATTTTTACCACTAAAAACAGTAAATTTTGCAATTTTGAACCCTTAATTTCAGAAAATAAACAAATAATACTCCCTCCGTCCCAAAATGATCTTCTCATTTGCCATTTCTAGTTGTCCCAAAAAGTTCTTCACCTTTCTACAACTTAGGCTTAAAAGTGCATAAACAAAACATGGCTAGCAAAGCAATTGTTCATATCCTTAAAAAGTTTGAATAGTCAAACGCGAAGATCATTTTGGGACGGAGGGAGTAAATAGTAAATAATAATGCAACTGTATCAAATTTTGGAACCCTTCCAATATATTCCTGGCTTTAAACTACTTCATATGATTTAGACTAATCACTACTACTCCCCCATCAGTATAAAAAAAAAAAAAAAAAGGTGCCCCTTTATTTATGGTTATGATATTGGGACCTAGGGACTAATAGTTAAACTAGTAAATGGTGTAAAAATAATTCCTATAATGAGTGAGGTGGGTTTACCTCATGAAAAACGATTCATGGGTCTAGCCGCTAAGTCAAGCGCAGAAATACACAAGGAAAATTATAACACAACGGAAAAGCTCAAATCAAACCTTGATTATGCCTTTAAGGTGTTTAACAAGCTCAGAATCCGACGTCTTCTCATGAGAATGCTCTGGAATTCAAAATGCAATCGGTTCATTCAACGAGCAATATAAATCATAGAATACACATATATATAATCATCGGAAAGTTTATGAACGAGTTAAGGATGATTGACCGTGGGGGTTGCATAGGCCAGAGCGGTCTATGGAAATTTTGGCGGATGAGTGGGGGATGGATTCGTCAGGTAAGTGGGTGTCGTCCAACTGTTGGACGAAATGACCATCCGGGATTTGGGACGGCGACGAGCATTGCCGCCAAGAGAGAGCTTGAGAGTTTATGAGGAGACGACGGCTTTGTATCGATGAAGCTTGTACCAAAAATCGCCTGAGCATTTCGACCAACTGGAAGCTGTTTTGGAAATAACTGGTCAGTGCCCAAATGTTCCCAATCGTATAGGAATAGAATAGGAACCCCATAACCATAAGGCTTTTAGCCTTGTGGCCAGACCTCATGGCTTCCAACTTGGAGGTCATTGGTTCGATCTCCTCCCCCAGAAGTTAGAGAGAAGTTTTTCTTTCCCTATGATTTGTCTTTTAGGTGCTTCTGCTGATGATTGTATTGAGTTCAAAATTAAATTTGAAAAAAAAAAAAAAAAAAAAAGAATAGGAACCCCATGAGTTGTGGTCATTGTTTATTTAAAATATAGAATACTATAGTTTCAAGTAGAAAAAAAATTTAACTGGGGATGTAGCTAAGATGGTAGAGCACTCGCTTAGCATGTGAGAGGTACGGGGATCGTCTCCATATTTTTTCTTAGCTTCATTTTCATTTTCATACTCTAATGTTAGAAACTTAACAGACTTGTTAAATTATTAACGATATTTTCTTCCTCCCCATTAATTTTTTAATATAAACAATAAAATAACAATATTGTTAAGAAATCAACAGTTATGTTTATCTTTTTGAACTCAAACCAACAGTTCGTGTAAAAAAAAAGTGTAAAAAAAAAAAAAATCAACAGTTATGTAAAACACTAATTGTAGCGTTATAAATTAAGACATTGTGTAAAATAATTTATATATAACATTTTTACTTACCTTAAAGTAGGGGTGAGCAAACAAAAATTGTAACCGGACCGGACCAAAGAAACTGGACCAGACCAGTACATATCATTTGGTTCATGTTCTAAAATATTATAGAACCAGTATAATGGTTCGGTTTTAGTTCTGTGTAAAATTAATTCCGGTTAGAACCGGACCGTACCAGTTGTGCATATATACTTTATATATTAATTCTATATGTATTATTATACAATAAATAAAATTATATATTTAATTTTGTATTATAATTTTTCAAAGACCCATTTAAATTGCTTCTAAAGAAAGACTCATTTAACTATTTTGTAATTTTGTGCCCAACCCAAGCCCGAAGGTCCTAAATTGGCAAACCCAAGTCCCGAACACCAGTAATCATTATTCAATTATTTTCACTTTTCAACTTTTATTTTTCATAATTCATATCCTCTTTTCAGTTTAAATAAAGAGTAAAACCTAGTCTTCAATTCTTTAACTACACTGCCTCTCTTATCTCTGTCGTTAATTGACGGTATTTTATTTGGGTTTGATCTTGATTTATAATTAATAATAAGTTTGTGTTTGTGTTTGATATTGTCAATATTGTGAGTTAAGAAATTTTGAAAACAAATAAACTTCAAATAACTAGAACCAGACCAGACCAGTGTAGAACTGTAAGTACCCCAATCTGAAATTAACCAACTTAGAGGAATTCTTAGCACCATTCAAGGATAAACTGATAGGCTGGGACCTCACTAAGATAAACCTAAAATTTCAGGATTACTTTGGAATTAAACTTGGAAAAATCCAGAAGCTCGCCAGGCTGAGCCGTACGGATGGTTTGGATGGGGGAGAGCCCTAGCCATACGGCTACTATGGGCACCATCAGTCCTTATAAATTGAGACCCTTGCTGATCAATTTTAGGGGGAGAAATTTGTTTGAGAGAGCCAAAGCTCTGCAGGAATCATACCAGAATAGAGTGATCACCACATTTGAGTGAAAAGAGAGAAAGAAGATAGGTCCAAACCAAAATTAGTGAGACCTCCTTCTCCCACCTTCTCTTCATCTCCATATTACATCCTTTCTTCTTGTTAAATAACATACACTTGGAACCAATCCTTGAAATCTATGGTGCCCTTCATGTTCTATGCATGATGATGGGTTACAAACCATAGGATAGCCTAAGGCTTGTTATGATTTATGCATCTTTAATACATTGCCTTTACATTTATGCACATTAACATTATGTGGTAGGTTAAGTCGCACACCTACTAAATTAGACCTAACTTGGCCACTAATAATGTAATTAGGGTAAGTCAGGGTCGATCCACGAAGAGCGATGATTATTTGCGAACAGTCACTTGACCAGATTGGGGGTTTAATTGAGATTTTAATTAATTCCTAAGACGGGAAAATAAATTAAGATGATAAAAACAATTATTTAAAAGCACTTCAGATTGATCACTATCCCCGTCCTCTAATTCAATTTCATCGATACTTCTATTTCTCTGTTAATCCTATTTACTTAATCACGAGATATATTGCAATCTCTGTCTCTTCTAACAGATTAGTCTATAGCAGTGGCACACTCACTATAAACCCTAATTAATAAATTAATCTAACTGGCACAGTCTAGATCGCAGAATTAATTGATTCAATTTAAGAGACTAAGATCAAGAACGCTTTCTAGGTTACTAGATAATCGTTTAATTTTGCCTACTCCCCGAATTGCTATGGCACACACACAATTCGTGAAGATGCTCCGGTGAAAACCCTATTTCTGGCACAGAACAGAGAATTCTAGCATAGATCAACAAATAGAACTAATGGATTGGCCAAATCCACAAACCCTAATTATTAACCTAGATTCAGAACAAGCAAAATTAGAAATAGATCAACAAAAGAATAACAAAAATGACCTCAATTGAATTAAAGAAGGTTCAAGATCTCAACCCAAAGTAATGGAGTTTAGTTCTCCATTAATGGTTACACAAAGCTTCAGAGAGAAAAAGAAAGAACGTAGTGTTTTTTTTCAAACTGAAGAGAGAGTCTCCTACAAAACTAATTCTCCCTAGAAACTAATTAATGACTCCCTTTTAATTAAAAATTCCTAAGGGATAATGAAAAGGAAAAATAAATAAAAAGAAAATCAAAAAATAAAAAATCAATTCATCCACTAAAATCATGTGCTGGTGCCTGGTGGTACGGATGGAGTGGTTTTCACCATTTGCATTTCAGCCCTTGGATTTTCAGTTATTTGCAGTTTGGTCCCTGCACTCTTTTAATTCTTAACAGCGATCCCTTGGTTTTCCAACAATGCAGAATAGTCCTCTAGCTTCCAGAAATTTCAGTTTGTACCCATACTCCTCCGCTCTGGTTAACTTTGACCTGACTTGACTTTGACTATTCTTGATCCTTGAGACAAGGCTTTGAAGCTCACCAAAAATTACATCCGGAAAATAAATAAAAACAACTATTCTACCCCGGATTACAATAAAAGCCCAACCATTACATAAATATCCCAAGTTACATCAAAACTAGTCTAAAGTACATGAAAATGAACCAAAATACATAGGAAAATTAGGGAATTAATAAATACAAAATCCGCCACATCAAATTCCCCCACGCTTAGACCGTTACTCGTCCCTGAGTAACATCCTAACCCCACTCTAAACTCCGGTCTAATCAGCGTAGCATGGGAGAAAATGACCCCTAATCTCCTCTAAGCCTCCTCAGTCAAAAGTCAACAAACACAAACAAATTTGGAGTATAAGAAACTCCGTCCTCATATAACTCCAGGAAATCAAATAAAGATCAATGGTCTTAGCCCGATACAGACTCCAAAATAGTGAAAAACCGTATCCGGACTAAGGCACACTCATAAAAGCCACGGGGAACTAAAATATCCTAAATTTCCCCCACGCTAGTCTCACACTACAAGTCTCCCTCATAAAAATAAGTTTTTGGCCGGGTAGTGGTCCCGCATAAAACTCACCTCGTGTTTAGCACCAACACCCCCTTATAACTCCAAAAACAAAACGAGGTTTTCTATCCTATTACCCACTAACCGAACCTCCAACATCAAAATATCCTAACCCGAGACTCCTTACCCCCCTTATGAATTCTCTCCGGTGAATAAATGATAAAACACTCAAAATCTCACCTTTTACCTAAGCGCCCTTTCGGGTTTTCACTTAGCCTCTCTATTTTTTATTTTTATTTTATTTTTGTATTGCACACCCTTGTTTTTGCCTAGACTGCCATTTCGGGTTTTCAATCTAGCGGGCTTCTTTTCTTGTGCATTTTTATTTATTTATTTTTATTTTTTTTTATAAAAACTAACTAGCTATCTAGAAATAAAATGCATACTATACAACTACAAACCCGTCCCCCACGCTTAAACTACACAGTGTCCTCAATGTGTGTGCAACAATAAAAATATAGGACAGTTTAAACGTAAGGGAAAGGAAGAAAGGTACCATCACTCCTGCTGCTGCTGAGACCCGGAGGCCTCACCTGAAGAACGGGCTTCACGGGACTCGCGCCTCCTCATCCTAGCCGCTCTCCTATTAGCCATCATTGTGTGCAACTGTTCCGGAAGAGGCGTATAGATCCGAGGTTCTGGCTGCTGAATCCACAGCTCCATCTGACGCTGTCGTCCGAAGATAGTGGTCACATGATCCTCCAGCGCCTCAAGCCGGTCAGAGAACTCAGCCCATCTCCTATCCTCAAGTGCATGCCTCTCCTGCAACAGTCTCATAATCGCCTCATAACCACCCTCCTGCTGCTCCGGGACTCTAACCTCAGTAACTGCCAACTGTCCCCGTTTTTTTTCTTAAGACCTTATCCTCAGGATACCGCCCATCCCAATCATTCACTCCATCCATCCGCCAGTCTTTCGGTTTATCACCGCTCGGAAAAACTGCCCCCCTATGGCACTGAATCGGAATGTTGTTGTCCCCATACTCAAATGTCAAGGATTGATCATCTCGAATGATTGTTTTGAAACGCTCATACCGAGTGAGGAAAAAGAAATCATAGAATTCCAGTGCCCCGAGAAACTATGCTGAAGCTGGGGGGGTTTTCGCATACTTCCCAAGCAAAAGAGTAATCATACCCCCCCCCACCGGTATACAACCACCTGGCTTAGATACAAAATTGTCACACCTTCTAAGAAAACTGTCGACCCAATCCGGAATGGAGGCGGCCTCAGGAATTACCGTTCTCATCATTGCAATATCAAAGCGATTCAGTTTGGTCAACTCTTTCTTTCCCAGAAAAGTCATAGATAGACCCCTGAAGAATAATGCCCACGCAGGGTGAGTGAGGTACTTTGATTTGAGAAAGGGATTGTGCATCGGCTTCCCAGTCAACTCAAAGAAAAACTTATCCACCAATTCGTCATTTTCAAGAAACTCGCCTTTGGGTTCTTGCACCCCAAACGACTTCCTGATATCTCTATAACTCAACTCCTCACTTTATCATTAAGATTAACCGAACGCTCCTTTCCCCATTCACTACAACCCGCTCAAAAGTAGACAGAAATTCTAAGGTGAATCTCCTATACACCGGTGCGCTCTTCCCTAAAAATTCTCAATACCACTCATTTGCATCAACTGACGTACCGGAGCATCAAGACCCAATTGTTCAAGAACAGTTACATCCAAAAATTTTGTTACTATAATCTTTCGGCTCGGTCTATCTAGTTTTCTCCATTTCTCCTTTTGATCCGCCGTCAAGGTTTTCAAACCCATATAATTATTCTCCTCAGGCGAATAAACTCCCCCGGAGGGAGTAGGCAAAGGCTCCTCTTCCCTAGCCCGCTTTTTACCTCCCGCACTTGATTTACCCGTCACCACCATAATGAGCAATTCACAATGATAAACAACACCAACAATTTACCAACCACACAACCCACAAAAACAATAACAACTCCCCAACAATGTCCACCGAAACCACACAATCACCACCCACCAATTTCAACACAATATCAATTTATTCACACTATCATCGCTCACCATTCACTCACCAATAACAATAATAATCAACAATAATAACAAGAGCACAATTGCAAAAACGATATCAAGCCTCCGATCAACAACCGAGCCACCACAACATCCAACAAGAAAACAAACTGCAAGTAAAATCGAGAAGATTGTTACCTTACAACGCTCCAATTCTGCCCAACAAGCCTCCTTGTCTCTCTAAAATTGCTCCAAGAAGGATGAACCAAAAACCCCAAAATTGAATTTCTAGGGTTTTGAAATTCCGCTATGAAACTCGAAATTGGTGGGCTATGGTGTTGAGGAGGAAGATGATGAAAGGGGAAAGGTAGATTGTGGTGTGAGGGTGGCGGTTTAATGGTGGGAAGATGGGTTGCAGAGGGGCGGCGGCGATGGAGGTGTCGGCTTCAATGGAGGTGAGTAGAGAGAGGGGGTAGCTGACGGGTTTAGATAGAGAGAGAGAAAGAGGGAGGGAGATCGTGAGGGAGAGGGATTCGCCGGAATGAATGGGGTGGGGGGTGCCGGCGGTTTGGTGCGGCGACAATAGAGGGGGGAAGAGAGAGGGACGGAAGCAGAGAGAACGATGTGAGCGGGTAGAGAGAGAGAGAGAGAGAGACTGTGAGGGAGGGGGTCGTGAGGGAGAGGAAGTCGCCGGAATGAATGGGGTGGGGGTGCCGGCGGTTTGGAGGTGGGGAAGAAGAGAGAGAGAGAGAGAGAGACCGTGAGGGAGGGGGGTTGGGGAACGGGATGAGAGAGAGAGAGAGAGAAGACGACTGTGAGAGGGAAAGGATTTTTTTTTTTTTTTTTTTTTTTTATAGTGGCCAGCCCTTGTGGCACAAGAATTGAGCACTTGTGGCACAAGGACTGGGTGAAATTTCCCAAGCTTCCCTTTTTTTTTTTTTTTTTTTTTTGGCCAGCCCTTGTGGCACAAGAATTGAGCACTTGTGGCACAAGGACTGGCTGAAATTTCCCAAAGTGCTCCCATGTAACCCTCTATGCTATGATTTCCTGCACATAATCATAAACAAAACATACCTTTAGTAGCACCGATTCCAAACATAAATAAAACTACAAAATTTGAAAACATAATATACAACTACAATTAATTTAAAAGCCTAAAATAAAAATAAAAACCAAGAAAATTAAGCAAATTAAGTCCGGGTTGCCTCCCGGTTAGCCGCCCTTCTTTAACGTCTTTAGCTAGACCCAACGCCGGGAAAACACTCGGCATGCATCAAAGTTTAAAGTCTTTGACAAGACTCGGACCCACAGCTATCAAACATATACCGGGTCTTGGAGATCAATCACCTCCAAATCCGCGGTATTCACGACTTCGTTCTCAAAATACGGTTTTAACTGTTGACCATTGACTTTGAATCCTTTGTCCTCATTAGGACTAGAGATTACCACCGTCCCAAGCGGGGACACCTCCCTCACCACATAAGGGCCGGTCCACCGAGACCTCAACTTGCCCGGAAACAAACGAAGACGAGAATTAAAAAGAAGGACCTTTTGACCAACCTTAAAGTCCTTTCTAATGATCATTTTATCATGCCATATCTTCGCTCGTTCCTTGTAAAGAAGATTATTCTCATAGGCATCTCTCCTAATCTCATCCAACTCACTCAAATGCAATTTTCGCTCCTCACCGGAACCCTCTAAGTTCAAATTGAACTTTTTGACCGCCCAATAGGCTTTGTGTTCAAGCTCCACCGGTAAATGGCAATGTTTACCAAACACCAACCGATATGGTGACATACCAATCGGTGTCTTATATGCCGTCCGGTAAGCCCACAACACATCATCAAGCCTTTGACTCCAATCCTTTCTATTCGGGTTCACAGTTTTTTCAAGGATGGATTTTATCTCTCTATTAGACACCTCGGATTGACCATTAGTTTGGGGATGATAAGCAGTCGACACCTTATGGGTGATGTAATATCTCTTGACTAGAGCTTCGACTGTCTTATTGCAAAAATGGGTCCCCCTATCACTAATAATGGCCCTTGGCATCCCAAACCGACACAGAATGTTGCTCCTAAGGAAGTTGACCACTATTTTTGAATCATCGGTGCGGGTAGGGATGGCTTCCACCCATTTGGACACATAGTCCACCGCAAGCAAAATGTACACAAACCCATAAGAATTAGGGAACGGACCCATAAAGTCTATCCCCCACACATCAAAGATTTCACAATTCACAATGAGGGTTTGTGGCATTTCATCACGGCGCCCAATATTACCAACCCTTTGGCCCCTATCACAAGTCTGACAAAAAGTGACCGCATCTCGGAACAAAGTTGGCCAAAAGAAGCCACAATCTAAGACTTTCCTAGCGGTCTTTTTCGCACCAAAATGACCACCACACGCATACTCATGACAGAATTTGAGAATAGAGGACACCTCACTGTCGGGAATACACCTCCGAATGACTTGGTCGGCACAATGCCTCCACAAGTTGGGCTCATCCCACACATAATATTGGGCATCACTACGGACTTTGTCTCTTTTCGATTTTGACATCCCCGGAGGGAATTTATTCGAGACAAGAAAATTGACCAAGTCCGCATACCAAGGGGCCACTGAATTAACTGCCCAAAGAACCTCATCAGGAAACTCACCCTGGATTGGGGCTTGTTTATAAGGCTTGTCCTCCTCCATTACAAGGCGACTCAAATGGTCGGCAACTAGATTTTCAGCCCCCTTTTTGTCCTTAACCTCTATGTCAAACTCACTCAACAAGAGAATCCACCGAATGAGTCTCGGTTTAGCCTCTTTTTTAGACATTAAATACTTAAGAGCAGCGTGGTCGGTGTAAACAATGATTTTAGTGCCCAACAAGTAGGACCTAAATTTTTCTAGTGCAAAGACTACCGCCAACATCTCTTTTTCAGTAGTGGAGTAATTTCTTTGTGCCCCATTCAAGGTCATAGACGCATAATAAATAACATGCGAGGCACGCTCCACTTTTTGACCCAAAACCGCCCCCACAGCATAATCACTAGCATCACACATGATCTCAAAGGGACGAGACCAATCGGGTGCTTGAATAATGGGGGTGGTTGTCAACCTAGACTTCAACTCATTAAAAGCTTGCTTGCAATTATCATCAAAATTAAAATCAACCTCTTTTTGCAACAGGGTGCATAGAGGTGAAGCAATCTTTGAAAAGTCCTTAATGAACCTCCGGTAAAACCCGGCATGACCAAGGAAAGACCAGACTTCACGCACATTGGTCGGGTAAGGAAGAGAAGAAATGACATCAATCTTAGCTTTGTCAACTTCGATACCCTTTTTCGACACAACATGACCCAACACAATGCCTTGCTCGACCATAAAGTGACATTTTTCAAAATTTAAGACCAAATTGGTTTCAATGCACCTATCCAACACTAGTCCTAAATGAGCAAGGCATTCATCAAATGAGTCTCCATGGACAGTGAAGTCATCCATGAAAACTTCCATAAACTTTTCCACAAAATCGGAGAAAATGCTCATCATACACCTTTGAAAAGTCCCAGGTGCATTACACAAACCAAACGGCATTCTCCGATAGGCAAAGGTGCCGAAGGGGCAAGTAAATGTAGTTTTCTCTTGGTCTTCCGGGGCAATAGGTATTTGAAAATACCCGGAAAAACCGTCGAGAAAACAAAAATACGCCCTTCTGGCTAACCTTTCCAACATCTGATCAATAAAGGGGAGAGGGAAGTGGTCTTTACGAATTACCTCATTTAGCCTCCGTAGATCAATACACACACGAATCCCCGTTTGCTCCCGGTTTGGAACCATCTCTCCCTTTTGATTACGGGAGACCGTGATCCCGCCCCTCTTGGGCACACATTGTGTGGGGCTCACCCACTTGCTGTCGGAGATGGGATAGATGATCCCTATCTGTAGTAGCTTCAGGACCTCCTTCTTCACCGCCTCCATCATTGGCGGGTTAAGCCTCCTCTGTGGTTGCCTCACCGGCTTCGCATCATCCTCTAGGTTGATCCGGTGCATACATAAGGATGGACTAATGCCCTTGAGATCGGCAATAGTCCAACCAATCGCAGATTTCCGCTCCCGGATCACCTCCATCAACCTCTTCTCTTGATCCGCTGTCAAACTACTAGAAATCACCACCGGAAGTGTCTCTCCTTCACCTAAATAGACATACTTAAGGTGCTCAGGGAGGACCTTCAACTCAAGCTCCGGTGCCTTCTCTATAGATGGCACAAGCTTCTCCAACGGAACCTCTAGCTTCATCTGACCATGACCCGGTGCGGTAGCAAACATGGCGCTCTCTGTAAGACCCATCACTGCTTCCTTCATCGAATCTGAGATATCAAACTCTAAATTTGCATACCCCAAAGCGTTCTCTAACGCAGTCTTGAGATCATCATCTCCACTAGACACCTCAAACACCTCTTCTACCAATGGCTCGATCACATCGATGAAACACAATGACTCTGAGTCCTTAGGGTATTTCATAGAGTCAAAGATATTGAAATCCATTACTTGCCCATCAAACTCCATGGTAAGTGAACCGTTAGCCACATCGAGCTTGGTCCGAGCAGTCGACATAAAAGGCCTCCCCAACAATATGGGAGAATTTGGATCCGTCTCCATCTCAAGAACATAAAAATCCGCCGGGAAAATCATCTTACCAACCCGGACTAGAACATCCTCCACCAATCCCTTCGGGTAGGCATTAGACCTATCCGCCAACTGTATCACAACTCTGGTATCCTGTAGTGGCCCCAACTTAAGAGTTTCAAACAACGCATAGGGCATGACGTTGATTGAAGCCCCCAAGTCCAACATGGCCTTATGCTCAGAAGCATCCCCCAAAGTAACTGGAATCACAAACATCCCTGGGTCACTGCACTTCTTAGGCAACTTCCTCTGATATACTGCAGACACATGCTCACTAACCTTAACCTTCTTCTTACTCCTTTCCTTCTGATTCCTCTTCATAGTACACAACTGCTTCAAAAACTTTGCATACCTCGGGATAGTCTGAAGAAGGTCCAAGAAAGGAATATTCACCTCCAACCTCTTGAAAGTATCGTAAATAGCCTTGCCAGGCTCTGGCTTTCGATGTTCTTTCAAGGACTCCGGGAATGGAACCTCAGGCTCATATACAGGAGCCTTAACCTCTGGTGTAGTCTCTGTCTGAACTGGTGCCTTCTGTACTGGCTCTGCAATCTCAACCTTTTCCTCCAGTTCCTCATCTACAACCTTATCCTGCAGCTCCTTACCATTGCGAAGAGTTATCGCACATGCACTCTGCTTAGGATTCGGTTCAGTCTGTGATGGCAACTTCCTCGAATCTCTAGCCTCTATCCGTCCCACTGCATCAGCTACCTGACCCATCTATTTCTCCAAGTTACCAATGCTCGCATCTGTGCGCTGCTGATACTGCTGAAAATTCTGGTTCATAGTGCTAGCACTCTGAGCCAATGAATTTACTAATGCCTCTGTAGACTGTCCCGGAGCATTCTGCTGCTGCGGCTGCTGCTGCTGTTGCTGTGGCGGCGGCTGCTGCTGCTGATATGGTGGTCTATAAGAGTTGTACTGATTACCCTGGTACTGCTGCTGCTGCTGATAACCCTGCTGATTACCAATCTGCTGTCCCTGACCACCCGGCTGATTCTGCTACTGACCTGTACCCCATCTGAAATTAGGATGATTTCTCCAGTTGGGGTTATAGGTGTTACCCATCGGTCTCTGTCCCTGCTGCGCAAACCCAACTGCATTGACATCCTCCATCTCGTCCATCTGCAAAGAAGGGCATGAATCTGTAGGGTGTGTGATGTCATAGCAAATCCCACAAGGCTTCGGTGTCTGTCCCAGAACCAACTGTTTCACCATACCCTTAAGATCCTCTATATCTGTCTCGAACTTATCAGACACCCCACTGTTTGAACCTGCTGCACTGACCTGTCTCACATTAGACCTCTTGCCATGGGTCCTCGTGCTCTTAGCTAGCTCCTCGATCAACCTCTTAGCTTCCTCGGTAGTCTTGTTCAGAATGCTTCCCCCATAGCACGAATCCACTAATCTCTTATCCTGAATCGTAAGCCCCCCGTGAAAGTAGACTATCAGCTGGTCCTCAGTAAACCCATGATACGGACAACTCCTACAAAGCTTGTGGAAGCGATTGTAGTAGTCGTATAGGGTTTCATCTGCTCTTTGCTCCATATTGCTGAGTCCCTCTTCATCACATTGATCTGATCCTGATGGAAAAACTCTTCCAAGAATACCTCTTTCATCTGCTGCCATGTCGTGATGCTGTTGGGTGGCAAATGATAGTACCACCCGTTCGCGTTATCTTTCAGTGTGAAAGAAAACGCCCTCAACAATAGGTGCTCGGTCGGAAGCGCTGCTGGCTTTATACTCTGACAGATTTGCACAAACTGTGAGATGTGCTGATTAGGATCCTCTCCGGGCATCTATGTGAAGTGCGGTAGCTGGTTCAGTAGCCCCGGCTTCAACTCAAATGTCACTCCGGCAGGTAACGCAGGGAATTGGACAGCATGTGGTTGCTCATTCCAATTCGGGGCAGTCCTTTGCCTCAATGTCTGTGGTGGGACTGCTTGTCTATGGCCTGCTCCACCACCACCTGCATTATTTCCTCCTGCACCCCCACCGCCGTTACCACCAGCGGCATTATCTTCACCAGCGCCACCACCAGCGTTACCCTGACCTTGTTGCGCCATATCTTCAGCCAACAAAATTGCCTTGTATCTCCTACTTTGCTGTCGTCCTTTCCTGAAAGACCTTTCGATTTCTGGATCAAATGGTGCAATCAAATCGTTAGTAGAACGGGTGTGGACCATACACGGTTCCACACTACAAGATAATAAGCAATAAAGATAACTAGAAATATAGCAAGTAAACAACTAAAAGAGAAAAAAGATAAAAAGAAAATAAAATAAAAAGAACGCAAACAATAACACCGTTCCCCGGCAGCGGCGCCAAAATTTGGTAGGCTAAGTCGCACACCTACTAAATTAGACCTAACTTGGCCACTAATAATGTAATTAGGGTAAGTCAGGGTCGATCCACGAAGAACGATGATTATTTGCGAACAGTCACTTGACCAGATTGGGGGTTTAATTGAGATTTTAATTAATTCCTAAGACGGGAAAATAAACTAAGATGATAAAAACAATGATTTAAAAGCACTTCAGATTGATCACTATCCCCGTCCTCTAATTCAATTTCATCGATACTTCTATTTCTCTGTTAATCCTATTTACTTGATCACGAGATATATTGCAATCTCTGTCTCTTCTAACAGATTAGTCTATAGCAGTGGCACACTCACTATAAACCCTAATTAATAAATTAATCTAACTGGCACAGTCTAGATCGCAGAATTAATTGATTCAATTTAAGAGACTAAGATCAAGAACGCTTTCTAGGTTACTAGATAATCGTTTAATTTTGCCTACTCCCCGAATTGCTATGGTACATACACAATTCGTGAAGATGCTACGGTGAAAACTCTATTTCTGGCACAGAACAGAGAATTCTAGCATAGATCAACAAATAGAACTAATGGATCGGCCAAATCCACAAACCCTAATTATTAACCTAGATTCAGAACAAGCAAAATTATAAATAGATCAACAAAAGAATAAGAAAAATTACCTCAATTGAATTAAAGAAGGTTCAAGATCTCAATCCAAAGTAATGGAGTTTAGTTCTCCATTAATGGTTACACAAAGTTTCAGAGAGAAAAAGAAAGAACGTAGTGTTTTTTTTCAAACTGAAGAGAGAGTCTCCTACAAAACTAATTCTCCCTAGAAACTAATTAATGACTCCCTTTTAATTAAAAATTCCTAAGGGATAATGAAAAGGAAAAATAAATAAAAAGAAAATCAAAAAATCAAAAATCAATTCATCCACTAAAATCATGTGCTGGTGCCTGGTGGTACGGATGGAGTGGTTTTCACCATTTGCATTTCAGCCCCTGGATTTTCAGTTATTTGCAGTTTGGTCCCTGCACTCTTTTAATTCTTAACAGCGATCCCTTGGTTTTCCAACAATGCAGAACAGTCCTCTGCTTCCAGAAATTTCAGTTTGTACCCATACTCCTCCGCTCTGGTTAACTTTGACCTGACTTGACTTTGACTATTCTTGATCCTTGAGACAAGACTTTGAAGCTCACCAAAAATTACATCCGAAAAATAAATAAAAACAACTATTCTACCCCGGATTACAATAAAAGCCCAACCATTACATAAATATCCCAAGTTACATCAAAACTGGTCTAAAGTACATGAAAATGAACCAAAATACATAGGAAAATTAGGGAATTAATAAATACAAAATCCGCCACATCATTATGTCTTTAAATTTGTGTCATTTACTTTAAAGTCTTTGCATTTATGTTGAATAAATGAGGGAATGATCAAGTTTGGGTGATAAAGTTGCAATCTTTATCATCCAAACCTTGAGTCGACCTCAAAATATCCCTTTGATGATAAAGATTCAATATTTACCCATCAAAGGTTGATTTTGGATGTCCCAATACCCTTCCTTGGAAGAATCATCCATTTAGATGTCAAAGTTTCCATCTTTAATCATCTAAATGGTGATCTTGGCTCAAAAGCCATGACCATCACCTTTTCTCAATTATTCCCCAATGATTGCCTTGATCACACCCAAAATCCTTGTTTTGGTATCTAATCTAGTGATCAATGACATAGGGATGATTTAATTAATGTTTTGTTTCAAGAAAATAACTGGAAATGATCAAACAGTCCAGTTTCCAGCAGAATGCTCTGTTTCTGCTTGGAACTGGACTGATTCCTGGGAATCTGTTAAAATTCCCAGGAAGACCCTCCATAGCCGTATGGCTACTTTATCCAAAGGGCACATTTCCAGTCTAGTCCCCCTTTTCTACAGAATGTTTACAAAATAACCCTTTCTGTCAAATATTTAACTGTTTTCTGGTAAAGTCAGTTTCTCCCATTTTCAAGAACACACACACACACTTGCACAATTTTAACAAATTCTAGGGAGAGTCGGTTTCTTCTGAGGTGCTTTGGGTGAACTACCGGTTGAGTTCTTCCCAAAGCGTAACCTGACCTCCGAATCCTTAGTCTCTAACCATTTTTCGTTAAGTTTGGGTTTAAAATTAAACTAACGTGGCGACTCCGTTGAATGTTGATAAGATCCCGTGTTCGATTCTCGAGGGAATAAAATCCGTTTTCCCGCGGGTATCTCACAGTGGCGACTCTGCTGGGGAATAGTTTGTTCTCAGACTTCTTTTTAGAAGATTCGGGGGCATTCTTGTGTGGGTCAAATTCCCGTTCCTGTTAGTTGACTTTGTGCATAGTTTGTGTGTGTTTTATGTTTCTGTTTTGGTTCTTTTTGAGAATGGAACTGTTCTGGAAATGCAATAAACTGGGGCTTGATGATCAGAAGCTGAAAATTTGCAAAAAATAAGGGAACTCCATCCCTAGCCGTACGGCTGGTTTTGCCGGGCCCACAGAATATTTCAAGCTAACAATTTTGTGCAGGGTAGAAGCATTCTGATGGTCTCCTTGCATTTCTTCTTGTCCAGGTTCCATTTACAGCCTCTATTTGTGCAACTTTGCCTTCGTTTTCTTGGCTAAAACTCTATTTTTCAAAGCTTGGTAATGCACAAATCTTTTGGACATAAAATTGGGTTTTTAAAGCCTTATTGTGCATTACCCCTTTCATAAAAAATTTGGTTTCTCAAATTCTTTTGTTGTGCACAACCTTTTTGCACAAATGCTTTTCAAAGGATTGTTGTTCTTGATTGTAAAATTTTGGTTTCAAAAACCTTTGGTTGTGCACAACCTTTTTCATGTACAAATTTTGATTCTTGCTTATTGATATGTTTGTTTACTTGCCTGTACAAAATACTTGTCCATCTTACTTGTTCATTATACTTGTTCATATATTGTTCACACATTGTTCATGATATTAAAACAATTTGAAAATTCCTATTTTGACTCAAAAGGGAACATAGAAGGCTTCACACAACGCGCACTTGACCTTGTTCACATTCCAAAAAACCCTTTAAACCCGGGATGGATGCCACGATGCAGCTTGATTGGTGCTCATGTGCCCTTCTCGTGCGCACGGGTCCATTCCACCTCTCCTTCCGAGT
This sequence comes from Campanula takesimana, assembly GCA_026119855.1. Taxonomy (NCBI): domain Eukaryota; kingdom Viridiplantae; phylum Streptophyta; class Magnoliopsida; order Asterales; family Campanulaceae; genus Campanula; species Campanula takesimana. Next base: position 2,008,660 of record JAOWBW010000015.1, on the reverse strand, counting down.
CGAGTCAACCACACATGTCCGTGACACACAAAATACCGTGACCTTGGTTGGTTTTTGGTCTAGCTCACACCATCACGTCCCTAATACGTGCCCGAAGTTGATTATGGCCAAGTTAACGCCTGAGTCACGACTCCTTGTGAAACCAAGTGTGACCAAGGTCATCTTTGACCCGGTCCTTGACTTATGCGTTGATGTTAACCATAATTAACCTAAATCATGTATTAAAGATAGGGTGACACCGTGTCATTAAGCCCTCATGCTTGGCCCATCCTAATCAACCTTGATCCCAAGGTTAAGGTCCGAGATCCCTCATTAAAATGAGGTCATCCTGAAATTTCGTTAAAGCGTTAAGTCAATATTTGACTGGGGCTTAATTATGATAAGAATGGCCCACGCATTGGAACTTTGTGACGCACTAGACCTTAGGTTTGGTTCTTTTGGTCGGTGGAAGCCACGTGCCCTATAGGGCCCTCGTCTGGGATAGTCCGTCCTTGGGAGCGTACAATACAGGTGAAAAATGAGGGGCTTATAGACGTAGTGTTGGCCTCCACTGATCCAGGGTTTAGAGTAGTTGCGAAAAAGTAGAGAAATCTTTTCCGATCATTTTGGAATAAAAATGCGTTTTAAGTAAACTTGAACAGATAATTAATTGCACCTTGCATGATTTTTCTCCGTTTTTTGCTTCCCGTGTTTGACACATTGCATTCTTTCGCTAACAAGCGTCATCCCTTCAATCTTTGGATGGATCCTCGTTATCCTCCAAGACTTCCGTTTAACCCTAGGCCATAGTTCCCTAGGTCCTCGTTGAGATCTCTGTTTAACCTTAGGACATAGTCCCCTAGGTCCCCGTTGAGATTTACGTTTAACCCTAGGCCATAGTCCCCTAGGTCCCCGTTGAGATTCCCGTTAAATCCCTAGGAATAGTCCCCTAGGAATGTCAGTCAATTCCTTGGACGGATCCCTGTTATCCTCCAAGAAGTCAGTCAAGCCTTTGAATGGATCCCCGTTATCCTCCAAGGCTTCCGTTTAACCCTAGGCCATAGTCCCCTAGGTCCCCGTTGAGATTTCCATTTAACCCTAGGCCATAGTCCCCTAGGTCCCCGTGGAGATTCCCGTTAAATCCCTAGGCATAGTCCCCTAGGTCCCCATTAAGATTCCAGTCGAGTCCTTGGACGGATCCCCGTTATCCTCCAATAAATCAGTCAAGCCTTTGGATGCATCCCCGTTATCCTCCAAGAAGTCAGTCAAGTCTTTGGATGGATCCCCGTTATCCTCTAAGAAGTCAGTCGAGTCCTTGGATGGATCCCCGTTATCCTCCAAGAAGTCAGTCGAGTCCTTGGATGGATCCCCGTTATCCTCCAAAGTGTCCGTTAAAACTAAGTTCCCAAAAAAATATGTAAGAAAGGAAATAAAAGTGCTTAGGGTGACTCTTCCCCCCCCCCCTTAGTCATGTAGTGACCAATTTTGCACCCCTCGAGGCATCTCGTTCCCGTTAGTGTCGTCACGTGACCATTCCCCCTTCGGGTCTAGGCGTCATGGCGCCACATGGTAATATACCTTGGTCAAGAATTGACCTCCTCGATTTGCACCGCCATGTGGTGACCATTTCAATTGACCCGATCGCCCTTGTGACTCGGACTAGTGTGAGTACCATTTAGTCTCAAACTAATAATGTTTTGTCCCATGTCATCCCGACTAAAAGGTCCGTTTGAAGTGAGTCGACTGAGGTCATGTTTGTGTTAGAATTCTAAACCCATTCGAACTACGGTGACCTGAGCTTCTCATCGCGTGGGACCCCTCCCTCATAGTGAGGGGAACGTAGGCAACTTCGGCCCGATCAATCCTTATTTAAAAAAAAAACAAAACAAAAAATGTCTGAGTCTTTTACTCAAATGAAAAAAAATGGAAATCAAGTTTTCTTAAAATAAAAGATCAAGTTTTTCCTAAAAAGGCTAATCCACTAATGAAGCGTTCTTCTCAAATAATGGTTATAATTTCACCTTGGGGTTTAATATGCTAATGTCCTTCGCGGTTCTGTCCATTGGAGACATCGACCAAGGACCCACATCAAAATTGGCGTCCAAGACAACCGTCCACATGAAAAACAAGGAGAGGCCCGTGCTTCGGAAGCCCAAAGGTGGCTACATCAAATGGAGATACGTACCTTCGTCGAGTTCCATGCACGAAGGCTATGCACCTTGAAAGGAAATCACCAAAAGGAGATGGCTAAAGCAAACTCCCAACTCATGAGTAGATGGATCCGGCAATTACAACGCCAAGCCAAGTAGAGACCTCGCGACATCTTTCCCGATGACACGGAACCCGAGTTCCACGTGGAAGACATGGAATATGCCGCCGATAACCCCTCCAACAATTGAGGAAGAAAACGGATCATCGTGCCTCATGGGAGCTCATCCCTAAAAAAAAATTGGGTCTTCCAGCCTCGTAGGATCTAGACTTTCACCAAAGTCCGTCTTGGACTGTGTCTTTTTATTTTTACAAAGGTCCATACTTGGGACATGTATGTACAAAGTTATCTAAATAAAAGAGTCACTTTCATTCTCTTCTCTCTAGACTTGAGACATTATTTGCAATATACATTTACTCTTGAAATTGCCTTGCTTGTTATTATCAATTGATTGCTACGTCCCTAAGATGATGAATTGACTTCTAAGCATACTAGTCAATGACGACTCATTAAGGATGAATGGACCTGACACAAATGAAAAAAATGCTAAATGCAAACAATTAATCTTGATGTGAATAAATGTTGTGATCAATTGGCATGAAGAAACCATTAATGGCAAACCTTCCCCGATACACAACCCGATACACTTTTACGATACAAGTTCTTGATGCACATCAAAGGCATCCCGAGACAATGAAAAGGCAAGGATGTTGTTTCTCGACCGCCAAGATTCAATCGTGATCACACATGCGCAACCGAGCAAGGGACTTCCCGGATCCTCAAAGTCAAAGCAAGGAGTGACGGACATTCTACCAAGGGGCTACAGATGAGTCAATGTCAAAGATAACAAGTTGGGGCTAATGTTTCCCCTCTCTCTCTCTCTAAAAAAAAAAGAAAAAAAAGAAAAGAAAAGAAAGATGAGAGGAGAGGAGAGAAAAGAAATGAATAATAGAAAGAAGGAAATGAAATGAATATATGCGAAGAGGAAGTCTGCAAAAGTCTACCTCGAAGAACATCCCGAGGAGTTCACCGCAAAGCAAAGCGATCTACATCAGCAAAGCAACAACATCCTCCAAAAGGACACCAACTTCAACAAAAGACGACCCATGGCCGAACTACGGCGACCTGAGCTCATCAAACTGAGGGGAATGTAGGCAACCTTCGGGTCCGGTCATAGCATGAAACAAAACCATCAAACCGTGGTCCTCTCAAAATGACCGAGTTCTCATCCCTTGGTCCCTTCAATGACCAATATCCCAGACAATGACCAATTCCACCTTCTAAACACATTCTCCTCCCGATCTGGCCATTGATCGAATCTTAATCTTAATTGATCACAACATTTATACATGTTAAGGCTAATTGCTTGCTATAATCTTGACTTAATGACAAACATGGTCCATTCAAGCAATCATTTGATGATATTAACTAAGGAAAATTTTAAATGTCTCAACAAGTCTTCTTTTCTCCATCTTAGGAAAGAGCTAAACACTTGTATTCTGTCAAGCAAGGGATTCCTCTCATTTCATGATACATTGCTCAAAGAGCTCACCAACATAAAGGGACTCTCTCCCAAATAAAATGCCCTTGCATGTTTCCTCCAAGAAAAATACCTTAAGTCCCCGTTCTATCGAGTCGGCTGGATCACTCATAAAAAAAGAAAGGCACAAAAAAAGTAGCCCGCTAGGTCGAAAACCCGCAAGGGCGGCCTAGGCCAAAAACAGGGTGTGCCATAAAAGACGTAAAAGAGATGCCCGCTAGGTTGAAAACCCGAAAGGGCGGCCTAGGCAAAAGAAAGGGTACGTCATGAAAAAGGGATGGGTTCCTAACCTCACTTAAAAGGACAAAAGATGATATTGGGGCTACCCCGCTGTTGGGTATGCTTATTTCTAAACCCTCATACTTATGTTAGAATTGATTGATACCATCACCTATTAATATTTTATGGACTTTAGGACCCTATGTAAGAAGTTTTATAACATCAATTTTTAGATTAGTCCATTTTATAGTATAGGCTTAGAATATAGGACTTGGAGCAAAAAGGAATGAAGATCTAAGCAAGACTGTGGTCATTGCGCAGGACTACTCTGCGCAGGACACCACTGCGCAGGTCTCTCCTACGCAGCTTTCTACCTTGCTCAGTTTTCAATGCATTCAGATCACCTAACTTGGAAAACGCTTTGAAGATGTACGCTTATTAAAGTGCTGAGGTGTGCAGAAACGACAAAGCAAGTACACTCAGCAGATCCAACGGTGGAGATGCGCTCAAGAGAAATATTTCAAACAAAGACAGCTGTCAACCTTGTAGAAGAAGCTTTTGAATTTGGTCTTCATGCTCAGTCTCCAATGGCTCTATATCACCTGCGCACCAATCATATTGTGCCAGGTCATCAACCTTGATCAGAGCCCTAACGGCTATAAAGGACATCTGCTCCCAATCATACTGTGGCAGCTCATCGTCTTTGCTCAGAGCTCCAACGGCTAGTTTTAAGCTTTCTGCTATAAATATCCTGCTCATCTTCATTTCCAAGTGGCTAGAGTTTGTGCTTACTAATATCCTTGAAGTTCTGAAGATTGCTGCTTATATTCCCAGATTCAAGATCAACCTTCAAACCTTCATACCTTCAAACTCCTGCCCAGATCCTAAAGCCTTGTATCACCCAGAATTCTTCGTGCTCTTCATCTCATAGATTCTTAGAGCCCAGAATTTCTGACACACACACCTCTTGAAGCTTTGATCATATCGATCTAACTTTTTGAGATACACCGGTTTAGTCTAGGATTTGTTCTTCATAGAATAGATTTTGATTTGAGTTTTGATTCATTGTGATCTTGTAAAAGCTCCTCACATCAATATAAATCTCTCCATTAGAAAATCCAAGACTAAACATCTTGGTAGAGGACGTAGATCTTTCATCGATCGAACCTCTCCAAATAGGTTGTTCCTTATTCTCGCTATTTATTTCCTGCTTAATCATTTCTGAATTACTGCTTTGTTTGATCTTATCAGATTGCTATTATTGCTGCTATGTTTGTTATTTCTTATTGCCTTAGAATCCTTTTTATCCAACACTTTAAGCCAAAATTTAGCACGTGTGTTTTTATCTCTGCGCAGCCTTTTCCTGTGCAGTAGCTGCTTAAATTTCCACTGTGCATTTCACACTCTCTATGCGCGCTATACCTAGCTTATTTGAGAGCTGTGCGCATACGATATTGCTTTGCAAAAGGGTTTGAAAAGAATTTTTAAAACGCTATTCACCCCCCTCTAGCGATTTTCATACCCTTGTTGCCCCTTTGGGACCAACAAGTGGTATCAGAGCAAACACCTTTATAAAACTTGTATCTGTTTTTCAAGCTTAACAGCTTGGGTGCCGATTCAAGATGGCTTCAAAATATTGGGCAATGGCTAACTATTCACATGTTCCAGTGCTGAATGAAGATCACTTCGAAATCTGGAAGCACTGCATGCTCACTCATTTTTCTTCTATCGATGAGATCCTCCACGACATCGTTCTTGAAGGATCCTACATTCCAATGAAGGCCAATCCTGTCGCGACCCCGGACCCCGCGGGCCCCGGGACCGCGAGCTGGACGTCGACTCTAAAACCAAAACTATGAAATACCAAGGTTAAAAATTCCATTTAATACCAAAAGGTGATAATCCAAAGTTCTACAAAACCAAGTTTGATAAAAACCAATTACAATTAACATAAACTTCTACAAGTTTATGCCCAACAAAATACAAAATATACACAAATCCTAATGACGTCAATGTTTGGTACAAATACCCCAAAATGGTTACACATTTACATAATGTAAACCAACCTATATCAACTTTCCCCAAAAGAATGGATCCGCACTCGACGTCCTCTTTCTCGTGATCAACGAGACTATTCCTTAGCACCTGGGGGGGGGGGGTTAAGGAAAAACAAAGATAAAAAGAAAAGGGGTGAGATAAATCTCAATAAGTTACTAATGCAACTACATGACATGCTATGATGCAATATACTATAAATAATAATAAATATCACATAGCACATAGCGTTTATCACATAACAGATAGCAGCGGAAATAAACACACAACAAAGGATATAGCCAAGGTTTTTCCAAACCGGAACATCCAAATAAAGGATCGCTGCGCAGCTTCAATAATCAACCAATCATCATCTTCATAATAGCATAAAAGCCGAAGAGAAAACCCCGGTACCGGAACCAATAACAAAGTAATGTGCCACAAAGGGCGGGAGCCATGCCACAAAGTCATGCCCCAAACGTCTCAACCAAGGCCTATCTGGAAGAGGAAAATAAGGGCAAAACAATGGTCGACACCATAATGGACTTGGACGGTGCCATCACAATATCTCACATCGCCCGACACAACCACAAATACCAGCTGGACTTTCAAATAACTGCTAAGTAATAAAATACTAGCACGATAAACAACAAAGGATTCCAAAGTAGGGAATCATACCAAATAATCACCAAGAAGATGAAATGAACCAACAATACACCATAAAAGTGCTCCAAAATCCCAATTAACAATTAATGAATTTCAAACACAAACTTGATCACAATGGACCCAATTCTATCACTAAAGTGTACTACAATGATCACTAAGGTCAACTAGAAGGACACCCTAGACTTGGACCAAAACGCGTCCTTCATCCACCCAAATTTAACAAATGAGAACTTTCAGGGGTTCTGGGCGGCCGCCCAAAAGGGACTGTGCGGTCGCCCAAAATGCCTCAAAACAGGAACAAAAGCTTTCAGATAGATGTGCGGTCGCCCATCTATTTTTGTGCGGCCGCCCAATGATCTGAATTGCCAGAAATCGGGAAGAACAACATGGGTTCTTCCATTTTTATACCCAAAACACATTTCCACCCAAAATCCAACATTCCAACTAGCATACTAATGTACCAAAACAACTTATAAGTCTAAAAAGACTCCTAAAACAACATTTAACAACCAAAATCATGAATCAAACCCAACATTCAAGATTTCACCATTTTTGATCAAAAACCCAAATAAATTCCAAACAAATTCGAAACTCATCCAAACTTCAAATGTAACACATCAAACAATATCTAAACATGATATGAACATTTTAGCATTAAAATGGGGGAAAAGTAACTTACTTGAATTTTCTCAAAGTTGATGGATTTCGATTCTTTTTGACTCTACGCGATCCTAGCGACGATCTAAACACGTTTCACGTTTTAAGAAATGAGAGAAGATGATAGGAAGAGGAAGGAAATTAAGAGAGAAGAACAAGAAATGTTTACCTTTCACAAATGGAGAGAGAGAGAGAGAAATATGCTGGGAATGGGAGGGAGTAGGGTGAGGGAGATGGAGTGTATGAGGGAGAAGGGGGTGTAGGGAGGTGAGGGGAGTAGGGGGAAATTATTTTGAAATGTTACAACTAAACCCCCTCCCCATACTAACACAATTACTTACACTCCCGGCTAACAATTAAGACTCAACACTTCCTCACTAGCCAAACAACTCGAATAACATGCTAGGCATAATTATTATAACACATAAATTGCACACATAATTATTTAAATAAATAATAATTTAAATAAATAAATAAATAAGCAAATAATTAAATAATAATCATTCAATTACTAATAAAATAGAGCCTATATTTCGGGTCGTGACATTCACTCCCCCTTAAAAGAAAATTCGACCCGAATTTTAACGAGACTCACCTTAAACAAAAAGCCACGGAAATTTCCTCTCGATCTCATCACGAAGCTCCCACGTCGACTCCTCGATGTTATGATTCCTCCAAAGGACTCGAACCAATGAAATGCTTTTGCTCCTCAACTCTTGAACTTTAGAATCTAAGATCCGAACCGGTCGTTCCTCATAAGTCATATCGGGCTCAATATCCTCCGGTATCCTCGGTAACACGTGAGACGGATCATGGACATACTTCCGAAGCATAGAAACGTGAAAAACATTGTGCAACCGGTCTAAGGATGACGGTAACGCAAGACGATACGCAAGAAGTCCAACCTTTCCCAAAATCTCAAACGGACCAATAAACCTCGGAGCCAATTTGCCTTTCTTCCCAAACCTACGAATACCCACCTTCGGAGATACTTTCAAGAACACCAAATCACCGGTCTGAAAGCTAAGATCTCGCCTTCGGTTATCTGCATAGCTCTTATGTCGACTCTGGGCTGTCTTCAATCTATCCCGGATAACTTTAACCTTCTCAACTGAATCCCGAAGCAAATCAATACCCAAAATTTTAGCTTCACCGACCTCATCCCAACAAATAGGCGATCTACATTTCCTTCCATACAAAGCCTCAAACGGTGCCATCTCGATACTAGCCTGATAACTGTTGTTGTAAGAGAACTCCACTAACGGTAGGTGCGAATCCCAAGAATCAGAAAAGTCTATCGAACACGCTCGCAACATATCCTCAAGAATCTGAATAGTCCTCTCGGATTGACCATCGGTCTGAGGATGAAAAGCAGTACTGAATCGCAAATCTGTACCCAAAGCTTCCTGAAATGCCTTCCAGAATCTAGAAGTAAACCTCGGGTCTCGATCTGACACAATGCTAACCGGAACCCCATGCAATCTAACAATCTCATCAATATAAAGGGTCGCAAGCTTCTCCATCGAATATTTGATGTCAATAGGCAAGAAATGGGCACTCTTGGTCAATCTATCCACTATTACCCAAACACTGTCATACTTCCTGCGGGTACGAGGCAGTCCCGTAACAAAATCCATAGTCACATGCTCCCATTTCCACTCGGGAATCTCTAACGGCTGAAGTAATCCCGCGGGTCTCTGATGCTCGGCTTTGACCTGTTGACAAGTTAAACACTTCGATACATACTCGGCTATTTCCCTTTTCATATTAATCCACCAAAATTGCTGCTTCAAATCCTGATACATCTTCGTACTACCCGGATGAATAGTATACCTCGATTTGTGACCCTCATCAAGAACTCTCTGTTTAATTCCGTCAACATCCGGAACACACAATCTTCCACGGAAAGTCAACACTCCACTCGAACTAATAGAAAAATCCTCGAAGTTCTTTTCCTTCAATTTACCCATTATCTTCACCAACTCGGGATCTTCTTTCTGTGCTTCCTTTATCCTCTGAATTAGGGTCGGAGACACCCTAATATTCGCAAAAATAGCCCCATGTCTCGATTCACGAGGAGACCAATCTCGAACATCCTCAAGCATTTTCCATTCACGAACCATCATCGAAGCCACATAAGATTTTCTACTAATCGCATCGGCTACCACATTCGCCTTTCCCGGATGATAAGAAATCGTGCAATCATAATCCTTCAACAATTCCATCCATCGGCGCTGTCGGTTGTTCAACTCTTTCTGGGAGAAAAGGTACTTCAAACTCTTGTGATCGGTAAAAATCTCAAACTTCGCCCCGTAAAGGTAGTGCTTCCATTTGTGCAACGCAAAGACAATAGCCGCTAACTCCATATCATGAGTCGGGTAATTCTGTTCACTCGGGGTCAACTTCCTCGAAGCATAAGCAATTACTTTCCCATTCTGCATCAACACACAACCCAAACCCTCTTTCGAAGCATCACTATAAATCACTAGTCCATCGCTCCCATTAGGCAAAGTCAAGATCGGTGCGGTAGTCAACCTCTTCTTCAATTCCTCAAAACTCTTGTCACATTTCTCGGTCCACACAAACGGAACATTCTTCCGGGTCAACTGAGTCATCGGAGTAGCAATCCTCGAAAACCCTTCAATAAATCTTCGGTAATACCCGGCTAAACCAAGAAAGCTTCTAATCTCTGTCACTGATTCGGGTCTCTTCCAATCCACTATAGCCTCAATCTTTGAAGGATCCACCGAAATCCCATCTTTAGAAATCACATGACCCAGAAATGACACCTTCTCGAGCCAAAATTCGCATTTACTAAACTTCGCAAATAATTTCTCCCTCGCAAGAACGGATAAAACTGTCCTCAAGTGCTGCTCGTGCTCCTCTCGAGATTTCGAATAAACAAGAATGTCGTCGATGAAGACTACCACGAACGAATCAAGATAGGGATGGAAAATCCGGTTCATCAAATCCATAAACACGGCCGGCGCGTTAGTCAACCCAAACGGCATAACCAAGAACTCATAATGACCATAGCGAGTGCGAAAAGCAGTCTTCGGAATATCCTCCGATCTAACCTTCAACTGATGGTACCCACTCCTCAAATCAAGTTTAGAGAAAACCACGGACCCTTGAAGCTGATCAAACAAATCATCAATGTGCGGTAGAGGATACTTATTCTTCACCGTAACCTGATTCAACTTTCTGTAATCTATACACAATCTCAACGAACCATCTTTCTTCCGCACAAACAAAACCGGTGCTCCCCACGGGGAAACACTAGGGCGGATAAACCCTCGATCAAGCAACTCTTGCAACTGAACCTTTAATTCCTTCAACTCAGCGGGAGCTAACCTATAAGGTGCTTTCAAAATTGGAGCCGTACCCGGCAAAAGATCTATACAAAACTCAATCTCACGATCGGGAGGCATATCATACTCGGTAGAGAAAACATCGGGAAATTCCTGAACTACCCGAACACTATCAAAACTAGGGGATTCCTTCCTAGTATCGAGAACACTAGCCAAATACCCCTCACAACCACTATGCAATAATTTTCTCGCTTTCATAAAAGAAATTAAGCGAACCTTTCTACTCAGAGGACTAGCCTCAAACACAAACTTAGGCACATCGGGAATAGAAAAAGTAACAGTTTTCTTACGGCAATCAACGGACGCATGAAACTTGCTCAACCAATCCATACCCAAAATGACATCAAAGTCTTGGATAGGAAGAACTACCAAATCCGCACAAAGGACTCGACCACAAATAACCACATCACAAGCACGAAGGACTCGATCAGCAATCAAGCATTCTCCTATAGGGGTCGACACCTCTAGCACGTACGGTAAAGACTCGAATGCAGCATTTAACATGGAAGCAAATTGCACAGAAATGTATGAATGAGATGATCCTGGATCTACTAACGCTCGTGCGCTCACATTAGATATAGAAATAATACCTCCAATAACTGTAGGATCATCTGTGGCTTGTTGTTGATTCATTGCAAACACTTTCCCTTGGACTTTGGGCTTTCCCGCAGCGTCCCTTTTCTGACCCTGAGGAGCCCCAGCTCCTACCCCCGTTGGTTGAATTCTATTCCTCGGACAATCCCTTGCAAAATGACCCATTTGACCACAATTGGTACACCTTCCTTGCTTCTTCCAACAACGGTCTTCAGAATGACCTTCCTTTTGACAATACGAACAAAGCCTCCTAACTTGGCTCCCTTGGTTCCCTTGGTTCCCGGAAGTGGTACCCGGGTTCCTTGGGATCGGTTGCCCTCGGAACTGAGATTGTCCCCCAAAGCTACCTCGGTTATCAATTCTTGGTTGTGACTTGCTCTACGCTCCTTGCTTACTCGGGTTGGCCACCTCGGTCTTCCTCTTATGTTCCCCAATATCTTGCTCTATCAAATAGGCTCGATCCACCGCATCTTGAAATGTTACAATCCGTTGAGCAATAAGTTGAGTACGGATGGAGGTCTTCAATTCCCGAATAAATCTCATAGCCTTTTGTTCCTCGGTCCTCACCAAATAGTCGCAATACCGGGCTAATTCTATGAACCTAGCCGAGTATTGTGCTATAGACAACACACCTTGCTCTAGGTTGAGTAGCTCGTTCTCCTTTCGGTTTTGATCAACAACCGGAATGAAATGCTCCTTGAATTTGCGCAGGAACAACTCCCACGCATACACCGTGTGAGTATCATCCCAAGTAGCTTTAACACCTTTCCACCAATGCTCGGCGGCTCCCACAAGCTTGTAAGCCGCGAACCAGACCTTATCATCATCCGAACACCCAAATACATCATAAATCTTCTCCATCGACTCAATCCACAACTCGGCTTTCCTTACATCGGGTTCCCCATTGAATTCAACCGGTTTCAACTTCAAGAATTGCTCCAAACCATAACGGGGTGGTGCTTGCTCTACCCTCGGACCTTGATCATGTATGGCCTTCATGGCCGCCTCGAACATGCCTTGGAACATGGCACGTGCTTCTTCTCTTGTATCATTCTGATTCTGTGCCCCACTAGCACCTCCTCTGTTTCTTCTTCCAGACATTGAGACAATTACCTATATAAAACATCAACCGTTAATCACTCCGCACTCTACTACCCACCTAGGTCATACTAATCCACCTAGACTTATACTTAGAGCTAATTCCATAGCTCTGATACCAACTGTCTCGACCCCGGACCCCGCGGGCCCCGGGACCGCGAGCTGGACGTCGACTCTAAAACCAAAACTATGAAATATCAAGGTTAAAAATTCCATTTAATACCAAAAGGTGATAATCCAAAGTTCTACAAAACCAAGTTTGATAAAAACCAATTACAATTAACATAAACTTCTACAAGTTTATGCCCAACAAAATACAAAATATACACAAATCCTAATGACGTCAATGTTTGGTACAAATACCCCAAAATGGTTACACATTTACATAATGTAAACCAACCTATATCAACTTTCCCCAAAAGAATGGATCCACACTCGACGTCCTCTTTCTCGTGATCAGCGAGACTATTCCTTAGCACCTGAGGGGGGGGGGGGGTTAAGGAAAAACAAAGATAAAAAGAAAAGGGGTGAGATCAATATACTATAAATAATAATAAATATCACATAGCACATAGCGTTTATCACATAACAGATAGCAGCGGAAATAAACACACAACAAAGGATATAGCCAAGGTTTTTCCAAACTGGAACATCCAAATAAAGGATCGCTGCGCAGCTTCAATAATCAACCAATCATCATCTTCATAATAGCATAAAAGCCAAAGAGAAAACCCCGGTACCGGAACCAATAACAAAGTAATGTGCCATAAAGGGCGGGAGCCATGCCACAAAGTCATGCCCCAAACGTCTCAACCAAGGCCTATCTGGAAGAGGAAAATAAGGGCAAAACAATGGTCGACACCATAATGGACTTGGCCGGTGCCATCACAATATCTCACATCGCCCGACACAACCACAAATACCAGCTGGACTTTCAAATAACTGCTAAGTAATAAAATACTAGCACGATAAACAACAAAGGATTCCAAAGTAGGGAATCATACCAAATAATCACCAAGAAGATGAAATGAACCAACAATACACCATAAAAGTGCTCCAAAATCCCAATTAACAATTAATGAATTTCAAACACAAACTTGATCACAATGGACCCAATTCTATCACTAAAGTGTACTACAATGATCACTAAGGTCAACTAGAAGGACACCCTAGACTTTAACAAATGAGAACTTTCAGGGGTTCTGGGAGGCCGCCCAAAAGGGACTGTGCGGTCGCCCAAAATGCCTCAAAACAGGAACAAAAGCTTTCAGATAGATGTGCGGTCGCCCATCTATTTTTGTGCGGCCGCCCAATGATCTGAATTGCCAGAAATCGGGAAGAACAACATGGGTTCTTCCATTTTTATACCCAAAACACATTTCCACCCAAAATCCAACATTCCAACTAGCATACTAATGTACCAAAACAACTTATAAGTCTAAAAAGACTCCTAAAACAACATTTAACAACCAAAATCATGAATCAAACCCAACATTCAAGATTTCACCATTTTTGATCAAAAACCCAAATAAATTCCAAACAAATTCGAAACTCATCCAAACTTCAAATGTAACACATCAAACAATATCTAAACATGATATGAACATTTTAGCATTAAAATGGGGGAAAAGTAACTTACTTGAATTTTCTCAAAGTTGATGGATTTCGATTCTTTTTGACTCTACGCGATCCTAGCGACGATCTAAACACGTTTCACGTTTTAAGAAATGAGAGAAGATGAGAGGAAGAGGAAGGAAATTAAGAGAGAAGAACAAGAAATGTTTACCTTTCACAAATGGAGAGAGAGAGAGAGAAATATGCTGGGAATGGGAGGGAGTAGGGTGAGGGAGATGGAGTGTATGAGGGAGAAGGGGGTGTAGGGAGGTGAGGGGAGTAGGGGGAAATTATTTTGAAATGTTACAACTAAACCCCCTCCCCATACTAACACAATTACTTACACTCCCGGCTAACAATTAAGACTCAACACTTCCTCACTAGGCAAACAACTCGAATAAAATGCTAGGCATAATTATTATAACACATAAATTGCACACATAATTATTTAAATAAATAATAATTTAAAAAAATAAATAAATAAGCAAATAATTAAATAATAATCATTTAATTACTAATAAAATAGAGCCTATATTTCGGGTCGTGACAAATCCAGATGCTGCTACCAACAAAGACAATCCCACAATCAAGAAGTCCAAAGAGGAATGGACCGATGAAGAAAAGAAATGGGTTGGCTACGATGAAAGAGCTAGAAACATCATTCTTAGCACTCTAGACCTCTCCACGCACAATCAAATTGTGAGCGGTGGAACTGCAAAGGAACTATGGGATGCTATTGAAGGATATGTGAATGGAGATAAAGTAAGCAAGGAAAACAAAAGATTTGTGGTGCAAAGAAAATTCAACTGCTTCATGAGAAAGGATGGTGAAACCTTGAGACAAATCTATGATCGCTTCTGTGCTGTTGTAAACTCTTGTAAATCTCTTGGAACCACATTCACTAATAAAGAAGTCAATTCTCAATTCTTGGATGCGCTAGGTTCCAGATATGTGCACAAGGCAAGTCATCTGGAAGATTCTGTATTTCTAGATACTTGGCCACTGCGCAGCTTATACGCTATCTTAAAAGTGTATGAGCTAAAACTTGATCGAATTGACAAAACTGAAGGCAAAGGAAAACTTGTTTCCTATGTTGTGCAAAAGGAACCTGCGCCTGCTCAAACCTCAGACAAAGTCTCTACTTCCTCTCTACTTGAAATGGATGATGATGATTTCGCTATGTTCGTAAAACGATTTCAAAAGTTCAGGAAACTTTCCAAGCCAGGATCCTCAAGTAAAGCTCCAGCTAAATTCTCTCGTGGCAGAGACTCAAAGAAAGATGATGACTTGGTCTGCTACAACTGCAGAAAGCCCGGTCATTTTGCTTCAAAATGCCCTACTCCAAAATTCGATTACATGAAGAGAAATACTGCGCAGAGATCATCAAAGCAGCGCGGAATGATTGCTGAAGAAGACTGCGCAGAAAAGGAACTGAAGACTTGGATAGAGACGGCCACTGAAGACAGTGATGATGACTCTGAGGATGGACTGCTCTGTTTAGTGGCTAATGTTGATGCTGATAGCGATTCAGACAATGATCCCGATACGGACACAAAGGCTGCGCCAAGTACAATTCAGAAGAAAGGTCCCACCATCACAGAACTGGTGGAAATGGGACATCTGACTCCAAGCAGACAGAATGGCAAGTACTTATTTTCCAGAGCAGACCTATCAAAGAAATTTGTAGCTGTACCTCCGCGTAAAGAATCTCTTGAAATTCCTGGTGAAATTGTAATAGAAAAGAATGACTCTGCTGCTGAGCGCGAGTCTATTTTTCAGCAAGCTGAAAAGGTAATCAAGAAATTCAAATCTATGAAAGAAGCAGTGGACTTATCAATTGGAGAAATTTCACAGCTTAAGACGGAGAAAACTCTTTTAAAATCTGAGATTACCCTCCTTAAGGAGCAGATTAAGAGCATGACTCATCTTACTGAAAAGAACCGTTTCTTGACATATCAAAATGCTTTATTTAAAGTAAGAAACGAAGAGTTGGCTGCTCAAGTAGCTGATCTCACAAAGATCACTGATGAGTGGACCAAATCTCGTGTCACTATGGATCAAATTCTAGAATCCCAAAAAGCCAGTGGAGATAAGGAAGGCTTGGGGTTCTCACCTAGTGACAACTTTAAATGCGCCGTTTGCTCTGAAAGAGAAAAGGATTTTACACCACATCAAACTATTGAAATTCCCAAAGCAAAGCATTCTGCTTCAATGGGTAAAGGACAGGAGAAAGTCCAGAGACAAAATTTCCATATGTCTACCCAAAGAAGCAAACTGGGAAAGCCAAGGGTAAGGCTAAAGTTGAACCTGCGCATGATTTCTCATATTCTGACTAAGGCTGCACTTCAACTTTGAATGTTAAATCTGCGCAGAAGGGTCATGCGCATGAAAGCCATGCGCCCCAACACCAGATGCGCATTCTTAAGAAAAGCGCACCCAAACCTCAGAAAATGATATTTGTCAAAGCTAGTTCAACTGCTCCAGTTCAGAATGCTAAGCCAAAGAAAAGTAAAGAGTTTGTGAAAACCCAATCTATAAGTGGCTTTCAGCATTGTGTTGTGTGTAATGGTTTAGGTCACAAGGCTGCAGAATGCCTTTTGCGATTTACTCCTAATGCCAAAGGACGTAAAAATCCTAAGGTCAAACAGGAGTGGGTTGTCAAAAGTTGCTAACTCTAGGACCCAAGAATAAAGGGGACCTGCATTTTAAATGTCTATTTTTCAGGTCTCCTGCTTCACTGCGCACTCTTCACAAGCTAAAGCGCATATATGGTACCTCGACAGTGGATGTTCAAGACACATGACTGGAGATGTCACCGCTCTTGAAGATGTGCATGAAGGAAGAGGTCCCTCTGTAACTTTTGGAGATAACAATAAAGGGCACATAGTTAGATATGGAAGAATCAGAAAAGATAAAGTGTGCATTGAGAAAGTTGCGCTCGTAGAAGGACTCAAGCACAACCTACTCTCCATATCACAATCCTGCGATAAAGGTTTGGAATGTCACCTCACTGCAACGCACTGCTATATCAAAGATGGCACATCTAGACTAACATTGCTCACAGGGACTCGTAAGACTAATGTTTACATTATTGATCTTACCGCTATAAATTCTATCACTAATCTCTGTTTTGTAGCAAAGAATGTAAGTGAAAGCAGCTGGCTATGGCACAAGCGCTTAAGTCATTTGAACTTCAAGTATTTGGCTAAGCTAGGATGGGAAAATCTTATCAAAGGACTTCCCAAAGTAGCTGACCATCATGACAGAAAATGCGCAGCATGCTAGCTCGGTAAACAACCTAAGCAGTCTTTCTCCAGCAAGATTGCCTCCTTAACTTCCAAATGTTTACAACTACTTCACATGGACTTGTTTGGACCTGTCACCACCGCGAGCATTGGAGGAAACAAATATACTTTAGTTATGGTGGATGACTACTCAAGATATACATGGGTCGAAATGATGATATCCAAAGATGACTGCTATGATATCTTGACTGCTCTCTTTCGAAAACTCCAAACTCAAAAGGAAGACGACATCGTGAGTGTTAGATCAGACAATAGAACTGAATTCAAGAATAACGGTGTTGCTCAATATTCTGATAATCATGGAATTGATCACAATTTCTCTGCTGCTGGAGTTCCTCAACAAAATGGCGTTGTGGAAAGAAAGAATCGCACGTTGATTGAGGCTGGAAAAACAATGATAGTAGAAGCTAAGCTTCCAAAGTATTTTTGGGGAGAAGCTGTCAACACGGATTGCTTTACTCGGAATAGATCCCTCATCAACAAAGCCTACAACAAGACTCCATATGGGCTATGGAGAGGAAGAGCGCCCAACATTGATTTCTTCAAGATCTTTGGCTGCAAATGCTATATCTTTTACAACGGCAAAGATCATAGAGGTAAATTCGATGCCAAAGCAGATGAAGGTATTTTTGTTGGGTATGCCAAACATTCTAAAGCTTTTCGTGTTTTTAATAGAACTACTCTAGTAATTGTAGAATCTGTACATGTTACTTTTGATGAGCATTCTCTCTTTGAGCCACATTTGGCTCCAAATGATTCTGATAATTCTGTTGAGAATGATGAGACAGGTATGCAGCCTCAAACTGCACCTGCGCAAAATGATAATCAAGATAATCAAAATCAGAATCAAGCAAGTCCATCTCATGCGCCAACTCCGGATGCTGCGCCAGAAGTGACGACTTCTGATGCGCAGACACCCCCTCCTGCGCATGATGTTTCTCCGCTTCAGCAAATCACCTTTGATGATCTTGATGCTGGAGCTAATGAAGTACCTATTGAAGATCTTTGTATTCCTACTACTCAACCTAACTTACCCCCTGAGGTTCGTGAAGTTAGAGATCATCCAACTTCAAACATCATTGGTGATCTTAATATAGGGGTTCGTACTAGGAGAGCATCAAACTTTGATGATGAATATCACTCCTTTATCTCTCAAATCGAACCAAAGAAGATTGATGAATCGCTCCAAGATTCAAGCTGGGTTACTGCTATGTAAGAAGAGCTTAACCAATTTGAGCGCTGCAAGGTTTGGACCTTAGTACCCATACCTCATGACCAAGGAGTTATTGGTACAAAATGGGTATTCAGAAAAAAGATGGATGAGAATGGAAGCATCACCAGAAACAAAGCAAGGTTGGTTACGCAAGGCTATAGGCAAGAGGAAGGAATCGACTATGATGAAACTTTTGCACCTGTAGCAAGACTAGAAGCTATCAGAATTTTCTTAGCTTATGCCTCTCACAAGAAATTCAAGCTTTATCAAATGGATGTGAAGAGCGCATTTCTCAACGGTGAACTCCAAGAGACGGTCTACGTAGCTCAACCTCCTGGATTTAAAGATAGCAGATTTCCAAATCATGTCTTCAAGCTTCAGAAAGCTTTGTATGGACTTAAGCAAGCTCCAAGAGCATGGTACGATACTCTATCAAAATTCTTACTAGAGAAAGGCTTCAAGCGCGGTAAAATCGATACAACTCTTTTTATTGCTAAGTATAATGATCATTCTTTACTTGTTCAAATTTATGTTGATGATATTATATTTGGTTCTACTAATGAGTTACTTTGTAAGCGCTTTGAGAAGCTCATGAAAAGCAAGTTTGAGATGAATATGATGGGAGAACTTACATTCTTCCTCGGACTTCAAATCAAGCAATTGAATGATAGCATCTTCATAAATCAAGCCAAGTACACAAGAGACTTAATCAAGAAATTTGGACTTGAGAATGCTAAAGCATACGACACTCCAATGGCCACGGGCAATAAGCTTGACAAAGACTTAAAAGGTAAGAAAGTTGATCAAACTTTATATCAAGGTATGATTGGCTCTCTCCTTTATCTTACTGCTAGTAGGCCAGATATTATGTTTAGTGTTTGTGTCTGTGCGCGCTATCAAGCAGACCCTAGAGAAGCGCACTTAACTGCTGTTAAACGCATTATTAGATATCTTTCTGGAACTGTTAAACCTTAGACTTTGGTACACCAAAGATTCGAATTTCGACTTGCTAGGTTATTCAGATGCAGACTACGCAGCATGCACAATTGACAAAAAGAGCACAAGTGGAACTTATCATTTCCTTGGAAATCGACTTGTTACGTGGGCAAGCAAGAAACAAGCTGCTGTGTCCATCTCCACTATAGAAGCTGAATATATTGCTGCTGGAAGTTGCTGCTGCCAATTCCTTTGGATGAAGCAACAATTAGTGGACTATGGAATTCATGAAGCAAACTGCCCAATCTTCTGTGATAACATATCCACCATCGCAGTCTCCAACAATCCTGTCATGCATTCAAAGACAAAGCACATCGACATCAAATATCACTTTCTCAAGGACCAAGTGGAAAAAGGAAATATTCATTTAGAGCACGTGGGCACAGACAATCAAATTGCTGATATCATCACAAAGGCTCTTGACGCAAAGAGATGTGCTTTCTTGAGAGGAGAAATGGAATTCTTTCTATTTCCTACAAGGCTGGGAATTAGATCTTGCTGCGCTACACAAAGACGCTGTCGGACGCAGGATTGTTCATCTTATGGATTCCTCCAGCATCTTACCTCTCTTTACACTGGATCATGACTTCTATGTCCCCTCTCTTGTAGACGAGTTCTTTGAAAACGCAGAGAGAGTCACCATGACTCACAAGCAAACTCGAGCAAAAATTGATGTTATCCGCTCAGTTGTTCAGAATTATTCTATGCGCATTGTTCTGGTGTCACTTAAGAAGCTTTGCGATTCAATGTTGATGATGCGCCAGAAGCCTATTCTGAAGCTAAACAAAACAAGCTTGCGCAGAAACTGGTTGGAGAACCCACTCTTGTAAAGAAGTGGAGCGTTCATGATCGCAAGGAATTTGGTGAGGTAATGTATCACCTGTGCACCATTATTGGTGACTCAGTAAACTGCAAAAATGGAAATAAGGGCAAGTTCATTTCCAAGCAGTGGGCTTATTGCGCTGCGGTTTATAATGGCGATGCTCTAGACTGGTCCTCTGTTCTATTTGATGAGCTATGGGATGTGTCAGAGAGTTATGACAAGTGCATGGACAAGAAAGTAGCCAAGTACAGAACTCACTGTACTATCTAAATACCTAATGAATGTCTCTGAGCTGCGCACCTTCGTACAGAAGCGTCCTGAACTCAAAGTTCTGTGCACCAAGACCTATTCCATCTCTCACCTCTACTCACTGCGCAATAAAATTGGTCGCGGTGATTATCGCAAGATCTGGAACAAGGACACCAGCCCAAACAAGGAAAATTGGGTTGATAGTGATGATGATGATGATGAAGCCCCTCAACCCAAGGCAAAGAAAACTGCCGCACAGCCTTCAAAGGCCACTGCACCTGCTGAACCTGAAACGGCGGCTGCGCAGGCAAAAGGCAAAGGTATTGCAGATCCTGCGCCAGAAAAGGTGAAGGAAATTCCTAATGTCAGGTCAACCGCTGGCATTAAAATAGGATCTGATTTACCACCTCCTGCTCCCAAGCCTTCAAAGAAGCGCAAAGATCCTCCTGCACCTGCTCCCTCTCCTGTAAAATCCAAGAAAACGTCTGCATTTACCAGACTTCCTCCTGCGGCAGCTATGGTTGAAGAAGACAGCGAGTCTCGAATGGATGAGACTGCTGCTGATGCTGATGCTGCGGATGATACCGCGTAAGGGGAGCAAAATCTAAAGGCTGCTGAAGGACCTCCTGCTCAGGGTAAAGGTGATAGTGATAACTGGATGGATGAAGCTTTTCCCGACTTCAGTACACCTGCCAAGGCCCCTGCTGCTGCACCTGCTAAGGATGTTCTTCTTCGAACTCCGCGCAAGAAACAAGTTATGCGCAACACTACGAAAGGAAAGCCAAAAGAATGTATAAGGAATGTCTATTTATTATCATTCCCTAAGCCAAGTCACACACTAGATGTCTTAGAAAAGGTAAAAATACAAAATGATAAAAAAGTAAAAGGTAGAAGAAAAAAAATGAGTTGCTGATTGCTATGATCAGTAGGGAGAATAATAATCTGCAAAACAAAGTTAGCATGAATAGTAGCAGATATTATAAGAAAATATAACATATAAAATTAAGCACACATAAGACAGTAATGGTTAGCAAATAAGTCTTGGATAAAGCGTTGAAGGTCTTCAGGATATCTATATTATTGGCTACATTGACTAGGAAATAGGAGGATCCTCTTGCTGGTCAGTGGCCTTTGATGTAGAGTCGGTAAGCTTGGCTTTCTTCTTTGCTCTTTTCTCTTTCTTTTCAGCTTCTCTCTTCTTCCTTCTTTGAGTGCTCTCCAGTCTTTCAGTCAGCATGGCATTGTTAGCTTCTAGAGCAGCTATCTTCAATTGAGCATCAGCAAGAGCAGACTTGGCAGCAGATAGATCTTTTTCAGTTCTTTCTAGGTCTCTGATCTGCAATCTCTGCTCATCAACTAGCTGCTGTTGAATGGAATGCATACTTCCCAAACTTTCTGAAAGGGTAATCAGCCTTGATTCTCTGTCCTCCAGAAGTTCTTTCAGGTCTTGGATTCTCTTGCTTTCCTTCTCCTGATTGGACTTAAGGATTTTGTCAGAAAGATCCTCATGAATACGGTTCAATTTTTCGCGGAGGAAGAGACCAGTATCGCCTAGATCGGCACGAGTAACAGGCACTTGTAAATCCTCAGTATTCCCTTCAAGGTGACTGAAGTATTCATACATACTATTCAGTACCACGGGCTTTGAGAGACCAAGAGAAGAATGCATCAGGAAGGAAGGAACAAAGTCTTCATTGATCAGATCAGCATCTTCTACAAGACCATCAGGAGCAGGCACATATAACTCATCATCGGAAGATAGAACAATCAGTAATGGAGAAGCTGGCACAGGAGAAGGAGCAGATGGCAGAGGCAAAGGAAAAACTTATTGAAGGAGAGAAGCATCAGCAGCATATCTATCGGCAAGAAGGAACTCAGCAGGAACAGAGGTGGAAGCAACAAGATCGGTAGAAACTACATCGGTACGGATGATCGGCAAAGGAAATTGAGGATGAATAATAACTGCACGTTCAGCCGGCAGATGGAACACACCATTGTCTTCTAGTGAAAGAAAGATAGCCAGAATGAATTACAAATAAGCACGACCTTCAAGAATTATGGTCATCAACCCGGCATTCATCAGCCTTGAGGTATAGACCAGATGATCGGCACGCTGTCTTGGATGGAACATCGGCAGAGTTAGTGCAAGAGCAGCAGATTTAACAAAGTGCATAAGACCTCGAGGATCAGTAGCTCGGTATTCAAGTATGTCATAGAGTTCTTCATTGATCATCATACACCTCTTCATCCAACCATTTGTGGTGATGCAGACTTCCTTGGGAGATGGACCAGGTAAGTGAATTTTTCCGCCAACTTTGAGCTTACCAGGAAAGCAATATAGAGGTTCAAAAACTGGTCCTTTCACCTTGAGCTTGGAGACCCGGGGAGCTTTCCCTTTCTTCCTTTTGAATTCAGGTTTAATCCAGGGCAAGAATGTAAGCTGTTCACTAGTCGAGCCGGGAAGAAATGAATGATTTGGACCAAAAGGATTAGGGATTTGTTGCAGAGAATTTGACGGCAGCTCTATATAGTCCTCAGGATCTATTTCATCTGAGCTGTCATTCCCACCAGCAGCTGCAGCAACAGGAACCGGTTGTGCTTCAGCAGCAATAACAGGAGCAACAAGGGCCTCTGGGGCAGGTAGCAAAGGAAAGGAAATAGGAGCAAATAAAGCATCCTGAAATTCCTCAAACTGTAAGTCAGCAGCAATCAGAGCATCAAGGTCAGCATTATGATCTGGATTGGCAATCTTTGCATCGGCACCTCCTCCCAACTCAACAATCTCTCTAACACCAGTAGGTTCCACCAGAATCACATTAGTAGAAGAGATAGGGACCTTAATAATCTGAGTGTCAGCAGTTGGCTCAGAAGGATGAGTGTCGGTAGTTGGCTCATCAGCATACACATCAGCAACAACTTCTTCATCAGCACAAGCTCCTCCTGATATCGGCAAGACACCAACTTCATCAGCAGATTGAGTTTCTATAGTTTCCTCAATTGATGCAAGTTGGTCTTCTTTAACAATCAGAGGTTGAGTGTCCATAGTTTCCTCAACTTGATTAACTAAGGATTCATCAGCAGTGCTGGTCTCATCAGCAGGTTGAGTGTCTGAAGTTTTCTCAACTATCTATTCAACAGACTTATCAGCAGAGCCACGCTCAGAGCCATCACTGGCTAGTACTGAGTCAGCAAATGCTTTAGCAGATGATACAGAAGTAGGGGCAGCAGCTGTATGATCTTGATCAGAAGAGGGATTTTTGAAGACAACACTTATCGGTAGCTTATCATACTCACCGATAGAATTAGAAGAGGTGATTGTTTCACCAGCAACTCTGTGAGTACAAACAAAATCAGCAGTATCAACAGAACTGGCTGGAGTTGGAATGGGTGAGATTGCTGGGGGAGGAACTTGTTCAGGAATAGAGGTAGATGCTGGTGTAGAAGCAGCTCTAGCCTTGATAAAGGCCTCTGAATCGTTCAGCAGATTCAGGGTTATCCTCTGCACATTCTATACGAATTGAGTGGCTTGAGCACTCTTATCTAGCCTTTCATTGTCATTGAAGTTCAGCAAATCATCCTCATCTTCAGGTCTTCCCCGCTGATAAGGATCTTGTTCATCAAAGTTCATCAGCTGGTTGAAGACTGAGGCATAAGTAACCCATACGTCTTGCACTATCAAATCCTGTCTGATCCTATCTTAAAATAGATAGACCTGATTCCAGGGAAGGGGTAGCAAATCAAAATACCTTCCAAAATTCAATCTTAACTCACTTTCAGACAACCTTTGGAATTTCTAAAGAGGTACAAACTTCTCTTTAAACATGTCGGTGACCCTGTTTAGGCTTGTGAAATCAACATAATCAGCACAATTGCCAGGGGAAACTGACTCCTTTCTTTCCTCATGAAACTGGAGCAACCGGAAAACAAACGGATGGAGATGATCAATGGGGAACACCCAATTCTTTGATAAGACCTTATTGGTGAATGACCAATGGTTTCTGAAGAAGATGTGAAATGTTGGGTTTCTGATTGGCTTGCACTTTTTGACAGAAGGTCCAGAGGCTACATCAGCAGCAGCATGGAGCTCAGGTAAATAAGGAAGATCTAGAATTCCCTTTAGAAGAGGGACTCTTACCCTTAAGTCAGATCCAATCAGTCTCCTTCTCTCAGCCATTTCATCGGTAGCATTGGGTTCAGACTTGATAACCACAGAGGGAGCAGTAAGTGTTGCACCGGCAAGAAGAGATGGTGCAAACCTGATCTGCTTAGCTCTTGGATTAGTAGAAGGAATCTGAGAGGAAGGAACTTGTGCAACTGAAGACTTTGGCCTTGGAGCAGCAGGGAGATCATCAGTAGATACAACCTTTGACTTCTTGACTTGAGCTTTATCGGCAGCCTTGACTAGCCTTCTTTTCTTAGGAGCTGCTGGAGTAGAATCGGCAAGAATCTTGTATGTAGATGGAGCAGGAGTAGAAACGTCGGTAGGGGCGACATCAGCAACCTTGACAACTGTAGATACCCCGGGGGAAACCACGGCTTGGCTAGAGCGCGTGAATTAACCTAGGATGTCTAATTGTGTTTTAGAGTCGCCACCCACGTTTTTGAGGAACGTAAGAAAACCTAATGTTTATGAGCCTAAGTTTGATTTACGAAAACAGAGATTCTTTGGGATGAGGGGTTCGGGAGTTAGGTTACGAAATGGGAACTACTTAAACACCCATTTCGCCCGAGCAAAGTCGGTCTTGTTTGTTCATAATTCACTTTCTAAGATAAATGTGTTCTTCCTATTAAAATGATGATAAAAAGGGGGGTTTTAGAGTTTGAAATGTAGGGAGATGACTCCTAGGCCAATTCAATGTAATGAAAGGACCGTTAGTGTCATGTCCCAAATGGTTTTGGGTGATTGCACATTTGATTGAAGAAGAAGAAGAAGAAGAAGAAGAAGAAGATAAGTGCTTAAGACATTTACCTATAGTATCCTTCGAAAAGAGAACCTCTTGTAAAGCCTTAAAGAAGAGGTTGAGTACTTTTGTTGAAGAAGTCCCAAAGTAAAAGTCTAGGCAAAGAGTGAGTGAAAAGTCTAAAGTTATGATTTTTCCAAGTCCCCTTTCCAATGATGGATTGGAGGGGTTTTTATAGTTAAAAAGAGACTGTTTTTGGAGCCAAACGGAGTCTCCAAGAAATCTTTCTCGGGCAAAATCATGTATAATGAGCAAGGGAGAGATTCTTGGGCAGAATCTGTAACTGACACACCCCAGAAGCGCGCGCATCCCACCTAGGCGGCGGAAGGCGCGCGCGTCTGGCCTCAAGGGGTGGAGGCGCGCGACTCTGAGAAGCAAAAACTGACAGAATGGACTAGAAAGTTAGAATTTTTATTCATTTTAGTCCCGGGACTTAACGGAGTCCGTCTGGAACTTAACCAAAGTAACAGAAACTAACAGAAAACACTTAAAAGAGGGAGAAACACAAAATCAAGTGTGCAATCGGGGTGAGAGGTCCAAGGCGGGGTGTCTACAGAGGCCCTCGGTGGTGTGGATTGCGAGGCAAACGCGCCGACGAAAGACAGACATCCGCCTAGGACATCACCAAGGAAAGAAAAAGACTCGATAAAAGCAGGAATTTGAAATCGTGGAGGATAGAGGTGCGCTCCCTGTGCGAGCGGCTTTGAGAGATAAGGGTGCGCTCCCTGTGTGAGCGGCTTTTCCAATAGCGGGATCCGTTTGCTGGAAGCGGGATCTGTTTGTTTGAAGTGGGATCTGTTTGCTGATAGCGAGATCCGTTTGCTGGAAGCGGGACCTGTTTGCTGATAGCGAGATCTGTTTGCTGGAAGCGGGACCTGTTTGCTGATAGCGAGATCCGTTTGCTGGAAGCGGGACCTGTTTGCTGATAGCGAGATCCGTTTGCTGGAAGCGGGACCGAGAGGACCGTTTGCTGGAAGCGGGACCTGTTTGCTGATAGCGAGATCCGTTTGCTGAAGTACGGGACCTAGAGGACCGTCTGCTGAAGTGCGGGACCTGGAGGACCGTCTGCTGAAGTGCGGGACCTGGAGGACCGTCTGCCGAAGTGCGGGACCTAGAGGACCGTTTACCGAAGTGCGGGACCTAGAGGACCGTCTTGCTGAAGTGCGGGACCAGGAGGACCGTCTGCTGAAGTGCGGGGCCTAGAGGACCGTCTGCTGAAGTGCGGGACCTAGAGGACCTGTCTGCTGAAGTGCGGGACCCAGAGGACCGTCTGCTGAAGTGCGGGACCTGGAGGACCGTCTGCTGAAGTGCGGGACCCGGAGGACCGTCTGCTGAAGTACGGGACCTGGAGGACCGTTTGCTGAAGTGCGGGACCCGGAGGACCGTCTGCTGAAGTGCGGGACCTGGAGGACCGTCTGCTGAAGTGCGGGACCTGGAGGACCGTCTGCTGAAGTGCGGGACCTAGAGGACCGTCTTCTGAAGTGCGGGACCTAGAGGACCATCTTGCTAAAGTGAGGGACCAGGAGGACCGTTTGCTGAAGTGCGGGACCCGGAGGACCGTTTGCTGAAGTGCGGGACCTGGAGGACCGTTTGCTTTGAATGGATGATGAAGCAGTGATTCCGGGGATCATCCCAGACCAAGTTGTTGTCGTGAGTCATACTTTGACTATTTGACTTTGACTTTTGCTGGGGTGCGGGCACAGTTGACTGCGGAATGCTTTGTGCTGGGGATGAATTGTAAAAACTGATCTTTGAGAACTAACGGCATCTGTTACGAATCTCATTCAGCTTGTAGTGGGGAGCTAAAAACTCAGATGATCATGGATGTGACACCTTGATTTCCCGCGTGGGAGTTGTGTTTGAATTCCTCAGGGCGCAAAGGCGCGCATGTCTGGTCTTTGATGTGGGAAGCGTGCGCGTCTTATTGACATAGCGGGGGGCGCGCGCATTCCATCCTAGTTCAGCATACATAGACAGACAGTTCACTTTTCGGCGAGTTTTTCAAAATTTCGAAGAGCCCTCCAAATTCTGAACCAAATTTTCGCGGAGAAATCACTCCAAAACACTTTCTTGTTGTTCTAGGTGCGATTCTATCATAGAAATGATGTCGGATCGTCAACAATCTCCTCCATTCGAGATGCCAGAGGGCGAGGAGCCCGAGGTTGGAATTGAGGCGATGGACCCGAGTTTGCTCACGTATTAGCCGCATACCCATATCTCCCACTTTGTTACAGCGGGAATGGTAAGAATTTTTCATTCTCTTTGTGATTTTCGCACTTTTGGGGTTGCTCTGTTTCACCCGTATATATAATTTTTTTTCGCTGCAACTTCTTTCGTTGATTGTCGCTGTTGACTTACTGCAAGAAACATGTTCGGATACCCCCTTTTCATACCCACGCACTCGTATGCATGTTGAAGTTTCTGTTTCGGGTTTGTCCGTTTTCTAGCCGTTATACTGACGAAATTTTCGTTATTTCTTGTTTCTTTTCAGGAGTGGAGCCTCCTGTCGGAGATTCGAGGCGGAGCTTATGGCCCGGTCACCATCTGGAGTAAGCTGCCCGAGAATGTCAGGGCTCGGGTTCAGGCTACCCATTTTGGCCTCTTTATTACCAGTCTACCGGTGTTGAAGAATGATCCAGATGTTATTCAGGCTCTGAGAGAGAGATGGTGGGACACCACCCATACTTTCCATCTGCCTATGGGGGAGGTCACGATGACGTCCACTGATTTCACGGTATTGACTGGTCTGCCGTTTTCAGGGGAGCCTGTCCCTTGTGTTTTGAGAGGGACCCTTCGGACTGCTGACGAGCTGTTGGCCCTGGTTGACTGCGGCTTCCTGGTGAAGAACTACCGAGTCACTTGGAGGAGCATCCGTCGGTATTTTAGTATTCTTGCAGCCGAGCCTTTGGGTGTCACTGCTGAGCGGGTCGATGCTGTGGCCCGTTGTTTTATATGGTACCTGTTGTCCCATACTCTATTTGCCAGTGGAGGGTCATCGGCTTCCTTGGCTTTGCTTGACTTGTTGGTAGACTTGGACCAGGCCGGTCATTATAACTGGGGTGCAGCGGGCTTGGCTGCTTGTTATCACGGTATGGATCTGACCAGCCATTCGATCACTAGCTCGGTCACGGGTTTCAGCCTGTTGTGGGAGGTATACTGCTTTCCCTTTTCTTTTCGGCCTTCTTGTCATTGGTTTACTGTATCTTTGAACTGTCATTTAATTCTGCTCTTACCTCTGTTTTGCAGCTATGGGCCTTTGCTGTCTTGGAGCTGAGGGACTTCAAGATTAACAGAGAGCGTCAGCCCCAGTATCCAGACTGTGTGAGGTGGTCGTACAGGGAGAGGAATGTGAGGACTGGTACTGTTCCCATCAGCCTGCTTTCAGCTCGGCGCCACTTGGATTCTTTGAGGCCGGAGGCTGTCGCCTCTTCTTTGTTTCCGTGGAGAGCTATTTATGCCTTTATTGAGCATACCTTGATTCCCACCCGCTCGAGGCTTGTGATGAGCTCAGTGGAGTGTATGGCGATGTATCTTGGAGAGAGAGTGTTTTGGCAGCATGGTGGTCAGGTGACGGACTTCCACCACCCTCGTAGGCCAGCGGTTCCTGATGTTCCTCCTTTCTGTCCTCATAATTGGAGGGCTCTTTCAGAGGCAGACCGGGCAGTCTACCTTGCGGGGGTTGATGCTGTCCCTTTCATTCATCTGGAGCAGGATTACGGTTTATTACGGGAGCATAACCTCCAGCAGGGTTTCATGTTCACTGATCCGAGGGAGACACATGCTGCTCCACAGACTTCGGCTTGATTTTATCCCACTGGTGCTGGATATTGCTTTGATCCCCCTTTGCCTCCTTCATATTATACTTACTCGAACTTTGGGGTGTATGAGGAGTAGAGGGAGATTGTTCCCGAGGACATGTCGCCGGAGAGAGAGCCTCCTGTTCAGGCTGCTGTGGTATACTTTCCTGGCTGTCTTTGCATTTCTCAGTTCCAGTCTTGCTTTCCTGTTCTTTGTATTGATGCAATTGTCCTTTGTTGCGACAGGTACCTGTGGCTGCTTATAGGCACTTGGGCAGACAGAACAAGGGGATGAGGAGGAGACTCCGTCAGCTGGAGGAGAGGGTGCTAGGGCTGTGCAGCGACATTGCTGCCATGACTAGAGATGCTGCCAGTGCTGTCTCCGGTGCTGCGAGAGGAGCTGCCCGAGGTGATAGGGGCATGGGCCGAGGCTGCAGGGACGCTGCACTGGATATTGATAAGGCTGTCTCTTCGGCGAGGTAGTCATTGAGCAGGAGTCTGAGCCGGGGAGGTAGCCAGAGCCGGGGTGGTGCTAGTTCATCAGGGAGAGCTGTCAAGCGGACCCGGCATGTTGTTGTGGTGGAGACATCTGAAGAGGAAGAATCTGTTGATGATGATGATGATGATGACGAGGAGACTGAGAGCGGCAGTGGGGGTGGGCACGGTGCTGCCGATGATGATGACTCTGAGTAGCTTACGAGAGATTGAAAACATTTTTATTTACCTATAATGAACATTTAGCATGTATTTACAATCCTAGCTATTTACTACGCTTTTTTAGTTATCTGTCTAGACTCGTTCCGTCGACTCTTTACAAACAAATGTGTGCCTAAATGTGTTCATTATGGTTGCTTGGACTCCTTTTCTGTGCTGGGATCTGATTTCTTGTAGGTTGAAGGCGTTTGAACGTGCCTGGGCTTATTTCTTGAACTGACAAGGGCATGTTCTGTTTCTGTCTGCTGTCAAACGCGCACGCGTCGGGCTTTGGTTGCGGGGGGCGCACGCATCTGGAATCGCTTGTCGGAGGCACGTGCTTCTGGCTTGCTGAATTCCAGCCCCTTTCTTTTCTGAGCAGGGCACTCCAACAGCTATAAATTCAAACCATTTTCGATCAGAATGATCACACAGCAATATTCTGCATGCTTTCCCTTACTCTATACCTCAAAATTCTTGTAGCAATGGCCCCGATGACCTTTACTTTTGAAGTTAAGGTTTCCATCCCCGAAGGTGATAAGTCCGTTCCCATTGCTCCAATTGTGAAGACGCGTCCTAGCGTTTTTGATCGTTTAGGAAGACCAAATGAGGATGTTGTTGCCGCGGATTCTGTGAAGCCGGTGGTCCACGTGAGGGATTATAGGCCTCGTTATTTGCCTAAGAAGAAGAAAGGCAAGGGGAATTCTTCTCACGTGTGGAAGCGCCCCGTGGTTGTTCCGGTCAAAGCTCCTTCTATCAAGGGCAAGGAGAAGGCTGTTGATGAAGCTCCGTCTCGTCCGAGTGTCTTTTCTCGTCTTGGTGGTCTCGAGAATGCTCCGCCTCCCTCCAAGAAGACTAAAGGCCGTCCCCAAAAGCGATGGGTCCCAAAACCGAAGAAAGATTAGATATTTCTTTTGTACCCTCGAGATTGCAATTAAAATAGACCACTTGTTAGGATTTAATGTTTTAATGTCTTTTAATAGCTCAACATTTCCATTGTAATGATGAAGATGATTTAGTAAATGAATAAAAATTGCATCTCGTTAATTTGAAATGATTTGGGTATTTGTTTATGTTTTAGACCGCACCCGAAGGTTGCCTACGTTCCTCCAGTGTAGAGGCCCAGGTCTCCGTAGTTCAAACAAACGAAGACCATTTTTTTTTTGTGCACCCTGTTTTTTGCCTAGACCGCCCTTGCGGGTTTTTAATCTAGCGGGCTTCTTTTTTTTTGCACGTGCTCTAATTTTTGCCTAGGCCGCCCTTGCGGGTTTTCAACCTAGCGAGCTCTCTCTCTTATTTTTTTCTTTTTTTTTTATGGTCTTCGTTTATTAGACGTAAAACCTCTTCAATTTGTCGAGGTTGACTTCCTTTGGCAGCTGATCTCCGTCTAAATCCATGAGTCGGACTGCACTGCCGCTTAGTATCTTCTTGACTACATACGGACCAATCCACCGGGGTCCCCATTTTCCAAGGGGGTTCATGGCATTAGGAGGGTGTTGTCTTAGGACCAAATCTCCCACACTGATGTTTCGGGGCTTCACCTTTTTGTTGAAAGCCCTAGCCATTGTTTGTTGATATGCTCTCGTACGTTCGATTGCTCTTAGCCTTTTCTCGTCGAGTAGGGCTAGCTGTTCATATCGACTTTGCATCCAATCGACATCATTGACTTGGTTCTCGAGGAGGACCCGCAGGGATGGAACTTCAAGCTCTATTGGTAGCACAGCTTCGGAACCATATACCAGTGCATAAGGAGTTTCTCCAGTCGCTATCCGTATTGACGTGCGGTAGCCCCATAATGCTAGAGGTAACTTTTCAGGCCAATCCCTTCCAGTGGAGGCCATTTTCTTCACAATGGTCTCGATTGTCTTATTAGCTGCCTCGACCGCGCCGTTTGCTTGAGGGCGGTATGGAGATGACTTGTGCTTAGTGATCTTGTATTCTACCAGGAGTGCGTCCATCTCTTTATCGAAGTGAGAGCCGTTGTCTGAGATGATCTCATGAGGAACGCCTTGTCGGCACATGATGTGGGTTTTCACGAATTCGGCCACTTTCTTGGCGTTGAGAACTCGGTAAGCCTGTGCTTCGACCCATTTTGTAAAATAGTCCACGGCTACTAGGACGAAAGATTGTCCATTGCTTCCAGTAGGGTGAACTTTGCCGATGATGTCTATGCCCCAACAAGAGAAAGGCCAAGGCGTGGTCATATTGTAAAGCTGTGAGGGTGGAGCGTGCTGTAGATTGGCATGGAATTGGCATTTGGCGCACCTCTTGACTTTCTCGATGCAGTCCCTTTCCATGCTACTCCAATAATAACCCATGCGGAGTATCTTCTTGGCCAACATAAACCCGTTCATGTGAGGCCGACATTCACCTTCGTGGATCTCGTGCATTATCTCTCGAGCTTCGGTCTCATTTGCACATAGGAGATTGATCCCCTCGTGATGCCTTTTGTAGACTCTGTCCCCAATTAGTACATATAGGGAGGATAGTCTTTGCAATGCCATTTGAGACTTCTTATTGCTGTTCTCGGGATAAGTATCATCCTTGAGGAAATTCATGATATCCGCGTACCACGGGGAGTTTGCTTGGACCTCATTGATCTCGATACTCATGCAGTATGCCGGACTGTTTCGTCGGGAAATTTTGAAGGGCTTCACCATTTTACCCTCAGGCATTTCGACCAGTGAAGCGATGGTGGCTAGTGCATCAGCAAAACGGTTCTTGTCCCTTGGCAGGTAGTTGAAGGTGATTTCTTGAAATTGTTCAACCAACTCCTCGAGATGTTGACCATACCATTGCAGAGTCGAGTCTTGAATCTTCCATTTTCCAGATGTCTGATTGATGATGAGCAAGGAATCACCGAATACTTCTAAACTTGTAACGTTCTCGAGGGCTGCTTCGAGCCTCGCTATGCAAGCTTCGTACTCAGCGGTGTTGTTAGTGGCTTCAAATTCGAGGCGGATAGCGATCGGTGTATACATGTCCTTTGGATCAACGAGTAACATCCCTATGCCATATCCATGCTTATTGGCTGCGCCATCGAAAAAAAGTTGCCACTTATTTTCCTCTGTTGTGGCGCAAATTAAATGCTCGTCGGGGAACTGTACATCTTCCCCCTTCACTTCGTCACACGGAAATTCAGTAAGCTGATCACTGAACACCTTCCCCCTGATGGATTTGAGTGTGACGTAAGTGATATCGTAGCCGGTGAGCATGAAATACCATTTGGCTATTCTTGTGGACATGAAAGGCTTCTCGAAGATGTAGCGAAGCGGGTCCACTTTTGCTACGAACTTGATTGGGAAGGCCTCCATGTAATGCTTGAGTTTTTTAGTAACCCAAACCAATACAGCACAAGACTTTTCTAAGACATAGTAGTTCTTTTCAACTCCTTGAAACCGTCGGCTGACAAAGTAGATGGCATTCTCTTTTGTGGAGTCTCGCTGTTCTTGTGCTAACATAGCCCCTAGGGCTTCATCATTGACAGTGAGATAGAGCAAGAGAGGCTTCTCTTCGTGTGGTGGAACCAAAACTGGAGGGCATGTCAAGTAATGCTTTACTTGGTCGAAGGCTTCTTGGCACGCATCGGTCCATTCTAGAGCCACATTCTTTTTGAGTAGCTTGAAGATCGGCTCGCACATGGAAGTGAGTTGGTGCACAAACCGACTGATGTATTGGAGTCTTCCCATGAAACCTTTGATTTCTTTGTGCGTCTTTGGGGGAGGCATGTCAATGATTGCCTTGATCTTGGAGGGATCGGCTTCAATTCCTCTTTCAGTGACCATGTAACCAAGAACCTTTCCTCTGATGACCCCAAAAGTGCACTTTGCGGGATTGAGCCTCATCTTGTGTTATCGAAGCCTTTTAAAGAATTTGCGAAGATCGATCAAATGTTGACCATTGGTTCCCTTTGAATGGATGATCATGTCATCTACATAGACCTCGATCTCTTTATGAATCATGTCATGGAACAGATCCGTAACAGCCCTCTGGTAGGTAGCCCCAGCGTTCCTTAGTCCGAACGGCATGACTGTGTAGCAGAAAGTAACCCACGGAGTTGTGAAAGCTGTCTTGTGTTGATCTTCTTCAGACATGAGGATCTGATTGTAACCGGCAAAACCGTCCACAAATGAGCAGACTTCATAGTTGGCAGTTGAATCGATGAGCATGTCGATGTTTGGTAGTGGAAAATCATCTTTCGGGGAAGCTTTGTTCAAATCCCGGAAGTCCACACAAACTCAAACCTTGCCGTTTGCTTTTCTGACTGTCACAATGTTGGCTAGCCAAGTCGGATACTCAATGACTTTGATGAAACCCACACTGAGGAGCTTTTCAATCTCTTCTTTGACTTGTAGAGACCATTCTGGCTTGATCTTTTTGAGCTTCTGCTTTACTGGCTTGGCGTCCTCTCTGATCGGAATTCTGTGCTCTGTGACCTTTCTGTCCAAACCCGGAATGTCTTTGTATGACCATGCGAATACATCCACAAATTCTCTGAGCAGTGCAGTCAATCTCTTTGTCTTCCCCTTGAAGAAGCTGCCAATCTTCGTTTCTTTCGGCTCTTCGTCGATACCCAGATTAACAGTATGCAATTCTTCATCAGCCCCTGGACCATTTTCACCACGACAACGAACCTGTTGAGCTAGTTCATTTATGTATGTTATGTTTTCGTGGTCTATTTCATCATAATTTGAATCGTTATTAACTTGTTCATTAAGTTCGTTATTAGTTAATTCATCATTTATGATGTTTGCAATCTCGGGGTACTCAGAAATATCAAATTTTTGATTAGCAAAGAAGGGAAACACACGCTCGGCTATTGCCTCCATATCCGCTTGGGTGAGGGCATTAGAAACACTTTCGGACTCGAAAGTAAGTGTGAGCCGCTCTTCCTTTGTTGCTGTGCGGGGTATGCAACCCATTTCTCGGATCAAGAAATCTTCGGATACTATGGGTCCCTTCGTTGAATACCAGTTGTTGATTGGCTCGGAGCTTGGCTGAATCTTGTTAATAGATGGGCTCTCCATTTCTGTGTTGTCGGAGATGGCGTTGACTTGACAATCGTCCACGATGGCAAATTATTCGAACATGGAGGCTAGATCGGATAGTTCTTCCCCCACGGTAATCTCTGCCTCGGATTCTATAGTCACTTTCTTGCCCCACCACTCTCGGGGTGATATTGGAGTAGGTTCCCTTTCTAGTGCCGGTATTTCACAGTCGCTGAAGATCTTGAGACCGGGCTTTATGACGCCCTTGTCGTTAACCCACGGTTCGGGAAAGATCATGTACGGAACATCCTCCCCTTGGCGAACAAAATAACCGTTTAGTGTGTTGCGGTAGGGTTTCAAGTTGGGGATTTCATATCGTCGACCTTCTTTGCGAGCTTGGGTCCTTTGATTCTTGACTGCTTGCTCGTACTTCAAGTCATCCTTGGTAGGCTCGTATCCCAGACCATCCCAGACCAAACTTGTTCTTGACAAAAGGAACTTCCACGGGGTGTAATATCCCTTGTTGATGTTTCCCTAGGCCGAGACCGGGAAAGTGATTCATGTTCCTCATCATGCGGAGGACTTTAGGATTGCTGGGGACCCACTGTCCGTTTCCCCCTTCTTTGTCAATGGTGTTGACGCCGGAGAGAGTGGCATCTTCTATCCCGTGTTAGACTTGGTGAACGGGTTGTCCCCCATTTCTGTGGATGGTGACATCTTCAGCCATGATAGTGACTATCTCGTCCCCATTTCTGATTTTGACACACTGATGGAGAGTGGAAGGTACCGCATTGGAACTGTGAATCCAAGGTCGGCCCAAAAGTAAGTTGAATGAAGCGGGGACATCAAGTACTTGGAATGGGACAGACATGATCATGCTTCCAAATTCGATATCAACTTCTAACATTCCCATGACTGTACGGGCAGTGTTGTTGTACCCTCTAATGACTTGTGCGGAGGGTTGTAAATCGGAGCTTTTGAGCCCCAGTATGCCCATGACTCGGCTAGGCATTAAGTTGACTGTAGAGCCACCGTCTACTAGAACCCTTGAGATGGGTCTCCCCCTTGCCCTTACTTTGAGGTAGATGGCTTCATTGTGTTTGGACCCAAATGGCGGGAGGTCCATGTCGGCAAAAGTGATGACATTGCCGAAGTGAATGTGACCTATCATTGCTGTGAGGTCCTCGGGAGTCGTGTCGGGAGAGACTGATGTGTCATCCAAGTTCTTAATGATGAGGTCTCAGTGTTTCTTTGATGATGCAATAAGGTCCCAGATGGATATGTTGGCTTGCGTCTTCTTGAGTTGTGTTAACAAAGGATCTTCGGGTATGTCGCGTGTTTGCGATCTTTGAGAAGAGGTGCTGGTTGCTGCAGTATTGGGAGGGATTGCGCTCGTTGTTACTCGGCCGCTACGAGTGAGCACGTTCACGGTCCCTTGTAGCTTCTTCTTCCTATTCTCTAAGACTTCCCTCATAATCTCATCATAAGTCACAACATAACAAGAATTATCAAGTTTATTCATATCATCCGAGCCCTCATTCACAATTGGGATTGAATGAGTGGTTCCTTCAGACTCTCCTACCTCTATAACATTGACACCACCCTCATTAGGGATTATGAATTCCTTCTTGTCTATGAGGTCTTGGATGGTGTTACGGATGGAGAAGCAATCCTCGGTGAGGTGGCCGGTGCATTGATGATAGTCACACCATTTGTGGTGAGCATGATTGGCACGGAGCGGTTGTGGTTGCTTGTACCCTTGAAGAGGAGTGATTTGCCCCTTGGCCTTTAGAGCTTCATAGGCCTCGGTGATGGTCATGCCATTGAACGGAGTGTAGACGCGGTCGTTTTGGAA
The DNA here is from genome assembly GCA_026119855.1 of Campanula takesimana. NCBI lineage: Eukaryota > Viridiplantae > Streptophyta > Magnoliopsida > Asterales > Campanulaceae > Campanula > Campanula takesimana. Next base: position 1,971,799 of record JAOWBW010000015.1, on the reverse strand, counting down.
CCGCTTGCCTTATGGTGGGGGAACCTTCTTGTAATTTCCCTTGTCAGTAGTAACGGCATTTACAGAAGCCTCTTTGTTTGAACTAGAGGCGGCCTTGTACCGGTAAGTAGGAGTGGCCTTCTTAATCTCCTTGAGCAAGTCATCCATGCGTACCCCCGCCTTATACATTTGGGGGAAGTCGGAGTAGCAAGCCCCACTTAGGTGGGTGCGGAGATCAATCTTGAGACATTTGAGAAAGATGTCCATTTGCTCTTTTGTGTTTGGCCTTTCAACAATTTCAGAGAGCTTGTCATTCCATCTCCTTGTGAAGTCAATGAAGGACTCGTTGTCTCTTTGAGTGGTGTTCTCGAGCTCTTTCCTTGTGGGCCGGTGAGTGGTGTTGCCTTGATATTGATTCTTGAAGGCAAGCATAGCGGCATCCCAATCAAGACGGACAGTGAGCGGGAGAGTTGCATACCAATCCTTGGCCGCCCCCTCGAGGGTGAGAGGAAAGCATTGAGCCATAACTTTTGGGGAGACCTTCTTCGGAACTATAGCCCAAATGTAAGTCTCGATGTGAGCCATCGGGCATGAGTTGCCCTTAAACTTACTAATGTTGGGCATCTTGAATTTGTCGGGAAGAGCGGCCATCGTGCTCATGAGGATGGATGACTGATAAAGGCTTGTGTTGGAGCCTTTTCCCATGTTGAGGCCGTCGAATTTCTGATCAATGTAGGCCATGATGGAATCGACCATTTTGGGGTCGTTGTTGTTGGTGCTTGGTCCCCCCACTTTTTTGGTGCGGGCGCTGTCATATGGGCTTTCAAACAAACCCTTGGTCCACTCGGATTCCTCATTGTCATTAACCCCCTTGTTCTTTGAGAGTTTGAGGAGCTTGGCTTTCAGATGGTCAACCTCGGCCTCGTGGGCCTCCCTTTGACTATCGACATGAGCTTGCCACAAGGCTTCTTTGGTTTGAGCCTCTTGGTTAAGGGTGGAGACTTGTTGTTGAAGTGTTTGAACCATGGCAGAAAGCTGTTCGAGAGTCATGGCGTTGTTGGTGTTGGAGTCGCCGGCCATTGATGATGTTGAAGCTGTTGGAGTGATCGGTTCACGGACAAGCCTGTTGGATGAATCTCTGTAGATGCGGAGAGTACCAATCGGACCTATAATTGGAGAATTAGCCCTTGTCAGTCTCGGTTCACACTTTCGGTCCATGAAGAGGTTGAGAACACACAGTTGGGCACACGACTCGAACCACATAAGAAAAAGACTTTTTTTTTTTTTTATAAGTCGAAGGGAATGGGTCCCTTTTGGGGTTTCTAAGAAGGTAATGGAATCGTCACACTAGTATATAGACCATCTCGCGGTCCCATATACTCATCGGATTCCATCGCGTTTGTGAATCCTACATGTATCGGGATTAAACTAAATTAATGTAGTAAAGCATACATGCGGGGACGGATTTTTATTTTCGTCCAAAATAACCACTTTTGGTGACGGATTTTTATTGCGTCCGTTTCAACAAGTTGGCATGTATGTTCTGAAGACATTAGTTTAGGGAAATCTCGGTACATGGAAACCGACTTGAGTCACGGAGTGTTAGACCCTAACTAGAATTGTGTGGTTTGTGATCGGCTTGAATATGAGGCTCAAAGGTCACCCCCGGCATGTAGTCATGAACTATGCCACGGGCTGAGGTTTACCGCTTCGAAAGAGCCAAGGTCGAGTGGAGCTTGAAACTTTCTAGGACGGGCCTCGACGGGTTTGGGGTTGGACTTGTGCGACTCGATAGTGAGCAGTTTATAGGAGTAATGTGCACGTAGTGTGAGGTCTATCACGTGACAATTTTTTTTTTTTTTATTTATTTTTTTTGAAAAGAAAAGATAAGAACACATAAACACATAAATTACAACTCCCGAATCACCCGTGTAACCGGTAAATAAAAACATAAAAATAAACAGTCCAAGGGTTCAATTCTGTCCTGATGCAGGCAACTGTGCCCACACCCCACTGTTCTGTCCAGTCACTGAAACCTGTTCTTGCCCTGGAAATTGGCCCAGAAGCACGCGCCTCGGGCTAGTGTTATGGGAAGCGCGCGACTGGCGCATAGAAACCGGGAGGCGCCCGCTTCTGGGCTCACCTGTCAGATTATCAGAAACTTATGGACTCAGGGGATTGCCCTGGTCCTGATTGTATGATGGAACCCCTGCAGTGTTTGTTAGCACGAAATAATAGGAAGAACACATGGAAGGCGGGCGATTCTGGAATTTGACTCGGGACGCGCGCGCTTTGGACCATGAAGGTCCGAGGCGCGCGCTTCCCATGTCAATTTCCAGAATGCCCAGAAAAGTGAATTATGAACAGAAACACAATGTTTATGAGCCTAAGTTTGATTTACGAAAACAGAGATTCTTTGGGATGAGGAGTTCGGGGGTTAGGTTACGAAATGGGAACTACTTAAACACCCATTTCGCCCGAACAAAGTCGGTCTTGTTTGTTCATAATTCACTTTCTAAGATAAATGTGTTCTTCCTATTAAAATGATGATAAAAGGGGGTTTTAGAGTTTGAAATGTAGGGAGATGACTCCTAGGCCAATTCAATGTAATGAAAGGACCGTTGGTGTCATGTCCCAAATGGTTTTGGGTGATTGGACATTTGATTGAAGAAGAAGAAGAAGAAGATAAGTGCTTAAGACATTTACCTATAGTATCCTTCGAAAAGAGAACCTCTTGTAAAGCCTTGAAGAAGAGGTTGAGTACTTTTGTTGAAGAAGTCCCAAAGGAAAAGTCTAGGCAAAGAGTGAGTGAAAAGTCTAAAGTGATGATTTTTCCAAGTCCCCCTTCCAATGATGGATTGGAGGGGTTTTTATAGTTGAAAAGAGACTGTTTTTGGAGCCAAACAGAGTCTCCAAGAAATCTTTCCCGGGCAAAATCATGTATAATGAGCAAGGGAGAGATTCTTGGGCAGAATCTGTAACTGACACGCCCCAGAAGCGCGCGCATCCCACCTAGGTGGCGGAAGGCGCACGCGTCTGGCCTCAAGGGGTGGAGGCGCGCGACTCTGAGAAGCAAAAACTGACAGAATGGACTAGAAAGTTAGAACTGTTATTCAGTTTAGTCCCGGGACTTAACGGAGTCCGTATGGAACTTAACCAAAGTAACAGAAACTAACAGAAAACACTTAAAAGAGGGAGAAACACAAAATCAAGTGTGCAATCGGGGTGAGCGGTCCAAGGCGGGGTGTCTACAACAACTTTCTTTGCCTTCTTCTTTTTAGGAGTACCAGCCGCAGGAACAACTATTGTGCTGGTAGGAGCCTTTTTGGAAATCCTATTCCAATCAGTAAGCTTAAAGGATTTGAGCTTGTCAAAATCAAGACTAGGGGGTGTAGGGGAAGCCCTAACTATTGCTGAGTTGCGCCTCAAGATAGTGCTAATCAGCATATAATGGCATCCTTTACCGGGGTGAGACTTGTTCTTCCTTCTATCCTCCTTATACTTAACGGCAACAATGGCAATGACCCTAAACAGATAGGCACACCAGTTGAATTCTTCTTGCAACACGATGGCTGCCATTGCTTCAAACTGTATATCAGTAACATGGCTGTGAGAGCCAGATCTGCAGACCAAGCATCTGTCAACAATCTCTGCAAGGGCAAAGAATCTTCTTTTGTAATGAGCTTTGAGATGATTATCTCCACTGAGTCTAGGACCGGCTCCCCTCATAAGGGTCCATGCCTTGTCCAAGGTCTTGTCATCAGTAATGGAGTCAACACCCTCATTCCCAAGCAGAGGGAATGCTTCATGAAAAGAAGAAGGAGTAACAGAGATCGGCACGCCGGCGACGGTTGAGGCGATGGAGACGAAGATAGAGGAGTCATTGGGATCAGTGATGACGGAGGCATTTGAGAACAACTCTTGTACTTGACCCAAAAATATGAACTCAACACCAGTTGGAGTGATGAAGGAGTCCAGAAGAGATCCAATCAATAGATTTCTCAAGAAATCACCGTCAAGAGCGTCGTCGAAGAAGGTGGAGTCAACATATAGATATCCTTTTCGTTGCTCGACATTTTCTGCAAAATCACTCAAAAGATCTCACAAGTTAGAACAAATTAGTTCAAAATAGATTTGAAATGCAAGTGTAAAATCATCAAGTAGTTACCAGAAAATAGAGTTAACTCTGGTTTGAAGAATCATAAGAGAATATGAAAGCAGATGAAGAACACAAGCAATAGTGATATTAAGAGAGAATGAAGAGCGAAAAGAATAAGAAGAGTTTAAGAGATGCTTATATATGTTATGGAAGAGAGATAGAGAATAGGAAGAGTTTGCATGGGAGAAGGAGAAATAATGATTAGTTTAACTGTAGCGAATAACTAGGAGAACGTGCGCACACAATGCATTAAATGCACGAACCGGACGGTTTAAATTAGACGGTTAAACTTAGGAGAGAGAAAGGGTAGAAGCGGCAACAATAAAGTTAAGGTTACCTTTCTGATTTATCACAAAGAGTTGGGATAAATCTTTGGCACGATTTGGGTAAGGCGGTACACACACGTGTCAGTGAGGAGGTGTGACCGATTGTACCTTTGATTTGACTAAGCTTACGTCATATGTCATAGAATCCTTATCCGTTTGGATAAGATCTACCGATGAATTTTGAATTTTGAATTTTTAATTTTGGCAAGTCGGTAAGACATGATTCGGCAAGTTGTTGATCAGCAAAATATTTATCGGCATGATGTTTGTCGGCAAGATAATTTTCGATCTGCTGATTTGATCGGCAGACTAACACAAGTAGCAAAGTCAACACAATTTTAACCATAATAATCAATTATACCTAGTTCACCTCTGAGGAATTCAAATCTTTTCTGATCTAAGGGTTTTGTCAGTATGTCTGCTCTTTGGTAATCGGTATGAACTTTGAGCAGCACAACGTTTCCCTTTTCAACATGTTCCTTCAGAAAGTGATACTTGATGTCTATGTGCTTGGTTTTGGAATGCATGACCGGGTTGTTTGAAACTGAGATGGAAGATTGATTGTCAAAATAGATGGGACAAACTTGAGATGGAACTTCATAGTCAACAAGCTGCTGCTTCATCCACAGGATCTGTGAACAGCAACTGCCAGCAGCTATGTACTCAGCTTCAGTAGTAGAAGTGGAAATTGATGCTTGCTTTTTACATGACCAAGACACCAATCGATCACCAAGAAATTGGCAAGTTCCACTAGTACTTTTTCTAGTCACCCTACAAGCTGCAAAGTCTGCATCTGAATAACCTATTAGATTAAAAGATGAATCTCTAGCATACCATAATCCAAGGTTAGCAGTGCCACATAGATATTTAATGATACGTTTAGCAGCTTGCAGATGAGATTCCCTAGGGTCAGCTTGAAACCTGGCACAAACACAAACAACAAACATAATATCTGGTCTACTGGCAGTAAGATAGAGGAGTGAGCCGATCATACCTCGGTAGAGTGTTATATCTACCTTCTTACCGGACTCATCCTTATCTAAATGAATGTTAGCGCCCATAGGTGTGCTTTGAGAATGAGCATTGTCGAACCCAAACTTCTTGATTAATTCTTTTACGTACTTGGCTTGACTGATGAATATTCCCTCATTTGCTTGCTTGACTTGAAGTCCAAGGAAATATGTTAGTTCACCCATCATGCTCATCTCGAACTTGCTCTGCATTAGCTTCTCAAATCTCTTGCAAAGTGATTCGTTAGTAGAACCAAAAATAATATCATCAACATATATTTGAACAAACAATGAATGACCCTTATGTTTGGCAACAAATAAAGTAGTATCGATTTTACCTCGAGTGAAACCTAAGCCATCACTAAGTAAGAACTTAGAAAGGGTTTCATACCATGCCCTTGGAGCTTGCTTTAGGCCGTAGAGAGCTTTCTTCAATCGGTAGACATGATTAGGCTTCTTAGAGTCCTCGAAACCAGGTGGTTGTTCCACATAAACAAGTTCTTGGAGTTCTCCATTTAAGAATTCACTTTTCACGTCCATTTGATATAACTTGAATTCTTTGAAGGCAGCATAGGCTAAGAAAAGTCTTATAGCTTCCAATCTTGCAACCGGAGCAAATGTCCTATCGTAGTCAATTCCTTCTTCTTGTCGGTAGCCTTTAGCAACTAACCTTGCTTTGTTTCTAATAATATTCCCAGCTTCATCCAATTTGTTCATGTAGACCCATTTTGTACCAATAACTTGCTGAGAAGTTGGTCTTGGTACAAGTTCCCATACATTGCATCTTTCAAACTGATTCAGTTCCTCTTGCATAGCTTCAACCCAACCAGGATCGGCAAGAGCTTCTTCAGTCTTCTTTGGTTCTATGTTGGAAACCATAGCAGATGAGAAGAGACTTTTAGCAAATGCTCTACTAAGGTTTCTTGTCAATCTTGGACCAAAGACATCACCAATCACATTATCTAATGGATGATCACGAACTGATCTAACTTCTCTCGGCACATCTTGTCTGACTGACTCTTGTTGAAGTGATTCTAGAGGAGGATCAAGGTCAGCAGATGACTGAGAGGAAGAGTTAGAGTTTTCAGTGAAAGGTGAGTGAGAACTTGGAGGATTAGATCTTGTAACAGAAATTGGTTGAGGGCTTGATCTGTCTTCAGGATGATCAGCAGAGTTTGCATCGGAAAATGGATTATGAAAGTTATCGGTAAGATCATGTTCTGCCGATAATGGGAAATAATGAGTATCTGCTGGTTCTTCTACTGAAATGACTGGATCAGCAGCTGGTACTTGACCTGCAGGGTTAGAATTACTGGATTCACATGTCTCGTGAGCACTAGAAGCATTAGAACTATTTGGAGCCTTGTCAGACTCTAACAAATCAAATTCATCAAAGGTTACATGAACAGATTCAACAATTTTCAAAAGTTTCTTATTAAAGACTCGAAAGGCCTTACTATGTTTAGTGTATCCAACAAAGATTCCTTCATCAGCTTTCTCATCGAATTTACCTCTGTGCTCCTTACCGTTATAAAGCACGTAACATTTGCAGCCGAATATTTTGAAGAATCCAATGTTGGGAATTCTGCCTCTCCAGAGTTCATAAGGAGTCTTGTTATGGAATTTGTTGATTAGAGATCTGTTCTGGTGAAGCAGGCGGTATTGATGGCTTTAGCCCAAAAGTATTTTGGCAGCCTGGCTTCAGCAATCATGTCTTACCAGCTTCAATGAGAGTTCTGTTCTTTCTTTCAACGACACCATTTTGTTGTGGTGTACCGGCAGCTGAGAAGTTGTGGTCTATGCCCTGATCATCACAGTACTGAGCAATACCATTGTTCTTGAATTCAGTGTCGTTGTCTGATCTTATGCTGATGATATCGCTTTCTTTCTGTGTTTGTAGTAGTCTGAATAACTTGGTAGCAACGGCATATATGTCATCTTTGTGACTGAAAGTTTCCACCCAAGTATATCTAGAGAAATCATCTACTACAACCAAGGTATATCTACTTCCCCCAATACTTGCTGTAGTTGTGGGGCCAAATAGATCCATATGTAGCATTTGGAGGCACTTAGATATTGACATGTAGGGCTTGCTTCGGAAGGATGATTTATGTTGTTTTCCAAGCTGACAGGCCTTGCATTTCTTTCCTTGATCAGCAGACACTTGAGGTAAACCGGTAACCAGATTTGAACCGGCAAGCTTGGATAGATATTTGAAGTTCAAGTGACTGAGTCTCTTGTGCCATAGCCATGAGTTCTCACTGATGTTCTTTGGTACAAAACAAACATTAGCAACACCAGTAATAGCACTTAAGTCTACTGCATAAATGTTACCTTTTCTTTTGGCAGTGAGAAGGGTTTCATTGGAAGCAATGTCTTTCACATAGCAACTGGAAGTAGTAAATACACATTGCATCCCTTTATCACAGAATTGTGAAATAGATAGAAGGTTGTGTTTCAATCCATCAACTAGAGAGACCTTCTGTACAGTAACTGCACCTCTCTTTATGGTACCAATACCGATGATTTTTCCTTTGGCATTATCACCGAAAACCACTGGGGGACCTGATGCTTCTGAGATATCGGCAAGTAGATCTGCAAATCCTGTCATGTGTCTTGAACAGCCACTATCTAGAATCCACAAATCCTTGCTTGCACCAGTTGAGGCCATGAAGCATTCCTGAAATAAAACAGTATGATTATGGTCCCCCTTATTCTTGGGTCCGAGGGTTAGTTCCTCTTTGGCAACCACATCTGGCCACCACTAGAGGATACAACCTCAGTGGGTCCAGATAGGTGCTTCAAGAGGCATTCATGAGCCTTGTGACCATAATCAGAACAATTAGAACATCTCACTTGACTGATAGGCTGTAGAGTCAGTAGAACATCATTCTGTTTAGTCAGTGCATCGGCAGAACTAGAGAATTGAGCAGGCACAAATTTAGTAGGTTTAAAGGTGATAGTGTTTCCTTTCTTTCCATTCTGTTTACCTTTGGCAGTTACCTTTTTAGGTACTTGTCCATCGGCAGCAGAGGTGGTTAGACCGGCAGCACTTGCTCTGCTGATGTATTCACCAAGAATACCATTATCGGCAGACTCAGTATCAGCAACCTTAACATATCTTTGTTTATGCTTATCATTTCTTTTGTTCTGGTTCTTAGGATACTTCATGGCAACAACACTGTATACTGCAGGCTTAGCATTCACATGCACTGAGTTAACAGAACTACATTCAACTTTCTCATCCTTTTTCTTGGTCGCACAAGTTTCAGTAGAGCTACTGCTACTGGAATCAAATCCTAACCCAGATTGGTCCTTATATGACATTTGGGTCTGTAGGATTGTTTCAACAGCAACTCTAGATTTTGTGTAAGAATCAACAATCCTTGAGAGATGATTGTTTCTTTTCACAAGATCTTCGATCTGAGCTATCAATACTGCCACTTAACTTTTGAGATCTAGGTTTTCTTTCTTTAGAAGAACAGACTCAAGCTCATGTCCTTTGAGAACTTTAAGTTCAGACATAAGCAAGTCATTCTCTGCAGAAATTCTATTGAAATCAACAGTCATCACTTTATGAACGCTACTCAGCTTCTCATGATCAATAAAAAGTTCATCCATTGTCTCTACCATTTCAGTTTTAGATATTTCAGGAAAGGGATCAGCTAAAATTTTGGTGGTAGAGGGAATAGGTTTGAGAGAGAAGTCAGGTAAAGAAGAGATGGGTTTAGATAAGCTTTTGGCAATGCTAGGATGCTCAGTGAATGAGAATTTTCCGGTCATTGGTAAGGGTTTTGGTTTGATGGCAGTGAATTGAATAGAGTTACACTGACCATAGAGTAAGGTTCCCACTTGGTGAACTATGTATCCATTTGGGTTCTTTGCTTTGACACTAATCTCTTTGAAGTGTGGTTGAGGTCTTCCAGTAGCTTCTTCTCTGACTGGAGTTCTTGGAGGAGATGGATCTCGGTAGACTGGAGTTGGCAATGTGGATGTATCGGCATCTTCCATGTCTAGGGCAACAAAACTTACATCGGCATCTTCATCTTTATCGGCATCTTTTTCTGAGTCAGTTTCACACCAAACCGGCAAGGCCTTTTCTGTGCTTTCATCGGCAACAAAGCTTCAAGACTTAGGATGTATCTTGTTGAATGACTTCCTCACATACTCATATTTTGGTTGAGGACATTTGGAAGCAAAGTGACCAGGTTTTCTGCAGTTGAAGCAGACAAGGTCACCTTTGTTGTTCTTTCCGTCGGTAGCACTTGTTGAGGTTTTGCTATAACTTGCTGATTTTTGAAATGCTGGTGTGAATGGTCTTGGTTGCTGGTATCTTCCTTTCTGCATCCTTTTAAAGTCTTTAAACCTTTTATAGTTCCTAGTGAAGGCGGCAAACTCGTCTTCTTCCATAGGTTATTCTGAGGTCGTTTCTGGGGTTTTGGAACTGCAGGGTGTTTTATGGGGATCTATAGGAGGGAATTTATTTGACGGGAAGGATACCTGTGACTGAGCTGATAGAGACAAGTTTTTGATTTTTTTATCGAGAACGTTAAGTTTTTGCAGTTCTCTCTCATACAAGAATAGACTGGATATAAGATTCTGAATAGAAGTCTTGTTTAAGTCTCTAACCTCTCTAACAACAGTGACCTTGGTATGATACTCATTTCCCAAAGATCTTAGAAAACGAATATTTAGGTCTTTCATGGTATAAATCTTACCTAATGAAGCACATAAATTACTTACCTCACAGAATCTGTCGTAGGCACTCCTTAGTGATTCACCATCTTGTTTCTTGAAGGATTCAAACTCAGCAATGCAATCGTAGAGTCTGTTGTCCTTCACCTGTAGCGACCCCAAAACCCGTCCCTATTTATTTTATATTTTTGGGGATTTTTTATTTGATTTATGTGTTGCATCATATTTTATGATTTGCATATCATACTTGATTATTTGTGTTATTTACTTAGCTAGTAATAATAATGATTAAAGGAGTTAAATGATTAAGTTGAAGTTTAGGGTCCTTGTTGAAAATATAAGTTCAGGGGTCTAATTGTTCAAAGTGAAAGTTGGGTGACCAAAAGGTAGTTTTGGGGTAAATATATTCATAAGCAATTTTCTTTCTCTTCTTTCTCTGTGTCATTTGTTTTGCAACTTTCCTCTACGTTCAGCTTAGGGTTAGGAGAAAAGGTAAGTTCAACCCATTTCGATTTAATTCTTTTTATTTACTTACCCGTTTTAAAAACTAATTATATAAAAATGATCAGGGCGTCGAATAGGTCATTTCTAGCCGAACAAAACTTATTTCAGCGGTACTTTTTCCGGAACTAGGTAAGTTACTAATTCCCCTTTAAATGTTAAAATAGTCATATATGCTATATTTGATACTTCTACTTGTTAATTTTGTGATTTGGGTAATATTTGTTATACTTGTAATTTTGGGACAAAGGGGGTATATAGAATTGGTTTTAGCTGGGTGTTGGAATGGTTTAGAAACCAAGTTGTAACCTTAATGAAAGTTACCAAAGTTATGTAGTATATGTGTTATACTTTTAGGACGGAAGGAGTAAAAATGAACTAAGGAAGAAATCTGGGATTTGGCCCAAAATGGGAGGGGGCGCGCGCACCCTAAATAAGGAGGCGCACGCACCACATGGTTCCAACCTAGGCAAAGTGTCTGATCAAGGAAGGCGTGCGCACCCTTTTGGGTGGGGCGCGTACACCCTTAGTTGGCCAAAAATTGTGAGGTTCTGATGAAAGGGAGCGCGCGAACCCTTTTGGGTGGGGCGTACGCACCCCTCCTGTTTTCCAGGTTTGATAGTTTGTTTAACTTGGGTATAAGAGGACAATTGTTTGTGTAGTCCTTGGGGTTGTTTAGGATCCAAACGTGAATGTGTATGACTTTTATGTCGTTGTTGAAAAAGATTGGGTTGTGACTAAATGTCCTTATTATGGACTCTTTATGAGAAATCTTTCGAGTGCATCTTGTGATGTATTTGGCTTAGTTCCTTCTTGGATTAAATGCCCCGGGTTTTGTTTAGCAAGTATTCATTACTGTGCTTCTTGTGAAAAGTCCAGCTGGTCTTGTTGTGGAGTCAGCCAATGGAAGAATTATAGTGGTACAGGTAAGTCCACTATAAGGTTTTCCATTGGTAGCTTTTGAGTCAGGCGGTTGAAGAATTATAGTGGCACACAAGCCAAGTTCACTATAAGGTGTCCACTGCGCCTTCTTTGTTTCCCCAGTCCAGATTGGCCTTGGATGGGATGAATTGCTCCCTTTGGTGAGTATTTGGGTTATGACTTTGTGTTATATTTCCCTCTCTGGTTACTTTGGTTCTATTGGTTATGGTTTGGTTTTCGGGATCCCGGCTTCAGCTATTTATGCTGCTCAGATGGTTTTCTCTGATGGTATTCTCAGACAGTTATGTTATTGGGTGAACCTTGGCTTGTTATCCACCGGAGTGTGGGCTATGTGGTAATTGTGATATATGAGTTGATGTTATCTTTCATGATATATGCTATATGATTACTTGTTGATATTGTTCTTTATGATTATCATATCAGCATGTAACGTAGTTGCATTTTAGTAGCTTATTGAGATTCATTCTCACCCTTATTTGTTTACTGTTTTGGATAAAGGCGAGTCCAGGGGATAGGACACTTGGCACGGGAGGACGTTTGATTGGTAAGAGTCGGGACTTGTTTTGTGAAGGTTACATTATGTAAATGTAAAACCTTTTGGGTAGAGTACCCGTACTTTCTATTGTCACACCTATTTTGGTTAATGTTGGTATATGTACATTTGTTTAAAAGTTTGTAAGCCTTAGGGCTAAGTACTTTTGTTGTGAAGGTGTTTGTAAAGTTTGTTTCAAGTTTAGATAAAGTCTTTGAACTTCAAATGTGTTTTTGTTAAACTTTATGAAAGTACATTTCGATTTTTTTTTAAAAAGTGTTTTATAACGTCTTCCACTCGTGTCCTGAGCGTGGGGCCAAGTAGGACCACGGGTCTGGGGCGCGACAGTTGGTATCAGAGCTAGGTTGTAGATGGTCTAGAATGACTAAATGACCTAGGAGGGTAGTAGAGTATAGAGTGAGTAACGTTGAGTGTTTTACGCAGGTATTCATTAAAAATGGGTGAAACTGAAGGAGATCAGGATGGCTCTTCGGGGCAACGTGATGCAAGAAAAGAGGCTCGAATTATGTTTCAAGGAATATTCAAAGCAGCAATGAAAACCTTAAATGATCAGAGGCAAGAAAGGGAACAGGTACCATCAAGATATGGCCTAGAACATTTTCTAAAAATAAAGCCTATGGAGTATGATGGAGAGCCTGATGTATCTAAAACTGAAAGGTGGATTGAATCAATGGAAAATATCTTTGATGCTTTGAGATGTTCTGAGGAAGATCAAGTCAGGTTTGCTACTTATAAGCTGAATGGAGCTGCCGAGCATTGGTGGAAAGCTTTGAAAACTAAATGGGATGAGATTCATGTACCTTACACTTGGGAGAATTTTCTGGGAAAGTTTAAAGAACACTTCATTCCTCGAGTAGATCAAGACAGGAAGGAGATGGAATTTCTTAGCTTGGAGCAAGGTTCTATGTCAATTGCTCAGTATTCAGCTAAATTTTCAGAGTTGTCCAGGTATTGTACTCACCTAGTGGCAACTGAGGAGAGAAAGGCTACGAGGTTTGTGAAAGGTTTGAAAACTGTGATTAGAACTCAGCTAGTATCCCATAAGTTGCTAGATTTTCAGGATGCAGTCGATCGAGCCTACCAGGTGGAGCATGATATTGAGGAACATAAGAGAAAAATGGATTTGTTAGGCGCTGGGAAGCAAGTTAGGCAACAACAACAACGTGGTGATAATAGAGGAAATCAAGGTGGATCTTCACAATTTAAAGGGTCTCTTCAAAGACAGTCAGGTAATAGAAGTCAAAGTAACACTTCAGGGAGTCAGAGCAGAGGAGTTTGTAATTATTGTTAGAAAGAAGGGCATTAAGAAGAGAGATGTTGGAAGAAACAGGGCAAATGCTTGAGTTGTGGACAGTTGGGTCATTTTCAGAGGGATTGCCCTAAGTTTAAGGTGCAGGCATCGGGGAGTGTAGTTGGGTCTTCTCAGGGCCAGAAGAGGGATTCTTCAGGAAAGCCTAAGGTCCAGGGTCGTGTCTTTGCCATTTCTCAACAACAGGCTTCAGATTCCTCTAACGTGATAGGAGGTATTATTTTTGTGTCTAGTTTGAGGGCACGTACACTTATAGACCCTGGCTCATCGCATTGCATTCTTATGTGTCTGTGCATTTTGCTTCTCGATTGCATTTGTCTTCTGAATCTCTACCTTATGTGTTAGAGGTGTCAACTCCTATAGGGGAGTGTTTGGTGACCAATGAGGTGTTGCATTCTTGTGATGTGCATATATGTGAGCATGTTTTACCTGCTGATTTAGTTATCTTACCATTACAAGATTTTGATATTATCTTGGGTATGGATTGGTTGGGTAAATATCATGCGTCTGTTGATTGTGCTAAAAAAGTGGTCACATTTTCTATCCCTAATGTTCCTAAATTTTCTTTTGAAACTGTTCCCTGGGGTAGAGAGATTCGAATTATTTCTTATATGAAGGCTAGAAAGTTATTGAACCGTGGTTGTGCGGGGTATTTGGCTAGTGTTTTGGATACTACTAAAAGGGTTCCTGATATTAAGGATGTGCCTATTGTTAAAGAATTTTCAGATGTATTTTCTTCTGAGTATGCTATGCCTCCTGACTGGGAAATCGAGTTCTGTATTGACTTACTTCCAGGTACGGCTCCTATATCTGAGGCACCTTACAGAATGGCCCCAGCTGAATTGAAAGAGTTAAAGGTTCAGTTGCAAGAGCTACTTGATCGAGGATTCATTCGTCCTAGAGTATCCCCATGGGGAGCTCCAGTATTATTTGTTAAAAAGAAAGATGGGTCCTTCAGACTGTGTATTAACTACAGAAAGCTGAATCAGGTAACTATAAAGAATAAATATCCGCTTCCTCATATTGATGATTTATTTGATCAACTTCAAGGGTCGGTTCTCTTTTCAAAACTTGACTTGAGGAGTGGGTACCACCAGTTGAAAATTCGTTCTGAAGACATTTCTAAAACTGCTTTTCGTAGTAGATATGGTCATTATGAGTTTCTGGTTATGCCTTTCGGGTTGACTAATGCTCCGGCTGTTTTTATGGATATGATGAATAGGGTCTTTAAACCTTATCTTGATACCTTCGTGGTTGTATTTATTGATGATATTCTTGTTTATTCCAAGTCCCGGGAGGAGCATGAACAGCATTTACGAATGGTTTTATCTATTCTTCGTGAGAAGCAGTTGTTTGCTAAATTCAGTAAGTGTGCTTTTTGGCTCAATAAAGTATCTTTTCTTGGGCACGTGATCTCTAATAAAGGTATATCCGTTGATCCATCCAAAGTTGAGGCTATTGTAAATTGGAGGAGGCCAGAATCAGTTACAAAAATTCGAAGCTTCTTGGGGTTAGCTGGGTACTACAGAAGGTTTATTGAGGGATTTTCTAAGATTGCAACTCCCTTGACTCAGTTGACTCGAAAGAATGTTCCTTATGTGTGGGATGAAAAATGTCAAGCTAGTTTTGAAGAGTTGAAAAAGAGATTGACTACAGCTCCTATTCTTTCCCTACCTAATGGTAATGATGATTTGGTAATATATAGTGATGCTTCTAAAGAAGGCCTCGGGTGTGTATTAATGCAAAATGTAAGGGTGATTGCATATGCTTCGAGGAAGTTGACTCCCAGTGAGCAGAATTATCCTACCCATGATATGGAGCTTGCAGCTATTGTCTTTGCATTGCACAAGTGGAAACATTATCTTTATGGGGCAAAGTTTTAGATTTTCACAGATCATCAGAGTTTGAAGTATCTTTTCTCCCAGAAAGAGTTGAATAATAGACAACGAAGATGGATGGAGCTGTTGAAGGATTATGATTGCACCATTTCTTATCATCCAGGAAAGGCAAATGTGGTAGCTGATGCTATTAGCCGGAAGTCTTATGTAGCTTCATTGATGGTGCGGGAATGGAAGATGTTGGAGGATGCTCGAGATTGGAGTCCTTATGAATCCAAGCATGGATCTATTTTTGCGAACATTCTAGTATTACCAACTCTAGTTCAACAAATAAAGGAAGCTCAGAAGGATGACCCGGAATTGGTAAAGATTATGGATAAAATTAAAGATGATAATTTTGAGGATTTTTCCCTCAGTTCAGAAGGGGTATTGACTTTCAGAGGTCGATTGTGTGTGCCTAATGTTGATGGGATTAAACGCCAAGTTCTTGATGAAGGCCATAAATCGAGGTATACTATTCATCCTGGGAGTACTAAAATGTATCAGAATTTGAAGCAACACTTCTGGTGGAATAATATGAAGAGGGAAATAGCGGATTATGTATCCAAGTGTTTAACATGTCAACAAGTTAAAGCTAAACATCAAAGGCCCGCAGGATTGCTTCAACCATTAGAGATTCCGGAATGGAAGTGGGAACATGTTACTATGGATTTTGTGACAGGGTTACCTCGTACTCGAAGAAGGTTTGATGCGGTTTGGGTGATTGTTGATAGATTGACAAAGTCTTCTCATTTTCTACCTATTGAGATTGGGTATTCTATGGAAAGGCTTTCAACTTTGTACATTAATGAGATTGTGAGGTTACATGGAGTTCCAGTGAGCATTATATCTGATTGTGACCCTAGATTCACATCTCAGTTTTGGCAAGCATTTCAGAAGGCTTTGGGTTCAGAGTTGAGATTTAGTACAGCTTTTCATCCTCAAACAGATGGTCAGTCCGAAAGAACGATTCAGATTCTTGAGGACATGTTGAGGGCTTGTTCAGTTGATTTTTCAGATTCTTGGGATATTCATTTGCCTCTCGTAGAGTTTGCTTATAATAACAGTTTTCAGTCCAGTATTGGGATGGCTCCTTATGAAGCCTTGTATGGGAGGAAATTTCGGTCTCCTATCTGTTGGGATGAAGTGGGAGAAGCCAAGATTTGGGGTGTTCAGATGGTTAATGATTCAGTCGAGAAGGTGAAAATTATTCGGGATCGTTTGAGTACTGCCCAGAGTAGACAGAAAAGCTATGCTGATCATCGGAGGCGAGACCTTGAGTTCGAAAAAGGTGACTTTGTGTTTTTGAAGGTTTCCCCTAAGGTTGGTATTCGAAGATATGGAAAGAAAGGCAAGCTTGCTCCGAGGTATATTGGTCCATTTGAGATTCTTGGAAGAGTGGGAGATCGGGCTTATCGTCTTGCATTACCTCCTTCTCTTGATAAGATCCATAATGTGTTTCATATCTCTATGCTTCGGAAGTATGTATATGATCCTTCTCATGTTTTATCTGAGGTACCCGAGGATATTGAGCCGAGTATGTCTTATGAGGAGTATCCAGTCCAAGTCATTGATTCGAAGGTCCAAGAATTGAGAAACAAAAGTATTCCTCTTGTTCGAGTTGTGTGGAGGAATCACAATGTGGAGGAATCGACTTGGGAGCTTCGGGAAGAGATCGAGAGGAAGTACCCTTGGTTGTTTGAGGGCCTCGATAAGTAACCCTAAAATTCGGGACAATTTTTTTTTAGGGGGAGTGATTGTAGCGACCCCAAAACCCGTCCCTATTTATTTTATATTTTTGGGGATTTTTTTATTTGATTTATGTGTTGCATCATATTTTATGATTTGCATATCATACTTGATTATTTGTGTTATTTACTTAGTTAGTAATAATAATGATTAAAGGAGTTAAATGATTAAGTTGAAACTTTAAGGTCCTTGTTGAAAATATAAGTTCAGGGGTCTAATTGTTCAAAGTGAAAGTTGGGTGACCAAAAGGTAGTTTTGGGGTAAAGATATTTATAAGCAATTTTCTTTCTCTTCTTTCTCTGTGTCATTTGTTCTGCAACTTTCCTCTACGTTCAGCTTAGGGTTAGGAGAAAAGGTAAGTTCAACCCATTTCGATTTAATTCTTTTTATTTACTTACCCGTTTTAAAAACTAATTATATAAAAATGATCAGGGCGTCGAATAGGTCATTTCTAGCCGAACAAAACTTATTTCAGCGGTACTTTTTCCGGAACTAGGTAAGTTACTAATTCCCCTTTAAATGTTAAAATAGTCATATATGCTATATTTGATACTTCTACTTGTTAATTTTGTGATTTGGGTAATATTTGTTATACTTGTAATTTTGGGACAAAGGGGGTATATAGAATTGGTTTTAGCTGGGTGTTGGAATGGTTTAGAAACCAAGTTGTAACCTTAATAAAAGTTACCAAAGTTATGTAGTATATGTGTTATACTTTTGGGACGGAAGGAGTAAAAATGAACTAAGGAAGAAATCTGGGATTTGGCCCAAAATGGGAGGGGGCGCGCGCACCCTAAATAAGGAGGCGCACGCACCACATGGTTCCAAACTAGGCAAAGTGTCTGATCAAGGGAGGCGTGCGCACCCTTTTAGGTGGGGCGCGCGCACCCTTATTTGGCCAAAAATTGTGAGGTTCTGATGAAAGGGAGCGCGCGCACCCTTTTGGGTGGGGCGTGCGCACCCCCCTTGTTTTCCAGGTTTGATAGTTTGTTTAACTTGGGTATAAGAGGACAATTGTTTGTGTAGTCCTTGGGGTTGTTTAGGATCCAAACGTGAATGTGTATGACTTTTATGTCGTTGTTGAAAAAGATTGGGTTGTGACTAAATGTCCTTATTATGGACTCTTTATGAGAAATCTTTCGAGTGCATCTTATGATGTATTTGGCTTAGTTCCTTCTTGGATTAAATGCCTCGGGTTTTGTTTAGCAAGTATTCATTACTGTGCTTCTTGTGAAAAGTCCAGCTGGTCTTGTTGTGGAGTCAGCCAATGGAAGAATTATAGTGGTACATGTAAGTCCACTATAAGGTTTTCCATTGGTAGCTTTTGAGTCAGGCGGTGGAAGAATTATAGTTGCACACAAGCCAAGTTCACTATAAGGTGTCCACTGCGCCTTCTTTGTTTCCCCAGTCCAGATTGGCCTTGGATGGGATGAATTGCTCCCTTTGGTGAGTATTTGGGTTATGACTTTGTGTCATATTTCCCTCTCTGCTTACTTTGGTTCTATTGGTTATGGTTTGGTTTTCGGGATCCCGGCTTCTGCTATTTATGCTGCTCAGATGGTTTTCTCTGATGGTATTCTCAGACAGTTATGTTATTGGGTAAACCTTGGCTTGGTATCCACCGGAGTGTGGGCTATGTGGTAATTGTGATATATGAGTTGATGTTATCTTTCATGATATATGCTATATGATTACTTGTTGATATTGTTCTTTATGATTATCATATCAGCATGTAACGTAGTTGCATTTTAGTAGCTTACTGAGATTCATTCTCACCCTTATTTATTTACTGTTTTAGATAAAGGCGAGTCCAGGGGATAGGACTCTTGGCACAGGAGGACGTTGGATTGGTAAGAGTTGGGACTTGTTTTGTGAAGGTTACATTATGTAAATGTAAAACTTTTTGGGTAGAGTACCCGTACTTTCTATTGTCACACCTATTTTGGTTAATGTTGGTATATGTACATTTGTTTAAAAGTTTGTAAGCCTTCGGGCTAAGTACTTTCGTTGTGAAGGTGTTTGTAAAGTTTGTTTCAAGTTTAGATGAAGTCTTTGAACTTCAAGTGTGTTTTTGTTAAACTTTATGAAAGTACATTTCGAATTTTTTTTTTTAAAAAGTGTTTTATAACGTCTTCCACTCGTGTCCCGAGCGTGGGGCCAAGTAGGACCACGGGTCTGGGGCGCGACATCACCTGCTCATCACCTTCAAAGTATGCAAGGAGCTTGTTCCAGCATTCTTGAGCCGTGGAGCACAAGTCAATGAGTTTATATTGCTTGTCGTCCAAACCACAAGAGATAATGTGGCATGCTTTTCCATCTAGGGCAGCTGAAAGTTTGTCGTCCTCAGTCCATTCCTCTCTTGGTTTCTCGACCAAAGTTTCTTCAATCTGAACATGGGTTTCTTGTTCAGTGTCACGATCAGCATGTTGTGTCAGCGGAGTGGAGGGAATAGGTCCATAGGTGGTTGAGACTTTTAAAGGAATTATTGGACCACCTTCTATGACCTTCATCAACCGATCATCGATTGAGTTCATATACTTTATCATACGAGATTTCCAGACACCAAACTCTTTAACATTCAACAACGGTATGGTAGTGATGTTAAATGACTGCATGATTTTTTCTGCCATGGTATCGGCAAACAAGCTGCAAAGCTTGGAAATTTCTTTCAAAATTCCAAACTCTGATACCAATTGTTAGGCCCAATTGGTAGGAAAATAGGCTAGAGGGGGGGGGGTGAATAGACTTTTTAAACATTTACAAAGAAACACTTTTATAAATGCAAAGTCACTTATCAGTTTGCAAACTATTATCAGTAAGCGCAGCGAAGAAGATATGACTTGGTTTTAACTCACACAAAATCAGTGAAAAAAAGGTTTTGAGAGCTTGGTTTTAACACAAAGTGATTGCTAAAAGTTTAGTACAGTTTCAAGAGATTGGTCAATGGAAATTACAATGAGTCAGTACAAACATATGCAATCTGTCGGTGATAGAGTTCCAACCGGCAAAGATAAAGTAAGCAACAGAGACACAAAGATTTGGAGAGGTTCACAGTGTAAATACTGCTACGTCCTCTACCAAGTTTGGTCAGAACTTGGATTTGGGTTAAGAGTACTATTAGATATCTCTAGTCTATTACAAGCACGGCTTTGCCGGAAACAAAGACTAAATTTTAGAGATCACTAATGGATCGTAATACAAATCTGACCAAGTGTTTTTTAGCGGCAATTTCAAAAGAACTTACCTCACTCAGGTGGGTGTGTGAATAACTCAAACAATGTATTCCTTAAATGATCTAGTTCAGGAATACTAACATTGTTGTTGAGTTAGTGCACAAGTGTATGTCCTATTAAATGATCTAATGATTATCTGGACAGAATGTTTGAGTCTTTAATGAATACTCAAAAACATTCAACTCTCTTCAATGCTCTATTTTCACCAACCTTCTTCAATGCTCTAAGTTATCTATTTATAAGAGGAGTGAATGTCTTTAGTCTTGTAGAAGAAGGTTTACAATTTGAATATCCAGCTGGGTAGTTGAGGAGCATTAAATGCGGTATCTTTAGCATTAATGGCGAAGATATATAGTACACACATGCTTGCAAAAGTCTGATGGGTAAAGACCCCTTTGTCTCAACCGGTTACCTGCAAAAAGCAAGTAGGGACTAAGTATAGCTAAAACTAGCTATGTGTCAGACGGCGCAGTAATCATGACAGAGCAGTTTAACAACTTTCTGATAAGACAGTACAGAAAAGACAGAGACAATCAGTAAGTTGACATTGAGATAGAACAACAAAACCTGACTGTCAGTAAGGTTCAGATTGTCCTTACTGATTGTTTGAGTCATCGGCAACTTGAGTAGTAAGTTGATCGGCATGTTGAATTCTGGTCTGCTGATTGTGCTTCCTTCTGCTGGTTTGCCAAGATTGAAGAGTTGGAATACACCTGTGCTGGTCACCAAGAATCCTAAGGGTACCTTACAAAGGTTCTATTAAAAATTGGGGGATCCTAAGTGATAACTATGATTGGGATTAAGCAATTCTATGTCTTAAACATATATTTGAACAACAAGGGTTAATATAAAACGGAGAGAAGGAGAGAAACAGTGAGTAACGAGTTGTTTAAAAAAAACTGAAGGGGTTTTAGGTTTGGTAGTGAGAAGGGTTAGAGTTGAAAAAGGAAGAAGAAAGCAATCTGAGAGAAGTGTGGCCACAGCAGTGTAGATAGAAGGAGGTTTTTTTTTTCTTGCTGCTGCAAAAAATAAAGAAGAGTAAAAATAGGGTTTTGGCCGGATTTTCTTGGTTTTGGTGGTGGTGATATGGTGGCAAGGGTGGGGAAAGTTTTGCCGTGGTTGTATGGTGGTTGGTGGAAGCTTTGTGGTGGAGATAGTATGGGGCGGCTCATAGGGTTTGGTGGAGAAGTCCCTTCATGGATCATAGCTCTGATACCATGTCAAGGATTAGAGAAAGAGATAGTTGGAGCCAATCATAAATGGAGAGAGATAATTGATATGAGAGACTCAAATAATATTGTATGAGTGACTCAAGTATTATTCATACTAGCAATACATATTTATAGGAGTACATAGAGAGTTCTAGAGTCCTAATCTAATTAGGAATACTAATACAATAAGGAAACTAATGTTCTAGAATAATCTAACTTGGTGTACAAGATACAATCTCTATGTTTGGTAATTACAATATGTGCTAGGAATATATAATATTCCTTAACAGATATATACATGATCACAATTAATATATTCTTCAAAATCATTAATAATAAATTTAGTAAACAAACTGTTATAGTCATACTTCTCAGTAAGATATGCATCAAACTCTATCTGTTTAATCATATAATTTAAGTATTCTATGTTATTATATTAATTACCATAAACAATCCAAGATGCCATGGTTTTTGTTTGAGGGAATTACCTTGATAGGTTTTGTGGAGATAAGTGGGTTAAGGCGTCGAGCCTCCTTGCCACCAGTTGCAGTAACTGGCCCGCGGATTGCTTCTCGGTCATTGTGGTCAAGCTCTTTCACTTAGACTGAATATGGAGATATTCATAAGAAAACTTATTTCTTATTCAAATTCTGCTCCCCTTTTACAATCTACAAAGCCCCTTTCTTATAGGTGGAGGGCGGACTTCAAACTAATTTCAATAAAACTTAGAAACATAGAGTGGACACATAGGTCCGACAATAATAAAGAAAAAAAAGTGGACACGCATGTCCAAAAAAAAAATGGGTGCGCAAACCCTTTTACATTATGAATATATAGCCGACGCTAAAGGACAAGCTTGTTTTTTCTTTGGCATTTTTTCAGCCGACGCTTTAAGACAAGAGAGTTCTACATTTCTTCTGCAAAGAGTGAGTTAGGGAGATTGATTCCTCATCTCTTGTTTTTCGTCCTTCTTGACTTTTGTTTATGCAGTAAATGCATTTGTGGTCCATAGGTGCAACATCACACCATTGTCTTTTTGTAGCTTCGGAGATTTTCAATTCTCCATCTAAGAATCTTGCTTCATTTGTTATAAGTTTTTCTAATTCTTGAGTGGTAATCACATTAGGAAAATTTGATATTACTATAACTTTGTCACTATAATAATTTAATATCTTCTTGCTGTCTGAGAAAATCTCTGTGTATTTCTTGTAGACGTTTCGGAGTCTTGATACCCTTAATGTATGTAGAAGATTGATGATGTCTTCTGTCATTTTCCTGGATTGAGGTTGTTCAAACTTGATGTCTATTTTTGAGAGTCCTACTTCGATCTAATGTTATGGCAGGAAATATTCTTCTTCGTTCCAGTCAAGTAGGGAACTGGTGAATTTCACATAAATGTTTCTGACGCAATCTCCACTGACTTTTGTTCGGAAGTTCTTTATTGCATTAAAAATTGGTTTTGGTAGTAACCTTAATTCATTTAAATTATTGCTAGGGTAAACCATAGCTAATAATCCACAGTCAAAGACATCTTTAATTATTTCAGGACTAGCTTTATCAAAGAAAGCATATAAAGAGATGTTCTTTTTATCAATAGTGAAAAAACATTGTTTTGTATCTTCATCAGAGGCCTCTGCCATATTAAAATAATGGAAGAATCTTTCTTTATTTATTGAAGTGGTTTCATCATTCAAGACTAATTTTGATCTATTGATCATGTTTCTTATTGTCTCTGGAATAGAAGATCTTGGTTCGGGAATTTTTGGTTGGGACATAATTGGTCTAGCTTTTAGAGGTGTTGGATCTAAAGCTTTTATTTCAGATTCTATCTGTAGTTGAAACATTCTAGCAAAACTTGGTTCACTATCTTTTATTTCTTTAAAATCCCAAATAAGGAATCTCATGCTTATGATATCATGATTCTTAATTACCTTATTACTTAGTTCTAATAAATGGTTTAGATAGTCAAGCTTCTTTAACTTAATCACCTTGCCATCTTTCCATAAACTCCAAGGGAGTTCTTCTTCTCTAATATTCTCCATATCTTTCATAAAATCTTTGTAATAATTTAAGATAGTTTCTTGCTATTCGCTTTTGGTTGATATATACATGATCACAATTAATATATTCTTCAAAATCATTAATAATAAATTTAGTAAACAAACTATTATAGCCATACTTCTCAGTAAGATATGCATCAAACTCTATCTGTTTAATCATATAATTTAAGTATTCTATGTTATTATATTCATTACCATAAACAATCCAAGATGCCATAGTTTTTGTTTGAGGGAATTACCTTGATAGGTTTTGTGGAGATAAGTGGGTTAAGGCGTCGAGCCTCCTTGCCACCAGTTGCAGTAACTGGCCCACGGATTGCTTCTCGGTCTTTGTGGTCAAGCTCTTTCACTTATACTGAATATGGAGATATTCATAAGAAAACTTGTTTCTTATTCAAATTCTGCTCCTCTTTTACAATCTACAAAGCCCCCTTCTTATAGGTGGAGGGCGGAATTCAAACTAATTTCAATAAAACTTAGAAGCATAGAGTGGACACGTAGGTCCGACAATAATAAAGAAAAAAACAAAGTGGACACGCATGTCCAAAAGAAAAATCTGGGTGCGCAGACCCTTTTACATTATGAATATTTAGCCGACGCTAAAGGACAGGCTTCTTTTTTCTTTGGAATCTTTTCAGCCGACGCTTTAAGACAAGAGAGTTCTACATTTCTTCTGCAAAGAGTGAGTTAGTGGAGATTGATTCCTCATATCTTGTTTTTCGTCCTTCTTGAATTTTGTTGATGCAGTAAATGCATTTGTGGTCCATTGGTGCAACATCACAACATTGTCTTTTTGTAGCTTCGGAGATTTTCAATTCTCCATCTAAGAATCTTGCTTCATTTGTTGCAAGTTTTTCTAATTCTTGAGTGGTAATCACATTAGGAAAATTTGATATTACTATAACTTTGTCACTATAATAATTTAATTTCTTCTTGCTGTCTGAGAAAATCTCTGTGTATTTCTTGTAGACGTTTCGGAATCTTGATACCCTTAATGTATGTAGAAGATTGATGATGTCTTCTGTCATTTTTCTGGCTTGAGGTTGTTCAAACTTGATGTCTATTTTTGAGAGTCCTACTTCGATCCAATGATATGGCAGGAAATATTCTTCTTCGTTCCAGTCAAGTAGGGAACCGGTGAATTTCACATAAATGTTTCTGACGCCATCTCCAATGACTTTTGTTCGGAAGTTCTTTATTGCATTCAAAATTGGTTTTGGTAGTAACCTTAATTCATTTAAATTATTGCTAGGGTAAACCATAGCTAATAATCCACAGTCAAAGACATCTTTAATTATTTCAGGACTAGTTTTATCAAAGAAAGCATATAAAGAGATGTTCTTTTTATCAATAGTGAAAACACATTGTTTGCATCTTCATCAGAGGCCTCTGCCATATTAAAATAATGGAAGAATCTTTCTTTATTTGTTGAAGTGGTTTTCATCATTCAAGACTAATTTTGATCTATTGATCATGTTTCTTATTGTCTCTTGAATAGTAGATCTTGGTTCAGGAATTTTTGGTTTGGACATAATTGGTCTAACTTTTAGAGCTGTTGGAGATTGTGCTATTTGGCTATAGGTTTTTTGATCATTTAGACTTTGGGTTCTTTTGTAGGCAAATAAGGCCTTTTGGGCTTCTTCATGGTCATTAAAAGACTGATGATGATTATTCCTAATTAAGGGTGCTATCTTAGCCCATTCGGTATAGATACCTTGGTTAGGACCTGAATAAAGGACATAGTATTTAGAGATTCGTTTGGTTTGGGGAGATAATGAAATTTCTTGAGTATTCTGATTTCCCGAAGACTGAGTCGGGTTTCCTTTTTTGGAAAATACCTTCAAGAGGTGTAATTATGCTCTTATTATGAGCTACACTAATCCCTATAGAGGATTTTGAGGTTACCACCTCTTGCTTATTGCCGTTGCAATCACCCTTATAGTGGGCAGTATTATCCTCGTTGTCTATAGAGGAAGTTACACTCTTTGGAGTTAACTCTCCTTCTTTCATCTTTCCATGAGTTCTTTCAAGCTTTCTGAGGAGTGTTTCTCTTTCAAGTACTTCTCCTTTTAACTGGAGAATCTGATCTTGTAGATCTTCCTTGCTGCTCATTTTATACCTGAAAATTCTCTTGACATAAGATCAGCGAGTACGTTTTTATTTCCTGGAATATGTTCTATTACAAAAACATAGTAATTTAGCCATTGCTGCCATCTAACTAGTCTGGCTTGTTTATAATCTCCTCTAATAGTTGTTTTGATAAAGTAAGAGACATTTTTATTATCAATTCTTACTAAAAAATTATAGGGTAATAAATAAACTTTAAAAGCTTTAATAGTTTTTATTAAGGAAATAATTTCTTTTTCATTACTATGATATCTAGTTTCTGCTGGCTTGAATGTTCCAGAAGAATATCTACATATCATTTCTTTTTCTTCTAGGGTTTTTACTTTTAATATTCCTCCCCAGTGTAGTTCTGATGCATCGCATTCTATAATAGGATAATCTTCTGGTCCAGGATTGTAAAGATCCAGGAGGGTCTTAACTTGATTCTTAATTTTTCTAACAGCTTCAGTGTCTTGATCAGTCCATAACCATTTTACTTCCTTCTTTAATTTACTTTGTAAGGGATGCCTTAAATTTTCTATTCGTGGGTAATATCCTGAAATATAGTTAAGTAATCCTAGAAATCTTTCTACAGTTTCCTGTCTTGTAATTTATCTGGGAATTCACTAATGTGCATTCCTATATGTTGTTGTAAAATTAGCTTTCCTCAATCAATAGTGAGACCTAAAAAGTTAATTTGTGTTTTACATAACTGTGTTTTATTCTTACTTAGGATAATTCCATAATCTAAGCATCTATTTAAAACATTACTAACGTGTTTATAATGTTCTTTTTCTGTTTCGGAGAAAACAATTATATCATCTACATAGACTGCACAATATTGTGAGAAATCATTAGATAGACTTTCATCCATATGCCTTTGGAAGATAGAAGGTGATTGTTTTAATCCGAAAGGCATAACTATCCATTCGTAGTGTCCTTGTGGACATGTGAATGTCGTTAACTCAATAGAGTCTTTTTCTAATTTTACCTGCCAAAAACCAGATTTGCAGTCAAAGTTGCTATAATAATTCCCCCCCCCCCCAATTCGTTGAAGTAATTGTTCTTTATTGGGTAAAAGATATCCATCTCCTTTGGTGTGGTCATTTAACATTTTATAGTTAACCACCATTCTTTTCTTTCCTCGATTTTGTTCCGAATGTTTATTTACCATAAAGGCTGGTGAGAAATGTGGACTCCTAGTTTTTCTAATTACTTTTAAATCTAAGAGTTCTTTTATTTGTTTATCAAATTCTTCTCTATCTTGTGGAGAGTATTGCATTGGTTTTGATTTAATGATTTTAGCGGGATCTAGTAATTCTATTTTAGCTGTAAATCTTCCTTTATTAATTCTTTCATCTAAAGGATGTTCAGAACATACTTCTTCTAATATTGTTTCTATGTGTTGCAATGAGTGCAAAGTGTTGTTGAGTTCATACTCCTCCTCCCCTTGAAAAGAGTTGAAAAAGTCATAACTATCAGTATCATTGATAGGGGTGACATTTTCAGGATTTGGTGTGGGTAAGGTTGTTCCTAGTATTTTGCTTGCTAAAAATCCCTCTTGGCCATGAAAATAGGCTTTACTTATTTTCTTGATACTAATTGTTGTTTCATTTTTATGAAAAGTAATTGTATCTTTGTACTGAGCAAAAGGCTCGTATAGTCTACAGAAGTTGTTACCAAGGGTAATATCTCCCATTGTTTCTACTTGATATAGAGTCGGGATGACAAAAGTCACCCCACTAATTTGAACTTGTATTTGTTCTGCTACTTTATCCATAATCATGACTTCATCATTGGCTATTCTATCTCTAATAGGGTTTTTTGCTAAAACCCAAAATTCTTTTGGTATAACTAGTTTACTGGCAGTGCACATACTTGCTCCAGGATCTACGTACATATCTAAGGAATAGTTTTTGTATCCTTTGAAATAAAAATGTCCTTTGATGTAAATACTATTTGGGTAAGTTTTACTAAGGGACATGATATTTTCATTGGTGTTATCTAGAATACAATTTTGGTCTGTTTCCCACATTGTATTTTTCGTATTTTCTTCTTCCCAAAGGATTTCTTCTTTCAAAAGATTATTCTGAATCCGTTGAATCAGATTCATCCTCTGAAGTAAGTTCCCACACTTATTCTTCTTCTTCTTCGCTTATTTCTTCATCGCTAAATATTGGTTCTAATTCAATTCTTTGTAATTCTTCAAGGATTTTATTATATCCTGAGGTTTTGTTTGTGCAATCTCTGGCAAAATGTCCAGTTTCGTTGGATATCCAGCATCTACATGTTGATTTTCCTTGAGGACAAAACTTTTGTTTGTTCTCAATCTAAGGATCATTATGGGATTGGGGTTTTTTCTCCAAGTCTTTCTTTTGGTACCTATTAGGTCTTCTAAAAAACTTTTTGTAAGGCCTTTTACTCCTATATTGTCTGTTCCATTTTTTAGGTTTTTTCAATCTGTATTTTCTTTTAACCTTTTTGTACGCGGTTTTTCATTTTGCTGGCTAACAACCATACATTTTGTCAGGACTAGGAAAGTCTGTACAACATTTGTTAAAAGTCTTTTTCATGGCTTTTTTAATTTGTAAATCCTTACAATGTTTTTCCATGAAGTTAGTAATGAGGAGGTTAGCATATGCTAAGCTATTTTTAAGGACATCTCCAGAATTTTGATATTCTTTGAGAACATTTTCTCCTGCAAAAGGGATTTTCATTGTGAAGGTTTCTACATAGTTTCCCTATTCATTGATAGGTATTTGCATAAGGTGTTTTTCATAATCACAGAAAAAACTTTCTAAACTGCAAAGATCACATATTTGCAATGTTTCTAATCTTATTCTGGCTAAAGCAACTTTCTTTAACCTTTATTCTATTCCTTGGTTAAGATAATTTTTTCCTATGATTCTCCATTAAAAGTAGCACTCCTAGATAGAAGAATAATAAATCCTAATGAAGCCATCTTCGGAGGAATACAAGGGAATTTAGCTTATGGTAAAATAATGTTTACCTGTAATCCCAATATAGGAGTCTCTTTAAAAGACAAGGAAATAAATAAAATATTATGCGCTGCACATAAATTCGAAAGAAATGATCTCATGAACAAAGGAAACCATCCTTACACTGTAACCTATAAATTAGGCTACACCCTGTCAAACTCACACCATAGCTTGGAATTCAAATTAAAAGATAAAGTAGACATTGGCAATCTTTTCAAGAAAATTGGGAAAAATCAACCATACCACCTAGGGAATTAACTCCTTTGTTGGATACCTGGACAATGAATTTAAGGGATAATAATATAAGATTATTGGGACAAGCGTCTAGTATAATTATCCAAGATGAACAAGAGGAAGAGCCAGAGCCCAGTAAAAGGTCTTTTTCTAGAGTCTTTAGTCGTAAATACAGATGATTTATATGCTGTCTCTAGACGAATAAATATGGCAGAAAATCAGCTTGATGTCTGATTATAAAGAATATCCCCACATATATTATAAGAAAAAATATATAGGACTACAGATACAAATGTATCTAGAGGAAATCCAGATTATCTTTTTACAAGCGAAAAGGGTATTGATGGATGTACTAAACAATTAAATAACATAAATGCAGTTACAGGAAACATACATATTATGTGCAATTTCATATGTAAAACCCTAGGAATAAAAACATCTTTTTATAGAGATCACCCAGAAGACAATAATAACGATGAACTATTGTCCAGATTGAATGAAAAAGTTAAGCTTGATACTACATCTTTCGAAACTAGAATAAAAACTCTAGAAAAACAAATAGAGAATCTAGAAAAGAAAATTATTTCTATAGACAAAGAAACAATTAACAAAATCCTAGAGATTGTCAAGAAAATAGATGATAAAGTCTAGATTGAACAACCAGGAAAAATAGATAAAGTTTATAATGAAATGATCCGAATGGAAGACCGTTTCAAAAAACTTGAAGACAGTCAACAAAGACAATTTAAAGAACATATTGAAAAAGCTGCAACTTCTATTATTGCAGAAATTAATAAAAAAAATAGACCAATGCGAATGTAGCAAAAAAATAATAGGATATCTTAGAAAAGACCAAGGAAAAATAAAAGTGGAAGAAGAAGAGGACGTTTCTTCTCCCATATTAAAACAAAAATGTAGCTTAGGATGGCATCCAGAAAATTTAAAGATAGAGGATACTCCTTTCTACAAAAAGAAATGATTAAGAAAAAAATTGGAAAATTTCTTTGAAACCACTTACAGCTCCGAACATATGGATCATGTAACCCAAATGTTGAGCCTCACAGATATAGAAATAGAATGTCTAGGAGAATAAAAGCTCCAGGCCATAATAGAAGGGACTACTGAAAATTATAAAGTAGGAATTGATGAAAAAAATGCCAGAAAGCTCTGCTGAAGGAGAAAATAAACCCAAAAGGCATAAGAATACTTTTAAGGGAGGAGACTACCAAGGATACCATGGCGGAATCAATAATCAAAGATACAATAGGTACAATATTCCAGAAGAATACCAACCTACTAAGAAAATAGGACTAAGTAACATTAGCCTAAATTTAGACTGTACGACAAATAGAGAACAACTCATAGAAGAATGGGATAATGAAATGAGACTGATAATCAAGACTGATGGCAATCTCATAAATGACTTTGATCTAATATATACCCTAGACAAAAGTAAAACATCTGGAAACATTGCAAATATGTGATCTTTGCAGTTTAGAGAGTTTTTCTGTGATTATGAAAAACACCTTATGCAAATACCTATCAATGAATGGGGAAAATATGTAGAAACCTTCATAATGAAAATCCCTTTTGCAGGGGAAAATATTCTCACAGAATATCAAAATTCTGGAGATGTCCTTAAAAATAACTTAGCATATGCTAAACTCCTCATCACTAACTTCATGGAAAAACATTGTAAGGATTTACAAATTAAAAAAGCCATGAAAAAGACTTTTAACAAATGTTGTACAGACTTTCCTAGTCCTGACACAATGTATGGTTGTACGCCAGCAAAATGGAAAACCACGTACGAAAAGGTTAAAAGAAAATACAGATTGAAAAAACCTAAAAAATAAAACAGACAATATAGGAGTAAAAGGCCTTACAAAAAGTTTTTTAGAAGACATAATAGGTACCAAAAGAAAGACTTGGAGAAAAAACCCCAATCCCATAATGATCCTAAAATTGAGAACAAACAAAATTTTTGTCCTCAAGGAAAATCAACATGTAGATGCTGGATATGCAACGAAACTGGACATTTTGCCAGAGATTGCACAAACAAAACCTCAGGATATAATAAAATCCTTGAAGAATTACAAAGAATTGAATTAGAACCAATATTTAGCGATGAAGAAATAAGCGAAGAAGAAGAAGTGTGGGAACTTACTTCAGAGGATGAATCTGATTCAACAGATTCAGAATAATCTTTTGAAAGAAGAAATCCTTTGGGAAGAAGAAAATACAAAAAATACAATGTGGGAAACAGAACAAATTGTATTCTAAATAACACCAATGAAAATATCATGTCCCTTAGTAAAACTAACCCATATAGTATTTACATCAAAGGACATTTTTATTTCAAAGGATACAAAAAATATTCCTTAGATATGTACGTAGATACTGGAGCAAGTATGTGCACTGCAAATAAACTAGTTATACCAAAAGAATTTTGGGTTTTAGCCAAAAACCCTATTAGAGCTAGAATAGCCAATGATGAAGTCATGATTATGGATAAAGTAGCAGAACAAATACAAGTTCAAATTAGTGGGGTGACTTTTGTCATCCCGACTCTTTATCAAGTAGAAACAATGGGAGATATTACCCTTGGTAACAACTTCTATAGACTATACGAGCCTTTTGCTCAGTACAAAGATACAATTACTTTTCATAAAAATGAAACATCAATTAGTATCAAGAAAATAAGTAAAGCCTATTTTCATGGCCAAGAGGGATTTTTAGCAAGCCAAATACTAGGAACAACCTTACCCACACCAAATCCTGAAAATGTCACCCCTATCAATGATACTGATAGTTATGACTTTTTCAACTCTTTTCAAGGGGAGGAAGAGTGTGAACTCAACAACACTTTGCACTCATTGAAACACATAGAAACAATATTAGAAGAAGTATGTTCTGAACATCCTTTAGATGAAAGAATTAATAAAGGAAGATTTACAGCTAAAATAGAATTACTAGATCCCGCTAAAATCATTAAATCAAAACCAATGCAATACTCTCCACAAGATAGAGAAGAATTTGATAAACAGATAAAAGAACTCTTAGATTTAAAAGTAATTAGAAAAACTAGGAGTCCACATTTCTCACCAGCCTTTATGGTAAATAAACATTCGGAACAAAAACGAGGAAAGAAAAGAATGGTGGTTAACTATAAAATGTTAAATGACCACACCAAAGGAGATGGATATCTTTTACCCAATAAAGAACAATTACTTCAACGAATTGGGGGGGGGGGGAATTATTATAGCAGCTTTGACTGCAAATCTGGTTTTTGGCAGGTAGAATTAGAAAAAGACTCTATTGAGTTAACGACATTCACATGTTCACAAGGACACTACGAATGGATAGTTATGCCTTTCGGATTAAAACAAGCACCTTCTATCTTCCAAAGGCGTATGGATGAAAGTCTATCTAATGATTTCTCACAATATTGTGCAGTCTATGTAGATGATATAATCGTTTTCTCTGAAACAGAAAAAGAACATTATAAACACGTTACTAATGTTTTAAATAGATGCTTAGATTATGGAATTATCCTAAGTAAGAAAAAAGCACAGTTATGTAAAACACAAATTAACTTTTTAGGTCTCACTATTGATCGAGGAAAGCTAATTTTACAACAACATATAGGAATGCACATTAGTGAATTCCCAGATAAATTACAAGACATGAAAACTGTAGAAAGATTTCTAGGATTACTTAACTATATTTCTGGATATTACCCACGAATAGCAAATTTAAGGCATCCCTTACAAATTAAATTAAAGAAGGAAATAAAATGGCCATGGACTGATCAAGACACTGAAGCTGTTAGAAAAATTAAGAATCAAGTTAAGACCCTCCCGGATCTT
Source organism: Campanula takesimana (assembly GCA_026119855.1). NCBI lineage: Eukaryota > Viridiplantae > Streptophyta > Magnoliopsida > Asterales > Campanulaceae > Campanula > Campanula takesimana. The sequence continues at coordinate 1,938,987 of JAOWBW010000015.1, read as the reverse complement.
TACAATCCTGGACCAGAAGATTATCCTATTATAGAATGCGATGCATCAGAACTACACTGGGGAGGAATATTAAAAGTAAAAACCCCAGAAGATAAAGAAATGATATGTAGATATTCTTCTGGAACATTCAAGCCAGCAGAAACTAGATATCATAGTAATGAAAAAGAAATTCTTTCCTTAATAAAAACTATTAAAGCTTTTAAAGTTTATTTATTACCCTATAATTTTTTAGTAAGAACTTATAATAAAAATGTCTCTTACTTTATCAAAACAACTATTAGAGGAGATTATAAACAAGCCAGACTAGTTAGATGGCAGCAACGGCTAAATTACTATGATTTTGACATAGAACATATTCCTGGAAATAAAAACGTACTCGCTGATCTTATGTCAAGAGAATTTTCAGGTATAAAATGAGTAGCAAGGAAGATCTAGAAGATCAGATTCTCCAGTTAAAAGGAGAAATACTTGAAAGAGAAACACTCCTCAGAAAGCTTGAAAGAACTCATGGAAATATGAAAGAAGGAGAGTTAACTCCAAAGAATGTAACTTCCTCTATAGACGAGGATAATACTGCCCACTATAAGGGTGATTGCAACGGCAATAAGCTAGAGGTGGTAACCTCAAAATCCTCTATAGGGATTAGTGTAGCTCATAATAAGAGCATAATTACACCTCTTGAAGGTATTTTCCAAAAAAGGACACCTGACTCAGTCTACGGGAAAGCAGACTACTCAAGAAATTTCATTATCTCCCCAAACCAAACGAATATCTAAATACTATGTCCTTTATTCAGGTCCTAACCAAGGTATCTATACCGAATGGGCCAAGATAGCACCCTTAATTAGGAATAATCATCATCAGTCTTTTAATGACCATGAAGAAGCCCAAAAAGACTTATTTACCTACAAAAGAACCCAAAGTCTAAATGATCAAAAAAACCTATAGCCAAATAGAACAATCTCCAACACCTCTAAAAGTTAGACCAATTATGTCCCAACCAAAAATTCCTGAACCAAGATCTACTATTCCAGAGACAATAAGAAACAGGATCAATAGATCAAAATTAGTCTTGAATGATGAAACCACTTCAATAAATAAAGAAAGATTCTTCCATTATTTTAATATGGCAGAGGCCTCTGATGAAGATACAAACAATGTTTTTTCACTATTGATAAAAAAAACATCTCTTTATATGCTTTCTTTGATAAAGCTAGTCCTGAAATAATTAAAGATGTCTTTGACTGTGGATTATTAGCTATGGTTTACCCTAGCAATAATTTAAATGAATTAAGGTTACTACCAAAACCAATTTTTAATGCAATAAAGAACTTCCGAACAAAAGTCATTGGAGATGGCGTCAGAAACATTTATGTGAAATTCACCAGTTCCCTACTTGACTGGAACGAAGAAGAATATTTCCTGCCATATCATTGGATCGAAGTAGGACTCTCAAAAATATACATCAAGTTTGAACAACCTCAAGCCAGGAAAATGACAGAAGACATCATCAATCTTCTACATACATTAAGGGTATCAAGACTCCAAAACATCTACAAGAAATACACAGATATTTTCTCAGACAGCAAGAAGAAATTAAATTATTATAGTGACAAAGTTATAGTATATCAAATTTTCCTAATGTGATTACCACTCAAGAATTAGAAAAACTTGCAACAAATGAAGCAAGATTCTTAGATGGAGAATTGAATAGATAGAGTTTGATGCATATCTTACTGAGAAGTATGGCTATAACAGTTTGTTTACTAAATTTATTATTAATGATTTTGAAGAATATATTAATTGTGATCATGTATATATCAACCAAAAGCGAATAGCAAGAAACTATCTTAAATTATTACAAAGATTTTATGAAAGATATGGAGAATATTAGAGAAGAAGAACTCCCTTGGAGTTTATGGAAAGATGGCAACGTGATTAAGTTAAAGAATCTTGACTATCTAAACCATTTATTAGAACTAAGTAATAAGGTAATTAAGAATCATGATATCATAAGCATGAGATTCCTTATTTGAGATTTTAAAGAAATAAAAGATAGTGAACCAAGATTTTCTAGAATGTTTCAACTACAGATAGAATCTGAAATAAATGCTTTAGAGCGTATCCTAAAACTTAAACGCATAGATCATGAAGAAGAAATGATTGTTCTGTCTGACTAGAAAAAGATAACTCAAACGTAACATACATAAGATGAACAAAGTATATTGGCTGAAACCATTAAACTTTCTATCTAACGTTTTTTTATACGGTCTTACACACTTCATATTGAAGTACTGAAAAAATTTATGGTCTAACGGAAGCCACGTACCTGTTATTCTTTTATGGAATAAACTTAGTCAAACATACTATTAAAAAAAGTCAATATTACTGTTCACAATAGTACTTATTAGTCTCGTGCGAGATAGCAAAAAAAAAACTGGTATCAGAGCATGTACCCTCACCGGTATATGTTGTGATCCATGACAAAAATGGAGATTAATAGAGTTAAAATTCGGTCCAAAATACGTTTATCCCCCAAAGTATCCACGTAATCTCACTTTGCGCCCCAAACCGAATTTTCTCCTTGAGTAACACTTTAATTTGCCTTTGATCCCACTTTGACCTAACGGAGTTAGAAATTTAACGAGAAATAGTCATGTGCATGCCATGTGCGGGGTATTTTGGTCATTTTTTGTTTTAACTTCTAATTAACCTTTAATTTATTATTCTTTTCAATATTAAATTTTATTATTGTAATAAAATAATAAAAATTACTAAAATAATAAATTTATTTCATCTAAAACAATAAACTAACCAAAAAAAAAGAAAAAGAAAGAAACAAAAAGAAAAGAAAAGAAAAGAAAAGAAAAGGAAAAAAGAACAAGAGAACCCACCCTCACTCCCAGATTCGTCCCCTTCCCCCTCCATTTCACCCAAGATTTCATCCCTCTTCTTCTTCCTCCATATCCACCATCTTCTTTTTTCATCTTCGCTAACACCGACCACCAACCCACCCTCACAGTCGCCGCTCATCTTTCCATCACCACCTGTAGGTACCCCGGCCCGGGCCCCTCACAGGAAAAGGATGATTTTTTGAAGGAGTCGCCACCCACGTTTTAGAGGAACGTGAGAAAACCTTTTAAGTTGGAAATGTGTTTGATTTACGAAAACAGAGATTCCTTTTGAGAGTTCGGGGGTTAGGTTACGAGATGGGAAGTACTTAAACACCCATCACGCCCGACTAACGTCGGTCTTGATTGTTCAAAGTTTACATTATAAAAATTGTGTTCTTCCTATTAATATCAAATTTAGAGGGGTTTTAAAATAGGTTGAAATGTAGGGAGATGAACCCTAGACCAACTTCAATGAAGATGAAGTGATCGTTCGGAGTTATGTCCCAAATTTGGTTTGGGTTTGATTGCACTTTTGATCAAAAGAAAAGATAAGAAAAGATGAATTAGAAGAAAGTGAAGAAGGCAAGAAAATACCTATATTTGGAAGACAAGTTCTTGAGACTCCTTGAGAATGATCCTTATTGGAAGGATTGTTGGATGTTAAAAGTTGGTGATCCAAAGTTCATGCAAGTTTTGTAATGAGAAATTGGTGATTTTTTAGGTGTGAAAATGGTGATCAAAGTCCATCCCTTCCAATGGTAGATTGGAGGGGTTTTTATAGTTGTAAAGGGTTGTTTTTTGGTGCCAAAACTGAGCTGCCAAGAACCATTTCCCAGGCAAAATCTAGTAACATGGGTAAGGGAGAGATTCAAGGCCAGAAATCTGTAACTGACACGCCCAGAGGCACGCGCTTCCCACCTTGGCGGCGGAAGGCGCGCGCTTCTGGCTACAAAGGCCGGAGGCGCCCGACTCAGAGAAGGCATTTTTGACAGAAAGGACTAGAAAGTTTGCATTGTTATTCAGTTTAGTCCCTGATCTTAATAGAGTCAGTCAGGAACTTAACCGAAGTAACGGAAACTAACGGAAAACATATAAAATATAGAGAAACACAAGATCAAATGTGCAATCGGGGTGAGCGGTCCAAGGTGGGGTGTCTACATAGCCCCTCGGCGGCGTGGATTGCGTAGCAAAATGCGCCGACGAAAGAAAGACATCCGCCTAGGACATCACCAAGAAAAGGAAAAAGAAAAAAGCAAAGACTCGATAAAAGCGGTAATTGAAAGTTTCAAGGGATAGAGGTGCGCCCCCTGTGTGAGCGGCTTTGCTGAGAGATAAAGGTGCGCTCCCTGTGTGAGCGGATTTGCCAATAGCGGGATCCATTTGCTGGAGGCGGGATCCGTTTGCTGGTGCGGGATCCGTTTGCTGGAAGCGGGATCCATTTGCTGATGCGGGATCCGTTTGCTGAAGTGGGATCCATTTACTGGAGGCAGGATCCGTTTGCTGGTGCGGGATCCGTTTGCTAATATGGGATCCATTTGCTGAAGCGGGATCTGTTTGCTGAAGCGGGATCCGTTTGCTGAAAGCGGGATCCGTTTGCTGATGCGGGATCCGTTTGCTGAAGGTGGGAACCGAGGCTCCGTTTGCCTATTTGTGATATTGTTGTGTTGCTTGATGGAAAGGTGGTGATTTTGCGGCTCACCATGGACCGAGTTGTTGTCATTGAACCGTAATTGTTTGACTCTGTAGGATGCAGGCGTAGTTGACGGCGGATCACTTTCTGCTGGGGATGAAGTGCGTTGAGTTGCAGATGCTGTTGACCTTGTGGTGGTACCTGTTAAGTGTGCTTTGCGGGTATATGTGCTTGTGACATGTATGAGATGTGAAATGGCAGTTATGAGAGAAATTGTGCTTGTGGTGTGATGTGATTTTGAAGCACTTTTGCATGAGGGAGAAGTAAAGTAATTTTGTGTGTGAAGTGATTTTTGAAAGCAGAGATTTGCTTGAGAGAGATGAATGATGTCCATACCTTCACTTACCATTGCCGTTGGATGGATTCGTGATGTTGTGGTAGATGCTTTGGCAGAGAGTGTCGCTGCCTTTGATGATGAATTCGTTTTTGATGGAGTGTCGGTGGGACAGTATTTCGGATGATGGGTTGGTCGTTCCAAAAGGCTGTCTATGTATCCCTTGGAAGGAATCAGACCAGCGTAGTTCAAGGATGCTGGGGAAGAATGCTAGGAGCAAAGAAAAATGAAACACATACTTTTGCGTAAGTAAGGGGACAAGGAAAAAGTTTTTTTTTTTTTTAAGGGAAGGAAAAGAGTATGCACACATGTGAGAAAAAGATTTTTTTTTTTTTAGTTCATGGGTGAACCATTTTGACCATTGTGTGTTTGTAATGCCAACCCAAGATCAAGTCATGTTCGACCGAAGTCCAGATTGCCTTGATTGAATTCTGTCGTCGTTGCCGTTGTGTCCAACGAATAGTGATTTCTAGCCCCAAGAGATGTGTCAGTTATGGGGCTCCAAAAGACATTCGATGCCGAGATAAGGGGTTGCTGATTGTAAAGCCCCTAGAATGCCTTTGATGCCAAACTATGAGAGACTTGCATAGCCCTAAGATGAATCGACTCTTGACCTTTTCAAATAAATCGCCTTTTGATGTTGACGTGAGCAAGCTCCAAGAGAAGATCATTGATACCAAGCTTCGAGAGATTACTAAGCCCCAAGTGTCGTGGGCTTGTTGTTTGCGAGCTTGTAGATGGCGGGATGTGAAGACCTTTCAGTGTGAAGCCCCAACTTATCTTGGCATTGTATTGAGAGCAGATGCACCATTGGGTAGAACTCATGAAAGTGATATTCCTCTTGTTTGGAGATGAATGGCCCTTTTTTTGTGGTTGGTACCCAAGTGGCGGAGGGTAGAACTCATGAAAGTGATAGGGTTTTGACATGATAAAGTCTCAAACGGTACGTTTGCTTGAGTCTTCTTGAGTCGAACTAATAACGGATCTTCGGATGCAGCCTGTGCTTTTGGTCTTGGAGAAGGGGGTGCAGTACTTGCAGAAACATTGGGATTGGTCGAGGCATTTCCCGCTATAACCCAGTCACGTGAGTTTAGCTTTTTCCTTTTCTCTAAGACTTCCTTCATAATCTCGCTGAAAGTTCTAACAAAAATTATCTAATTCATTCATAACATTGGAGCCCTTATTCAAAGTCATGGGAGATGGTGATGTTGTTGTGGAAGATAAGGCCTTGGCGTGATAAAATCTCAAACGGTATGTTTGCTTGAGTCTTCTTGAGTTGAACTAATAACGGATATTTGGGTGCAGCATGTTCTTTTGATCTTGGAGAAGGGGGTGCAGTACTTGCAGAAACATTGGGATTGGCCGTAACTCTGGTCGAGTTATCAAATTGGCATTTCCTTGAATCCTTTTCCTTTTCTCTAAGACTTCCTTCATGATCTCGTTGTAATTTCTAACAAAAATCATCAAATTCATTCATAACATCGGAGCCCTCATTTAAAACCAAGAGACCTTTGACTTGAGGTGTTGGGAGACCCTTGAAGCTTGATCTCTTTCATATAAGACTTCTCCACATTGCATTGCTTGAGTATTGTTGTCCCAAAAGACTGTCGGTTGCGAAGCCCCAATATTGCCCTTTGCTTGTATCACTGTAATGCCGTAGCCCAAAATATTGTAGATTGCGAAGCCCCTTGATACCTTCGGTGCCGAATTAAGGAAGCTTCCAATGTTGCACATGACTCGGCTGGGGACACTGAAGTGAATTTCTTCTTGCCGAGGGAGCCTTTAAAACTTGATCGTAGCCCTTAGAGTGACACCATCGATTAGGAGTGGAATGAGAAGGGCCTATCCTTGATCGGGGGAACAAGTATGAGTATACATGACAAGAAGGTGCTTCTCGACATTCCTTTTGAGAGACTTTGAGGATAGTCTCACACATCTTTCTTGAGCGTGGCCCTAGGGCTCATTAACTATCAAATGAAGCAAGAGAAATTTTCTTTCTCGAGTCACATAGCCCCTAGGGTGTCATCATTTGTTGAGCAAAGAAAGAGAATTGTCCTCGTGTGGGGGAAAAAACATAAGAGGACGTGGCAAGAGCTACCATATTTCTTGGGAGTCCTTCGGCATACTTTAGAGGTACATGCTTGTAGAAGCTTGAATTACATGTTGTTGCTCACTGCCCAAACCAACTGACTAGCTGGCAATTATTTTGTGCAACCTCGTACCCCTTAATGATGGGCTCGTTCTCGCATGGATATTGATTACCACGGGCATTCTTTCGCATAATCCCAAAGATGCACATTGTAAGAACAATCTTTCAATAACCCAAAATGACCTTTGATGGTGCCATATCTCGTCAAGCCTTTTGCAATTCCAAATTTGGCTCGGTGGGGATTGAATTGCTGAGGAGACCCAATGTATAACTTGTGCAGTTGTCTTCCTTAGAGGCCGGAGATCTCCATTTCTCTTTTCCCTTCTCTCTCTCACTCTCTCATTTTTTTTTATGACGCACCCTGTTTTTTGCCTAGACCGACCTTTCGGGTTTTCAATCTAGCGGGCATCTCTTTTGCGTCTTCATTTTGACTCGATTAATGAGGAAGTGTTCATTGACTCTAGCGGAGGATGAGAAACATGTGATTTTGTGGTGAAGACCTCTTGTCAATAAAGGTGAGTGATATTGACTCGACTAGGGAAGTGTCCCTAGTATTGACATGTATTTTCTATTGAATTTAATGACTTGCGAACACAAGTGAGTCATTAGGAGAGAAGAGAAGGAAAGCCCCAATTTGATTGCGAGGAATTGGGAGCATAGAAGAAAGAAAAAAAGCCCTAGACTCGACAAGGAACGGAAAGTGATTCCAAATCTAAGAAAGTTGTTCAATCTTTTGGTGATTAATTCATTGGCAAATGAATCGTACAAAGATGTCATGACAAGTTCGAGAGGAAGGCCGATCACTATAACGCACTAGGGCTAAACATATCTTCTTTCTTGCATGAGACCGGACCTGAAGGTTGCCTACGTTCCTCCAGTGTAGAGGCTCAGGTCACCGTAGTTCTTGTAGATGCTCCATTCATCGAGATGGTTGTTGCTTCGTCCTTCATCGGTGGAATGATGTTGATCTTGTACCTCTTTGATTGAGGGGGATTTTTTTTTTTTTTTTGTGCTCTAACTTTTGCCTAGGTTGATTTGAGGATTTCAACCTAGCGAGCCTAGACGTGACCAAAAAAAACCGGCAACCGGCTAACCGCCGGTTGATAACCGGTCAAAACCGGGTCAAAACCGGGAAACCGGTTAACCGGAAACCGGCTCAACCGTCAACCGTAATTCCCCGGTTCGGTTTCGGTTAGGCCTTTCTCAAAACCGGTAAACCGCCGGTTATAACCGGATAACCGCCAACCGGATAACCGGCGGTTAAACCGGTTATAAAACCGGAGGTTAACCGCCTAACGGCTACTTTTCAAAAATTTGCACCGGGCCCCCCCATTTCCCCATGTCTGACTGACCACCACTGTCCAAAAACGGCTAGTTTTCCAACTAGCCGTTAGTTCAGTTAACTTTCGGCCTTAAATGAAAAAAAAAAAAAAAAAAACCAAAAATTGCTTACATATAAATACCCCCTCCCTCCTACCATTTTAGTTCCACATCTTCTCTATACTCTTTCTCTCTCTACTAATTCTCACACTCTCTCATATTTCCAGTTAGATTGCATAATTCCAGTCAGTTTTTTAACGCTTTCCAGTTAGTTTTTTAACGAAATCACTTTTTTAATTTATTTAGAAAATTCCAGTCACTTTGTTAACCATTTCCAGTCAGTTTCAAATCATTTTCCAGTTAGTTTTCAGAATTCCAGTCAGTTTTTGAGAGTTTCAGTCAGTTTTTTGACAGTTTCAGTCAGTTTTTTAACAAAATCTGTGTTTTTCATCATTTTCAGTCAGTTTTTTAGCGAGTTTCAGTCAGTTTCTAAACAGTTTCAGTTAGTTTGTTAACAAAATGGCCTCATCTCGAAGGAGCGGCAAGGAACATGTTGGTTCTTCCTCACTTAACCCGGAAATTGAGTCACATTTTGAGGAAAGTGAGCAAAATGTTGAAGAAAATGTTCCTCAAAGTGGTAGGGCCGGGGCCGGCCGAGCTCGAGGCGTGGGAAGAGGTGGTCGGGGGCAACGTCAAGCACGAGAATCCAAATCCGACACTTTCACGATCCATTTCCGAAAAGTACAAATTGACCCCAACGACTTTGTACATTTTCGAGCGTGTTGCAACTATTGCACCAAATCTTACCCGTTCGCAAAAGGTAATGGGCATGGAACATTGAACCATCACTTGAGATCAACACATCCTGAAAAACTTGGGATTGATAGTGATCAAGCTCAATTACAATTTGCTCAACCTAACACCCAAGGTACGTCTTCGGTCTTATTTAAGTTTAATAATGTCGTTTATAGGAAAGAATTGTGCAAATTTGTGTGTGTTAAAGGGCTTGCTTTTAACTTTGCGGATGATGACTTTTATGAACGGTTTATTAGACTTTCTTTAAATCCGGCCGCCTCCAAAGTACCACGTACGACTCTCGTACGCGATATTAAAAAAGTGGTTTTGGAATATAAACATTTTTTAATTGATGTTTTATCAAAATTAGATCAAAGAGTTTCAATTTGTGCCGATGGTTGGAGTGATCATTGGCAAAGAAATAGTTATTTGGGTGTTACATGCCATTGGATCGATAATTCGTGGACTTTACAAAAAAGACTACTTGCATATGATAGTTTTGAACCACCTCATTCCGCGGAAAATATTTGTAGAAAGTTGCACGCCATTTTGGCAAAATATGGTCTTTTGCAAAAAATATTTTCTATTTCATTCGACAATGCTAGTGCTAATACCGCTAGTATACCGGAATTGATGCTCATTTGTCAACCGTCACTTGGGGGTAAGTATTTTCATATTAGATGTTTATGTCATATCATAAATTTATGTGTTAAAGATGGTTTGGATGCTTTAGATCAATATGTTAAACCCATTAGAGAGGCTCTTTATTTTATTGCAAAAAAAAATAAAATTACAAGAAAATGGATAAAATATTTACTAAATAAGGGTCTTCCCGAAAAATATTTTTCTATGGATGTTCCGACTAGGTGGAATTCTACCTACAAAATGTTAATTGATGGTTTTGAGTATAAAGAGCATATCATGGATTTTTTTATTAGTATGGGCTATGAAATTCCTTTATTTGCGTATCAATGGAACGCTTGCACTAATTTATGTCAATTATTAAAGATTTTCAATACCGCTACTTTGGCTTTGTCGGGAGTTTATTATCCAACTTCCGTTTTGGTACTTGATCAATGTATTGCAATAGTTCTAAGTTTTAAAAATTTGCAAAATTGCACCATTTTAAACGAAAGCATTGCTTCCATGAGGCAAAAGTGGGTCAAATATTTTGATAACATTCCGTCTCTATTTTTGCTTGCAAAGATGTTGGATCCCCGTATTAAATTGAAAGATCTAGTCCGCATAATAACGTTTTATTATGCAAATTTATACCCCAATGGGGACGGATTACACGAAAACCCGGCGATTATTGTTGAAAATACAAAAAAAGATTTGGTGACTCTTTATAATGAGTATAATGCAATTCATGGAAATGTTTCTCAATATGGCTCAAGTCCTAATGAAGAAGATATTGATACACAATATGATGTGAATAACGATCCATATAGTTTTGTTAATGATATTTATTTTTCAAAACGTCCTAGAACGTCTCCTTCTTCTTCTTCTACCTCTAGCATTCCGTACGAGTTGGAAGCATATTTCTCTACTAGACATGAAGTTGTACAAAACACTTCAAATCCAATTTCTTTTGATATTTTGAGGTGGTGGTCACAAAGGCAAGAAACTTATCCCATACTCTCTTTAATTGCAAAAGAAGTCTTAGCTTCTCCCGCTTCAACCGTGGCCGTCGAATCGGCATTTAGTGTGGGAGGAAATGTTTTGGATGCAAGACGTTCCCAACTAACTTGTGAAAATTTGGAAAATCAACTCTTGCTTGGTGATTGGGTTAGAGCGGAAAAGAGGGAGCAAGATATGCCTTATGAAGAGGATTTAGTAAATGTAGATCCACAATATCAATACGACTTGGAAGATTCTACGGGAAGTTCGGAAGGGGACGGAATGTAGATAGTTTTTATTTTAATTTTTAGAATAGGTTTATTTTTATTTCATTGTAATAGTTTAGTTGAGGTAATAAGGCTCCATTTTTTCCTCCCTTAATTATAAAAGGGCAAGGATTGGTTGTCCCCCTCTTTGTAATTTTAATTTTAATTAATAAAATTTAAGGGTACCGTCCCTTTTTTACTTAAAAAATTTGTGTTATACATTATAGTTATACACTTATACATTTTAAGTTTTTAACTTAAAAACAAAAAAAACAAAAGAAAACTGTTTAATATATGTATGACTCATACATATACTCCCGTTTTTTTTTTTTTATAAAAACTGTTTAAAAAAAAAAAAAAGTTAAAAAATCTGTTAATAAAACTGTTAAAAAAATCTGTTAAGAAAACTGTTTAAAAAAACAGTTAAATTTTTTTTTTACTTGAAAAAAAAAACTTTACTTGAAAAAAAAAACCCTTTAAAAAAATGAAGTGTTTTTTTATTTTATCTTTTTTTTTAACAAAAAACTGTTAATAAAACTGTTTTGAAAAAAAAAAAAAAAAAAAAAAAGGTAACCGGTTTAACCGCATTAACCGGTTAACCGGTTAACCGTAACCGGACATAACGGTTAGACGGTTAGGTTACGGTTAGCATTTAACGAAAAACATAACCGGCGGTTATAACCGTCAACCGCCGGTTATAACCGGATGGACACGTCTAAGCGAGCCTTTTTTTTTTTTAATCCCCTTTTGAAAACTTTGCTTCATGATTGTTGCTCCACCTTTCTTTGTCTTGATTTCATCGTTGTTGATGTCTTCGTTGTTGATGCCGTCGTCGATGTTTATCCCCTAGGCGTTCAAGCGATGGCCTTCATTCCAAAACTTGTTTAGACATTTTTTTATCATTTTGCCAAGAATTAAATTGAACAACTTGGAGGAGTGTATGAGGACAAGAACGACCTTTATTTAATGATTGACTCAAAATTTAACATTGTACGAGAGAAAACATTAATGCACACATTAGAGGACTTTTGACTCTTTTTTTTTTAAATCCTATTTCTAGGTAGAGAAAGAGAAACGGAGATTGTTGTCGTCATCCTCATTGTCGTTGTAGTCTTCATTGTCATTGTAGTCTTCCATGTCACTACATTCGTCCATGTCGTTGCTCGGATTGCTCGGGAACCCTTTGTCGTTGAAGCTTGTGTCATAGGAGGATTCGGCCACTTCTCGGAGCAAATTGTCAATTCTAACCCCCGCATCATACATGCTTGAAAAATTGGAGTGAAAAGCCCCACTAAGATGAGTGCGGTAGTCCATTTTTAAACATTTCAAGAAGATGTCCATTTGTTCCTTCTTTGAGGGCCTATCAATGACCTCGGCTAGCTTGTCATTCCAACGGCGGTAGAAGTCCCCAAATGATTCATTACCCCCTTGCACGGTGCTCTCCAACTCTTTCTTGGTGGGACGGAACATAGAGTTGCCTTGATATTGTGACTTGATGGCAAGCATAGCGGCATCCCAATTGAGGCGGGTGGAAACTAGAAGACCCATATACCAATCTTTTGCGACCCCCTCGAGAGTAAGTGGGAAGCATTGTGCCATTATTTGAGGAGACACTTTCTTTGGTAGCATGGCCCAAATGTAGGAGTCGACATGAGTGTCGGGGCAAGAGTTGCCGTTGAACTTGCCAATATCGGGCATCTTGAACTTTTCGGGAAGAGCCTCCTTTGTGTTTATGAGGAGAGAAGCTTGATGAAGATCGGTGCTTGGGCCCTTTTGCAAACTTATCCCACTAAGCCTTTGGTCAATGTAGGACATGAGAGTGTTGACCAAACCGGTATTAATGCTTTGGACCTTTCTTTCATTCGTGAGCCCTTTCAATTGGTTCTTGAGTTGAGCAACTTCTTTCTTGTGGGCTGTTTTCACATGCTCATCCTTACGGCGGATATTCTCGGCTAGTGTATCAACTTGCCCTTTCAATGCTTCTACCATGCGGAATAACCCTTCGTTGGACACGGGAATGCCGTTGTCATTGCCGTTTGAAGCCATTGGACCTATGGAGAGAACACAGTTGATCTTAGGATGGCCCCACAAACACATTTTGGATAAAATTATTTCACCCACAAACAAAAGTGAAGACTCAAACCACATAAAGAAAAGACTCTTTTTTTTTTTTTTTTTTACAAAAGTCGGAGGGACGTGTCCTTTTTGGGGTTTCTAGAAAAATAGTGGAATCGTCATACTAGTATATAGACCTTCTCGCGGTCCCATATACTCATCGGATTCCACCACGCTTGTGAATCCTACATGTGTCAGGATTAAACTAAATTAATGTAGTAAAGCATACATGTGTAGACACCCCGCCTTGGACCGCTCACCTCGATTGCACACTTGATTTTGTGTTTCTCCCTCTTTTAAGTGTTTTCTGTTAGTTTCTGTTACTTTGGTTAAGTTCCAGACGGAATCCGTTAAGTCCCGGGGCTAAACTGAATAACAGTTCTAACTTTCTAGTCCATTCTGTCAAAAATTGCTTCTCAGGGTCGCGCGCCTCCGCCCCTTAAGGCCAGACGCGCGCGCCTTCCGCCGCCTAGGTGGGATGCGCGTGCTTCTGGGGCGTGTCAGTTACAGATTCTGCCCAAGAATCTCTCCCTTGCTCATTATACATGATTTTGCCCGGGAAAGATTTCTTGGAGACTCCGTTTGGCTCCAAAACCAGTCACTTTTCAACTATAAAAACCCCTCCAATCCATCACTGGAGGAGGACTTGGAAAATCATGACTCTCAAACCTTTTTACTCACTTCTTTCATAGACTTTTCTTGGGACTTCTTCAACAAAGCATTCAATCTCTTCTTCAAGGCTTCACAAGAGACTCTTTTTGAAGGATACTATAGGTAAAGGTCTTAAATACTTCTCCTCTCCTTCTTCTTCTTCTTCTTCTTCTTCTTCTTCTTCTTCTTCTTCAAATCAAATGTGCAATCACCCAAAACCATTTGGGACATGACACCAACGGTCCTTTCATTACATTGAATTGGCCTAGGAGTCATCTCCCTACATTTCAAACTCTAAACCCCCCTTTTTATCATCATTTTAATAGGAAGAACACATTTATCTAAAAAAGTGAATTATGAACAAACAAGACCGACTTTGCTCGGGCGAAATGGGTGTTTAAGTACTTCCCATTTCGTAACCTAACCCCCGAACCCCTCATCCCAAAGAATCTCTGTTTTCGTAAATCAAACTTAGGCTCATAAACATTAGGTTTTCTTACGTTCCTCAAAAACGTGGGTGGCGACTCTTAAAACATCAATTACACATCCTAGGGTGAACCACGCGCTCGAGCCTAAAGCCGTGGTCCTGCCCCCGGGGTATCTACAGTGGCGACTCCGCTGGGGACATTTGAGGGTTAAACTTGTGTTTCTGTTCATAATTCACTTTTCTGGGCATTCTGAAAATTGACATGGGAAGCGCGCGCCTCGGACCTTCATGGTCCAAAGCGCGCGCGTCCCGAGTTAAATTCCAGAATCGCCCGCCTTCCATGTGTTCTTCCTATTCTTCCTATTATTTCGTGCTAACAAACATCGCAGGGGTTCTATCACACAATAGGACCAGGGCAATCCCCTGAGTCCATAAGTTTCTGATGATCTGACAGGTGAGCCCAGAAGCGGGCGCCTCCCAGTTTCTATGCGCCAGTCGCGCGTTTCCCACAACACTAGCCCGAGGCGCGCGCTTCTGGGCCAATTTCCAGGGCAAGAACAGGTTTCAGTGACTGGACAGAACAGTGGGGTGTGGACACAGTTGCCTGCATCAGAACAGAATTGAACCCTTGGACTGTTTAATTTTATGTTTTTATTTACCGGTCACACGGGTGATTCGGGAGTTGTAATTTACGTGCTTATGTGTTTTTTTTTATCTTTCTTTTCAAAAAAAATATAAAAAAAAGTTTGTCACGTGATGGACCTCACACTACGCGCACAATTCCTATCAACTGCTCACTATCGAGTCGCACAAGTCTAACCCCAAACCCGTCGAGGTCCGTCCTAGAAAGTTTCAAGCTCCACTCTACCTTGGCTCTTTCGAAGCGGTAAACCTCAGCCCGTGGCGTAGTTCATGACTACACGCCGGGGGTGACCTTTAAGCCTCATATTCAAGCCGAGCACAAACCACACAATTCTAGTTAGGGTCCAACACTCCGTGACTCAAGTCGGTTTCCATGTACCGAGATTTCCCTAAACTAATGTCTTCAAAACATACATGCCAACTTGTTGAAACGGACGCAATTAAAATCCGTCCCCAAAAGTGGTTATTTTGGACGAAAATAAAAATCCGTCCCCGCATGTATGCTTTACTACATTAATTTAGTTTAATCCCGATACATGTAGGATTCACAAACGTGATGGAATCCGATGAGTATATGGGACCGCGAGATGGTCTATATACTAGTGTGACGATTCCATTATCTTATTAGAAACCCCAAAAGGGATCCGTTCCCTCCGACTTATAAATAAATAAAAAAAAGAGTCTTTTTCTTATGTGGTTCGAGTCGTGTGCCCAACTGTGTGTTCTCGACCTCTTCATGGACCGAAAGTGTGAACCGAGACTGACAAGGGATACTTCTCCAATTATAGGTCTAATTTGTACTCTCCGCATCTACAGAGATTCATCCAACAGGCTTGTCCGTGAACCGATTACTCCAACAGCTTCTACATCATCAATGGCCGGCGACTCCAACACCAACAACGCCATGACTCTCGAACATCTTTCTGCCATGGTTCAAACACTCCAAAAACAAGTCACCACTCTCAACAACGAGGCTCAAACCAAAGAAGCCTTGTGGCAAGCTCATGTCGACAGTCAAAGGGAGGCCCACGAGGCCGAGGTTGACCAACTGAAAGCCAAGCTCCTCAAACTCTCCAAGAACAAGGGGGTTAATGACAACGAGGAATCCGAGTGGACCAAGGGTTTGTTTGAAAGCCCGTATGTCAGTGCCCGTACCAAAAAAGTGGGGGAACCAAGCACCGATAACAGCGACCCCAAAATGGTCGATTCCATCATGGCCTACATTGATCAGAAATTCGACAGCCTCAACATGGGAAAAGGCTCCAACACAAGCCTTTATCAGTCATCCATCCTCATGAGCACGATGGCCGCTCTTCCCGACAAATTCAAGATGCCCGACATTAGCAAGTTTAAGGGCAACTCATGCCCGATGGCCCACATCGAGACTTACATTTGGGCTATGGTTCCGAAGAAGGTCTCCCCAAAAGTTATGGCTCAATGCTTTCCTCTCACTCTCGAGGGGACGGCAAAGGATTGGTATGCAACTCTCCCTCTCACTGTCCGTCTTGATTGGGATGCCGCTATGCTTGCCTTCAAAAATCAATATCAAGGCAACACCACTCACCGGCCCACAAGGAAAGAGCTCGAGAACACCACTCAAAGAGACAACGAGTCCTTCATTGACTTCACAAGGAGATGGAATGACAAGCTCTCTGAAATTGTTGAGAGGCCGAACACAAAAGAGCAAATGGACATCTTTCTCAAATGTCTCAAGATTGATCTCCGCACCCACCTAAGTGGGGCTTGCTACTCCGACTTCTCCCAAATTTATGAGGCGGGGGTACGCATGGATGACTTGCTCAAGGAGATTAAGAAGGCCACTCCTACCTACCGATACAAGGCCGCCTCTAGTTCAAACAAAGAGGCTTCTGTCAATGCCGTTACTACTGACAAGGGGAATTACAAGAAGGTTCCCCCACCACAAGGCAAGCGGTTCCAAAACGACCGCGTCTACACTCCTCTCAATGGCATGACCATCACCGACGCCTATGAAGTTCTAAAGGTCAAGAGACAAATCACCCCTCTTCAAGGGTACAAGCAACCACAACCGCTCCGTGCCAATCATGCTCACCACAAATGGTGCGACTACCATCAATGCACCGGCCACCTCACCGAGGATTGCTTCTCCATCTGCAACAACATCCAAGACCTCATAGACAAGAAGGAATTCATAATCCCTAATGAGGGTGGTGTCAATGTAATAGAGGTAGGAGAGTTTGAAGGAACCACTCATTCGATCCCAATTGTGAATGAGGGCTCCGATGATATAAATAAACTTGATAATTCTTGTTATGTTGTGACTTATGATGAGATTATGAGGGAAGTCTTAGAATAGGAAGAAGAAGCTACAAGGGACCGTGAACGTGCTCACTCGCAGTGGCCGAGTAACAACGAGCACAATCCCTCCAAATACTGCAGCAACCAGCACCTCTTCTCAAAGATCGCAAGCACGCGACATACCCGAAGATCTTTTGTTAACACAACTCAAGAAGACGCAAGCCAACATATCCATCTGGGACCTTATTGCATCATCAAAGAAACACCGAGACCTCATCATTAATAACTTGGATGACACATCAGTCTCTCCCAACACGACTCCCGAGGACCTCACAGCAATGATAGGTCACATTCACTTCGGCAATGTCATCACTTTCGCCGATATGGACCTCCCGCCATTTGGGTCCGAACACAATGAAGCCATCTACCTCAAAGTAAGGGCAAGGGGGAGACCCATCTCAAGAGTTCTAGTAGATGGTGGTTCCGCACTCAACTTAATGCCAAGCCGAGTCATGGGCATACTGGGGCTCAAAAGCTCCGATTTACAACCCTCTGCCCAAGTCATTAGAGGATACGACAGCACTGCCCGTACAGTTATGGGAATGTTAGAAGTTGATATCGAATTTGGAAGCATGATCATGTCCGTCCCATTCCAAGTACTTGATGTCCCTGCTTCATTCAACCTACTTCTGGGACGACCTTGGATCCACAGTTCCAATGCGGTACCTTCCACTCTCCATCAGTGTGTCAAGATCAGAAATGGGGACGAAATAGTCACTATCATGGCCGAGAATGTCACCATCCACAGAAATGGGGGGCAACCAGTTCACCAAGTCCAACACGAGATAGAAGATACCACTCTCTCCGGCGTTAACGCCATTGACAAAGAAGGGGGAAACAGACAATGGGCCCCCGGCAATCCTAAAGTCTTCCGCATGATGAGGAACATGAATCAATTTCCCGGTCTTGGCCTGGGGAAGCATCAACAAGGGATATTACACCCCGTGGAAATTCCTTTTGTCAAGAACAAATTTGGTCTGGGATACGAGCCTACCAAGGATGACTTGAAGTACGAGCAAGCAGTCAAGAATCAAAGGACCCAAGCTCGCAAAGAAGGTCGACGATATGAAATCCCTGACTTGAAACCCTACCGCAACACACTAAACGGTTATTTTATTCGCCAAGGGGAAGATGTTCCGTACATGATCTTTCCCGAACCATGGGTTAACGACAAGGGCATCAGAAAGCCCGGTCTCGAGATCTTCACCGATTGTGAAATACCGGCACAAGAAAGAGAACCTACTCCAATGTCACCCCGAGAGTGGTGGAGCAAGAAAGTGACTATAGAGTCCGAGGTAGAGGTTACCGTGGGGGAAGAACTATCCGATCTAGCCTCCATGTTCGAAGAATTTGCCATCATGGACGATTGTCAAGTCAACGCCATCTCTGACAATACAGAAATGGAGAGCCCATCTATTGGCGAGATTCAGCCAAGCTCCGAGCCAATCAGCAACTGGTATTCAACGAAGGGGCCCTTAGTATCCGAGGATTTCTTGATCCGAGAAATGGGTTGCATACCCCGTACAGCAACAAAGGAAGAGCGGCTCACACTTACTTTCGAGTCCGAGAGTGTTTCTAATGCCCTCACCCAAGAGG
This sequence comes from Campanula takesimana, assembly GCA_026119855.1. NCBI lineage: Eukaryota > Viridiplantae > Streptophyta > Magnoliopsida > Asterales > Campanulaceae > Campanula > Campanula takesimana. The sequence goes on along the minus strand of JAOWBW010000015.1, from coordinate 1,920,151 downwards.
ATATGGAGGCAATAGCCGAGCATGTGTTTCCTTTCTTTGCTAATGAAAAATTTGATATTTCTGAGTACCCCGAGATTGCAAACATCATAAATGATGAATTAACTAATAACGAACTTAATGAACAAGTTAATAACGATTCAAATTATGATGAAATAGACCATGAAAAAATAACGTACCTAAATGAACTAGCTCAACAGGTTCATTGTCGTGGTGAAAATGGTCCAGGGGCTGATGAAAAATTGCATACTGTTAATCTGGGTACCGACAAAGAGCCAAAAGAAACGAAGATTGGCAGCTTCTTCAAGGGGGAAGACAAAGACAAACTGACTGCACTGCTCAGAGAATTTGTGGATGTATTCGCATGGTCATACAAAGACATGCTGGGTTTGGACAGAAAGGTCGCGGAGCACAGAAGGCCAGTAAAGCAGAAACTCAGAAAGATCAAGCCAGAATGGTCTCTACAAGTTAAAGAAGAGATTGAAAAGCTCCTCAGTGTGGGTTTCATCAAAGTCATTGAGTATCCAACTTGGCTAGCTAACATTGTGACAGTCAGAAAGGCAAACGGCAAGGTTCGAGTTTGTGTAGACTTCCGGGATTTGAACAAGGCTTCCCCGAAAGATGATTTTCCACTACCAAACATCGACATGCTCGTCGATTCAACTGCCAACTATGAAGTCCACTCATTTGTGGACGGTTTTGCCGGTTACAATCAGATCCTCATGTCTGAAGAAGATCAACACAAGACAGCTTTCACAACTCCGTGGGGCACTTTCTGCTACACAGCCATGCCGTTCGGACTAAGGAACGCTGGGGCTACCTACCAGAGGGCTGTTACGGATCAATTCCACGATATGATTCATAAAGAGATCGAGGTCTATGTACACGATATGATCATCCATTCGAAGGGAACCAATGGTCAACATTTGATCGATCTTCGTAAATTCTTTGAAAGGCTTCGACAACACATGATGAGACTCAATCCCGTAAAGTGCACTTTTGGGGTCATCAGAGGAAAGGTTTTTGGTTACATGGTCACTGAAAGATGAATTGAAGACGATCCCTCCAAGATCAAGGCAATCATTGACATGCCTCCCCCAAGGACGCAGAAAGAAATCAAAGGTTTCATGGGCAGACTTCAATACATCAGTCGGTTTGTGCACCAACTCACTTCCATGTGTGAGCCAATCTTCAAGCTACTCAAAAATAATGTGGCTCTAGAATGGACCGATGCGTGCCAAGAAGCCTTCGACCAAGTGAAGCATTACTTGACATGCCCTCCAGTTTTGGTTCCACCACACGAAGAGAAGCCTTTCTTACTCTATCTCACTGTCAATGATGAAGCCCTAGGGGCTATGTTAGCACAAGAACAGTGAGACTCCACAAAGGAGAATGCCATCTACTTTGTCAGCCGACGGTTTCAAGGAGCTGAAAAGAACTACTCTATCTTAGAGAAGTCGTGCGCTGCATTGGTTTGGGTTACTCAAAAGCTCAAGCATTACATGGAATCCTTCCCAATCAAGTTAGTAGCAAAAGTGGACCCACTCCGCTACATCTTCGAGAAGCCTTTCATGTCAACAAGAATAGCCAAATGGTATTTCATGCTCGCCGGCTATGATATCACTTACGTCACACTCAAATCCATCAAGGGGAAGGTGTTCAGTGATCAGCTTGCTGAATTTCCGTGTGACAAAGTGAAGGGGGAAGATGTACAGTTCCCCGACGAGCATTTAATTTGCGCCACAACAGAGGAAAATAAGTGGCAACTTTTTTTCGATGGCACAGCCAATAAGCATGGATATGGCATAGGGATGTTACTCGTTGATCCAAAGGACATGTATACTCCAATCGCCATCCGCCTCGAATTTGAAGCCACTAACAACACCGCTGAGTATGAAGCTTGCATAGCGGGGCTCGAAGCAGCCCTCGAGAGAAATGTCACAAGTTTAGAAGTATTCGGTGATTCCTTGCTCATCATCAATCAGACATCTGGAAAATGGAAGATTCAAGACTCGACCCTGCAATGGTATGGTCAACATCTCTAGGAGTTGGTTGAACAATTTCAAGAAATCACCTTCAATTACCTGCCAAGGTACAAGAACCGTTTTGCTGATGCACTAGCCACCATCGCTTCACTGGTCGAAATGCCTGAGGGTAAAATGGTGAAGCCCTTCAAAATTTCCCGACGAAACAGTCCGGCATACTGCATGAGTATTGAGATCAACGAGGTCCAAGCAAACTCCCCGTGGTACGCAGATATCATGAATTTCCTCAAGGATGGTACTTATCCCGAGAACAGCAATAAGAAGTCTCAAATGGCATTGCAAAGATTAGCCTCCCGATATGTACTAATTGGGGACCGAGTCTATAAAAGACACCACGAGGGGGTCAATATCCTATGTGCAAATGAGACCGAAGCTCAAGAAATAATGCATGAGATCCACGAAGGTGAATGTGGGCCTCACATGAACGGGTTTATGTTGGCCAAGAAGATACTTCGTATGGGTTATTATTGGAGTACCATGGAGAGGGACTGCATCGAGAAAGTCAAGAGGTGCGCCAAATGCCAATTCCATGCCAATCTACAGCACGCTCCACCCTCACAGCTTTACAATATGACCACGCCTTGGCCTTTCTCTTGTTGGGGCATAGACATCATCGGCAAAGTTCACCCTACTGGAAGCAACGGGCAATATTTCGTCCTAGTAGCCGTGGACTATTTTACAAAATGGGTCGAAGCACAGGCTTACCGAGTTCTCAACGCCAAGAAAGTGGCCGAATTCGTGAAAACCCACATCATGTGCCGATACGGCATTCCTCATGAGATCATCTCAGACAACGGGTCTCACTTCGAGAAAGAGATGGACGCGCTCCTGGTAGAATACAAGATTACTAAGCACAAGTCATCTCCATACTGCCCTCAAGCAAACGGCGCGGTCGAGGCAGCTAATAAGACAATCGAGACCATTGTGAATAAAATGGCCTCCACTGGAATGGATTGGCCCGAAAAGTTACCCCTAGTATTATGGGGCTACCGCACGTCAATACGGACAGCGACTGGAGAAACTCCTTATGCACTAGTATATGGTTCCGAAGCTGTGCTACCAATAGAGCTCGAAGTTCCGTCCCTGCGGGTCCTCCTCGAGAACCAAGTCAATGAAGTCGATTGGATGCAAAGTCGATATGAACAGCTAGCCCTACTCGACGAGAGAAGGCTAAGAGCGATCGAACGTACGAGGGCCTATCAACAAAGAATGTCTAGGGCTTTCAACAAAAAGGTGAAGCCCCGAAACATCAGTGTGGGAGATTTGGTCCTAAGACAACACCCTCTTAATGCCATGAACCCCCTTGGAAAATGGGGACCCCGATGGATCGGTCCATACGTAGTCAAGAAGATACTAAGCGGCGGTGCAGACCGACTCGTGGACTTAGACGGAGATCAACTGCCAAAGGAAGTCAACCTCGACAAATTGAAGAGGTTTTACTTCTAATAAACGAAGACCATAAAAAAAAAAAAAAAAAAAAAAAAAACTCGCTAGGTTGAAAACCCGCAAGGGCGGCCTAGGCAAAAATTAGAGCACGTGCAAAAAAAAGAAGCCCGCTAGATTGAAAACCCGCAAGGGCGGTCTAGGCAAAAAACAGGGTGCACACAAAAAAAAAAAATAGCCTTCGTTTGTTTGAACTACGGAGACCTGAGCCTCTACACTGGAGGAACGTAGGCAACCTTCGGGTGCGCTCTAAAACATAAACAAATACCCAAATCATTTTCAAATTAATAAAATGCAATTTTTTATTCATTCACTAAATCATCTTCATCATTACAACGAAAATGTTGAGCTATTAAAAGACATAAAACATTATATCTTAAAACAAGTGGTCTATTCTAAATTGCAATCTCGTGGGGTACTAGGAAAAATCTAATTTTCTCTTGGCCTTTGAAGGACCACCTGAGCGACCATCAATCATACTCTTCTTGGGAGGCCTAGGGACACTGATACGGACCGATATCTTCTGCACAGCAGAGCGCCTCCGAGCATAAAAATCATCCAAAGGGGTACCGAAAGGGTCGGTCAGAATATTGTTCACGTCAGCAGCGGCTTCCTTGTACCTCAAAGCACTGCTGGGCTCAAAATCCCTTCCTAATAACTCAGCCCGAAGAGCATCTACCCAAGTAATGCCATGGTAGACGGTACCAAGCAAATGATCCAAGTAACTCTCGGGAAGAAAAATACTGCCCCGGTGCAATGGAGCGGAAGCCCAACAGTCACGATCATCTCCCCAAGCCGTCTGGAGCTCATTCGAGAAGTCCGGACCCATATAAGAAACTGGACGAAGTACCCCATTCCTCGGAAAAGGAATTATTTGCTGACGACCAAACTGTCTCAAAACCCGTTCTGGCTGATAAAACGAAGAATCCCTCAATCTGGGTAAAACCACATGCTGAAAACCGAAGGTCCGCTCCACAAAAGGGCGAAGACCCCAAGGACACCATTCAATGTCAACTGTAAGGCGAGAAGCAAAAAATCTCCTCCAACCCTCTTCGGTCTAATCTCTAATCAGCAACCGACGCTTATGAACAGCAAAAGGAGAAAGGTTGCCATCCAACGCATAAAGCCTGAAATGCTCCCGAAGCCATATGGTCAAAAGCAAGGGGCTTCCCCATCGCATCTCGCCCGTATGGTGCAATTCGTCCAAACCATGCAAGGTCTCTCCTACAATGAGCGGGATTATGCTAAATCGCTGTCCTTTCGCCTGCAACACAATTTCAGCCAACTGCGCATCCGCAGTACCCAGGGAAGTGACGAACAAAACCTCGCTGAAAAGGCAGACAGCCATGGCATTTCTCTTAAAGGACTGAACCGCAACATCTTCCGAATGCAAACTGAAAAACATCGGAAGCTCAGTTATGTCTACAACGGTCCCGTGCATCATCTTCTTCACTTCTCCAACAGGGAGATTCAGAATATCAACCCAAGAATCAACAACACCGCGGTGATACTTGGAGACGGCAATCCGACCAGCCAAAGGCATACCCAAAATGGCCCCAAAATCATCAACGGTCGGCACCATTTCATTAGCCGAAAAGTTGAATGTATGGCTATCACAATCCCAAAAGGCTGCAGCAGCCTTCAACAAGTCCCAATCCGGCTTCAATGTCCGCAAAGTGAAGAGAATTCGAAGCCCGAAATCTTTGATGAAGGCCTTTTTTGGGATGGGTCTTAAAAGAATACACGAAGGTCGATAAATCCTTCTCGTAACTCTTGACAACCTCGGCACCAAGACCAAAAAGGTTGGAGGCCATGGGAAAGAAGATCACAAGCAAAATTGAGCAATAAAATGGTGTTCAAAAATGGCAGAAAAAGGCTGTTGGAATCGAATTATCGACCAGAAGCTGATATTATAGCTGTTGGGGATCTTTTGGTCAGCAAATATCAGGCCCTGAATTCCGCCTCCCAGAGGCGCGCGCCTCCCGACACCAGTTCCCAAGGCGCGCGCGTCCCGTATCCGAGAGAGGAAGCGCCCGCGTCCCAGGTAGAAAATGCTCCAGAAATAGCCTTTGTCAGTTCAGAACAGAACCCGGGTGGTCCAGCGCCTTCAACCTACAGAAAAGATCAACCCCAGCAATAAGGGAAGCTCAAACGACGACAACAAACACCCAGCTGGGCACACATTAATTTGGTCCGCCCTTAAGGCAGGTCTAAAAATGAAATAAGATAGAAACTCCCATTTAAAGTAGGCCGTATTTAATTTTCTCAAAGATCAGTTTTTACAATTCATCCCAAAACAAAGCACTCCGCAGTCAACTGTGCCCGCACCCCGTCAAAAGTCAAAGTCAAACAGTCAAAGCACGACTCACGACAACAATTTGGTCCGGGATGAGCCACAGAATCACTGATTCTTCATCGAACAAAATCTACATCCGCCCAAAGCAAACGGTCCTCCGGGTCCCGCACTTCAGCAGACGGTCCTCTAGGTCCCGCACCAAAGCAAACGGTCCTCCTGGTCCCGCACTTCAGCAAACGGTCCTCCGGGTCCCGCACTTCAGCAGACGGTCCTCCGGGTCCCGCACTTCAGCAAACGGTCCTCCGGGTCCCACACTTCAGCAGACGGTCCTCCTGGTCCCGCACATCAGCAAACGGTCCTCCGGGTCCCGCACTTCAGCAGACGGTCCTCTAGGTCCCGCACTTCAGCAGACGGTCCTCCGGGTCCCGCACTTCAGCAGACGGTCCTCTAGGTCCCGCACTTCAGTAGACGGTCCTCCGGATCCCGCACTTCAGCATACGGTCCTCTAGGTCCCGCACTTCAGCAAATGGCCCTCTGGGTCCCGCACTTCAGCAAACGGTCCTCTTGGTCCCACACGTCAGGAAACAGCCCTCCGGGTCCCGCACTTCAGCAAACGATCCTCCTGGTCCCGCACTTCAGCAAACGGTCCTTCGGGTCCCGCACTTCAGCAGACGGTCCTCTAGGTCCCGCACCAAAGCAAACGGTCCTCCTGGTCCCGTACTTCAGCAAACGGTCCTCCGGGTCCCGCACTTCAGCAGACGGTCCTCCGGGTCCCGCATTCCAGCAAACGGACCTCGCTATCAGCAAACAAGTCCCTCTTCCAGCAAACGGATCTCGCTCTCAGGAAACAGATCCCGCTTCCAGTAAACAGATCCCGCTATCAGCAAACGGATCCCGCTATTGGCAAAGCCGCTCACACAGGGAGTGCACCATTATCTTTCAAAGCCGCTCACACAGGGAGTACACCTCTATCCTCCACAATTTCAAATTCCTGCTTTTATCAAGTCTTTTCCTTTTCTTGGTGATGTCCTAGGCGGATGTCTGTCTTTCATCGGCGCGTTTGCTTCGCAATCCACGCCGCCGAGGGGCTCTGTAGACGCCCCGCCTTGGACCGCTCACCCCGATTGCACACTTGATTTTGTGTTTCTCACTCTTTTAAGTGTTTTCTGTTAGTTTTTGTTACTTTGGTTAAGTTCCAGACGGACTCCGTTAAGTCCCGGGGCTAAACTGAATAACAGTTCTAACTTTCTAGTCCATTCTGTCAAAAATTGCTTCTCAGAGTCGCGCGCCTCCACCCCTTAAGGCTAGACGCGCGCGCCTTCCGCCGCCTAGGTGGGATGCGCGCGCTTCTGGGGCGTGTCAGTTACAGATTCTGCCCAAGAATCTCTCCCTTGCTCATTATATATGATTTTGCCCGGGAAAGATTTCTTGGAGACTCCGTTTGGCTCCAAAACAGTCACTTTTCAACTATAAAAACCCCTCCAATCCATCATTGGAGGAGGACTTGGAAAATCATGACTCTCAAACCTTTTTACTCACTTCTTTCATAGACTTTTCTTGGGACTTCTTCAACAAAGCATTCAATCTCTTCTTCAAGGCTTCACAAGAGACTCTTTTTGAAGGATACTATAGGTAAAGGTCTTAAACACTTCTCCTCTCCTTCTTCTTCTTCTTCTTCTTCTTCTTCTTCTTCTTCTTCTTCTTCTTCTTCTTCTTCTTCTTCTTCTTCTTCTTCTTCTTCTTCTTCTTCTTCAAATCAAATGTGCAATCACCCAAAACCATTTGGGACATGACACCAACGGTTCTTTCATTACATTGAATTGGCCTAGGAGTCATCTCCCTACATTTCAAACTCTAAACCCCCCTTTTTATCATCATTTTAATAGGAAGAACACATTTATCTTAAAAAGTGAATTATGAACAAACAAGACCGACTTTGCTCGGGCGAAATGGGTGTTTAAGTACTTCCCATTTCGAAACCTAACCCCCGAACCCCTCATCCCAAAGAATCTTTGTTTTCGTAAATCAAACTTAGGCTCATAAACATTAGGTTTTCTTACGTTCCTCAAAAACGTGGGTGGCGACTCTTAAAACATCAATTAGACATCCTAGGGTTAACCACGCGCTCGAGCCTAAAGCCGTGGTCCCGCCCCCGGGGTATCTATAACATGCGGGGATGGATTTTTTATTTACGTCCATTATGACCACTTGGGGACGGATTTTTATTTCGTCCATAACAACGAGTGGTATGTATGATTTGAAGACATTAGTTTAGGGAAATATCGGCACATGGAAACCGACCTGAGTCACGGAGTGTTAGACCCTAACTAGAGTTGTGTGGTTGGTGCTCGGCTAAATAGAGGTTTAAAGGTCACCCCCGGCATGTATTCGTGAACTACGCCACGGGCTGAGGTTTACCGCTTCAAAAGAGTCAAGGTCGAGTGGAGCTTGAAACTTTCTAGGACGGGCCTCGACGGGTTTGGGGTTAAACTTTGTGCGACTCGATAGTGAGCAGTTCATAGGAATAATGTGCAAGTAGTGTGAGGTCCATCGCGTGACAAAATTTTTTATTTTTATTTTTGGAAAGAAAAGATAAAAACACATAAGCACGTAAATTACAACTCCCGAATCACCCGTGTGACCGGTAAATTAAAACACGAAATTAAACAGTTAAAGGGGTCCATTCTGTTCTGATGCAGGCTACTGTGCCCACGCCCCCACTGTTCTGCCCTATTTTCTGGAAACTGGACCTGTTCTGGAATACCTCCCAGAAGCGCGCGCCCCTGGGATGTAGAATGGCAAGCGCGCGCATGGCTTAAAGAAGGTGGGAGGCGCGCGCATCCGGGCGAACCTATCAGACACCTGTCAGAAACTTGGACTCAGGGGATTGCCCTGGTCCTGAATTTTGTGTTTAACCCCTGCAACAAATGTTAGCCCAAAAAAAAAAAAAAAAAATAGGAAGAACACATGAAAGTCGGGCGCCTCTGGTCATTGGTGTGAGAGGCGCACGCTTCTGACCAAGAAGGTCAAAGGCGCGCGCTTCTCAACACCAGAAACCAGAGTGCCTAGAAAACGTAATCTTTGGAAAAAAACGCAAGCTTAACCCTCAAGCGTCCCCAGCGGAGTCGCCACTGTAGGTACCCCGGCACGGGCCCCTCACGGGAAAAGGATGATTTTTTGAAGGAGTCGCCACCCACGTTTTAGAGGAACGCGAGAAAACCTTTTAAGTTGGAAATGTGTTTGATTTACGAAAACAGAGATTCCTTTTGAGAGTTTGGGGGTTAGGTTATGAGATGGGAAGTACTTAAACACCTATCACGCCCGACTAACGTCGGTCTTGCTTGTTCAAAGTTTACATTATAAAAATTGTGTTCTTCCTATTAATATCAAATTTAGAGGGGTTTTAAAAGAGGTTGAAATGTAGGGAGATGACCCCTAGACCAACTTCAATGAAGATGAAGTGATCGTTCGGAGTTATGTCCAAAATTTGGTTTGGGTTTGATTGCACTTTTGATCAAAAGAAAAGATAAGAAAAGATGAATTAGAAGAAAGTGAAGAAGGCAAGAAAATACCTATGTTTGGAAGACAAGTTCTTGACACTCCTTGAGAATCATCCTTATTGGAAGGATTGTTGGATGTTAAAAGTTGGTGATCCAAAGTTCATGCAAGTTTTGTAATGAGAAATTGGTGATTTTTTAGGTGTGAAAATGGTGATCAAAGTCTATCCCTTCCAATGGTAGATTGGAGGGGTTTTTATAGTTGTAAAGGGTTGTTTTTTGGTGCCAAAACTGAGCTGCCAAGAACCATTTCCCGTGCAAAATCTTGTAAGATGGGCAAGGGAGAGATTCATGGCCAGAAATCTGTAACTGACACGCCCAGAGGCGCGCGCTTCCCACCTTCGCGGTGGAAGGCGCGCGCTTCTGGCTTCAAAGGCCGGAGGCGCGCGACTCAGAGAAGGCATTTTTGACAGAAAGGACTAGAAAGTTAGCACTGTTATTCAGTTTATTCCTTGATCTTAACGGAGTCAGTCAGGAAATTAACCGAAGTAACGGAAACTAACAGAAAAAACATATAAAATAGAGAGAAACACAAGATCAAATGTGCAAAGATTAGATCCATGTGATTTTGATTTGCTAATTTCTTCTTTAATCTTGTGAAATTGGTGATTTGGAAGGAATATTGGTTGTGGCGGTCGGAATCAGGTTGTGGTTGTCGGAAATGTGTAAAGGCAGCCGGAATTAGGTGGTGGTGGCTGTCGGAAATGGGTGATGGTGGTTCCTGGGTTTTGAAAGAAATGGTGGTACTGGTAATTGGTTGGTGGTGTTGGGTGGAGAGATCAATTGCCACCATAATAACAAATTGCCAATTTTGTCCTTCTCTTTTAAAAGAAAATGATCAAAAAACCCCTCATGTGATATGCACATAACCATTTTTCGTTAAATTTCTAACCCCGTTAGGTACTAGGGGTTAAAGTGGGATTGAAGGAAATTTAAAGTGTTACTCTGGGACAAAATTCGGTTTGGGGTGCAAAGTGGGATTGCTCGGATACTCTAGGTGGATAAACGTATTGTTGGTCCCAAAGGGCAACAAGGGTATGAAAATAGCTAGAGGGGGGTGAATAGCTGTTTTGAAATTCTTTTCAAACCCTTGATAAACTCAATTGCAAATGCGCACTTTATCAAATAAGCGTTATGAAATGCGCCTAAGTGAGTGAGTGAAATGCACAACAGAATTTAGTTAAGTAAATAGGCGCAAGGAGTGATAAAGGGGGCGCACACACACTCTAAGTATTTTGGCTCAAAGTGAGTAAAAGATGGAACTAAGGCAAATGATATAACAAACACAACACAATTCAATCCAATCAATCTACAATGAATACACAAGCAAATAGTGAGATAAGATAATAACTTGAAAGTAAATGACAAGAAATTAATACGCGCTATTTGGAGAGGTTCGATTGGGAAATGATCTACGTCCTCTACCAAGATGGTTAGTCTTGGGTTTCTAATGGAGATCTTATAATATGAGAGAGTATTACAAATTACAATGTTTGAGCTTTACACTAACTCAAGATCTATTATCTATGAAAGAACAAATCCTAGACAAAACCGGTGTATCTCTTAAAGAAGGATCTAAGTGATCAAACTTAAAGAGGTGCGTGTGTGTTCTCAGTTTTAAGGCTCTTTAGATCTATGAGATTTAGAGCACAATAAAACTAAAGTGTTTTTGCTTGAGGATCTGGGCTAAGTATGAAGGTATGAAGATGTTCTTGAGGAATCTGGGAATTCAAAGGGCAATCTTCAAATCTTCAACAAATGCTTGAGAGAGAAATTCTGAAATACTTTGCAACTTCAAATGGTTGAAGTTATGGGGTATTTATAGTAGAGCCCTAAAAACTAGCCGTTGGAAATCCCTTGTGGATAAGGTTAAAGGACAGATGTGCTGGAGCTCATTGAGTGTAGCAAGTGTCTTTTATAGCCGTTAGACACATAACACAAATATGACCGTTGTGGACAGGTGTCCTCAAATCTAGGTGCACGCGTGTTATTTATCCACTGTTGGATCTTTGGCATAGTTTAAATCTCTTTAAGTCTTCATGTCTTTAATAAATCACCAAGTAAAGAATTAACATCATTGAGGCGCATTGAGCCAAAAGGGAGCATAGGCCATTGAGGCGCGCACGGCGCGTGCCAAAAGGGGCGCATAGGCGCAGAGCATTGGCGCATGGCACATGGCGCGTGGCTCTATCAAACTTGTGTTTTTTCTTGAATTTTGATATCTTTGCCCTATTCCTAAGCCTAGTCTATTCAAATGGACTACCTAAAAAATGAAGTATAAATACTTCTTACATATGGGTCTAAAGTCCATGAAATAAAACTTAGGTGATGGATCAATCAAATCTAATCAATCCTATACATTGAAAACTGAGATATATGTGGGCATACCTAACAATCTCCCCCTATTTGATTGATGCCATTACCTACTATATCAGGGACAAACATTATACTTGATAATAACATGTTCAAATAAATGAAATTGGTAAATCATGTCTCAAGTTATTGCACACACTAGTCCAAGATATATATTTCTAATCTATTCCAATAAGGATAACACATTACAAATGGAAATATAGAAATGACAGTTAACACATTCAAAATGTATGAGTTTTGGTTTGAAATGTGTTTAAACAAAGTTTAAACTCAATGCATAAAAATATGAAACAGTTCAAATATAATGCATATGATTTTAAACAATAAATTCATTGTTCTACAAACAAGAAGTTTGAGTGAACAAGTTTTGAGATAAACATGATGCTTTGTTCTCATTAATACTTGGGATGTAGGAGTTACAGATTACAAGTATTCAACAGAACAAAATCAAAAGAAGTGCTAAAAACATTTAAGAACTAAAATTACTAACAACAAAAAGTTCTAACTTCAAAAAGTTCTAACAACTCACAAACAAATAAAATAACTAAGGGTTGGGAGGCGCGTTGTCTTCCTTCGATCTCCTTCACCTAGCGCTGAATTTGTTTGGTAAGTTGATGAGTACGGTTGACATTTGCGAAAGTCTCAGAAACACCATCTCTGAGATAGCGCAAGTTACCATCATTGATTGATTGGTACTCATCCATAGAGCGCTGTTTAGTGGCATGCTGTTTTGAGAAATTTTCAGCAATCATTTGAAGGTTTGCTTCAACAGAGGCTTACGCGGATAGAATGTCAGTTGAAGTTCTCTCTGTGCGCCTGTCTGCACTGGAATGCGCGGCGTTGAAATGGGTAACAATCAACTCCTTTAAAACATCTAACTTGGAAATTAAGGAGCGAGAGTTAAAAGGCGCGCCAATTCCTGTGCTTGAAGAGGGCGCAGTAGAGGGCGCAAAATCCATATGCGCGCTTGAAGCATTTTCCAGCTTATCCTTTATCTCCTTGAGTTTGTCCATCACACTCACCAATTTATCACTTCCACCAGTGACTAACTCAAGTAGCTTCTTAATATCAGCAGCAACATTAGTCTCAACTTTCTTAATAGCATCAATGAAGGCTTGACCATCTGTCAGTTTGATACCTGCTCCAATTCTTTCATGAAGTTAAGCAAGTGTGTCTTTGAACATGTCATTCATTTGAGCTATTGCATCGCTCCATTGCTGAGGAGTAAGAAAGTGTTTGTCTCTGATGTCAGCGCCTATGCGCGTTATCTCCCCTTTAACGGCAGCAATCTCGTCTGCCTGACTCGCTATCATTGAAGTATGAAACTCAAACTGTGATTCAATCCGAGATTGACCTTGTTGGATTTGTTGAAGAAGATAGATCACCATACTCATATCAGAAGTGGGAGGAGTAGGCGCAGAAGAAGTTTGAGGCACAGAAGGATCAGGGCGCCGTACTGGTGAAGGAACAGTAGTAGTTTTCTTTGGAGGAGGTGGAAGATAAGCATCACTTGAAGTAGGTTCTTCTGTAGTCTGTTGAGGCGCAGGAGCAGGGGGCGCAGGAGGAGTCTTGCGCATCTTCAATGGCTCTGGCTCTCCCTCAACTAGATCCTCACTTAGATCACCAAAAAGTTCAGCAGATAGTTGATCTCTGAGTTGTTGTTGTTCAGCTGTGAGTGGAACTGGAGTTGGAGTAGGAATTTGTTTTACAACTGGTGCAGGCGCAATAGTTGTTTTCTTCGCAGGCGCAGTTGATGTTTGTTTTTGACTTTGTTGGAGGCGCACGAGTAGGAGGAATAGGCGCAGAGAGGGCAGGCACGCGTACATCAGTGATGGATCCTGTGCCTCTTTGCCTTTCTTTCTAAGCTAAGGAGGCAACTTGCTTTATCTGATAATCTTCATCTCTCTTTTTCTGCGCTTCAGCCAAACTAGCTTCCTGCACGCGTTTAATAGCTAGAAGATCATCTTTTTCCGTTCTTGGGCGCTTTGGTGGTCTGACCTCACATTCAACAGTAGCAATCCCTTTGCCACGATCCTGACCTGCGCTAGTTCCAGCGCCAAGTGCAATCCCAGTGTCTGTGGCATCTGCATCTGCCTCATTTGACTCAGTGGCTTCAGCAACCAACTGACCACCTTTAACTCGTGGCCAGCGCTTGGTAATGCGCTTTCTGCACCTTTTCAAGACCAGGTTATCTTTCCCAAACACTGGTACGTCGTCTAATTTATAAACGGGATTCTCATCGAGGAATTTTGCAAGGGCAGGGTAGGTTAGAAAGATTTTAGTGAGGATTCTGCAGTGGGTCTTGAACTTTGTATTTCCTTCACTCTTGTTCTTGTTGTATTTATCTATCTGCTCCATCAATGTCTTGAATAGAATTTGAGGCTAGTTCAACTTAGCCTTGCCCATAATGGCAGCGGTATACACTCACTGCTCCACCGTGAATCTGTTTACGTTGCCCGTATTGAACACAATAGATGTATCAACGAGATGCACTATATGTGCCAATAGGTCACCACCATCCCTAATCTCAACAGACTTGATGTTATTCAGAAGAGTTGGGATATTGAGATAGACGCGCGCAACAATGTTCTGCGCGGCGACTGAATAAGTATTGGCTTGACCAGGTATACTCTGAGGGCCAGTCATGCTGAAATTTACTGCGTGCTTGATTGAGCCAGTAGAAATGGTGATATCAACACCATGTACGACGGCGCGTATTCTGTAGCGCACGAATCCTACAACATCATTTGGTAACTCAACGAGAGCGGCAGTGGAGAAGAACTCATCAACAAGGAGTGGGGAATAGAATGGCTGGTCCATGGTGAATAATGGGGTTAGTCCAGCAGTGTTTATGATATTAATGATGTCCAATCCCATTTGTTCTGTAGATAACTCAGCGAGATCAAAGGTCTCACCGGGTCTAAAGTTTGCAATATCCTACAAAAATAATGATGATTTAAATTAGGAGTGAATAAGGCGCATAGAAGCATAAAATGAGCAAAGTAAAATTAGGCGCATAACAATTATAATTACCAGAGGCGCAAATAATGAGAGGCGCATAATCAAAATAGGCGCATAGAATTTACAAGGCGCATAACTATAATTCTATGAAAATACTAAGGAAAAATTAAACATAAAAATTTTACTAATTATAAATTTAGGCGCATAAGATATTTAGGCGCATAATGTTATGAGGTGCATGAAAGATTGAGGAGCATAACATTTGTAATAGCCGGAGGCGCATACACATGTTAGGCGCATGAATTCTTGAGGCGCAAAATCATACTAGGTGCATAATCATACTAGGCGCATATATTTATATTTACGCGCATAACTATGTGATTAATTTGTACTTAGCATAAAAACACACAAAATATCACGAACAAGTAAGAAACATTAACATGAAAGTAATAGGAATCAAAATATGCAAATTTTCGAAAACAAGTTTTTTGAAAATTATAAAACCCAAGTCATGCAAGAAAAATGAAGAACACGAAGAACATGCCCTTGAGTGCTCGAAGAACACCAAGAACACATAATTCGTAAAACTTCACCGAATCAAACAAAAAACATGTCAAAATGTGTAACACCCCGAAAATTCTATTTCCATAAATGTCAAAATGTCACAATTTACATCTCTAAAATATTATACAATCACTAATCATCCCAAATTCTCTATAACCTGCTCCGCCCCAATCCTTTCTTCCCGATCATCGCTTAACTGCAAAACTGAAACTGGAGGGGGGTGAGCTGGGGGGCTCAGTAAGAAAGGGGTTACACACTATCACAGAAGCCAATGGAACACAAACACTAAATAACAATGTCCATGATATTATAAAAATGGACATTCCAATAAGACTCTCGATAATTTCATAAACCAAACATCAATCGATTATCATACTTTATAGTCTGATGTCCTAATTATGTTCGGGACCAGTGGCTTAACCATAATAACCGAATAGTTGGCCGCCCTCATGGAGCCGGACCCAACACAAACACAATAACCAATAACCGAGTCCACTGCGACCATCACATAATCAGCTACATCGCAACTGCTCCATATAACACATCTCATATTTGAGAGCAATTAACACACAAAGCATGCTTTTCAAATAATCATAACATTAACCGATCAAGTTCAATTCCAAAGAATAAATCAAATGAGACCGAAAAAATGATATACGTATCAAGAATACGGAGTACTACGATAAGACAGGTATAAAAGAAAATGACACGGAATCAATACTGCGTAGTCTCCTTTACGCAAAACTGCTAAAATCGGATCACCAAATATTTTCAATATCGAGTACCATCTCCATAGTTGAGCACGGCTGAAGCTGAAAGAATACTATCCTATGTTTACACTCGGCTAGCTAATACAGAGAATGGCCCAAGATTTATACTTAAGTGTACAACATGATGATTGATAATGAGTCACCCAAGTTGAGCCTCTTACCCACACCTCATGCTTTATTTAGCTTGGTGTTAATTTCTTTCATAAACTAATGGGCCCACACATTTTTTTAACTGTTATCAAAATCTGTCTAATCCGTCCCGTACTCCTATTTCTTTTATTTATTTAATTTTTCTTTTCTCAATCCGTCCCAAAATGACGTGCTTAATTTTGGGATGTCACAATCTTCCCTCCTTAAAAAGAATTCGTCCGCAAATTCTACTTAATCTTACTCTAGATTTTCCTATACGAATACCCCAAGATCCTATCCCCGAGCTAGATCACAAGCCTTAAGGTCGGGGTACCGCTCTGATACCAACTGTAACACCCCGAAAATTCTAATTCCATAAATGTCAAAATGTCACAATTTACATCTCTAAAATACTATACAATCACTAATCATCCCAAATTCTCTATAAACTGCTCCGCCCCAATCCTTTCTTCCCGATCATCGCTTAACTGCAAAACTGAAACTGGAGGGGGGTGAGGTGGGGGGCTCAGTAAGAAAGGGGATACACAATATCACAGAATCCAATGGAACACAAACACCAAATAACAATGTCCATGATATTATAGAAATGGACTTTCCAATAAGACTCTCGATAAATTCATAAACCAAACATCAATCGATTATCATACTTTACAGTCCGATGTCCTAATTATGTTCGGGCCCAGTGGCTTAACCATAATAACCGAATTGTTGGCCGCCCTCATGGAGCCGGACCCAACACAAACACAATAACCAATAACCGAGTCCACTGCGGCCGTCACATAAGCAGCTACATCGCAACTGCTCCATATAACACATCTCATATTTGAGAGCAATTAACACACAAAGCATGCTTTTCAAATAATCATAACATTAACCGAGCAAGTTCAATTGCAAAGCAATAATCAAATAAGACCGAACAAATGATATACGTATCAATAATACAGAGTACTACGATAAGACGGGTATAAAAGAAAATGACACGGAATCAATACTGCGTAGTCTCCCTTACCCAAAACTGCTAAAATCGGATCACCAAATATTTTCATTATCGAGTACCATCTCCATAGTTGAGCACGACTGAAGCTGAAAGAATACTATCCTATGTTTACACTCGGCTAGCTAATACAGAGAATGGCCCAAGATTTATACTTAAATGTACAACATGATGATTGATAATGAGTCACCCAAGTTGAGCCTCTTACCCACACCTCATGTTTTATTTAGCTTGGTGTCAATTTCTTTCATAAACTAATGGGCCCACACATTTTTTTAACTGTTATCAAAATCTATCTAATCCATCCCGTACTCCTATTTCTTTTATTTATTTAATTTTTCTTTTCTCAATCCATCCCAAATCGACGTGCTTAATTTCGGGATGTCACAAAATGACTGCATGAAGACAAGGATCTCAAATATGTAAACCAAAACAAGAACAAATCAACAACGAACACAGAAAATGGAATCAAAGATCCAAAAATTTGAAAAGTTCAAAAACTAAGATTTTCAGATTCGCAAAATATAGGGCATTGATCGTTAAAATGTTGGATTCAAAACACTCGAAATCACAATATGAACACAACCCAACAAACGATTTCAAAAATGGATAACAGAAACAAAGTTAATCAAGAAAAGATGATTTTCGCTTTTCGAAAAACAGAACCCAGAAAAACGAAAAAAAATCCGAAATTTAAGAGTATTAGAGTTTAGAATACATACCATCTCGTCTTGTGAAGCCTTTGAAGCATGTTTTGGACCCATAAAAGTATATATATATATATATATATATATATATATATATATATATATATATATATATATATATGAAGAAATTGAGAGAAAAGGAGAAAATAATGGAGTAGAGAGAGAGAGAGAGAGAGACGGCAGTGAGGTCTGGAAAAGGGGGGGGTTGAGAGAGAGAAGGATAGACAGAGAAAGAGGGGCTATATTAATCATGAAAATGAAAAAGAAGGTGTAAGGTTAACTTTTATATGTTAGGGTTTTGAAAGGATGGGAAGTTGAAGAGATGGGTAATAAATGAAGGTGTCATTTGAAAGGACAAGCATTTAATAGGATGTGTCATAGAAAGGACGGCTAATAAATGCTGAATGACACAAAATACACTTGATGTCACACCTAGTGTGTAGAAATTGTCCCACTTCCCTCAAAAGTGTATGAACAATTATGATCAATTTTTACACAAACACCAAAAACATCTGTTTTAGTGTAAGTTGGGGGTGTAAGAAATAAATCCCCAGAAAATAAAAATTTTGAAAAACGAAAAACGAGGGAAAATTAATTGCACAAGTATCCTTGAACAATTATGAAATGTCAAAAAACAAAGATTTTATAATAAATGATAATAAACATACCTGGTACTTGTGACAAATTTAATACGATCAATCATTTGAGATAATAAATGAGGAATTGATTGAGCCGCAACATTAATTGGGCGCATGTGAGGCGCATAACTAAAGGGTGCGCGCGGATGAATAAGGCGTAATAAGGACTTTGGGCGCGCAATGAGTGAGGCGCATGACAGGTGCAAAAAGTTTCCTTGAAACTTTGAAATTGATTTAATTTTAAAGACCTAGGATATTCATAACTCAAAAAGACATAAAATCATTAGTAGTGACAAAACTATATTGACTAGTTGAGTTCAAGCATACCCATTTCACCTCTCAAAAATATGAACCGTTTCGCGTCAAATGTTTTCGTAAGAATGCCTGCGATTTGAAAGTCGGTTCCCACGTGCTCCAAATAAATGTTTCCTTTTTCCACGTGGTCTTTGAGGAAGTGATATTTGATGTCGATGTGCTTTGTCTTGGAGTGCATGACATGATTTTCAGAAACCGCAATTATTGATGTATTGTCGCAGTAGATTGGACAATTTTCTTCAACGATGTCGTAATCCACCAATTGCTGCTTCATCCATAGAATCTGGCAGCAACAACTTCCAGCAGCGATATATTCTGCTTTCGTTGTTGAGACATATACCAAAGCTTGTTTCTTAATCGCCCATGACACAAGTCGATATCCGAGGAAATGACAAGTGCCACTTGTGCTTTTCCTATCAATAGTGCACGCTGCATAATCCACATCTGAATAACCTACAAGTTTAAAATTTGAATCTTTGGTGTACCAAAGTCCAAGGTTAATAGTACCGGAGAGATATCGTATAATACGTTTTACAGCAATTTAGTGCGCTTCTCTAGGGTCAGTAATGGATAAAATCCACTGTGTAATAAAAATACCTTGCAAGTGTACAAGTGCCGAAGCAGCAGTATATAAAAGTAAGGGTCGAACCACAGAGACTCGTGGATAAACAAGTTGACTTAATTAATGTATAGAGTAACCAAAGGGGGAGTTTTTATTTGATTTGATTATTAAACTATTAAAGCAATAAAAATAAACTAAAGAATTACTATCGCAAAAAACAAGCAAAGATTGCACTCAAGAGAAACAAGCAATTCACGGATTGGCGATCACAATTACACTCTCTTTATGCTATTTTGATGATGAAATACTAATCTTTATTTTAGGGTTCATTCACTTATTTAAGAATTGGAACGGTTAGGTGGCCGGATTGCAATTCTATTATCCTATGTAAATTAATTCTTCCGCAATGTCCAATTAAAATACAAAGAATTTATTAAACTCTTAAGAATATAAAAACCTAGTTTGTCTCTTTTTCCGCAAGGTCCAAGATCCAAACTATTCAACACAACAATGGCTATGTCTAACTCTCCACGCAAGTGCAAGAGATTAAACCCTAATAGTTAAAGAGCCAAAATATCTACCTATATAATTGAAACTCAAAAACGGAATTAAAATTATTGTGTTAAACTAAAACATTGATTATCATCTCATAGCACAAAGATCATGCAATTGATCACATCCAATCCGCAAACCAAGGAGATTAGTTACTCATACCCATAGCATAAATCACAAGCAAATAAATGAAATTCATAAACCTGGATAAACGCTTGATGATGAAAGATCCACAATCTTGGTTACACTTGAAAACTTGAATAAAACCTACAGAAAGCATAAGAAAACTGTTCTGAAAACCTAACCTATTTATACATAAGAGAGGAGTCCCAAAATCAGAGAGGAAATAATAAAATATCAGAAAATAAGGCAATCCCGTAATTCTTGGCGGCTAGGCGAGTGGGCGCTCGCTATAGGGCAGGCGGGCGCTCGACTTAATCAGATGAAAACCCTAAAAACGGGGAGGTAAGCGGGCGCATGAAGACTGGCGAGCGGGCGCTTGGTGAGCGGGCGCTCGACCCTCAACCGAGCGGGCGCCTGGTCCTTCTTCCAGCTTTTCTTCTTCTTCCTTCTTGACTTTAACTGTGTTGACCTTGACCCTTGACTTTTTGACTTGGTAATAATGGTCTTCAACCCTTAAACTCTAGGACTTTGGAATGCACCAAAAATACACTAAAAAGTGTTTCAAAACCAACATATTCTCACAAAGTTCCTCAACTCAATAAAGACCAGAATTACATCAAAACTATTCTAAAATACATCCAAAAATCAATAAAAGTAGTACAAGAATGTAGAGATAATGTATATGAAAACTGATCCATCAAATTCCCCCACACTTAGACCATTACTCGTCCCAGAGTAATATTCCTAACCCCACATCTAAGCACCGGTCTATAAGCGTAGCATGGAGGAAAATGACACCTAAACTCCTCTACATCTCCTAACAACCACATCAAGAACAAGATAAAAAAAATCACTCGGAGTGTAAGGAACTCCGCTTCCTTGTATCTCCCAACACAAACAAATATAAATAAAATTGACCCTAATTGATATCAACCCCAATTGTAAGAAACAAAATCACATATCCAACTAGGGCCCACTCAAAAAGCTAGGGGGAACTAAAACAACCTATATTTCCCCCACGCTTATCTTTCACTACATCCTCCCTCAAAAAGAAATCAAAGCTAGGAATAGTCCTTAGCGCTGATTTATGTCATAAAAAGCTCCAACACCCCTTATGACTCCACAAAATGAATATGAGGATTTTCTATCCTATCGCCTCTAAACAAACCTCCTACTCCAATTGTTATCCTACCCCAAACACTCTAATCCTCCCTTGTGTCGCCTTCGCCATAAAAAAAAATCTTCCTCTCCTTTTGCCTAGGCGCCCTTTCGCGTTTTCACCTAGCCTCTCTTTTCTTTTCTATTTTATTTTATTTTTTTCATTTTTTTTTGAATAAAAACTAACTATATAGGTGATAACATCAATCAACCAACAGGTATCCCCCACCCCCAAACCAAAACTGAGCATTGCCCCCAATGCTCACACATATAAAGTGAAAATAAAAAGGGTAGGGATACCTCAAATCACTGCGGAGGCGGAAAAAAATGGTCCCAAGGACCCGGCATACCCGATCCTGAACTCGTCCCCTGATCCGGTCCTCTAAAGGGCTCATCCCAAGTCGTTCCAGCCCAATCACTGCTAGATGATGGTGGTGGTGGTGGTGTATACTGAGACGGAGGTGGCGAGTAGATCATAGGAGGAAACTGCTCTCCAGGAAAATGGAGCACCATCATCCGGCGCTTGTAATACTGTTCCTCCTGCTGGTTGGCATAAAACGCCTCCTCCAGTCTCCTTAGCCTCTCATCATTATCATCCTCTTGGCACTGACGATGATAATTAGCTAACATCTGCTGCTACTGATAATCATGCAGTCTCTCATCCACCCCCTGGATCTGCCCTGACAGATACTAATTCATCTCTCTCTGAGTCATCACTGGGTCCTCATCTATATCCACCTGAATTGGGGCTCTTCCTCGCCCTCCTGCCTGAGCTCCGCCACTCTCAATGGTGGTCTTTGTTACTGTGGTAACTGGAGACAAGGTTTTGGGGAACCCTGCCATAGGCACCCCCGCTCTTTCCGCCATGGTCGTGATCATAATAGGGAAAAGATAGTTCCTGTTCTCCAAGTTTTTCGCGCTATCCCCCATTTCACTGCGAAGGATACCCCCAATGCATACCGGCATCCTCCTATCATCGCATAGAGCAAAGGAGCCCTGAACCAGTGAACATCCTGATAATGGGAGGTGGGCATAATCCTCTCACAAATGAGTCTATACAGAGCCCGAAGCTCCAAGCGCAGCTCACTAATGTGGAATAAATACCCATTCCTGATATTTCCCCTATCAATATTAACCCCAAACTCAGCAGCGAACATAGTCAAAGAATCATCCAAATTAACCCCCATATCTCTCCTCAACCTCCAGTACTCACACTCCTCATCCTCAACATTGTTGTTCAACCCCAAGAAGGTATTAATGGCCCTAGCTGACATATCAACGTTATAACCCCGAACCCAGACATTCGTGGCCTCAGTATGCGAATGGAAATTCGCGTAGAATTCCATCACCAACAAGTTCGACCCCATCCGGGTCGGTTTAGCCATTAATCTTCTCAATTTATAAAATGCTATCACTTCATCCAGCCCATAATTCTTTAAGTCAAACCCCCGCTCCACTGTCACTCCATTTCTTTCTTTATTTTCAAAATACTCTTCCGAATTGCGGGAAACAAAACGGGTATTATCAAACTCTACATTCATTTGGGGCGGGGGGTATACGACCTTTACCCTTCGGAGGCATTATTTCTCAGCACACCCAACCACTCAAAGCTCTACAAAAAAGCTGAAAATTATTACCGGAGTGTCGCCGGAATCTTCGCCGGAGTTGGGGAAGATGATAGCACCGGTAAGCTCTTGACTCCACAACCACTTTACCCTTCTGTAATACCTTCAAATTCCACCCCGAACACCTTCAAATCAACCCTTTTCCCTTCCTTCAAAGTTAAAAAAAAAAACTTGAATTTTCCAGATTAAATCGGTGAATTGGCTTGAACTCTTGGAAATGGGTGTGTAAGGAGTGATATTTGGGTGTATTTGGATCAAAATTGGTGGGTTTAGGTGGTGGATTTGTAGTGAGAGAGAGATGGGTGTGATGGAGTTTTTAGAGAGACGGAGAAGATGGGGGAAGATGAGGGAATAATTAGGGTTAAGTTTCCCAAAAAAAAACTCTTTGACCACGCCTTGGACTGACCAACCGGCACACCGAGCGGGCGCTCGAAGGGGTCAAGCGCGCGCTTGATGAGAACAGAAGGTTTGGCTTTACGAATTTTAATTGCAGGCGGGCGCTTGAAAGAGGGTGAGCGGGTGCTTGAAGTTGTTCAGAAACTTGGCCAATTTTGGCCTAGGTAAGCTGGCGCCTGGTGCACAGCGAGCGGGCGCCTGTTCCGGATTTCTGCCACATTTTTTTTTGCTCCGGTTAGATTGAAACTCTGCACATCACCACAACAAACATCACAAGCATAATATCCTTTAAGAAATTTAAAATGACTCGATAAAATAAAAAATCTATTTGGAGGGTGACACTATTTACACTCCCCTATAAACCCATAAACTCAGAGAGATCCATGAAGGATGACACACAAAGCAATAAAAGACAATAATTAAAACATACCTCATTGGGTTGCCTCCCAATTAGCGCATTTGTTTAATGTCGTTAGCCCGACGGTGGCCCCATTTTTATTTGGGGTTGAGATTGGCTACATTGACTCTGGCTTTTGCTTTTCTGCCTTTTGCCCACCTAAAGTATTCCCTTGCATGAATGCCCATAATTGCCCACACATAATTCCCCCTTTTAATTAATTCTGGGAGAACCCATGGAGTCTTTGAGGTTCCCTTGTGCTTTTTCTTTTTCACTTTTGGGCTCTTTCCATTTTTGCTAGTACCTGGAGAACACGAAGAAGCAAAAGGGGTACAAGATTTTCTATGAGGTGCCGACTTCTCATTGAAGTGTCCTAGGGGGTGAAACGGGCCATCACTAGGATTGTCACGACCCGAAATATAGGCTCTATTTTATTAGTAATTAAATGATTTTTATTTAATTATTTGCTTATTTATTTATTTAAATTATTATTTACTTAAATAATTATGTGTACATTTTATGTGTTATAATAATAGTGCCTAGCATTTTATTCGAGTTATTTGGGCTAGTGTGGAAGTGTCGAGTCTTAATTGTTAGTCGGGAGTGTAAGTAATTGTGTTAGATTGGGGAGGGGGTCTAGTTGTAACATTTCAAAATGATTTTCCCCTACTCCCTTACCTCCCTCACCTTCTCCCTCACTCATCCCATCTTCCCAGCCAACTCTCTCTCTCTCTCTAGCTATAGGTGAGTTTTTCTTTCTCTCCCTTCTCTCTTCCTTTTCTCCATTTTCTTCTTGTTATCTCTCATTTCTTAAAACGTGAACATTGTTTAGATCGTCGATAGGATCGTAGAGAGCCAAAAAGATTTGAATTCCGTCAACTTTGAGAATTTGCAAGTAAGTTACTTTTCCCCCATTTTGATGCTAATATGTTCATGTCATGTTTATATGATGTTTGATGTGTTAATTGTGAAGTTTGATTGAGTTTTGAATTTATTTGAATTTATTGAGTTCTTGGCTAAAAATGGTGAATGGATGAATGTCTTGATTTAATCTTGGGTTTTGTTGGTAAAGGGTGTTGTTAAGGTCCCTTTGTTGGTTAGTTATGGTTTGGGTACCTTGAGGATTTCATTGGTGGTGTTGGATTAAGAGATTGTGAAAATGGTAAGGAAAAATGGAAGAACCCAGCTGGGAATTTCCCCCAGCCCGTAGACCAGGCGCCCGCCTGGGTCAGACCAGGCGCCCGCCTACATACCCCTTTCTGAAGACCAAACTTACTGGACAAACAAGCGCCCGCCTGCCCCATACCAGGCGCCCGCCCGCCCCTGTTTCAGGAATTTGACCCTTTTGCTTGGTTTAAGACTTAAAACTTAACTAGTTTGGGTTTAATCCTTCTAATTAACTTAAGTTAATGTTGTGGAACACTTTATTGTTCGAGAATGATCCCCTTGTGATCGATTGTGATATGGAATTTGATTAAGTATCATTTTGGTAATGTAGTTCATCTTTGATGTGCTATTTGCATTGGTTGACCTTTGTGGTAACTTAATTTGATTGATTCCCTACTTTGGAATCCTTTGTTGTTTATCGTGCTAGTATTTTATTACTTAGCCTTTACGTGAAAGTCCAGCTGGTATTTTGTGTGTGTTTGGGCGATGCGAAACATTATGATGGCACGGCCAAGTCCATTGTGATGTTGACCATTGTTTTGCCCCCTTATTACCCTCCTCCAGATTGGCCTTGGATGTGAGAAGAGCTAGCTCCCTTGTGTGCATCTTAGCTTTACTTGGAGCATGACTTTGTGGCATGTCTCACGTCCTTTGTGACACTCCTTTGGTTATTGGTTCCGGTACCGGGGTTTCTCTTCGGCTTTCATGCCATTATGAAGATGTTGATTGGTTGATAATTGAAGCTGCGCAGCGATCCTTTATTTGGATGTTCCGGTTTGGAAAACCTTGGCTATATCCTTTGTTATGTGTTTATTTCCGCTGCTATCTGATACATGCTAAATGCTATGTGCTATGTGATATTATTATTGCTTATTGCTTATTGCATCATAGCATGTCATGTAGTTGCATTAGTAACTTATTGAGATTTATCTCACCCTGTTTCTTTTATCTTTGTTTTTCCTTAACCCCCCCCCAGGTGCTAAGGATTAGTCTCGCTGATCACGAGATAGAGGACGTCGAGTGTGGATCCGTTCTTTTGGGGAAGGTTGTTATAGGTTGGTTTCCATTATGTAAATGTGTAACCATTTTGGGGTAGTCGTACCAAACAATGACGTCTTTAAGAATTGTGCATATTTGTATTTTGTTGACATGGACTTGTGGAAGTTTATGATAAGTTGTAATTAGTTTTTATCAAACTTTGATTTGTAAAACTTTGGATTACCCTTTTTGGTATCAAATGGAAATTTTTAACTTCGGTATTTCTGAGTTTCGGTTTAGAGTCGATGTCCAGATCGCGGTCCCGGGGCCCGCGGGGTCCGGGGTCGCGACAGTTGGTATCAGAGCTATGGCATTAGCTCTATGTATAAGTCTAGGTGGATTAGTATGACCTAGGTGGGTAGTAGAGTGCGGAGTGATTAATGGTTGATGTTTTATGCAGGTAATTACTCGCAATGTCAGGAAGAAGAAACAGAGGAGGTGCTAGTGGGGCACAGAATCAGAATGATACGAGGGAAGAAGCACGTGCCATGTTTCAAGGCATGTTTGAGGCGGCCATGAAGGCCATACATGATCAAGGTCCGAGGGTAGAACAAGCACCACCCCGTTATGGATTGGAGCAATTCTTGAAACTTAAACCGGTTGAATTCAATGGGGAACCCGATGTTCGGAAAGCTGAGTTGTGGATTGAGTCTATGGAAAAGATTTATGATGTATTTGGGTGTTCGGATGAGGACAAGGTCCGGTTCGCGGCTTACAAGCTTGTGGGAGCCGCCGAGCATTGGTGGAAAGGTATTAAAGCTACTTGGGATGATACTCGCACGGTTTATGCGTGGGAGTTGTTTGTTCGCAAGTTCAAGGAGCATTTCATTCCGGTTGTTGATCAAAACCGAAAGGAGATCGAGCTACTCAACTTGGAGCAAGGATTGTTGTCTATAGCACAATACTCGGCTAAGTTCATAGAATTAGCCCGGTATTGCGACTATTTGGTGAGGACTGAGGAACAAAAGGCTATGAGATTCATTCGGGGATTGAAGACCTCCATCCGTACTCAACTGATTGCTCAGCGAATCGTGACTTTTCAAGATGCGGTGGACCGAGCCTATTTGATAGAGCAAGATATTGGGGAACATAGGAGGAAGACTGAGGTAGCCAACCCGAGTAAGCAAGGAGCGCAGAGCAAGTCACAACCAAGGATCGAAAACCGAGGTAACTTTGGGGGACAATCTCAGTCCCGAGGGCAACAAAACCCAAGGAACCCGGGTACCACTTCCGGGAACCAAGGGAGCCAAATTAGGAGACTTTGTTCGTATTGTCAAAAGGAAGGTCATTCTGAAGACCGTTGTTGGAAGAAGCAAGGAAGGTGTACAAAATGTGGACAAATGGGTCACTTTGTAAGGGATTGCCCGAGAGGTAGAGAACAGTCATCCGGGTCAGGGGTTAGTATTAATCAGGGTCAGAAAAGGGATGTTACCGGGAAGCCCAAGGTCCAAGGGAAAGTGTTTGCAATGAATCAACAACAAGCTACCGATGATCCATCCGTTATTGGAGGTATTGTTTCTGTATCTAATGTGAGCGCACGAGCGTTAGTAGATCCAGGATCATCTCATTCATACATTTCTGTGCAATTTGCTTCTATGTTAAATGCTGCATTTGAGTCTTTACCGTACGTGCTAGAGGTGTCGACCCCTATAGGAGAATGCTTGGTTTCTGATCGAGTCTTTCGTGCTTGTGATGTGGTTATTTGTGGTCGAGTCCTTTGTGCGGATTTGGTGGTTCTTCCTATCCAAGACTTTGATGTCATTTTGGATATGGATTGGTTGAGCAAGTTTCATGCTTCCGTTGATTGCCGTAAGAAAACTGTTACTTTTTCTATTCCTGATGTGCCTAAGTTTGTGTTTGAGGCTTGTCCTCTGAGTAGGAAGGTTCGCTTAATTTCTTTTATGAAAGAGAGAAGATTGTTGCATAGTGGTTGTGAGGGGTTTTTGGCTAGTGTTCTTGATACTAGGAAAGAATCCCCTAGTTTTGATAGTGTTCGGGTAGTTCGGGAATTTCCCGATGTTTTCTCTACCGAGTATGAGATGCCTCCCGATCGTGAGATAGAATTTGGTGTAGATCTTTTGCCGGGTACGGCTCCGATTTCGAAAGCGCCTTATAGGTTAGCTCCCGCCGAGTTGAAAGAATTGAAGGTTCAGTTGCAAGAGTTGCTTGATCGAGGGTTTATCCGCCCTAGTGTTTCCCCGTGGGGAGCACCGGTTTTGTTCGTGCGGAAGAAAGACGGTTCCTTGAGATTGTGCATAGATTACCGGAAGTTGAATCAGGTTACAGTGAAGAATAAGTATCCTCTACCGCATATTGATGATTTGTTTGATCAGCTTCAAGGGTCCGTGGTTTTCTCTAAGCTTGATTTGAGGAGTGGATACCATCAGTTGAAGGTTCGATCGGAGGATGTTCCGAAGACTGCTTTTCGCACTCGTTATGGTCATTATGAGTTCTTGGTTATGCCGTTTGGGTTGACTAACGCGCCGGCAGTGTTTATGGATTTGATGAACCGAATTTTCCATCCCTATCTTGATTCGTTCGTGGTGGTTTTCATCGACGACATTCTTGTTTATTCGAAATCTCGAGATGAGCATGAGCAGCACTTGAGGACAGTTTTATCCGTTCTTGCGAGGGAGAAACTATTTGCAAAGTTCAGTAAGTGTGAATTCTGGCTCGAGAAGGTGTCATTTTTGGGTCATGTGATTTCTAAAGATGGGATTTCGGTGGATCCTTCAAAGATAGAGGCTATAGTGGATTGGAAGAGACCCGAGTCAGTGACCGAGATTCGTAGTTTTCTGGGTTTAGCCGGTTATTACAGAAGGTTTATTGAAGGGTTTTCGAGGATTGCTACTCCGATGACTCAGTTAACCCGGAAGAACGTTCCGTTTGTGTGGACCGAGAAATGTGGCAAGAGTTTCGAGGAATTGAAGAAGAGGTTGACTACCGCACCGATCTTGACTTTGCCTAATGTGAGCGATGGCCTAGTGATTTTCAGTGATGCTTCGAAAGAGGGTTTGGGTTGTGTGTTGATGCAGAATGGGAAAGTAATTGCTTATGCTTCGAGGAAGTTGACCCCGAGTGAACAGAATTACCCTACTCATGATATGGAATTAGCGGCTATTGTATTTGCGTTGCACAAGTGGAAGCACTACCTTTATGGAGCGAAGTTTGAGATTTTTACGGATCACAAGAGTTTGAAGTACCTTTTCTCTTAGAAGGAATTGAACAACCGACAGCGCCGATGGATGGAATTGTTGAAGGATTACGATTGTACGATTTCTTATCATCCGGGAAAGGCGAATGTGGTAGCCGATGCGATTAGTAGAAAGTCTTATGTGGCTTCGATGATGGTTCGAGAGTGGAAAATGCTAGAGGATGTTCGAGATTGGTCTCCTCGTGAATCGAGGCATGGGGCTATTTTTGCGAATATTAGGGTGTCTCCGACCCTAATTCAGAGAATAAAGGAAGCTCAGAAACAAGATCCCGAGTTGGTGAAAATAATTGGTAAATTGAAGGAAAGGAATTTCGAGGATTTTTCTTTGAGTTCGAGTGGAGTTTTGACTTTCCGTGGTCGTTTGTGTGTTCCGAATGTTGATGGAATTAAACAGAGAGTTCTTGATGAGGGTCACAAATCGAGGTATACTATTCATCCGGGCAGTACGAAGATGTATCAGGATTTGAAGCAACAATTTTGGTGGATTAATATGAAAAGGGAAATAGCAGAGTATGTTTCGAAGTGTCTAACTTGTCAGCAGGTCAAAGCCGAGCATCAGAGACCCGCGGGACTACTTCAGCCGTTAGAGATTCCCGAGTGGAAATGGGAGCATGTGACTATGGATTTCGTTACGGGACTGCCTCGTACCCGAAGAAAGTTTGACAGTGTTTGGGTGATAGTGGATAGATTGACTAAGAGTGTCCATTTCTTGCCTATTGATATCAGATATTCGATGGAGAAGCTTGCGACCCTTTATATTGATGAGATTGTTAGATTGCATGGAGTTCCGGTTAGCATTGTGTCGGATCGAGACCCGAGGTTTACTTCTAGATTCTGGAAGGCGTTTCAGGAAGCTTTGGGTACAGATTTGCGATTCAGTACAGCTTTTCATCCCCAGACAGACGGTCAATCCGAGAGGACTATTCAGATTCTTGAGGATATGTTGCGAGCTTGTTCGATAGACTTTTCCGATTCTTGGGATTCGCACCTACCGTTAGTGGAATTCTCTTACAACAACAGTTATCAGGCTAGTATCGAGATGGCACCGTTTGAGGCTTTGTATGGAAGGAAGTGTAGATCGCCTATTTGTTGGGATGAGGTTGGTGAAGCGAGAGTTTTGGGTATTGATTTGCTTCGGGATTCGGTTGAGAAAGTTAAAGTTATCTGGGATCGATTGAAAACAGCCCAGAGTCGACATAAGAGCTACGCAGATAACCGAAGACGAGATCTTAGTTTTCAGACCGGTGATTTGGTATTCTTGAAGGTATCTCCGAAGGTGGGTATCCGTCGTTTTGGGAAGAAAGGCAAATTGGCTCCGAGGTTTATTGGCCCGTTTGAGATCTTGGGAAGGGTTGGACTTCTTGCGTATCGTCTTGCGTTGCCGTCATCTTTAGACGGTTGCACAACGTTTTCCACGTTTCTATGCTTCGGAAGTATGTTCATGATCCGTCTCACGTGTTACCGAGGGTACCGGAGGATATTGAGCCCGATATGAGTTATGAGGAACGACCGGTTCGGATCTTAGATTCCAAGGTCCAAGAGTTGAGGAACAAGAGCATTGCGTTGGTTCGAGTTCTTTGGAGGAATCATAACATCGAGGAGTCGACGTGGGAACTTCGAGATGAGATCAAGAGGAAATTTCCGTGGCTTTTTGTCTAAGGTGAGTCTCGTTAAAATTCGGGTCGAATTTTTTTTAAGGGGGAGTGAATGTCACGACCCGAAATATAGGCTCTATTTTATTAGTAATTAAATGATTTTTATTTAATTATTTGCTTATTTATTTATTTAAATTATTATTTACTTAAATAATTATGTGTACATTTTATGTGTTATAATAATAGTGCCTAGCATTTTATTCGAGTTATTTGGGCTAGTGTGGAAGTGTCGAGTCTTAATTGTTAGTCGGGAGTGTAAGTAATTGTGTTAGATTGGGGAGGGGGTCTAGTTGTAACATTTCAAAATGATTTTCCCTACTCCCTTACCTCCCTCACCTTCTCCCTCACTCATCCCATCTTCCCAGCCAACTCTCTCTCTCTCTCTAGCCATAGGTGAGTTTTTCTTTCTCTCCCTTCTCTCTTCCTTTTCTCCATTATCTTCTTGTTATCTCTCATTTCTTAAAACGTGAACATTGTTTAGATCGTCGATAGGATCGTAGAGAGCCAAAAAGATTTGAATTCCGTCAACTTTGAGAATTTGCAAGTAAGTTACTTTTCCCCCATTTTGATGCTAATATGTTCATGTCATGTTTATATGATGTTTGATGTGTTAATTGTGAAGTTTGATTGAGTTTTGAATTTATTTGAATTTATTGAGTTCTTGGCTAAAAATGGTGAATGGATGAATGTCTTGATTTAATCTTGGGTTTTGTTGGTAAAGGGTGTTGTTAAGGTCCCTTTGTTGGTTAGTTATGGTTTGGGTACCTTGAGGATTTCATTGGTGGTGTTGGATTAAGAGATTGTGAAAATGGTAAGGAAAAATGGAAGAACCCAGCTGGGAATTTCCCCCAGCCCGTAGACCAGGCGCCCGCCTGGGTCAGACCAGGCGCCCGCCTACATACCCCTTTCTGAAGACCAAACTTACTGGACAAACAAGCGCCCGCCTGCCCCATACCAGGCGCCCGCCCGCCCCTGTTTCAGGAATTTGACCCTTTTGCTTGGTTTAAGACTTAAAACTTAACTAGTTTGGGTTTAATCCTTCTAATTAACTTAAGTTAATGTTGTGGAACACTTTATTGTTCGAGAATGATCCCCTTGTGATCGATTGTGATATGGAATTTGATTAAGTATCATTTTGGTAATGTAGTTCATCTTTGATGTGCTATTTGCATTGGTTGACCTTTGTGGTAACTTAATTTGATTGATTCCCTACTTTGGAATCCTTTGTTGTTTATCGTGCTAGTATTTTATTACTTAGCCTTTACGTGAAAGTCCAGCTGGTATTTTGTGTGTGTTTGGGCGATGCGAAACATTATGATGGCACGGCCAAGTCCATTGTGATGTTGACCATTATTTTGCCCCCTTATTACCCTCCTCCAGATTGGCCTTGGATGTGAGAAGAGCTAGCTCCCTTGTGTGCATCTTAGCTTTACTTGGAGCATGACTTTGTGGCATGTCTCCCGTCCTTTGTGACACTCCTTTGGTTATTGGTTCCGGTACCGGGGGTTTCTCTTCGGCTTTCATGCCATTATGAAGATGTTGATTGGTTGATAATTGAAGCTGCGCAGCGATCCTTTATTTGGATGTTCCGGTTTGGAAAACCTTGGCTATATCCTTTGTTATGTGTTTATTTCCGCTGCTATCTGATACATGCTAAATGCTATGTGCTATGTGATATTATTATTGCTTATTGCTTATTGCATCATAGCATGTCATGTAGTTGCATTAGTAACTTATTGAGATTTATCTCACCCCGTTTCTTTTATCTTTGTTTTTCCTTAACCCCCCCCCAGGTGCTAAGGATTAGTCTCGCTGATCACGAGATAGAGGACGTCGAGTGTGGATCCGTTCTTTTGGGGAAGGTTGTTATAGGTTGGTTTCCATTATGTAAATGTGTAACCATTTTGGGGTAGTCGTACCAAACAATGACGTCTTTAAGAATTGTGCATATTTGTATTTTGTTGACATGGACTTGTGGAAGTTTATGATAAGTTGTAATTAGTTTTTATCAAACTTTGATTTGTAAAACTTTGGATTACCCTTTTTGGTATCAAATGGAAATTTTTAACTTCGGTATTTCTGAGTTTCGGTTTAGAGTCGACGTCCAGATCGCGGTCCCGGGGCCCGCGGGGTCCGGGGTCGCGACAAGGATGGTGTTCGTCGTCCTTATGGGATATGGACATGGCATGAACGTCCGCATTATCCCTAGTTTTCTCACCGCCTTTCAACACACTCTCCAATTTCCCACTATCCCTCTCATGCCCTACATGCTCAGGTACACACTCACCTACCTCATCCACAAAATTACATGAGTCCTCATCAGTCAGAGGATGTTTCATAATGTCATGCACAGGGATCTCTAAATGTTCATTAGCCACACACATTGACAATGTCCCATTCCCTACATTAATTATGGTGTTGGTAGTCGCCATGATGTTGGTAGTGGTGCCTTAGGCACGTTTAATAAACGTTGTAATTGTTATCAATTATTTCATATCAATAAAGAGATGTTTTGATAATTATTGTTGTTCATGTTTACTGATAATAATCTCCGTCCCTAGTACTTGTTAAGCACTAGTATAAAGGCTAAATGATAATGGGATGATCATGTTAGATTTATGGGTACTTGTTTGGAACAAGATACTGGACATGACCCGCCGTATGAGATTTATGTCATGGTCTATGTCGTACATATATCTCATATTAGTTATGTCATTTGAATCCTTAGATAAAAAGTTATTATAGTCTTCCACTTGATGAACATTGTGTTTGACATATTTAAACGCTACCTTAACACGGTAGTTATAAAGTGTATGATTGGCACAATCGGATTCACGTGGGGAAGAATAATAAGCTAAATGGATTTGTCCCTCCACGGAGAGATGTCATGCTTGGGCCCCTCGAAGGAATGATGTTGATGAAATGTTCGGCCGGACTCAAATGGATTGGTTGGATCAATAGCATTTGAATTATCAACATATTCGGAATCGAGAAAGTATTGAACGAAGCAAGTTGACCATTTGACCATGACTTGTGTTCAATGACATCGTGGACAAAGGGATTGTGACATATTCTAAAGGAATGCGAAATTGTATCTAGTTACACTATTTGGATAGGTATGACGGTTTGCTAGAACCTAATCATATCTTATGGGTTCATGTTTGAGCCCATTGCCAACTTAGCGTAATCCTAGAGGGTCACACACAAATAGAACGAATCATAAAGGACTAAATGGGAATTTTGGAAAATATCAGTTTTTTGGCTCTGGCACGGTCGTGCGCTTTAAGAGGCACGGTCGTGCCAAAATTCAAACCTAGGCGACCTGTCGACATGTTTGGCACGACCGTGCCGATTAACAAGCACGACCGTGCCAAAATGGGCGGCTGAATTTCACGCGGGCTAGATGGCATGGCCGTGCCAAATTGTGGGCACGACCGTGCCAGTCATGTCGGCCAGAATTCTTTGTTGCCTAATTTGATGACGGGATTTAGGTTTCCTAACTCCTTAAGGGTTAAGAATTAGGACCTATTTAAGGATCCTTTTTACAGCCATTAGACATATAATTGTAAGTGCCTCCATAAGGTTTTGAGAGGTTATTTTCTTGTTCTAAGATCCCAAAAAGTGAAGAACAAGAATATTCATAATTCCATATGGTTCTTGTAATTGTGAAAGTGTGTTTCACAATTTGGTCTAGCAACCAAGATCAAGAAGTTGCTTGATATTCGTTCGTGGTGTGGATACCGCTAGAGGGTGAAGCTCATCATCTTCAAGATTCGCGTTCTTGCTCACGTGATCAAGTTTCAAATATCCACCAAGTTCAAAAGCTAAAAATCAAAATCATCAAGGGTTAGTTTTTCTGATATTCATCTTATATGTATTTGACTTAATCACATGAATGGATCTATGGCTTTGGGTTTCATTAAAATTTTAAATGCATTATTCCGCTGTGCATGTTACTACGAAACCCAACAGTGGTATCAGAGCCCCGTTCATGTTGATTATTTCAATACTAAGATCATGTTGTGTGTATATAAATTGTTTATGTGCCTAGCATGATATGAATATTGGATTACATGATGTTTATGTATTATATGATTTTATGTGGTTTATTGTTTTAGAAACTTTAATCGCACTGTTTAATCGCAATAAAAATTATGGTGGATTTAAAATTGTTTGGATTATCGATTTTTGATTGGATCAAAGTTTTGATATTCTAGGGATTCAAGAATAAATTGTTTATTCAAGGTTTTGTTGATCATGGTGATTGGATCACCAAGAACACCAAATCCTTATTGAATCGGGAAAAACAATTTTGAGACAAATTTTGGAACTTTAAAATTTTGATTTTCGGAAGGGTCCGACCGGACCCATACCTTGACCCAGCCAGACCTAGGGTTTGGCGCGGGGGTAGGGCTTGGGTCTTGGGTGTGGATCTTGGGTTTAAATTTCCTATTTGTTTTAGTCTTGTGATTCTAAGATTGGTTCAAGGTTTGGATGGCTAATCTACGTTCATCGAGATTGTGTTTCCCAAACTTGATCGCAATCAAAGTTTCAAAGATAAAACGAAGTTAGAATTATGAAGAGTTCATAATTGCTAAAATTAAGAAACAAAGTTTTTGATTCAAAGATTGGAGATCCATGTGGAATTGTGGATGCAATTGGCCTACGTTCATCGAGACCATCTATTGCTTAGTTTCGGCCACATGGACTACTTTCTTGGTTTCTTGAATTAGTGCGGAATTGTGGATGCGATATGGCTTAGTTTCGGCCGCACTTCTTGTTGTCTTGATTTGGAGATGATAACCAAAGTTCAAATAGTCTCATCCTAATAATTATAGAGAAACTAATGACACATAAATATTATGCTTAAATTAATGGAGATTAATTTAGTGGCTAAACTTGATGTGTAACATGTTTATATTATGTGCTCATAAATGTGTTAAATGATATATGTGATAAACCTTCAAAGAAAGTTTTAAGTCTTTTATTGACATGCCATGATTAAAACACTTGTTAGTACATGAGTGGTTTTAATGTAGATTCGCCCTAGCGAGGTGCATTAAATTTATTTATGTATGAGCAAGATAGATAATGTGGGCACGCCCTAGCGGGACACATTAACTATGCGTTTAAAATGGTTAGACTTAATTGGGCGTCAAAACAGTTTTGGGCCTAGGCAAAGATGAGGTTTAACATGCTTTTTGAAATTGGATTTCTTAAAGAATCTCATAAAAAGAACTAAGAGTCATATGAGATATGATTGACAAGAGTTGTCTACCTAATTAATTTGATTTTGTGTAATCCGCCTTAGCGGACTTGAAATTAAATTAAAGTTGGATCTTAACTCATTTAAATTATATTATACATTGGATGTATAAGAAGGTTATGTAATTTAGTGGGAGTATTTTTTGGAAAAATACATTGTTTATTTCTTTAATGAAAATTGGTACTTATTAAATTTTGAAAATTTTGCATATTTGTAGATAATGACTAATAACACTCAATCAATGTCGTTGCGATCGATCCTTGAAAAGGATAAGCTCGAAAAGAATGGTACTAACTTTATGGATTGGATCCGTAGCATAAGAATCGTTCTTAGGCAAGAAGATAAGTTGTACATTCTCGATGGGCCTCTCCCTGCTGAACCACCGCCTACTGCCCCTAGGGCAGAAAGAGACAATTATAAGAAACATCGTAATGATTCTAGAGATGTAAGTTGTCTCATGCTTGCTGCTATGTGCTCAAAACTCCAACAAAGTTTGGAACATTTGGAAGCCTATGAGATAGGCGTGGAGTTGAGAACCATGCTTCAAGAGGAAGCTAGGCAAGAGAGGTACAAGACCATTGTTGCTTTCACTACTTGTAAGATGAATGAAGGACAACAAGTGAGTCCTCACTTTCTTAAAATGAAAGGTTATGTAGAGTACTTTGAGAAACTTGGCTATCCAATCCCATTGGAGTTAGCCACGGATCTCATTCTTAATTCATTGCCTAAAAGTTATAATCAGTTTGTGATGAATTATAACATGCATGGAATGGATAAGAATCTCTCTGAGTTGCATGGGATGCTTAAAACTGCAGAGATGAAAATTGTGGAGAAAGGTTCTCCCGTGCTCTTGGTTCATGATGGGAAGAAGGCTGGTGCCAAAGGAAAGGGTAAGAAAGTTGTCAAACCCAAAATAAGCAAGGCAAAGGTTGCCAAGGCTTCTGAGGCAAAACCCGATTCACAAAAGGATGCAATGTATTTCCATTGTCAAGAAATTGGTCATTGGAAACGTAATTGCAAGGCTTTCTTGGAAGAGCAAAAGAAGAAGAAGGGCAGCAAGGCTGCGTCGACTTCAGGTATCTATATGATAGATATTCTCCTTTCTACCACTGATTCTTGGGTATTGGATACCGGATGTGGTTCTCACATTTGTCTAAATGTGCACGGACTAAAGAGTAGGAGACTGCTTAAAGAAGGTGAAGTAGATCTACGCGTGGGGAATGGAGCAAGAGTTGCTGCATTAGCCGTAGGGACTTATGAAGTCACTTTACCTTCCGGATTAATTCTTGTTTTGAACAATTGTTATTATGTTCCGGATTTAAGCAGAAATATTATTTCAATTTCTTGTTTGGATAATGAAGGTTTTAAGTTTCTTATTGAGAATAAGAAATTTTCTATTTATTTAAATGATGTGCTTTATGGTATTGCTAATTCATTTAATGGCCTTTATATCTTGGATGTCAAGAATGAAAATAATGTCTATCATGTAAATAAGAAATCTAAACCTAATGATGTAAATCATACTTATTTGTGGCATTGCCGTCTTGGTCATATTAATGAGAAGCGTATCTCAAAACTCCATGGGGACGGACTTTTGGGTTCATGTGACCTCGAGTCATATGATACTTGTGAGTCGTGTCTTCTTGGAAAAATGACTAAGACACCTTTTACCAAGCTAGGTGAAAGGGCAAGTGACTTATTGGGGTTGATACATTCCGATGTATGCGGACCATTAAGTAGCAATGCTAGGGGAGGATTTTAATACTTCATAACCTTCACGGATGATTATAGTAGATTTGGGTATGTTTACCTAATGAAACATAAGAGTGAAGCATTTGAGATATTTACAATATTTCAAAATGAAGTAGAAAAACAACTTGGCAAAAGTATTAAGGCACTTCGATCAGATCGTGGTGGAGAATACTTAAGCCAAGAATTTGATGATCATCTAAAGAATTGTGGAATAGTTTCACAATTGACTCCACCCGGAACACCACAATGGAATGGTGTGTCTGAGAGGAGGAATCGGAATTTGTTAGACATGGTTCGATCAATGATGAGTCAAGTTGATCTTCCAATATCCTTTTAGGGTTATGCTCTAGAAACCGCTGCTTTCACACTAAATCAAGTTCCAACTAAATCGGTTCCAAAGACTTCATATGGAGTGGAAAGAAAACTAGTTTGTCTTTCATGAGGATTTGGGGTTGCGAAGTTTATGTCAAGAGACTTATCTCTGACAAACTAGCACACAAATCTGATAAATGTATTTTCGTGGGATATCCTAAGGAAACTAAAGGATATTACTTTTACAACCGAAAGGACAACAAAGTGTTTGTTGCCCGAACTGGTGTCTTTCTAGAGGAACAGTTTCTCTCCAAAGAAATCAGTGGGAGTAAAATAAATCTTGAAGAAATTCGAGACCCAGAAAATAACATTGAACCAATAGTGGAACGGGAACAAGAACCACAAGGAGTTGTGGAACCTGTTCAAGATACACAAGTAACTCGCAGATCTAGTAGGGTACGATCCGAACCCGAGAAATATGGATTTCTCGTAACGGATAGTAATGAGGTGGAAATCATTGAGAATGATGAACCTAGAACCTACCAAGAGGCCTTCTCCTGATTCGAACAAGTGGCTTGGAGCCATGGAATCCGAATTGCAATCCATGCAAGATAATCAAGTTTGGAATTTGATTGATGCGCCCGAAGGTGTAAAAACCATAGGATGCAAATGGGTCTTCAAGAAGAAGACTGACATGGATGGGAAGGTGCATACTTACAAAGCTAGACTTGTAGCAAAAGGTTATAGGCAAGTTCATGGTATTGACTATGATGAAACCTTTTCACCTGTAGCAATGATCAAGTCTATAAGAATTCTGCTTGCCATTGCCGCATATCATGACTATTAAATATGGCAAATGGATGTCAAAACCGCTTTCCTAAATGGAAAACTAGAAGAGGATGTGTATATGACACAACCAGAAGGTTTTGAGCAAAATTCTAAGGTATGCAAATTGCAGAGATCCATCTATGGATTGAAGCAAGCTTCTAGGAGTTGGAATCTCCGTTTTGATGAATCGGTCAAAGAATTTGGTTTCATCAAGAACGAAGATGAACCTTGTGTATACAAGAAGATTAGTGGGAGCATAGTGCTATTCCTTATCTTATATGTGGATGACATATTGCTCATTGGAAACGACATTCCTACACTTCAGTCTGTAAAGACTTGGTTAGGAAAGTGCTTCGCAATAAAAGATAGGTGAAGCCGCATATGTGCTTGGCATCAAGATCTATAGAGATAGATCAAGAAGGCTACTTGGTTTAAGCCAAAGTACATACATTGACAAGGTCATTAGAAGATTCCGTATGGAAAATTCTAAGAGAGGAACCTTGCCAGTGTTACATGGAATTTCTCTAAGCAAGACTCAATGTCCTAAGACAAATGATGAGCGTGAGAAAATGAAAGATGTTCCATATGCTTCAGCAATTGGGTCCATCATGTATGCCATGATATGTACTAGGCCGGATGTATCTTATGCTTTAAGCATGACAAGCAGATACCAATCCGACCCTGGTGAAAATCACTGGGTGGCTGTAAAAGCGATTCTTAAGTACTTAAGAAGGACTAAAGACTCGTTTTTGGTCTATGGGGGAATGGAAGATGATCTCGTTGTAAGTGCTTACATGGATGCAAGCTTCCAAACCGACAGAGATGATAGTCGATCGCAATCGGGTTTTGTGTTTATGTTAAATGGTGGAGCTGTAAGCTGGAAGAGTTCCAAGCAGAGTACAACTGCTGATTCTACAACAGAAGCTGAGTATCTTGCTGTATCGGATACTGCAAAAGAAGCTGTTTGGATTAAGAAGTTCATAACTGAACTTGAAGTGGTTCCTAGCATTGCTAATCCAATAGACCTTTATTGCGATAATAATGGTGCTATTGCTCAAGCAAGGGAACCAAGGTCACATCAGAAATCCAAACACATACTTAGGCGTTACCATGTGATTCGTGAAATCATTAATAGAGGTGACGTAAATATATGCAGAGTACCAACTGACGACAATGTTGCGGACCCGCTAACAAAGGGACTTCCACAAGTTAAACATGAAGGTCATGTTAGGTCCATGGGTATTAGATACATGGGAGATTGGGCCTAGGGCAAGTGGGAGATTGTTGGTAGTGGTGCCCTAGGCACGTTTAATAAACGTTGTAATTGTTATCAATTATTTCATATCAATAAAGAGATGTTTTGATTATTATTGTTGTTCATGTTTACTGATAATAATCTCCGTCCCTCGTACTTATTAAGCACTAGTATAAAGGCTAAATGATAATGGGATGATCATGTTAGATTTATGGGTACTTGTTTGGAACAAGATACTGGACATGACCCGCCGTATGAGATTTATGTCATGGTCTATGTCGTACATATATCTCATATTAGTTATGTCATTTGAATCCTTAGACATAAAGTTATTATAGTCTTCCACTTGATGAACATTGTGTTTGACATATTCAAACGCTACCTTAACACGGTAGTTATAAAGTGTATGATTGGCACAATCGGATTCACGTGGGGAAGAATAATAAGCTAAATGGATTTGTCCCTCCACGGAGAGATGTCATGCTTGGGCCCCTCGAAGGAATGATGTTGATGAAATGTTCGGCCGGACTCAAATGGATTGATTGGATCAATAGCATTTGAATTATCAACATATTCGGAATCGAGAAAGTATTGAACGAAGCAAGTTGACCATTTGACCATGACTTGTGTTCAATGACATCGTGGACAAAGGGATTGTGACATATTCTAAAGGAATGCGAAATTGTATCTAGTTACACTATTTGGATAGGTATGACGGTTTGCTAGAACCTAATCATATCTTATGGGTTCATGTTTGAGCCCATTGCCAACTTAGCGTAATCCTAGAGGGCCACACATAAATAGAACGAATCATAAAGGACTAAATGGGAATTTTGGAAAATATCAGTTTTTTGGCTCTGGCACGGTCGTGCGCTTTAAGAGGCACGGTCGTGCCAAAATTCAAACCTAGGCGACCTGTCGACATGTTTGGCACGACCGTGCCGATTAACAAGCACGACCGTGCCAAAATGGGCGGCTGAATTTCACGCGGGCTAGATGGCACGGCCGTGCCAGATTGTGGGCACGACCGTGCCAGTCATGTCGGCCAGAATTCTTTGTTGCCTAATTTGATGACGGGATTTAGGTTTCCTAACTCCTTAAGGGTTAAGGATTAGGACCTATTTAAGGATCCCTTTTACAGCCATTAGACATATAATTGTAAGTGCCTCCATAAGGTTTTGAGAGGTTATCTTCTTGTTCTAAGATCCCAAAAAGTGAAGAACAAGAATATTCATAATTCTATATAGTTTTTGTAATTGTGAAAGTGTGTTTCACAATTTGGTCTAGCAACCAAGATCAAGAAGTTGCTTGATATTCGTTCGTGGTGTGGATACCGCTAGAGGGTGAAGCTCATCATCTTCAAGATTCACGTTCTTGTTCACGTGATCAAGTTTCAAATCTCCACCAAGTTCAAAAGCTAAAAATCAAAATCATCAAGGGTTAGTTTTTCTGATATTCATCTTATATGTATTTGACTTAATCACATGAATGGATCTATGGCTTTGGGTTTCATTTAAATTTTAAATGCTTTATTCCGCTGCGCATGTTACTACGAAACCTAACACATGAATGGTCGCCCAAGCAATATGGGAGATTCACGATGATCGCCAACATTATTAACAGTTTCAAGAACAATGAAATCTACAGGGACAATCAAATTTCCTACTTAAACTAAAACATCCTCCACAATACCCAACGGTCGTCTAATGGAACGATTATCAAGTTGAAGGGTCAATGTAGTGGGTTTTAGCTCAGGCAAGCCTAACTCAAGATACTTGTGATAAGGCAATAAATTTATGCTAGCACCAAGATCTAACATCGCCTTCACCTTGGTAGAATCCCCCAAAGTAATGGAAATTGTGAAACTTCCGGGGTCCTTTTGTTTAGGTGGAAGGTCTTGTCGAACCACAGCACTAGCACTCTCTCCCATGATCAATTTCTCCTCTTTCCCATACTTAGGTTTCCTGGAGTTAATTTCTTTGAAAAACTTGGCATAAGCAGGGATATTTTATCTCACATTCAACAATGGGAGATTAATATTAACTTTTGAAAATATATCATATAACTCTGACATTTGTTTAT
The DNA here is from genome assembly GCA_026119855.1 of Campanula takesimana. NCBI lineage: Eukaryota > Viridiplantae > Streptophyta > Magnoliopsida > Asterales > Campanulaceae > Campanula > Campanula takesimana. Next base: position 1,877,959 of record JAOWBW010000015.1, on the reverse strand, counting down.
TCAACTTGTGCCTCATAAAACTTCCAGAAAACGGCATAGAAGGTACATATGGCTTGGGAGTGGGAGTCTCAGTATTAGAAGTTTTTCCCATTCCATTTGTACCTTTATCAACAACATTACTATCAGGGCTCTCAACAACAGGAGGAGATGTAGAAACATAAAGTACCTCATTATTTACCTGATTGTCATCATGTATGACTGTAATGGCCATGGCTTGCTGCCCTTGACTTGGAAAAGTTCTTGGCTTATGTCTTTGTTGGCCTTCAGCTAGTTGACCAATTTGGGTCTCCAGCTTTTTGTTGACCGCATCCTGCTGCTTCTCTCGTTGCTCCATCAACATCCTCATCTGTTGTTGTTCTTGCAGCATTGACCTCATCATATCCTCCATAGATTGCTTGGGCTGCTGTTCTGGATTCCCTTGTGGGGGAGGAGGATAAAGAGGTTTCTGTTGAAACTGGTTCCCTTGGTTATTCCTCCATGACAGATTCGGGTGATTCTTCCAATCCGGATTATAGGTGTTAGAATAAATACCACCTTGATTCTGTCGTGGGGGATAACCTTGCATTGTATGAACCTGTTCAGAATCATACTGCGCAACAACTTGGCAAACATTAGTAGCATGAGTGTTAGGACCACAGTTAGCACAGAAATCAGATATAGCATTAGCACTTGATGAACCTATATTCATGTTAAATTTCGCCAAATTTTGGTTCATCAAAGCTACCTGTCTAGCAAACTCATCTATACCACTCAACTCATGCACTCCCCTAGGTTTCCCTCTAGATCATTTTTCTTGAGAATTGGCCCCTAACATCTCAAATAATTCCTAAGTTTGATCAACAGTTTTAGCTCCTAGAAAGCCACCTGCTGCGTTGTCAACCATAGCTTGGTCAGCTGCAGTCAACCCCCCATAAAATGTTTGATGTAAAAGGGCCTCAGGAAAAGCATGATGGGGACACTGCACATGCAACATTTTAAACCTATCTCATGCCTCATGAAATGGCTTACCTTGTTCTTGAGTAAACCCTATAATTTTCTGTCTAAAGGTGGCCAAAGTGGCATGTGGGAAAAATTTCTTAAGAAAAATATCATGCAACCCATCCCATATAGTAATGCTCCTTGTCACGACCCGAAAACTAGGCTCTATTTTATTAGTAATAAATAATTATTATTTATTTATTTGCTTATTTAATTATTTAAATTATTATTTATTTAAATATTTATGTGTGCATTTTATGTGTTATATAATTTATGCCTAGCACTTAATTGGTTATTTGTGCTAGTGTGGAGTGTTGGGTCTTAGTTGTTAGTGGGGAGTGTAAGATTATTGTGTTAGTATGTAGGGGAAGGGGTCATTGTGTAAATTCTCAAATCCTCCTACTTACTCCCTCTTTTCCCCTCTCCTCCCTCATTTCACCCTCACTCTCCCTCTCATCTCTCCCAGCTTTCTCCCTCTCCATTTGTCAAGAAAAGGGTAAGTTTTCTTCTCTTCCTTCTCTCTTCTTTTTCTTCATCTTCCTCTCATAATCTCTCATTTCTTAAAACATGAACCTTGTTTAGATCGTCGATAGGATCGCGTAGAACAAAAAAGAATTGAATTCCGTCAACTTTGAGAAAATCCAAGTAAGTTACTTTTCCCCCATTTTGATGCTAAAATGTTCATATCATGTTTATATGATGTTTGATGTGTTATATTTGAAGTTTGGTTGAGTTTAGAATTTATTTTGAATTTATTTGAGTTTGGGGGTAAAAATGGTGAAATCTTGAATGTGGGGATTTGGTGTTGGTTTGGATGATTAAAGGGTGTTATTTAGGTTCCCTTTAGGTTGGATGTTGTTTAGGATCTTTAGAAATGTATTGGAAAGCTTTGATTTTGAGCATTTAGTGAAGGTGGTGTTTTTTGGTTCGAATTTGGTGAACCCAGGAAGAATCTGGGCATTGTTCTTCTGGCACGGTCGTGCCCCTTTATTTGGCACGGTCGTGCCAATATTCACTTGCCTCTCGTCATGTTTGGCACGGTCGTGCCACTTTCTTAGGCACGGTCGTGCCAAGCTGGGACTCTGATATATTCTTCCCTTTTCTTCTGAAACTGTTTCCTCCATAACTTTCTCATCCGGACTCCGTTTTAGGCGCGTAAACTATCGTTTTGAAGATCTATTAGAGTACTACAAGATAGTATAGGTTGTTCAGTTAAGTTATAAGTTTTATACTTTGGGATTTTATTGGGTGTTTGGGCATCTTATGATGTGTTCGTGGTTCTTCCAATCGAATTGATTTTCGAGTTAGACTTGGTCTAGGTTTTAGGCGATGTCCCATAGTACCTAGGGGGTTGTTATTGAACACTAAAGTGTAGGGTTTAGTCCAGTCGTGATCATGTTCTAATAAGGGTAACCTTTTGGATTCGTTTGGGTACTTGCGGTTTGATTAACCTTAAGGTGTATTCATTCTGATTTCCTACTTTGGAATTCCAGGTGTGATGAGATGGTTGAGTTCATAGTCCTAGTATATCTTTATGAGTAAATGTTTAGGGTCATTTTGGTAATAGTCCTTGTACTATTTGTGAGTTACCGTTTGGGTTGAGTTCTTTATGTGTAACTTGTGGGCATCATCTTTAGAATGTATTTGGTAGGGTTCCTATTTATGGAATTGTTGTGTTCTAATAATCATTGTTGTTGTGCTCTTTATGAGAAATTCCGTTTATTGTTGTTGGACTCTTTTATGAGAAACTTCTTGTGCTATTGTTGTTGAACTCTTTTCGAGTAATCGGTTGCATCTTTATGGTGATTTAATTGGTGTGGTTCCCTACTTTGGAACCTTAAGTTGTTTATTCATGCTAAAATATTATTACTTAGCATTTAAGTAGAAGCCCAGCTGGCATATTTGTTGCATCGGGCGATGGGAAGGATTATAATGGCAAAGCCAAGTCCATTATAATGTTGACCATTGTTTTGCCCTTACTATACCCCTTCTCCAGATTGGCCTTAGAAAGGATAAGTCAGCGTTCCTTTGTGAATGTATCTGGCTAGCGGGCATGACTTTGTGTGATGGTCCTTGTCCTTTGTGACACTTTTATGGTTATTGGTTCCGGTACCGGGGTTTTCTCTTCGAGCTTTCATGCTGCTATGAAGATGTTGATTATTGAAGCTGCGCAGCGATCCTTTATTTGGATGTTCCGGTTTGGAAAACCTTGGCTATGTATCCACCTATGAGTGTTTATTTCAGCTTTATGTGTTGCAAGATGAGCTGGTCGTTATTTCCAACCGGTATGGGACGGTTGGCGATAGGGAGCCTCTCATTTGTTGTTATATGTTTATTTATATGATTGATTATTGGATGTTACTGTTCGACAGCATGTCACTTATTATTCCGCTGCCATCTATCTTATGTTAATTGCTATCGGTCATTGCATATTAGCATGTCATGTAGTTGCATTAGTAACTTACTGAGATTTTATCTCACCCCGTTTATTTCCATCTTTGTTTTTCCTTAACCCCCCCCCCTAGGAGGATAAGGATTAGGATTCGCGGATCGAGGAGGACATCGAGAGGATTGAGATTTTGGGGCAGGTTGTTATGGATCGGTTTACATTATTTAAATGTATAACCTGTTGGGGATAGTTTTACCATTATTGACGTCATTAAGAATTGTATATTTTATTCTTTTGGGTATAAGCTGTGGAGCTTATGTTAGATGTACTTGTTGATTTAAACTTGGATTTGTAAAACCTTGTGTTATCATCTTTTGGTTCAAAAATGGAAATTTTAACTTCTATATTTTAGAGTTTTGGTTTTAAGTCGACGTCCAGCTCGCGGTCTCGGGCCGCGGGGTCCGGGGACGCGACAGTTGGTATCAGAGCTACGGTTTGGCTCTAAGTATAAGTCTAGGTGGACTAGAATGACCTAGGAGGGTAGATGGGTTCGAAGTGAGTAACGATGAGTATTTTATGCAGGTATTTGTTTGTGATGGCTAGAAGAAGAGCTGGTGAAGGCATCAGTGGGACTCAGAATCAGAATGGTCTACGGGAAGAAAACCGTGTAATGTTTCAGGACAGGTTTGAAGCGGCCGTAAAAGCAATTCATGACCAAGGGCCGAGAGAGGAACATGTAGCACCTCCGCAATATGGGTTAGAGCAGTTCTTAAAGTTGAAACCAAGTGAGTACGACGGTGAGCCGGATGTGAAGAAAGCCGAGCTATGGATAGAATCGATGGAGAAAATCTACGATGTCTTTGGTTGCACTGATGAGGATAGGGTTCTGTTTGCAGCTTATAAGCTCGTGGGGGCTGCGGAACATTGGTGGAAGGCACTGAAGACCAGTTGGGATGCGAATCTTGTACCATATCCTTGGGAGTGGTTCGTGAGGAAATTCAAGGATCATTTTATCTCTCTAGTGAATCAAAACCGGAAAGAGATCGAGTTCCTCAGCTTGGAGCAAGGCATGATGTCAGTAGCACAGTACTCAGCTAAGTTCGCAGAATTAGTCAGGTGTTGTGAATACCTTGTGCGGACCGAGGAACAGAAAGCGATGAGATTAATCAGGGGTTTGAAGACATCCATCCGGACTCAGTTTATAGCACAGCGGATTCAGACTTATCAGGATGCGGTGGATCGAGCCTACTTGATTGAGCAGGATATTGGGGAACACAAAAGGAAGACTGAGATGGTTAACCCGGGTAAGCAAGGAGGGCAGAGTGAGTCACAACAGCAACATTCAGATAACAGAGGTAATTCTGGAGTGCAAACTCGATTCAGAAGGCAACTTCAAGGGCAACCAACAGTAGGAAATCGAGGTTCTAATAAGGGGACACGAAATGGGAAAGTCTGCAGCTACTGTCAGAGGAAAGGATACTCAGAAGACAAGTGTTGGAAGAAGCAAGGAAAATGTGTGAAGTGTGGTCAGTTGGGACACTTCGTCAAAGATTGTCCGAGGTTTAGAGTTCAGTCATCGTGGGGCAGGAACTGGAATACCTCAGGGTCAGAAGAGGGATGCTTCGGGAAACCCTAAAAGTTCAGGGTAGGGTATTTGCGACCAATCAGCACTCACCAGGTAACGGATAAATTTCAGGAGGTATTATTTTGCGTCGTGAGAGCGAGCGCGTGCATTTTAGGATCATCGCATTTATGTATTTCTATGCATTAGTTGCATTTATTTCTTCTGAGTCTTTGACTTATGTGTTGTAGGTGTCTACTCCTATGGAGGAGTTTAGGGTATCTGATAAAGTCTTATGTGCTTATGATGTGCTTAAGTATGGTTATGTCTTACCTGCTAAATTAGCCATGTTGCTATTACAAGATTTTGATGTTACTCTTGCTTTAGTTGATTGTTGTAGGAAGATGGTTATATTCTCCATTCCTGATTTCTTAAAATTATTTGAGACCGTTCCTTTGCGTAGAGTTATACCAAAAAATTTTTTTATTGAAATCCGAGTATTTAGCTTCGGTCAAATTGTTGGGTGTAATTATCATTGTAAGGTTTCTACTTTCTTCTAAATAGTACCTAGTGTTTGAGGAGAAGCTTGGTTAAATTGGGTTGTTGTGGTACAAGGTTGTAATGCTAATATTTAGATCAATATCCATATTGTATCGGTTGGGTTATAGGAGTTGAGGATTCAATGAGGATCTCTTAAGGAAAATTTTGGTCACTTTTAGTACATCTCCGTGAATGCATCGGAATGGATTAGTATGGAGAGGTGTACGATTTGTTATGGATGATGAGTTTGTTGCAGGAGTTATGATCATTAATGGTGGTAAACGTGTTAAGTTAGAAAGGACTAAGTACATTTTGGGAGAGTAATAATTTCTCGATTTATGTTAAAGGCATTTTGAAATTTTGGTTAGATAGTGGTTCTATGGTTCTAAATCCCTTCTTGGTGGCGTTTCCCGAATTGGATCAAGGGTATGTGAAGGAAGTTGATTATCAATACTTGGGCATAATTAAGGGATATCATGAATTGGTATTGGGTCAGTTGGAACGTTGCTAGCTAATTGGTTTATTATGACGGTAGCACTATTGAACCTAAGTATCATTAGGTTAATAAATGTATGCGTGAAAGACTAACTTGGGTTAGTTATTGAGGATTTGAGATTTGTAGATTTCCTTGGGTATATGAGCACAGATTATTAACTAAAAAGGGAGTTAGAGGAAATACCGTGAAGATAAAATTTAGATCATTTTCGGACTACTGAGTATTCGTAATTATTTTAGGCTTTCAAGGATTGGAGTGTTATGACGATGACATTATGGCGTAAATTTAAGTGAACATTTTGTATTAAAATTTTGGGTTTACATTACACCTTTAGTTTAAAGTGCTACCTAGAGCGAGAGCACTATAATGGGAATCCTTAGAGATATAGCCTTTGATGAATATTGTGGAAATAGAAATTTCTTTAGCCTTTTTATATTTTAAAAGCTAATTTAGCTCGAGATGGTAAAGTTTTGAATTTCTGGGGAATAATACTAAGTATGCGATTTACAAATAGTTAAGGTTATGAATAAGGCGAGCTTGAGGTACCTCGAGATTTATGTGTGGAATTAATTTGGATCCTTCGATGATTGAGTACGGATTTCGATTAGTAATGAAGATAATGATGGAATGATTTGGTTCGAGAGGTGGTGTTATCGTAAGCATTATTTAAGGATACCTTTTAGTGGATTAGATTGGATAATTGAGGAATACAAGGAATGGCAGAACTATCGTATCCGTAGCTATTTGGTCTTTCGGGTAAGTCTCGTTAAAATTCGGGTCGAATTTTCTTTAAGGAGGAGTGAATGTCACGACCCGAAAACTAGGCTCTATTTTATTAGTAATAAATAATTATTATTTATTTATTTGCTTATTTAATTATTTAAATTATTATTTATTTAAATATTTATGTGTGCATTTTATGTGTTATATAATTTATGCCTAGCACTTAATTGGTTATTTGTGCTAGTGTGGAGTGTTGGGTCTTAGTTGTTAGTGGGGAGTGTAAGATTATTGTGTTAGTATGTAGGGGAAGGGGTCATTGTGTAAATTCTCAAATCCTCCTACTTACTCCCTCTTTTCCCCTCTCCTCCCTCATTTCACCCTCACTCTCCCTCTCATCTCTCCCAGCTTTCTCCCTCTCCATTTGTCAAGAAAAGGGTAAGTTTTCTTCTCTTCCTTCTCTCTTCTTTTTCTTCATCTTCCTCTCATAATCTCTCATTTCTTAAAACATGAACCTTGTTTAGATCGTCGATAGGATCGCGTAGAACAAAAAAGAATTGAATTCCGTCAACTTTGAGAAAATCCAAGTAAGTTACTTTTCCCCCATTTTGATGCTAAAATGTTCATATCATGTTTATATGATGTTTGATGTGTTATATTTGAAGTTTGGTTGAGTTTAGAATTTATTTTGAATTTATTTGAGTTTTGGGTAAAAATGGTGAAATCTTGAATGTGGGGATTTGGTGTTGGTTTGGATGATTAAAGGGTGTTATTTAGGTTCCCTTTAGGTTGGATGTTGTTTAGGAGCTTTAGAAATGTATTGGAAAGCTTTGATTTTGAGCATTTAGTGAAGGTGGTGTTTTTTGGTTCGAATTTGGTGAACCCAGGAAGAATCTGGGCATTGTTCTTCTGGCACGGTCGTGCCCTTTATTTGGCACGGTCGTGCCAATATTCACTTGCCTCTCGTCATGTTTGGCACGGTCGTGCCACTTTCTTAGGCACGGTCGTGCCAAGCTGGGACTCTGATATATTCTTCCCTTTTCTTCTGAAACTGTTTCCTCCATAACTTTCTCATCCGGACTCCGTTTTAGGCGCGTAAACTATCGTTTCGAAGATATATTAGAGTAATACAAGATAGTATAGGTTGTTCAGTTAAGTTATAAGTTTTATACTTCGGGATTTTATTGGGTGTTTGGGCATCTTATGATGTGTTCGTGGTTCTTCCAATCGAATTGATTTTCGAGTTAGACTTGGTCTAGGTTTTAGGCGATGTCCCATAGTACCTAGGGGGTTGTTATTGAACACTAAAGTGTAGGGTTTAGTCCAGTCGTGATCATGTTCTAATAAGGGTAACCTTTTGGATTCGTTTGGGTACTTGCGGTTTGATTAACCTTAAGGTGTATTCATTCTGATTTCCTACTTTGGAATTCCAGGTGTGATGAGATGGTTGAGTTCATAGTCCTAGTATATCTTTATGAGTAAATGTTTAGGGTCATTTTGGTAATAGTCCTTGTACTATTTGTGAGTTACCGTTTGGGTTGAGTTCTTTATGTGTAACTTGTGGGCATCATCTTTGGAATGTATTTGGTAGGGTTCCTCTTTATGGAATTGTTGTGTTCTAATAATCATTGTTGTTGTGCTCTTTATGAGAAATTCCGTTTATTGTTGTTGGACTCTTTTATGAGAAACTTCTTGTGCTATTGTTGTTGAACTCTTTTCGAGTAATCGGTTGCATCTTTATGGTGATTTAATTGGTGTGGTTCCCTACTTTGGAACCTTAAGTTGTTTATTCATGCTAAAACATTATTACTTAGCATTTAAGTAGAAGCCCAGCTGGCATATTTGTTGCATCGGGCGATGGGAAGGATTATAATGGCAAAGCCAAGTCCATTATAATGTTGACCATTGTTTTGCCCTTACTATACCCCTTCTCCAGATTGGCCTTGGAAAGGATAAGTCAGCGTTCCTTTGTGAATGTATCTGGCTAGCGGGCATGACTTTGTGTGATAGTCCTTGTCCTTTGTGACACTTTTATGGTTATTGGTTCCGGTACCGGGGTTTTCTCTTCGAGCTTTCATGCTGCTATGAAGATGTTGATTGTTGATTATTGAAGCTGCGCAGCGATCCTTTATTTGGATGTTCCGTTTTGGAAAACCTTGGCTATGTATCCACCTATGAGTGTTTATTTCAGCTTTATGTGTTGCATGATGAGCTGGTCGTTATTTCCAACCGGTATGGGACGGTTGGCGATAGGGAGCCTCTCATTTGTTGTTATATGTTTATTTATATGATTGATTATTGGATGTTACTGTTCGACAGCATGTCACTTATTATTCCGCTGCCATCTATCTTATGTTAATTGCTATCGGTCATTGCATATTAGCATGTCATGTAGTTGCATTAGTAACTTACTGAGATTTTATCTCACCCCGTTTATTTCCATCTTTGTTTTTCCTTAACCCCCCCCCAGGAGGATAAGGATTAGGATTCGCGGATCGAGGAGGACATCGAGAGGATTGAGATTTTGGGGCAGGTTGTTATGGATCGGTTTACATTATTTAAATGTATAACCTGTTGGGGATAGTTTTACCATTATTGACGTCATTAAGAATTGTATATTTTATTCTTTTGGGTATAAGCTGTGGAGCTTATGTTAGATGTACTTGTTGATTTAAACTTGGATTTGTAAAACCTTGTGTTATCATCTTTTGGTTCAAAAATGGAAATTTTAACTTCTATATTTTAGAGTTTTGGTTTTAAGTCGACGTCCAGCTCGCGGTCTCGGGCCGCGGGGTCCGGGGACGCGACAGTTGGTATCAGAGCTACGGTTTGGCTCTAAGTATAAGTCTAGGTGGACTAGAATGACCTAGGAGGGTAGATGGGTTCGAAGTGAGTAACGATGAGTATTTTATGCAGGTATTTGTTTGTGATGGCTAGAAGAAGAGCTGGTGAAGGCATCAGTGGGACTCAGAATCAGAATGGTCTACGGGAAGAAAACCGTGTAATGTTTCAGGACAGGTTTGAAGCGGCCGTAAAAGCAATTCATGACCAAGGGCCGAGAGAGGAACATGTAGCACCTCCGCAATATGGGTTGGAGCAGTTCTTAAAGTTGAAACCAAGTGAGTACGACGGTGAGCCGGATGTGAAGAAAGCCGAGCTATGGATAGAATCGATGGAGAAAATCTACGATGTCTTTGGTTGCACTGATGAGGATAGGGTTCTGTTTGCAGCTTATAAGCTCGTGGGGGCTGCGGAACATTGGTGGAAGGCACTGAAGACCAGTTGGGATGCGAATCTTGTACCATATCCTTGGGAGTGGTTCGTGAGGAAATTCAAGGATCATTTTATCTCTCTAGTGAATCAAAACCGGAAAGAGATCGAGTTCCTCAGCTTGGAGCAAGGCATGATGTCAGTAGCACAGTACTCAGCTAAGTTCGCAGAATTAGTCAGGTGTTGTGAATACCTTGTGCGGACCGAGGAACAGAAAGCGATGAGATTAATCAGGGGTTTGAAGACATCCATCCGGACTCAGTTTATAGCACAGCGGATTCAGACTTATCAGGATGCGGTGGATCGAGCCTACTTGATTGAGCAGGATATTGGGGAACACAAAAGGAAGACTGAGATGGTTAACCCGGGTAAGCAAGGAGGGCAGAGTGAGTCACAACAGCAACATTCAGATAACAGAGGTAATTCTGGAGTGCAAACTCGATTCAGAAGGCAACTTCAAGGGCAACCAACAGTAGGAAATCGAGGTTCTAATAAGGGGACACGAAATGGGAAAGTCTGCAGCTACTGTCAGAGGAAAGGATACTCAGAAGACAAGTGTTGGAAGAAGCAAGGAAAATGTGTGAAGCGTGGTCAGTTGGGACACTTCGTCAAAGATTGTCCGAGGTTTAGAGTTCAGTCATCGTGGGGCAGGAACTGGAATACCTCAGGGTCAGAAGAGGGATGCTTCGGGAAACCCTAAAAGTTCAGGGTAGGGTATTTGCGACCAATCAGCACTCACCAGGTAACGGATAAATTTCAGGAGGTATTATTTTGCGTCGTGAGAGCGAGCGCGTGCATTTTAGGATCATCGCATTTATGTATTTCTATGCATTAGTTGCATTTATTTCTTCTGAGTCTTTGACTTATGTGTTGTAGGTGTCTACTCCTATGGAGGAGTTTAGGGTATCTGATAAAGTCTTATGTGCTTATGATGTGCTTAAGTATGGTTATGTCTTACCTGCTAAATTAGCCATGTTGCTATTACAATATTTTGATGTTACTCTTGCTTTAGTTGATTGTTGTAGGAAGATGGTTATATTCTCCATTCCTGATTTCTTAAAATTATTTGAGACCGTTCCTTTGCGTAGAGTTATACCAAAAAATTTTTTTATTGAAATCCGAGTATTTAGCTTCGGTCAAATTGTTGGGTGTAATTATCATTGTAAGGTTTCTACTTTCTTCTAAATAGTACCTAGTGTTTGAGGAGAAGCTTGGGTTAAATTGGGTTGTTGTGGTACAAGGTTGTAATGCTAATATTTAGATCAATATCCATATTGTATCGGTTGGGTTATAGGAGTTGAGGATTCAATGAGGATCTCTTAAGGAAAATTTTGGTCACTTTTAGTACATCTCCGTGAATGCATCGGAATGGATTAGTATGGAGAGGTGTACGATTTGTTATGGATGATGAGTTTGTTGCAGGAGTTATGATCATTAATGGTGGTAAACGTGTTAAGTTAGAAAGGACTAAGTACATTTTGGGAGAGTAATAATTTCTCGATTTATGTTAAAGGCATTTTGAAATTTTGGTTAGATAGTGGTTCTATGGTTCTAAATCCCTTCTTGGTGGCGTTTCCCGAATTGGATCAAGGGTATGTGAAGGAAGTTGATTATCAATACTTGGGCATAATTAAGGGATATCATGAATTGGTATTGGGTCAGTTGGAACGTTGCTAGCTAATTGGTTTATTATGACGGTAGCACTATTGAACCTAAGTATCATTAGGTTAATAAATGTATGCGTGAAAGACTAACTTGGGTTAGTTATTGAGGATTTGAGATTTGTAGATTTCCTTGGGTATATGAGCACAGATTATTAACTAAAAAGGGAGTTAGAGGAAATACCGTGAAGATAAAATTTAGATCATTTTCGGACTACTGAGTATTCGTAATTATTTTAGGCTTTCAAGGATTGGAGTGTTATGACGATGACATTATGGCGTAAATTTAAGTGAACATTTTGTATTAAAATTTTGGGTTTACATTACACCTTTAGTTTAAAGTGCTACCTAGAGCGAGAGCACTATAATGGGAATCCTTAGAGATATAGCCTTTGATGAATATTGTGGAAATAGAAATTTCTTTAGCCTTTTTATATTTTAAAAGCTAATTTAGCTCGAGATGGTAAAGTTTTGAATTTCTGGGGAATAATACTAAGTATGCGATTTACAAATAGTTAAGGTTATGAATAAGGCGAGCTTGAGGTACCTCGAGATTTATGTGTGGAATTAATTTGGATCCTTCGATGATTGAGTACGGATTTCGATTAGTAATGAAGATAATGATGGAATGATTTGGTTCGAGAGGTGGTGTTATCGTAAGCATTATTTAAGGATACCTTTTAGTGGATTAGATTGGATAATTGAGGAATACAAGGAATGGCAGAACTATCGTATCCGTAGCTATTTGGTCTTTCGGGTAAGTCTCGTTAAAATTCGGGTCGAATTTTCTTTAAGGAGGAGTGAATGTCACGACCCGAAAACTAGGCTCTATTTTATTAGTAATAAATAATTATTATTTATTTATTTGCTTATTTAATTATTTAAATTATTATTTATTTAAATATTTATGTGTGCATTTTATGTGTTATATAATTTATGCCTAGCACTTAATTGGTTATTTGTGCTAGTGTGGAGTGTTGGGTCTTAGTTGTTAGTGGGGAGTGTAAGATTATTGTGTTAGTATGTAGGGGAAGGGGTCATTGTGTAAATTCTCAAATCCTCCTACTTACTCCCTCTTTTCCCCTCTCCTCCCTCATTTCACCCTCACTCTCCCTCTCATCTCTCCCAGCTTTCTCCCTCTCCATTTGTCAAGAAAAGGGTAAGTTTTCTTCTCTTCCTTCTCTCTTCTTTTTCTTCATCTTCCTCTCATAATCTCTCATTTCTTAAAACATGAACCTTGTTTAGATCGTCGATAGGATCGCGTAGAACAAAAAAGAATTGAATTCCGTCAACTTTGAGAAAATCCAAGTAAGTTACTTTTCCCCCATTTTGATGCTAAAATGTTCATATCATGTTTATATGATGTTTGATGTGTTATATTTGAAGTTTGGTTGAGTTTAGAATTTATTTTGAATGTATTTGAGTTTTGGGTAAAAATGGTGAAATCTTGAATGTGGGGATTTGGTGTTGGTTTGGATGATTAAAGGGTGTTATTTAGGTTCCCTTTAGGTTGGATGTTGTTTAGGAGCTTTAGAAATGTATTGGAAAGCTTTGATTTTGAGCATTTAGTGAAGGTGGTGTTTTTTGGTTCGAATTTGGTGAACCCAGGAAGAATCTGGGCATTGTTCTTCTGGCACGGTCGTGCCCCTTTATTTGGCACGGTCGTGCCAATATTCACTTGCCTCTCGTCATGTTTGGCACGGTCGTGCCACTTTCTTAGGCACGGTCGTGCCAAGCTGGGACTCTGATATATTCTTCCCTTTTCTTCTGAAACTGTTTCCTCCATAACTTTCTCATCCGGACTCCGTTTTAGGCGCGTAAACTATCGTTTCGAAGATATATTAGAGTAATACAAGATAGTATAGGTTGTTCAGTTAAGTTATAAGTTTTATACTTCGGGATTTTATTGGGTGTTTGGGCATCTTATGATGTGTTCGTGGTTCTTCCAATCGAATTGATTTTCGAGTTAGACTTGGTCTAGGTTTTAGGCGATGTCCCATAGTACCTAGGGGGTTGTTATTGAACACTAAAGTGTAGGGTTTAGTCCAGTCGTGATCATGTTCTAATAAGGGTAACCTTTTGGATTCGTTTGGGTACTTGCGGTTTGATTAACCTTAAGGTGTATTCATTCTGATTTCCTACTTTGGAATTCCAGGTGTGATGAGATGGTTGAGTTCATAGTCCTAGTATATCTTTATGAGTAAATGTTTAGGGTCATTTTGGTAATAGTCCTTGTACTATTTGTGAGTTACCGTTTGGGTTGAGTTCTTTATGTGTAACTTGTGGGCATCATCTTTGGAATGTATTTGGTAGGGTTCCTCTTTATGGAATTGTTGTGTTCTAATAATCATTGTTGTTGTGCTCTTTATGAGAAATTCCGTTTATTGTTGTTGGACTCTTTTATGAGAAACTTCTTGTGCTATTGTTGTTGAACTCTTTTCGAGTAATCGGTTGCATCTTTATGGTGATTTAATTGGTGTGGTTCCCTACTTTGGAACCTTAAGTTGTTTATTCATGCTAAAACATTATTACTTAGCATTTAAGTAGAAGCCCAGCTGGCATATTTGTTGCATCGGGCGATGGGAAGGATTATAATGGCAAAGCCAAGTCCATTATAATGTTGACCATTGTTTTGCCCTTACTATACCCCTTCTCCAGATTGGCCTTGGAAAGGATAAGTCAGCGTTCCTTTGTGAATGTATCTGGCTAGCGGGCATGACTTTGTGTGATAGTCCTTGTCCTTTGTGACACTTTTATGGTTATTGGTTCCGGTACCGGGGTTTTCTCTTCGAGCTTTCATGCTGCTATGAAGATGTTGATTGTTGATTATTGAAGCTGCGCAGCGATCCTTTATTTGGATGTTCCGTTTTGGAAAACCTTGGCTATGTATCCACCTATGAGTGTTTATTTCAGCTTTATGTGTTGCATGATGAGCTGGTCGTTATTTCCAACCGGTATGGGACGGTTGGCGATAGGGAGCCTCTCATTTGTTGTTATATGTTTATTTATATGATTGATTATTGGATGTTACTGTTCGACAGCATGTCACTTATTATTCCGCTGCCATCTATCTTATGTTAATTGCTATCGGTCATTGCATATTAGCATGTCATGTAGTTGCATTAGTAACTTACTGAGATTTTATCTCACCCCGTTTATTTCCATCTTTGTTTTTCCTTAACCCCCCCCCAGGAGGATAAGGATTAGGATTCGCGGATCGAGGAGGACATCGAGAGGATTGAGATTTTGGGGCAGGTTGTTATGGATCGGTTTACATTATTTAAATGTATAACCTGTTGGGGATAGTTTTACCATTATTGACGTCATTAAGAATTGTATATTTTATTCTTTTGGGTATAAGCTGTGGAGCTTATGTTAGATGTACTTGTTGATTTAAACTTGGATTTGTAAAACCTTGTGTTATCATCTTTTGGTTCAAAAATGGAAATTTTAACTTCTATATTTTAGAGTTTTGGTTTTAAGTCGACGTCCAGCTCGCGGTCTCGGGCCGCGGGGTCCGGGGACGCGACAGTTGGTATCAGAGCTACGGTTTGGCTCTAAGTATAAGTCTAGGTGGACTAGAATGACCTAGGAGGGTAGATGGGTTCGAAGTGAGTAACGATGAGTATTTTATGCAGGTATTTGTTTGTGATGGCTAGAAGAAGAGCTGGTGAAGGCATCAGTGGGACTCAGAATCAGAATGGTCTACGGGAAGAAAACCGTGTAATGTTTCAGGACAGGTTTGAAGCGGCCGTAAAAGCAATTCATGACCAAGGGCCGAGAGAGGAACATGTAGCACCTCCGCAATATGGGTTGGAGCAGTTCTTAAAGTTGAAACCAAGTGAGTACGACGGTGAGCCGGATGTGAAGAAAGCCGAGCTATGGATAGAATCGATGGAGAAAATCTACGATGTCTTTGGTTGCACTGATGAGGATAGGGTTCTGTTTGCAGCTTATAAGCTCGTGGGGGCTGCGGAACATTGGTGGAAGGCACTGAAGACCAGTTGGGATGCGAATCTTGTACCATATCCTTGGGAGTGGTTCGTGAGGAAATTCAAGGATCATTTTATCTCTCTAGTGAATCAAAACCGGAAAGAGATCGAGTTCCTCAGCTTGGAGCAAGGCATGATGTCAGTAGCACAGTACTCAGCTAAGTTCGCAGAATTAGTCAGGTGTTGTGAATACCTTGTGCGGACCGAGGAACAGAAAGCGATGAGATTAATCAGGGGTTTGAAGACATCCATCCGGACTCAGTTTATAGCACAGCGGATTCAGACTTATCAGGATGCGGTGGATCGAGCCTACTTGATTGAGCAGGATATTGGGGAACACAAAAGGAAGACTGAGATGGTTAACCCGGGTAAGCAAGGAGGGCAGAGTGAGTCACAACAGCAACATTCAGATAACAGAGGTAATTCTGGAGTGCAAACTCGATTCAGAAGGCAACTTCAAGGGCAACCAACAGTAGGAAATCGAGGTTCTAATAAGGGGACACGAAATGGGAAAGTCTGCAGCTACTGTCAGAGGAAAGGATACTCAGAAGACAAGTGTTGGAAGAAGCAAGGAAAATGTGTGAAGCGTGGTCAGTTGGGACACTTCGTCAAAGATTGTCCGAGGTTTAGAGTTCAGTCATCGTGGGGCAGGAACTGGAATACCTCAGGGTCAGAAGAGGGATGCTTCGGGAAACCCTAAAAGTTCAGGGTAGGGTATTTGCGACCAATCAGCACTCACCAGGTAACGGATAAATTTCAGGAGGTATTATTTTGCGTCGTGAGAGCGAGCGCGTGCATTTTAGGATCATCGCATTTATGTATTTCTATGCATTAGTTGCATTTATTTCTTCTGAGTCTTTGACTTATGTGTTGTAGGTGTCTACTCCTATGGAGGAGTTTAGGGTATCTGATAAAGTCTTATGTGCTTATGATGTGCTTAAGTATGGTTATGTCTTACCTGCTAAATTAGCCATGTTGCTATTACAAGATTTTGATGTTACTCTTGCTTTAGTTGATTGTTGTAGGAAGATGGTTATATTCTCCATTCCTGATTTCTTAAAATTATTTGAGACCGTTCCTTTGCGTAGAGTTATACCAAAAATTTTTTTATTGAAATCCGAGTATTTAGCTTCGGTCAAATTGTTGGGTGTAATTATCATTGTAAGGTTTCTACTTTCTTCTAAATAGTACCTAGTGTTTGAGGAGAAGCTTGGGTTAAATTGGGTTGTTGTGGTACAAGGTTGTAATGCTAATATTTAGATCAATATCCATATTGTATCGGTTGGGTTATAGGAGTTGAGGATTCAATGAGGATCTCTTAAGGAAAATTTTGGTCACTTTTAGTACATCTCCGTGAATGCATCGGAATGGATTAGTATGGAGAGGTGTACGATTTGTTATGGATGATGAGTTTGTTGCAGGAGTTATGATCATTAATGGTGGTAAACGTGTTAAGTTAGAAAGGACTAAGTACATTTTGGGAGAGTAATAATTTCTCGATTTATGTTAAAGGCATTTTGAAATTTTGGTTAGATAGTGGTTCTATGGTTCTAAATCCCTTCTTGGTGGCGTTTCCCGAATTGGATCAAGGGTATGTGAAGGAAGTTGATTATCAATACTTGGGCATAATTAAGGGATATCATGAATTGGTATTGGGTCAGTTGGAACGTTGCTAGCTAATTGGTTTATTATGAAGGTAGCACTATTGAACCTAAGTATCATTAGGTTAATAAATGTATGCGTGAAAGACTAACTTGGGTTAGTTATTGAGGATTTGAGATTTGTAGATTTCCTTGGGTATATGAGCACAGATTATTAACTAAAAAGGGAGTTAGAGGAAATACCGTGAAGATAAAATTTAGATCATTTTCGGACTACTGAGTATTCGTAATTATTTTAGGCTTTCAAGGATTGGAGTGTTATGACGATGACATTATGGCGTAAATTTAAGTGAACATTTTGTATTAAAATTTTGGGTTTACATTACACCTTTAGTTTAAAGTGCTACCTAGAGCGAGAGCACTATAATGGGAATCCTTAGAGATATAGCCTTTGATGAATATTGTGGAAATAGAAATTTCTTTAGCCTTTTTATATTTTAAAAGCTAATTTAGCTCGAGATGGTAAAGTTTTGAATTTCTGGGGAATAATACTAAGTATGCGATTTACAAATAGTTAAGGTTATGAATAAGGCGAGCTTGAGGTACCTCGAGATTTATGTGTGGAATTAATTTGGATCCTTCGATGATTGAGTACGGATTTCGATTAGTAATGAAGATAATGATGGAATGATTTGGTTCGAGAGGTGGTGTTATCGTAAGCATTATTTAAGGATACCTTTTAGTGGATTAGATTGGATAATTGAGGAATACAAGGAATGGCAGAACTATCGTATCCGTAGCTATTTGGTCTTTCGGGTAAGTCTCGTTAAAATTCGGGTCGAATTTTCTTTAAGGAGGAGTGAATGTCACGACCCGAAAACTAGGCTCTATTTTATTAGTAATAAATAATTATTATTTATTTATTTGCTTATTTAATTATTTAAATTATTATTTATTTAAATATTTATGTGTGCATTTTATGTGTTATATAATTTATGCCTAGCACTTAATTGGTTATTTGTGCTAGTGTGGAGTGTTGGGTCTTAGTTGTTAGTGGGGAGTGTAAGATTATTGTGTTAGTATGTAGGGGAAGGGGTCATTGTGTAAATTCTCAAATCCTCCTACTTACTCCCTCTTTTCCCCTCTCCTCCCTCATTTCACCCTCACTCTCCCTCTCATCTCTCCCAGCTTTCTCCCTCTCCATTTGTCAAGAAAAGGGTAAGTTTTCTTCTCTTCCTTCTCTCTTCTTTTTCTTCATCTTCCTCTCATAATCTCTCATTTCTTAAAACATGAACCTTGTTTAGATCGTCGATAGGATCGCGTAGAACAAAAAAGAATTGAATTCCGTCAACTTTGAGAAAATCCAAGTAAGTTACTTTTCCCCCATTTTGATGCTAAAATGTTCATATCATGTTTATATGATGTTTGATGTGTTATATTTGAAGTTTGGTTGAGTTTAGAATTTATTTTGAATTTATTTGAGTTTTGGGTAAAAATGGTGAAATCTTGAATGTGGGGATTTGGTGTTGGTTTGGATGATTAAAGGGTGTTATTTAGGTTCCCTTTAGGTTGGATGTTGTTTAGGAGCTTTAGAAATGTATTGGAAAGCTTTGATTTTGAGCATTTAGTGAAGGTGGTGTTTTTTGGTTCGAATTTGGTGAACCCAGGAAGAATCTGGGCATTGTTCTTCTGGCACGGTCGTGCCCCTTTATTTGGCACGGTCGTGCCAATATTCACTTGCCTCTCGTCATGTTTGGCACGGTCGTGCCACTTTCTTAGGCACGGTCGTGCCAAGCTGGGACTCTGATATATTCTTCCATTTTCTTCTGAAACTGTTTCCTCCATAACTTTCTCATCCGGACTCCGTTTTAGGCGCGTAAACTATCGTTTCGAAGATCTATTAGAGTAATACAAGATAGTATAGGTTGTTCAGTTAAGTTATAAGTTTTATACTTCGGGATTTTATTGGGTGTTTGGGCATCTTATGATGTGTTCGTGGTTCTTCCAATCGAATTGATTTTCGAGTTAGACTTGGTCTAGGTTTTAGGCGATGTCCCATAGTACCTAGGGGGTTGTTATTGAACACTAAAGTGTAGGGTTTAGTCCAGTCGTGATCATGTTCTAATAAGGGTAACCTTTTGGATTCGTTTGGGTACTTGCGGTTTGATTAACCTTAAGGTGTATTCATTCTGATTTCCTACTTTGGAATTCCAGGTGTGATGAGATGGTTGAGTTCATAGTCCTAGTATATCTTTATGAGTAAATGTTTAGGGTCATTTTGGTAATAGTCCTTGTACTATTTGTGAGTTACCGTTTGGGTTGAGTTCTTTATGTGTAACTTGTGGGCATCATCTTTGGAATGTATTTGGTAGGGTTCCTCTTTATGGAATTGTTGTGTTCTAATAATCATTGTTGTTGTGCTCTTTATGAGAAATTCCGTTTATTGTTGTTGGACTCTTTTATGAGAAACTTCTTGTGCTATTGTTGTTGAACTCTTTTCGAGTAATCGGTTGCATCTTTATGGTGATTTAATTGGTGTGGTTCCCTACTTTGGAACCTTAAGTTGTTTATTCATGCTAAAATATTATTACTTAGCATTTAAGTAGAAGCCCAGCTGGCATATTTGTTGCATCGGGCGATGGGAAGGATTATAATGGCAAAGCCAAGTCCATTATAATGTTGACCATTGTTTTGCCCTTACTATACCCCTTCTCCAGATTGGCCTTGGAAAGGATAAGTCAGCGTTCCTTTGTGAATGTATCTGGCTAGCGGGCATGACTTTGTGTGATGGTCCTTGTCCTTTGTGACACTTTTATGGTTATTGGTTCCGGTACCGGGGTTTTCTCTTCGAGCTTTCATGCTGCTATGAAGATGTTGATTATTGAAGCTGCGCAGCGATCCTTTATTTGGATGTTCCGGTTTGGAAAACCTTGGCTATGTATCCACCTATGAGTGTTTATTTCAGCTTTATGTGTTGCATGATGAGCTGGTCGTTATTTCCAACCGGTATGGGACGGTTGGCGATAGGGAGCCTCTCATTTGTTGTTATATGTTTATTTATATGATTGATTATTGGATGTTACTGTTCGACAGCATGTCACTTATTATTCCGCTGCCATCTATCTTATGTTAATTGCTATCGGTCATTGCATATTAGCATGTCATGTAGTTGCATTAGTAACTTACTGAGATTTTATCTCACCTCGTTTATTTCCATCTTTGTTTTTCCTTAACCCCCCCCCCAAGGAGGATAAGGATTAGGATTCGCGGATCGAGGAGGACATCGAGAGGATTGAGATTTTGGGGCAGGTTGTTATGGATCGGTTTACATTATTTAAATGTATAACCTGTTGGGGATAGTTTTACCATTATTGACGTCATTAAGAATTGTATATTTTATTCTTTTGGGTATAAGCTGTGGAGCTTATGTTAGATGTACTTGTTGATTTAAACTTGGATTTGTAAAACCTTGTGTTATCATCTTTTGGTTCAAAAATGGAAATTTTAACTTCTATATTTTAGAGTTTTGGTTTTAAGTCGACGTCCAGCTCGCGGTCTCGGGCCGCGGGGTCCGGGGTCGCGACACTCCTAGCAGGAAGTAACAGTAACCAAGTTTTAGCTGCCCCTTGAAGAGCAAAAGGAAAGTATTTAAGCCTTAATTGCTCGTCAGTGACTCCCTCCTTAACTGGAAATCCCGACACAATCATCATATACTCTCTCAAGAAGTTCAAAGAGTCCTCACCGGGAAGACCCTGAAACTTAGGCAGCTGACTAAAATAATGGCCCTTTGCCTCATAGGTCTTAGCTGCATCAGTCAAAACAATGCAAGACACCGATGTGTCGACCTTGGGCCTAGCATACTCTTTCATTAAAGGATTAGCCATTTCTACTTCAATTGCTTCTCCCTCGGTGGAAGAAGTTTCCAATTCACTTAAGACTACCTCTGCCTCGGTGACAGAAGTCTCAGATTCAGACTCACTAATAGAGGGAATGCCCCTATCAAGTCTATCAATATTATCGTTCAAAGGGACCAACTCGGGATCCAATGAACGTCTACCAAACAAACACCGATTAAATTAACTTGTAAATCACAACAAGTCCCCGGCAACGGCGCCAAAAACTTGATGGATAAAATTCACTGTGTAATAAAAATACCTTGTAAGTGTACAAGTGCCGAGTATACAAAAGTAAGGGTCGAACCACAGAGACTCGTGGATAAACAAGTTGACTTAATTAATGTATAGAGTAACCAAAGGGGGGTTTTTATTTGATTTGATTATTAAACTACTAAAGCAATAAAAATAAACTAAAGAATTACTATCGCAAAAAACAAGCAAAGATTGCACTCAAGAGAAACAAGCAGTTCACGGATTGGCGATCACAATTATACTCTCTTTATGCTATTTTGATGATGAAATACTAATCTTTATTTTAGGGTTCATTCACTTATTTAAGAATTGGAACGGTTAGGTGGCCGGATTGCAATTCTATTATCCTATGTAAATTAGTTCTTCCGCAAGGTCCAATTAAAATACAAAGAATTTATTAAACTCTTAAGAATATAAAAACCTAGTTTGTCTCTTTTTTTGCAAGGTCCAAGATCCAAACTATTCAACACAACAATGGCTATGTCTAACTCTCCACGCAAGTGCAAGAGATTAAACCCTAATAGTTAAAGAGCCAAAAATATCTACCTATATAATTGAAACTCAAAAACGGAATTAAAATTATTATGTTAAACTAAAACATTGATTATCATCTCATAGCACAAAGATCATACAATTGATCACATCCAATCCGCAAACCAAGGAGATTAGTTATTCATACCCATAGCATAAATCACAAGCAAATAAATGAAATTCACAAACCTGGATAAACGCTTGATGATGAAAGATCCACAATCTTGGTTACACTTGAAAACTTGAATAAAACCTAAAGAAAGCATAAGAAAACTGTTCTGAAAACCTAACATATTTATACATAAGAGAGGAGTCCCAAAATCGGAGAGGAAATAATAAAATATCAGAAAATAAGGCAATCCCGTAATTCCTGGCGGCTAGGCGAGCGGGCGCTCGCTATAGGGCAGGCGGGCGCTCGGCTTAATCAGATGAAAATCCCAAAAACGGGGAGGTAAGCGGGCGCGTGAAGACTGGCGAGCGGGCGCCTGGTCCTTCTTCCAGCTTTTCTTCTTCTTCCTTCTTGACTTTGACTGTGTTGACCTTGACCCTTGACTTTTTGACTTGGTAATCATGGTATTCAACCCTTAAACTCTAGGACTTTGGAATGCACCAAAAATACACTAAAAAGTGTCTCAAAACCAACATATTCTCACAAAGTTCCTCAACTCAATAAAGACCAGAATTACATCAAAACTGTTCTAAAATACATCCAAAAATCAATAAAATTAGTACAAGAATGTAGAGATAATGTATATGAAAACCGATCCATCAGTCAGATTGATAACGAGCGCAAACACAAATACTAAACATAATATCGGGCCTACTAACAGTAAGATAAAGGAGTGAGCCAATCATACCTCGATAGAGCATTTGATCAACCTTTTTACGTTTTAAATCTTTGTCGAGTTTTTTGCCGGTAGCCATTGGAGTGTCGTATGATTTAGCATTTTCAAGTCCAAACTTCTTGATTAGGTCCCTTGTATACTTGGCTTGGTTGATAAAAATGCCTCCATTCATTTGTTTGATTTGAAGCCCGAGGAAGAATGTGAGTTCTCCCATCATGCTCATTTCAAACTTGCTCTTCATTAGTTTCTCAAAGAGCTTGCACAACAATTCATTAGTAGAACCAAATATAATATCATCAACATAAATTTGAACAAGTAATTTATGACCATTATGTTTGGCAATGAAAAGAGTAGTATCGATTTTACCGTGAGTGAAGCCTTTCTCAATGAGAAACTTGAATTCTTGGCGCTTGCTTGAGCCCATACAAAGCTTTCTGGAGTTTATACACATGATTTGAAAATTGTGAATCTTCAAACCCAGGTAGTTGAGCTACGTAGACTTGTTCTTGGAGTTCACCATTTAGGAACGCTCTCTTTACATCCATTTGATATAACTTGAAGTTCTTGTGAGCGGCGTAAGCTAGAAAGAGTCTGATGGCTTCAAGTCTTGCTACGGGCGCAAAAGTTTCATCGTAGTCGATTCTTTCCTCTTGCCTATAGCCTTGTGCAACCAATCTTTCTTTGTTTCTCGTGATGGTTCCATTCCCGTCCATATTATTTCTGAACACCCATTTCTTACCAATCACTCCTTGATCATTTGGTCTTGGAACAAGAGTCCAAACCTTACATTGTTCAAATTTATTGAGTTCTTCTTGCATTGCAACAACCTAATTTGGATCTTAGAGCGATTCATCAGCCTTCTTCGGTTCAATTTGAGAGATAAATGCTGTATAAGCATCAAAGTTTGTAGCTCTCCTTGTACGAACACCAACATGCAGATCACCAATGATATTATTGATTGGGTAACCTCTAACTTCACGAATTTTAGGAGGTAAGTTAGGTTGGGTTGTAGTAACTTGAAGGTCTTCAATTTGTACATCTTTACCAGCTTCAAAATCATCAAGGTTAAGGGGTTGAACTGGTTCAGTGTTGAAAATGGGAGTGACACCAGGCGCAAAATTAGAATTTGGCGCGTAAGTGAAAGCATCAGGTGCATTGTACAGTGCAACTGAATCTTCACTCGGCGCACTATTATCGAAGTTTGGCGCAACTGATGTAGATGGATTTTCTTGAGTTGATGCATTCTGATCTTGTGTAGGCGCAACATGAATAGGAGCACCTGTCTCATTAAACTCAACAGAATCATCAGCAACATTTGGAGCCAAATGTGGCTCAAGGAGAGAATGTTCATCAAATATAACATGTTAAGATTTAACTATCACTAATGTAGATCTATTAAAATTGCGAAAAGCATTAGAATGTTTAGCATACCCAACAAAAATACCTTCGTCGGCTTTGGCATCGAAGTCGGCTTTAGCATCGAATTTACCTCTATGTTCGTTTCCGTTGTAGAGGATATAACATTTGCAACCAAAGATCTTGAAGAATGCAATGTTGGGAGTTCTACCACGCCAAAGTTCATACAGAGTCTTGTTGTGAAGTTGTTGATGAGGGAACGATTTTGAGTAAAACATGCGTGTTGACAGCTTCTTCCCAAAAGTACTTAGGCAATTTGGCTTCAGCTATCATCGTCTTTCCCGCTTCAATTAACATCCTATTCTTTCTTTCCACAACGCCATTTTGTTGAGGAACTCCAGCTGTTGAAAAGTTGTGATCTATCCCATGATCGTCGCAATATCGAGCAACACCGTTGTTCTTGAATTCTGTTCCATTGTCGGATCGAACACTAACGATGTCATCTTCTTTTTGGATTTGGAGTAGCATGAATAAGGTGGTAAGAATTTCATAACAATTGTCTTTTGTAATCATCATTTCCACCCATGTATATCTTGAATAATCATCCACCACAACTAGAGTATATTTGCTTCCTCTAATACTTGCAGTGGTAACTGGTCCAAATAGATCAATGTGCAGCAGTTGCAAACATCTAGAAGTTGAGGGATTTGTCTTGCTGGAGAAAGACTTCTTCAGTTGTTTGCCAAGTTGACACGCGGCGCACTTCTTGTCATGATGATCAGCAACCTTGGGAAGTCCTTTAACAAGATTATTCCTGCTGAGTTTAGATAGATACTTGAAGTTCAAGTGACTTAAGCGCTTGTGCCACAGCCAACTATTTTCGCTCACACTTTTAGCTACAAAACAAAGATTAGTACTAGAGTTCATATTTTGGAAATCAATAATATAAATATTTGTCTGACGATAACCGGTGAGTAATGTAGCTCCAGATTTGCCATCCTTGATAAGACATTTCTTTGAAGTAAAATGGCATTCTAATCCTTTGTCGCAGAATTGAGATATGGATAATAAGTTGTGTTTGAGCCCTTTAACGAGAGAGACTCTTTCAATGCACACTTTGTCTTTCTTGAGCTTTCCATATGCTACAACTTGACCTTTGTTATTATCACCAAATGTTACGGAGGGGCCTTTTTCTTCATGGACATCTTCAAGTAAGGATTCATCTCCAGTCATGTGTCGTGAACACCCACTATCGAGAATCCATTCATACGTTCTAGTTTTAGAAGATCCAGCCATGAAGGAAAGAACCTAAAATATAAACATTAAAGCAGGTCCCCTTTATTCCTTTTCGGGTCCTAGAGTTAGCAACTTTTGACGACCCACTCTTGCTTGACCTTAGGATTTGTACGTCCTTTGGCATTGGGAGTGAATCTCAAAATGCATTACACGGCCTTATGTCTCGAACAATCACAAATTGAACAATGATGAAAGCCACCAATCACGTGAGTTTTCACAAACTCTTTACTTTTCTTTGGGATAGCATTGTTCTTTGGGTCAGATGAACTAGCCTTAACAAAATCCTTCTTTTGAAATTTTGGAGCACTTTTTGTAGGAGGGCGCATAGGGCTAGGAGGCACACGGCGATGAGGCGCGTGGATCCTAGGCGCATAATGATCTCTCGTAGAAGGAGCGCGCCTTGTTTCAAGAATGATTTTGTTAGAAGATGATTCATCTGTAGCTACTTCCTTCCCTTTAGCTTTCCCAAATTGTTTCGTTAGGTAGACATAATGGAATGTTTGTCTCTTGGCTTTTTCCTATCCTTTACCCATTGAATTATAATGTTTTTCCTTGGGAATTTCATGAGTTTGCTGAGTTGTAAATTCACTGTCTCTTTCAGCACAAACATTACACTTAAAGTTGTCACTAGTTGATGATGTGAATCCCAAGCCACTTTTATCACCACTGGATTTTTGGGACTCAAAGATACCGTCCATAGTGACACGAGAATTGGACCACTCATTTGTAATCTTTTTAAGATCAGTAATTTGAATGGCTAATTCATCGTTTTGAACTTTAAGAAGTGAGTTCTATTCCATTAGATAAGTGTTTTTAACAGTAAGAGGAGTCATACTCTTTATCTTCTCCTTAAGGAGGGTGAGTTCAGATTTTAATAGAGATTTATCGGTCTTAAGCTGGGAAATTTCATCACATGATAGTGCCAAAGCTTCCTTCATATCACTAAAACGACTGATTACCTTTTCAGCCTCTTTGAATATCTTTTCTTTCTTTACAATGTCCTCATCATGATTGATTGTAGGAATAGGTGCAACTTGAGGTCTAATATATTCACTCTTTCTGAGTTTGCTTCTAGCACTCAGATCACATCTGGAGAATAACAATCCACCATCGCTTTGAGCCGGAGTGAGAAATCCTTGTTCAACGTGCTCGCTGATGGTTGGTCCTTTCTTCTTTTTTACCTCTTGAAAACCTGCAGATTTCTTGACAGGTTTATTAAAGGTCTTCATATCAGGAACATCTCATCATCGGAGTCATAAACATCATCTTCATCATTTGCCACCAAGCACACGAGTCCATCATCTGAATCTTCATCGCTCTCTTTGGAGTCTGTTTTAATCCAAGTGTTCTGCTCATTTGATGGTGATTCTTCTTCAGCAACCATTCCCTTGTGACGAGTGAATTTGGGAGTGAATTTGGGAGTATGGCTGCTCTTCTTCTGCATGTACTCGAACTTGGGAATTGGGCAGCTTGATGCAAAGTGTCCAGGTTTCCTGCAATTAAAACAAACAAGGTCTTCTTTCCTTTTTGAATCACTGCTCCTTGTAAACTTTGGAAGAGCTCTGCTGGTTGATCCTTGAGCTTTGTTGAATGAGCCGGGTTTTGAGAATTTTCTGAACTTCTGGAATCTCTTCACAAATAAAGCGAAGTCTTCATCATCCATGTCTAATAGCTCAGAAGTAGAAATTTTAGGATCGGAACTTTTCTCAACCGGCGCAGGCGCTTAATCTCTATGCGCCACCATTGCTATAGATTTTGACTTTCCTTCAGTTTCACTGATTCGCTGAAGTTTGAGCTCATACACTTTGAGATTAGCATAAAGGTTCCTTAGAGTCCAATCATCCAAAGTTCCAGCGTCTTCAAGGGTGCTAGATTTATGGAGATATCTTGATCCAAAAGCAGCAAGGAAATTAACATTCAATTCCTTGTTTGAGAATTTCTTTCCAAGTGAAATACAAAGATTGATGATTTCACAACAGCATTCATAAGTCTGTCTAAGAGTTTCACCAGGGAGTTGAGAGAAATTGTTGAATCTCTTTTGCACTTCATATCTCTTGTTCTCCTTGCAAACAGTATCTCCTTCTATATGCTCTTCAATAGCATCCCATAATTCATTGGCGGTAGCACAATGCATGACTTGTTGTTTCATAGTCGTGCTTAGAGTGCTGAGGAGAATGTTTCTTGCTTTTCCATCATTTGAAACTCTTCTTATTTCTTCTTCAGACCATTCTTCCTTTGGTTTCTTGATAGTTGGTTTAGCATCATTGGTGCACGGATTTGGATTCGCTTTCATTGGGATGTAAGGTCCATAAACCACGGTGTCATGAAGCCTTTCATCGATTGACGTGAGATGGGTCAAGATGCTGAATTTCCACACGTCAAAATGATATTCATCAAAGACTGGAACGTGAGTGTAGTTTGCAGTTGCCATAGGTTTTAAGTTTGCCATTTCGAATCGGCACCCAAGCTGTTAAGCTTGAAAAACAAAAATGTTTTATATAGGTGTTCACTCTGATACCACTTGTTGGTCCCAAAGGGAAACAAGGGTATGAAAAATAATTAGAGGGGAGGGGTGAATATCTGTTTTGAAATTCTTTTCGAACCCTTGATAAACTCAATTGCAAATGCGCACTTTATCAAATAAGCGTTATGAAATACGCCTAAGTGAGTGAGTGAAATGCACAGCGGAATTTAGTTAAGTAAATAGGCGCAAGGAGTGATAAAGGGGGCGCACACGCACTCTAAGTATTTTGGCTCAAAGTGAGTGAAAGATGGAACTAAGGCAAATGATATAACAAACACAACACAATTCAATCCAATCAATCTACAATGAATACACAAGCAAATAGTGAGATAAGATAATAACTTGAAAGTAAATGACAAGAAATTAATACGCGCTATTTGGAGAGGTTCGATCGGGAAATGATCTACGTCCTCTACCAAGATGGTTAGTCTTGGATTTCTAATGGAGATCTTATAATATGAGAGAGTATTACAAATTACAACGTTTGAGCTTTACACTAACTCAAGATCTATTATCTATGAAAGAGCAAATCCTAAACAAAACCGGTGTATCTCTTAAAGAAGGATCTAAGTGATCAAACTTAAAGAGGTGCGTGTGTGTTCTTAGTTTTAAGGCTCTTTAGATCTATGAGATTTAGAGCACAATAAAACTAAAGTGTTTTTGCTTGAGGATCTGGGCTAAGTATGAAGGTATGAAGATGTTCTTGAGGAATCTGTGAATTCAAATGGCAATCTTCAAATCTTCAACAAATGCTTGAGAGAGAAATTCTGAAATGCTTAGCAACTTCAAATGGTTAAAGTTATGGGGTATTTATACAAAAACTAGCCGTTGGAAATCCCTTGTGGATAAGGTTAAAGGACAGATGTGCTGGAGCTCATTGAGTGGAGCACGTGTCCTTTTATAGCCGTTAGATACATAACACAAATATGACCGTTGTGGACATGTGTCCTCAAATCTAGGTGCACACGTGTTATTTATCCACCGTTGGATCTTTGGCATAGTTTGAATCTCTTCAAGTCTTCATGTCTTTAATAAATCACCAAGTGTTGAATTAACATCATTGAGGCGCATTGAGCCAAAGGGGCGCATAGGCCATTGAGGCGCGTAACACGGCGCGCGCCAAAAGGGGCGCATAAGCGCAGAGCATTGGCGCATGGCACATGGCGCGTGGCTCAATCAAACTTGTGATTTTTCTTCAATCTTGATATCTTCGTCCTATTCCTAAACCTAGTCTATTCAAATGGACTACCTAAAAAATGAAGTATAAATACTTCTCACATATGGGTCTAAAGTCCATGAAACAAAACTTAGGTGATGGATCAATCAAATCTAATCAATCCTATACATTGAAAACTGAGATATATGTGGGCATACCCAACACGTATCTTGGCCTAAAATTCGTAAGAAAATTTTGATGGACCGAATGAAATGTTAAATTATCAACAATGTGTTATTGTGAAAACTAACTTTATGGTACTTCCATCTTCCTTCACAAGCCCCTCCATCATCCCTCTCAAACTCAACAACAACCCCCCTCCCCTACTCCCACCCCACCATCGCACCACCACCCCTTCACCACCACCACCACCAACCATAAACTCTCCTTAATACAATCAAAATTATCTCAAATAAAACCAAATTATCGCAACCGACAATCCAATCATGACAAAAGAAACAATCAAAATCTTCACAAACTCAATTTGAAAAAATATGAATCATAGATTGCTTTGTGCACAAACCCAGATCAAGAAAACATATAAAATAATATAGAAGTGACAATACACCATAATTTCTATCTATGTCATTTGTCACCATCACTCATCGAAGTTGTAGTCGCGGTAGGGGAGGGATATGGGTGGGAAGAATCAAGGGTAAAGGAGAGATGGAGATTCTGTGTAGTCGTCGACATAGGAGATGAAGGGGAAGAAGAGGGTAATTTAGGGTGAATGCAGATGGTTTTGGGGGGAAATGCAAAAAATTATGAGTGGGGACGGTGAGGGAAGTCACCGTGCAGGTTGAAGGGAGAGGAGAGGAGAGGGAGGGGAAGGGTTGAGGTGAGGAAGAAGAACATTTTCTACATGAGGGAGATATAGTAGTCAAAGGGTTGGGGTTAGGGATGACAATTTGACCGAACCCGATCCGTACCGAAGGGAAATCGATCCGAAAATTTCGGGTATGGTTTGCATTTTTAAATATCCGATCGGGTTCGGATCGGGTTTGGTAAAACTCTCCGATCCGATCCGACCCGAACATATTAAGTTTATAAATATTTTACTACTACCCCCTCATGTTATAGAAATACACACACCACCCCTCCCTATATAAGAAAAAATCTAGGTTTAGGATTTTAATTTCCCTCATTCTCGCCGTTCGCTTCTCTCTCTCTATATATGCGACGACGTTCATGACTCTCTCTCTCTCTCTATGCGCAGGTGCCGGTGTCGGTGTCTGTGACGCCGTTCGCTCTTCTCTTGG
This sequence comes from Campanula takesimana, assembly GCA_026119855.1. Lineage (NCBI taxonomy): Eukaryota > Viridiplantae > Streptophyta > Magnoliopsida > Asterales > Campanulaceae > Campanula > Campanula takesimana. Next base: position 1,847,576 of record JAOWBW010000015.1, on the reverse strand, counting down.
CTCTCCTTTTCCTCGCCTCTCTCTATTCGCCGTTCCATTGACCAGGTCCAGCATCGTCGCCGCCGCCGTCTCCGTCGCCGTCCTCTCTACTTGAGGTAACTTCTCTCTCTAAGTCTACTATTAGTACCTTAATGAATAAGCATTTCAACATATTTTTCTCAATCTGGATTTTACGAAATGGATCTGAAAAACGCTAGTGATTTTGCGAGTAGATTGAATTTGATTATTTTTGTGTAAAGTAGATGGAAGAGATTACCATTTTTTTTTAATGCCTCGGCTCAGATCCGATCGGGTCTCGGATCGGGGCTCGGATCAGTCGGGTTCGGATCAGTTCGGGTTCGGAATAGGGGTTCTAGTGTTCGGATCAGATTCGGATCAGGCCTGATCCGATCCGAACCCGACCCGTTGCCATCCCTAGTTGGGGTGGGTGGGGGGTCAAACATATATACTCGTTAAATATTTAACCGTGTTAACGCCGTCATTAAATCATTAACTATTGTTAACTTCATTTAATTTTTATTTTGAAAATTGTATTACTTGAAAAAATATATAAAACTACGAAGTATTTTTTAAACACCAGGGAATACATTGTTTTGTTTGATACAACCTCCAAATTACGTTACCTTTAACTTTAAGTGTAATTTTCCTTTGTGTATCTACCTAAGGTGTGGGGGTTATATTATGTGAGAGATTTTTGAAATTTTATTGTCTAAAGTGATAGGCGTAGTGCCGTAGCCTCATAGCCCCTTGTGGTAAATGCTAGGGTTGTTAAACGAACCTAGCCGGCTCGAGATCGATTCGAGCTCGGCTCGTAAAAGCTCGAGTTTGAACGGGCTCGAGGTGAACTCGAGCTCGAGGTCGAACGAACTTTTCAAGCTTGTTTTGTTATCGAGTCGGCTCGTGTTTGGCTCATTTGTTCGACGAACTTTGCTCGAGATTGACTCGTTTGAGCTCGAGCTCGGCTCGATAAGCTTGTTGACACGTAAGTTTTTGTTCGCGATCGGCTCGTTAAGCTTGAATTATTATTAGTTTTGTAATTATATATGTATGCACATAATAATAATACTCGAACTCGAGCTCGTCTAATTTCAAATATTAAAAGAAAAAAAAAAAGTCCAAGCTTGAGCTCGTCTCGTTATCGCAAACGGCTCGCGAACAACTCGAAATAGAATCGGTTCGAGCTCAAACAATCAAACTGGGCTCGAACTCAGAAAAATCTCAAGCTGGAGTTCAAAACTACAGAGCTCGACTCCGGCTCATTTCGATTTCAATGCCATTTAAATTTGGGTTTCACGATTAAATTAAGCTTTTCAGGTTAGTTCAGGCCAGTTCCTAATTCCTCCTCAGCTCTGCAGTGCTCCTTCAGCTTAACTGCTTTTGCCTATATCTAATTCTCATTCCACCAGTGTAGAGACGATTTCCAAATTTAGAATCTCACTTATCAACTCCTTAAACCCTAAATTTTACTGGAAAAATCATTTGTTATGGCGTACGGAGGCGCCGGTGTTAGTCAAGCGCCACCGCCAAATCCGACGACGAAGCAGGTGAAGCTGGACAAAGAAAGCGAGCTCCGGATTGAAGTCGGTTTCAACAGCCCTTTACGACTTCGCTTACTTACCGGCATGGCTGAGATTTTCGGCACCGAGATTCCTCCTGAAATTTGGATTACATTCCCTCCCAAACTCAAATTCGCTGTAAGAAATTATAACGCCCCCCCCCCCCCCCCCCCAAAAAATTGTTAACTAGTTGTGTTTCTTTCTTTCTTTCTTTCTCAAGCATGTGAAACACTTCATTCTGTCTCCTTTATTTGCATATCTCATTTTGCACAATTGGCTTCTATAAAGTCTCTATTTTTGGAGGTGCACCTGTTTTCAGCAGCATATTCTCATTAACCTCACATTATTCCCCCTCCCCATTTGAATAGACATTTGACAAAACACACAAACTAAAAAAAATTGGTTAGAAACTTTACGAATTTTCTAAATTTCTCTTCAAAGCATTTGATTCGAACTATGTGGTATTGTTTAAATTCAAACTTGCGAGAAGATGGAAGTTAATATTGTCAATTTGTTGGAAAAAAAAAATCTCCTTAAAGGAAAATGTTATGCCTCAACTAAAATGGCCTAAAAGACACCTCTTCTATTGTGTGGGAAGCAGTAGTGTTTATTTTACCGTTGGTTTGTGCCCTAGAAGACAATCATAAGACCATGTACAATGGTGGTTGAATGGGGTTAAACAAAATGGGTGGGTGTTGAATGGATGCAATGGGGAGTTGAAGGGGGTGTTGAATGGGAGGGGTGTTGAACCCATTCAACACCGTTGAACTGAAGAAGTGGCTGCCATTTTGAGACACGCGGCGGCTCCTGATAGGGCGGCCTTGGCGCGTGCGGAACACGCGCCAGACAAGGCCCGTCAAGGCCTGCGCTTTTTTTTTTCTCTCTGGTTGTGACACTTGGCATTCACCCATTGGTTCTTGGAATTTCTGATTTTAATTTCTCATCCCAATTATTTAAGCTCAATTATTTTACAGTAAATGATTTTTTTTTTTTTTTTAACACCAAAATTCAGATTTTTTTTCTCTCAATAAATAGATGCAAGTTTCATTTGATTTGGATACCAAAAAAAAAAAACCTCATTTTAATGAAATGGATCCCAATAATAACCATTTCAACACTCAAAAAACCCTCATATTTATTTAATTACATTACAAAAAAATAATTAATTGTGAAGTATTTTTTAAAAATTATAATTGGTTATTTTTATTATTATTATTATTATTATTATTTTACTAATCATAAAAATAAAGAATATAAAATAAAATTTAAGTGGTGGGGTATAGGATGATGAGTGGGAAGGGTGTTGAAAGGGGCATTAAAGAAACCATTGTAGGGTGTAAAGTTGAATGAGTGTTGAATGGATGAGTTGGAAGAGAGAGAAGATGATGTGGAGTGATAAAGTGGGTGTTGAATGGAAAATGGTGTTTAATCCATTGTAGATGGTCTAAGACTTTCTTTAGAAAATTGTTCCAAAAGAAAGGACGTTAAGTGGGTGACTCGAACATGAGATCCTATGATTATATTCTACACCATTCCTGAACCTTCCTAGTCAAGCAAGTATTTTTTTAGATTCAGACAATAGTGATACATGGAGGCTAGTATGTCACAAAGATGCATCCTGAATTGTTGGTTTCCTTGAAGGAGCTCGGAAGTTGCAACTGTCTTTTTTTATGATCCGTTCCCCGACTATATAGATCAATAAGTATCAAGTACTACTGTAACACCCCAACTTTTCACTTCAATTAAGTAATAACTTATTTGAATAAATCTCAAATTCAGAATGCCCCAACGGCTACAATTAACCACAATTCAAACTTTAACTAACATTCAAACCCAAACGGCTAGTACAAGTCACTAGCTCAAACGGTAACTAACGGAAAATAAAGACTAGAACTTAAACGTAACGGAAACATAATCACTAACTAACTTTATTAAAAGATCACTCCTAAGCCGCCGAACCTTGCGACTCTTGATCTGCTTATTTATCACCTGGAGAGAAATAAGAATGAAAGGAATGAGCGAACAATGCCCAGTAAGTTCATACGGGATCTCCTCGGGTACTAAGAGGAGATGACCGAAACGAACGGTAACAATGAATTAACAATGAAGGGATATAACTCAAGGATCAAACAAGTACTCAGTTTGAAAAGAAACATTTAACAATATTCAAAACAACTCGTCACTTTGAAAACATGTGGCTACAGAAGACAGTTTTCAAAACATAACTTTTCACAAAACACTTTACTTCACTTTACTTTACTTCACTTTACTTAATTTAGGGATTAAGCACATGCTGTACCCAGGGCTCGGGTTTCTACTGACCGCACCCAATATCGGTGTATCATGATAACCTACGCCACTTCATCAAGTAACGTAAAGGGGTCCACATGTTCATCTTAGAACTATGGATAACTGAAAGGGGTCCACTTATCCGTTTCGGGATTATGGATAACTGTAAGGGGTCCACTTATCCGTTCGGGATTATGGATAACTGTAATCACTTTACTTATTACAAAACTTCACTTTAAAGAGCTTTACAAAACAAAGCTTAACTTTACAAAACTTTACTTGATTACTTTTGAAAAGGTGTACATCTCACTTTAGACACCAAGTCACAACACGAATCATACACATGATATCCCAATTGAACAACAACAATATCAATAGGGTGGATAACAAAGGACGGTAACATTCGCAGAACGGAATAGTTTTTAAAATACTATCTAGCCACATAGATAGTTTACTTTAACAAAACAGAGATTGTGAATCCTACACAAAGGATTGAAATCAAATACTACTAAGAGCGTAATCCCTTACCTTAGCTTTGCGATCACTAGCTTGATTACTCCGCTTGCACAAATCTACAATCATGCAAAAGCCTAACTTAGACACAAGTAAACACTATTTTACTTCCGTCCCAAATTACTTCTTTTTACTTGGTTAACCCTATGAATTTGTCATCTTTAACCTCTTTCATGGTTAACCTATATCCTTATGAATTTCTAAAACACCCCTAGGGTTTTTTTTTTTAATCAATTCCCAACTCAAAATTTCACTTTAAGAATTACACACACTGATTACACACTTTCTGCACACACATACTGAGTACACCTACCTACAGACACACCCACCCATTCTGATACACCCACACACTGATGCACCCACCACTCTGATACACCCACGCATACTGAATACACCCCCCATACAGATACACCCACACACACTCACTGCACACACAGAATACACACACAATAACACGCACACACACTAACGCACACACACAGCGCACGCACACACACTGCAATCACATACACGCACACACAGTTAAAAACACACACACTTCTATGCTTTCACAAACCCATCTCCTTCCTTCTTGACACTACTAAACCCTAGTTCATACTCTAGGGTTAGGGATGATGATTTCAATCGACTAATATTATCAAAGATGGGGAAGAAGACATTGATTCGAGAATACCTTAAAGAATGATCCTCCTCTCCCTCTCTTCTTCTTCTCCTGCGTCTCTGTCTTCCTCGCTCAATCTGCGACTCCTCTTGCGCCGCCCCTTCCATCTTCCCGTTCTTTCTTCTTTGCGGTATACTAAAATATTGCTAGGGGTTTAGGAGAGAGTATTTATGTTAATAGGGTTTCCCCAAATCCCTAATTTAAAAGGACTCCTAATCCTCTTACTTAAAGAATTGGGCTTTCTATTTGACCCAAATAAATAAACTAATTTTATTAAAAGTTCGGCCCAAATAATAATTAAGAACTTTAAAATAATAAGGTAAAAAGGGTAATTTCGGGTTATTACATTCTTACCCCTTAAAAGAGTTTGGTCCTCCAAACTAAACGTACCTTAAACATCAAACAAAGCGGGATACATATCACGCATTTCACTTTCGAGCTCCCACGTGGCTTCTCTTTCTGTGTGGTTGCTCCACTGTACTTTGACATACGGAATCACTCGCTTCCGTAACACTTGATTCTTTCGGTCTGCAATCTTCACTGGCTTCTCATCATAACTCAAATCTTCACGAAAACGTAACTGTTTGTATTCGATGACGTGGCTCGGGTCACCTACGTACTTCCTCAACATCGACACGTGAAACACGTTGTGCACACCAGACAGCACAGGAGGCAAAGCCAACCTATAGGCTACCGTTCCTATTCGCTCCAAAATTTCAAATGGTCCCACATATCTAGGACTTAACTTTCCACGAATCCCAAATCGCATGACTCCTTTTGTCGGTGAGATCTTCAAGAATACATGATCCCCTATTTGATACTCTAGATCGCGTCTTCGATTATCCGAATACGATTTCTATCTACTCTGCGCAGTTAATAACCACTTGCGAATCTGTTGAACTTTATCCGCCGTTACTTGAACAATCTCAGGTCCAGTTAACTTCCTCTCACCTACTTCGCTCCAACACGCAGGTGATCTACATTTTCGCCTGTACAGAGCTTCATACGGTGCCATTCCAATACTAGAGTGGTAACTGTTGTTGTAGGCAAATTCCACTAGTGGTAGATGATCATCCCACGCTCCTTGCCAATCCAACGACGTTGCTCTCAATAGGTCTTCGAGAGTCTGAATCGTCCTTTCTGACTGTCCGTCTGTCTGAGGATGGAACGCTGTACTTATAGTTAATTCCGTCCCCAACGCTTTCTGTAAACTCTTCCAGAAATTTGATGTGAATCTCGCATCTCGGTCAGACACTATAGGGACCGGTGCCCCATGTAACCTCACGATCTCATCCACGTACAACTTAGCTAACTTGTCCAACGAATCAGTCACCTTGATTGCTAGAAAGTGAGCCGATTTAGTGAGCCTATCCACTATAACCCAAATTGCATTATGACCCTTCACTTTCCTAGGAAGTCTAATCACCAAATCCATAGTGATGTGTTCCCACTTCCACTCTGGATTAGGTAACGATTGGAGTAGTCCCGCGGGTTCCTGGTGTTCACTTTTCACTTGTTGACACACCAAACACTTAGAAACGAATTCCGCTACCTCACTCTTCATATTGTTCCACCAAAAAGATCCCTTTAAGTCCCGGTACATCTTAGTACTCCCAGGGTGAACCGAAAACCTTGAACAGTGAGCTTCCTCAAGAATTTCCCTCTTGATACTATCATTATTAGGCACCCAAATCCTTGATCGATACCTCATGATCCCGTCGTCGCTAACACGGATGTCCACCATTCCCTTTTTGCCTATGACCTTGTGGATTGCTGTTAACTCCTTATCCACATTTTGAGCTTCCTTGATTCTCATCAATAATGTTGGTGAACACTCACCTGAGCCAAATTACCTCTAACTCTAACCTCTAGCTTTACTATTTCACTATTTCCCAATTCACTTACCCCCTTAGAAATCATGGTCGCTAATGTTCCATGGTTCTTTCTGCTTAACGCATCTGCCACCTTATTGGCCTTTCCAGGATGATACAAGATTTTGCAATCATAATCCTTAAGTAATTCTAGCCATCTCCTCTGCATCATATTCAACTCCTTCTGAGTGAAAATATACTTAAGACTTTTATGGTCGGTGTAAATTTCACATGGTACCCCATACAAATGGTGCTTCCAAATCTTCAATGCAAACACCACGGCCGCCAACTCCAAATCATGGGTAGGATAGTTCTTCTCGTGGTTCTTGAGTTGCCTAGACGCATACGCCACCACTTTGTCATTTTGCATCAACACACAACCCAAACCTTTCAATGAAGCATCCCTATAAATCACAAAGCCATCACTGCTTGTTGGTAACGTAAGAATAGGCGCAGACACCAATCGCCCTTTCAATTCTTGAAATTTCCTCTCACAATCGTCTGACCACACAAATCTTGTCCCTTTTATGGTTAACTTGGTCAACGGTAGAGATAACTTCGAAAACCTTCTACGAACCTACGGTAGTATCCTGCTAAACCCAAAAAGCTCCTTATCTCACTTACAGAAGTTGGTCTCTCCCAATTAACTATAGCCTCAACCTTTGCAGGGTCAACTGCTACCCCATTCTTAGACACCACATGCCCAAGAACGCTACTTCCTCAAGCCAGAATTCACACTTCTTAAACTTGGCATACAACTTTTGCTCCCTCAAAATCTGTAATACTAATTTCAAATGCTCTTCATGCTCCTCTTTTGACTTCGAATACACCAAGATGTCATCGATGAACACTATTACACACTTGTCCAAATACTCTTGAAATACTCTATTCATAAGTTCCATAAACACGGCAGGTGCATTCGTCAACCCAAACGGCATTACTAGGAACTCGTAGTGCCCATACCTCGTCCTAAAAGCCGTCTTTGCCACATCTTCCTTTTTCACTCTCAACTGATGGTAACCCGAACGCATATCAATCTTAGAGAAATAACATGCACCCTGGAGTTGATCAAACAAATCATCGATTCTAGGTAAAGGATACTTATTCTTAATCGTTGCACGGTTTAACTCCCGATAGTCAATACATAACCTCATTGACCCATCCTTCTTCTTTACAAATAATACCGGCGCACCCCACGGTGATGCACTTGGCCTAATCAGACCCTTGTCCAATAACTCTTGTAACTGTTCCTTTAACTCTTTAAGTTCCGGCGGAGCCATCCTATATGGTGCTCTCGAAATCGGAGCAGTCTCTGGTGCTAAATCTATTGAAAACTCTACTTCTCGCTCCGGTGGTGTTCCCGGTAAGTCCTCAGGGAAAACATCTTTAAAATCCCTTACTATGGAAAGAGATTCTATGGTCACTTCATTCTTGCTTGACTCACTAACATACGCTAGAAGGCCCTCACAACCCTTCCTTAACAGTTTACGAGCCTTCATTACAAAATCAGATCAGTCCGAACTCTCGGTTTCGCTCCTTGAAAATAGAATCTTTCTCCAGAGGGTAATTCGAAGTTTACTTCCTTTTTTTTAAAACAGTCTACTTTGGCATGATATGCAACTAACCAATCCATTCCCAATATCACATCAAATTCTTCGATTTCCAAGCTAATGAGATCAACCTCAAGCTTTTTCCCCTCCACTTTCAAAGGACACTTCCTATATATAGACGTAATAGGGATCAATTCTCTAGTTTGAATATCTATAACTAAAGAATTCTCTAACGCCTCAAGAATTAAATTCATTTTCTTAGCTAAGCAATCATTTGGCACTTCTCATCAGAACTTTGCCCTTTGGCGTCGTTCTTATTACCATCCATTTGTTTTCCATGACCTTTACTCTGGTACTTACTAGCAGTTCTGTCCTTTTCACGATCCTCACTAGCCTTCCGCTTATTGCTATTCCCATCGCGGTTCTAGCTTCCCTTAGATCCAGTCGACTCCTTCTCAGTTGATTTTTTTTTCCTTCTCGCTTACTGCGATAACTATCTGTTTCTTCCTCCACTATCCTTGCCCTATCCAACACTTGATCATAGGTTGATAGCGTTAACGGAGTAATTCCGTATTTGATTCGGTCGTTCAAACCATATTCAAACCTTCGGGCTTTCTGCTCTTCATCATCGAAGATCATTGGGCAAATTCTAACAATTCGGTGAATCTAGCACCATAGTCGTCCACCTTCGTACTTCCTTGAGTTAGCATCATAAACTCAGACACTCTGGCGATTCGAACACTTGCCGGATAATATGATACTATCATTAGTATTATGAATACGAAACGTTTTCACGCACTCTCATACTATAGATCGTCTCCACAGACTAACATTCAATTTATAGGTCATTCACTAGACCACTGGTCGCTTCAATCAACCGTCACTATCTTCATTAGTCAACTTTACTAGACTTATTGGTCGTTTCATTAGATCGTTACTATCGTCGTCGGTCATTTCAATAGACTAATCTTACCTATCCCAGGTTAACTCTCACATTTAACACTATTGCTTATGCCAACACAAGCATTGCTACTATGCTTAATATTTTCACATAAATAGGCCGTCCCCAAAGGACGTAACTTTTACAAATGATCGGTTCACTAAATCTCTAGTCGTTTCAATAGACCAATTCTACTTAGCGAAGACATTTCACTAGACTTTACTTACTATCAGGCCGGTTCACTAGACCTACTTTCATTCACACTTGGCTGTTTCAATAAGCCATTTACTTTTGCACTTGACCGTTTCAATAGGTCACTTTATTCTTGTTTCGATCATTTCACTAGACCAAAACTAATTTCACTTTGGCCGTTTCAATAAGCCAATTAATACTCATGGTCTTTTCACTTGACCAGTACTTCTTTGTTCTAAATAGCTCACCCGCCATAAAACTTAAGAACAAAACAATTAACAAAGCTATTTACTTAAATGAATCATAACTTTTACTACGAGGGTCTTCTTGGAATAAAAGTTAACAAAACAAAATTCTAGAGTTTTTCTCTAAACTAGAATTAACTTTCAATACTATAATTAAATAACTCTATGTTCCACTTTTCACTCATGGGACAACACTTTTCCTAGGCCTTCCCTAGGTTTTCCACTTGGCACCTTTGGAGCCTTCTTAAAGCCTCTTGGTCTTCCTCTTGGACTTACGAACCGGTACCCATTGGTGGTTTATCATCATCAATTTCAATTGGATTGGCTTCGTTGCCTTTAAGGTTGATATCTACTTCCTTGATTTCATCATCAGCTACCAATTATTCCTCATTTGGTATTTCATTACCTATGAGTGTGGTCCGGTTAAGCTCTCTAGCCTTTTCTTCCTTGAGCTCTTTCAGTTCATCATACTACTGATAGGCCTCTTCTCTGACCTCCGGGTAGTACCTCTCATTCTGACTCGTAGTCTCTTTTACTTCTTCTAACTCTTTGCTAACATCTAACCAAGCCTTCCTATCTCGCATCCATTTTCCCCATGCAAGACTCACCTTGGCCTTTTCAGCTTTTAATTCTCCTTTCAGCTTAAGGATTTTGATGCATACCTCTGGATCACTCTTTGCTTATTCGTTCTGTACTTCAAGTTCATTTTCGAGTTTCTTCTAAGTCCGTCCATAACTTACAATTTGGACATAACTATTATCAGTACTATATAACCCAAAGGTATATGACCATAACCATTATTTGCATAAGCAACTTAAAGTAATAACATTCTAGTGTAATCCTTCAAGTTTCATTCCCAAAGTGTTCACTTATAATCCTTTATATTCCTCTATATTCCTCGAGGAAATCTTGTCTTAAGTTCTTTCCTAAAATAGTAAGTTTCTATAAAAGGAAAGTTTCCTAACTTAGAAAGTTTCCCAAAATGGAAAGTTTCCCTAAATAGCAGGTTTCCTCCATTAGTGCTTCCCAAAGTACTTTGTTCTTATCAGAGTTCTAAAGCCCACAATTGTTAAGTACTACTTCTCCCAATAGTCTTAACTATCAATTCTGAGTCTCCCAAGTAATCTTAAACCGGGGCTCTGATACCAACTGTAACACCCCAACTTTTCACTTCAATTAAGTAATAACTTATTTGAATAAATCTCAAATTCAGAATGCCCCAACGGCTACAATTAACCACAATTCAAACATTAACTAACATTCAAACCTAAACGGCTAGTACAAGTCACTAGCTCAAACGGTAACTAACGGAAAATAAAGACTAGAACTTAAACGTAACGGAAACATAATCACTAACTAACTTTATTAAAAGATCACTCCTAAGCCGCCGAACCTTGCGACTCTTGATCTGCTTATTTATCACCTGGAGAGAAATAAGAATGAAAGGAATGAGCGAACAATGCCCAGTAAGTTCATACGGGATCTCCTCGGGTACTAAGAGGAGATGACCGAAACGAACGGTAACAATGAATTAACAATGAAGGGATATAACTCAAGGATCAAACAAGTACTCAGTTTGAAAAGAAACATTTAACAATATTCAAAACAACTCGTCACTTTGAAAACATGTGGCTACAGAAGACAGTTTTCAAAACATAACTTTTCACAAAACACTTTACTTCACTTTACTTTACTTCACTTTACTTAATTTAGGGATTAAGCACATGCTGTACCCAGGGCTCGGGTTTCTACTGACCGCACCCAATATCGGTGTATCATGATAACCTACGCCACTTCATCAAGTAACGCAAAGGGGTCCACATGTTCATCTTAGAACTATGGATAACTGAAAGGGGTCCACTTATCCGTTTCGGGATTATGGATAACTGTAAGGGGTCCACTTATCCGTTCGGGATTATGGATAACTGTAATCACTTTACTTATTACAAAACTTCACTTTAAAGAGCTTTACAAAACAAAGCTTAACTTTACAAAACTTTACTTGATTACTTTTGAAAAGGTGTACATCTCACTTTAGACACCAAGTCACAACACGAATCATACACATGATATCCCAATTGAACAACAACAATATCAATAGGGTGGATAACAAAGGACGGTAACATTCGCAGAACGGAATAGTTTTTAAAATACTATCTAGCCACATAGATAGTTTACTTTAACAAAACAGAGATTGTGAATCCTACACAAAGGATTGAAATCAAATACTACTAAGAGCGTAATCCCTTACCTTAGCTTTGCGATCACTAGCTTGATTACTCCGCTTGCACAAATCTACAATCATGCAAAAGCCTAACTTAGACACAAGTAAACACTATTTACTTCCGTCCCAAATTACTTCTTTTTACTTGGTTAACCCTATGAATTTGTCATCTTTAACCTCTTTCATGGTTAACCTATATCCTTATGAATTTCTAAAACACCCCTAGGGTTTTTTTTTTAATCAATTCCCAACTCAAAATTTCACTTTAAGAATTACACACACTGATTACACACTTTCTGCACACACATACTGAGTACACCTACCTACAGACACACCCACCCATTCTGATACACCCACACACTGATGCACCCACCACTCTGATACACCCACGCATACTGAATACACCCCCCATACAGATACACCCACACACACTCACTGCACACACAGAATACACACACAATAACACGCACACACACTAACGCACACACACAGCGCACGCACACACACTGCAATCACATACACGCACACACAGTTAAAAACACACACACTTCTATGCTTTCACAAACCCATCTCCTTCCTTCTTGACACTACTAAACCCTAGTTCATACTCTAGGGTTAGGGATGATGATTTCAATCGACTAATATTATCAAAGATGGGGAAGAAGACATTGATTCGAGAATACCTTAAAGAATGATCCTCCTCTCCCTCTCTTCTTCTTCTCCTGCGTCTCTGTCTTCCTCGCTCAATCTGCGACTCCTCTTGCGCCGCCCCTTCCATCTTCCCGTTCTTTCTTCTTTGCGGTATACTAAAATATTGCTAGGGGTTTAGGAGAGAGTATTTATGTTAATAGGGTTTCCCCAAATCCCTAATTTAAAAGGACTCCTAATCCTCTTACTTAAAGAATTGGGCTTTCTATTTGACCCAAATAAATAAACTAATTTTATTAAAAGTTCGGCCCAAATAATAATTAAGAACTTTAAAATAATAAGGTAAAAAGGGTAATTTCGGGTTATTACAACTACCTCCTCATAGTGATATTCATTTATTTGTTTATCTTGTTTTTTGTAATTGCAATATACGTCAGAATAGATAAAATTAGTTGTTGATTGACCGAGAAAATCTTCTTCTCTGCACTATTGGCTTTTCTAAATTTCTTTTGTTCAATGGCACTATCGTTCGCCTCGGCGTGAACCCGATAAGCACTAACCTTCTAGTAGTATTTATTCCCTTTGTTTTCACTCATAGGGTCCTGTTTTGGCTCTCTCTTTTGTCCTAGTGGTTGGAGATTTGGTAAGATTTATTTGATATTACAATACAGTAGGAATTTTGGTTTGTGATACTTTTGTGTTGTTTGAAATGGTTGTATTTTTCTTCTCTATAACTAAATAACTCAGAGTCTGACATTGATCTGGGCACTTGTCTAATTGACCTTTGAAATCCAAGCAAGATTATTTTGGGGAATGATGATTATCATTTCTTGTTGGTTACTTGGGATTGTGAAACATTTAACTATGCTGATACTTTGTCCTTCACATAGAGCTTGTACATAATTTCCCAGTGATACTAAGGTTTTTGTATTGGAAAGCCTCATCATGTCAGGAATGTACATAAAGTGTTTGCTTCTCATTCCACTCACTATTCATAAAACAAGGTTCCTCTTGCTGTTTTTAGATGATTTTGTTGTCAGAAACACACCTCTTGGTTTGATATTTTTCTTGAACTAGCTCGCAAGTTGCAAGTGTCTTTATATTCACACACTTCTCCAAATGATGGATGGCAGTTTGAAACATAAATCACAAGTAAAGCTTTTTGTCACGGTTTCTACCTGCATTTTTTTTTAAATCTGACACTCTTCTCCTCATGATGGCGCACGTAATTATATTTGGTAACTGAAGCTGATTAATGGGAACAGGATCATTCGAGTCATATTTCTATTTTGTTTTCAGTCGCGCATGTATGTGTAACTTTCTATCTTCAAAGATCATTAAGGAACATGCCAAGCATGATACGACATGTGTCTTCTTCAGTCGACAAAGAAATTGTGTCCCATGCTTTTGAATTAAACAAAACTCTTAAAATAGAATCTCATGTACTAGTAAAACTTGTTGAATTTCTTGCATTTAGAAGTATTATATGTGATATGCTCAATGAGTTACTACTTATAGTGTAAGCTGGCTCATTGACTTGCCTCTTTTGGTACATTAGATATTTACGTGGTACGGAGCAACAATTGAAATGGATGGTATAACAGAAACTGACTATGTGGCAGATGAGGTATGCTTTCTTGATGTTCCCCCTTCCCCCACCCTACTCCCCTTTTATTTTTCTGGTGCTTAGTGTGCTGGTAAAGATTAGTTTATTGGATTTTTAAATCTCAATGACGTTAAGCTTTTTATTGTGTTGATTTAAGACGCCAATGATCAGTTATATAAACGTGCATGCTGTGCTAGAAGGACGAAGAAATCGTGCTAAAGCATCACCTAGTGATTCTGATTCCTCTCAGGTAATACTTTATGGATTCTCTATATACAGAAGACGAGTACTTAATTACTCCCTCTATCCTAAAATAAATGTCAAACTTTTCAACTTGGTACGTCCCTAAATAAATGTCACATTTATAAATTAGGAAGAAGTCTTAATGCAATTTTACCATTGTACATGCAATGTACAAACAAGTAAAGCACAAGTCTTAAAAACGCTGACAAGTCAACTGCAACATTTTTTTGGGATCGGAGGGAGTATTTTCATCTAATTAATATCTAGTTGTTCATGTCAACAATTTATCAATAATGCATCTTGTGTGTTGTACTTTTTCATTTTTCACAGTGCCACATAAATCTTAAGGTTTTGGCTCTGTTAGCAAAGTTACCTTGTCAATACAATTTTATAATTCATTTTCGTGTTCTGCATGTTTTTTCATCTTTGACAGTGCAACATCAGTTTTTGCCTCATTTGAGTATTGTAGCCAGCATATAATTTATGTTGTTGGTTTTGGTGATGACCGTTTATAGCAATTACTGGCCGCTGATAATTTGCTGATACTTCTCTCCATTAAAGAACCCTTTTCTAAAATAAAAAATTTCTGAAGTTCACTGTTTCTTGTTTCTGCTCCACCGCCCTCCCACCAGGTAAACATTTTCCCATACAAATTAACATAAGCATTGGCCTTTAATCATCCCACTAATTTGCAATGTGTGCCAATGTATGTTAGGTTGTTTGTAAGCAATGGAAATGATTTGACATCTATTGACGGTGCTGGTATGAGAAAAGTGTTCGAATTGAGAGCGTAAACGCTGAAGCCAGACTTATGTTTTTATTCCCTTGGCTTTATTCAGTGCCACATTGAATATGATTTGCGTGAATATCTAATGATTTTGCATGATCCCTGATAGGCTAAATCGCACACCTACAAATTAAACATGAGCTAGGTTCTAAAAATATGTAGCTAGGATAAGTCCATAATTGATCCACGAAGAACGGTTATCTGTTTACGTAATTGTCACTTGACAAGATTGGGGGAATAGATTATATTAAAACTAATATCCTAAAACAAAAATTAAACTAATTATGAGCAAAAACAATAATTAAGAAATACTTTAGATTTGATTCCGTCTCCACCTAATTATTCAATTATCTTCGATACCTCTTATCACTTTCACCCTATTCACTTGATCACGAGATCTATTTCAATCTCTGTTTCTTCTTTCGAATAGTTACTAGCAGTGTCACACTCACTAGAAACCCTAATCAATAATTAAATCTAACTGCCACAGTCTAGATCCAAAAATTTATTGCTTTAATGATTTAAAGAAACTAAGATCAAGAACGCTTTCTACAATTATTTCATATAGATAATCGTCTAATTTTACCCACTTCACAATTTACCATAGCACATGCATAAATCGTAAAGATGCTACTTATGAATTTCTACACTGGCACAGTAAATAGAAAATTCTATCAAAAATTAGTTACACAGAGCAAATAGGTTGATCAAGTGACGCCGGAACTAAGCGATTGGTATTTGACATTGTCAACAGAATCTGTCCATTTCTACAGAGTGTATCTCACAAACTATTTAGCCAAAAATTACAAGAAAAATATCATTAGAAATATCTTTGAGTCTAGTTTCTGGAGAACTTTTCGGATTGGAATTTGGAATTTTCTAGAGGGAGTTATGGCTGTTTGACCTCAGGGTAGTCTGAAAGCCAAGTACATCCGAAAATTGGTCAAGTCTTCATGTTCATCAAGTCTCTTAAAATTTCTAGGTTATCTTATCTTTTTATCATAATTGTTTAATCAATATTTTAGCATCTTTTGTATTCATAGGCTTGGAGGGATGTTCCAAGTAACTATAAATAGCCTACAATTATCATTGTAAGATGGAGTTGAATTTGAGTTTATAAAATAAAAGTTGTGCTTTGTGCCTTCTTTCTTGCTGTCATCTCTTTGGTGGATTCCATTGAGCATCGAACAACACCCAACTCTGTATCCTTTTGGTGGATTCTAAAGGTGGTGAGTTGTTTTATGCCCTGTATCTTCAAGGTGGATTCCTTGAAGTGGTGAGCTTCCTATCATTTCTAGCCTCTTTTCTTTTTCTCTTCTTTTCCGCTGCGTTTTTCCGGTATCAAATTGGTATCAGAGCTGATTTCGATTCCAGAAACATTCTTGTTTGAGTTTAGGCATCCTTTTATCCATCATTCTTTTTCATTTCTCTTTCTCCTTCATCATTTTTTATTTTTTTTGTTTCATTTCATTTATAAAAAAAAAAAAAAGAACTATTTTTTTTCGATTCACCATGTTTGAGTTGGCTTGGCCTTTCACCAATTCAATTACTCCATTGCCCATTGTTGATTGGTCTAAACCACCAATCTATGATGATTATCCTCCAAGTATAATAGAATTTTCGTTTCATCAATTCAAAAGTGGTTCCCAACCATGTTTTGATAAATGCGTGGAACAGTGTCAAATTTGTGAATCTTTCTCATCTTCTTTTATTGAATGTCCAAACATTTTCAATAAATTTTTATTGTGTCAGTCAAATAATACTATTGAAAATCTCAAACTTGACTATTGCTACAAAGATCCTTTTGATGTTGATCATTCAAGCATTTCACTCTCTTGGTACATCAAGAAACTTATTATTGATTACTTTCTCATAAATCGTTGGAGCGATCGGATGGATGTCATCACGGGAGCGATAAAGTTTAAAATTCGTCAAGGTCATTTGGAAAGGATTCTTGCAAGTCTTTTTAATACACTAAATAAAATTCGGGGACAAATTTTCTTCAAGTGGGGGAGTATGACGCCGGAACTAAGCGATTGGTATTTGACATTCTCAACAGAATCTGTCCATTTCTACAGAGTGTATCTCACAAACTATTAAGCCAAAAATTACAAGAAAAATATCATTAGAAATATCTTTGAGTCTAGTTTCTGGAGAACTTTTCGGATTGGAATTTGGAATTTTCTAGAGGGAGTTATGGCTGTTTGACCTCAGGGTAGTCTGAAAGCCAAGTACATCCGAAAATTGGTCAAGTCTTCATGTTCATCAAGTCTCTTAAAATTTCTAGGTTATCTTATCTTTTTATCATAATTTTTTAATCAATATTTTAGCATCTTTGTATTCCTAGGCTTGGAGGGATGTTCCAAGTAACTATAAATAGCCTACAATTATCATTGTAAGATGGAGTTGAATTTGAGTTTATAAAATAAAAGTTGTGCTTTGTGCCTTCTTTCTTGCTGTCATCTCTTTGGTGGATTCCATTGAGCATCGAACAACACCCAATTCTGTATCCTTTTGGTGGATTCTAAAGGTGGTGAGTTGTTTTATGCCCTGTATCTTCAAGGTGGATTCCTTGAAGTGGTGAGCTTCCTATCATTTCTAGCCTCTTTTCTTTTTCTCTTCTTTTCCGCTGCTTTTTTCCGGTATCATCAAGTCTATAAACCCTAGCAATCAATTTAAATTAATCCTAAGTAGAATTATGAATAGGAATAAAAACTGTGAAAAGAAAAATACCTCAAATTGATAAAAAAGTGGTTCAAGAAATCAAACCCAAAGCTTGGATTTTAGTTCCTCATCCAAAGATTTGAAATCTCCATGGAAAAGAAAATAAAAACTAGATCTAAAAAATGTTGTATGAAGTCTAGAATCAAAAACAATGAAAGAAACCTAATTTAAATACCTAGGAAAGTCCTAAACTAAAAAGGATTAAAAAGGAAATCAAAGAAATAAGAAAATAAATAAAAATCTGCTATAAAACATGCTTTACGCGTGTCACACGCGCCCAAACTCTCACCTCCTCTCCGTTCACGCGCTTGGAGTGAAGATCACGCGCCAGCCTCCCCCTGAAAGTGCACCTGGTACATGCGCCTTTACACGAGTCGCGCGCTCATGCACGAATCGTGTAAAAATTCGCCCTCTCTGATTCTCCAAGCACGAGTCACGCTCTCTCGCACGCCTTGTGTAAATCCGCCAGGTCTGGGCCGGTCCGTGTCTTCTTTGGACCTCGCCTGGTGTTGGGCCGTTTCCTTCATTGTTGACATGGGCCGCAACTGATCTGGTTTGCTGGTGGGCTGGTCTGGCTTGCTTTGCTAATTACTTTGATGGGCCAAATCCTCAACCCTTTAATCATTTCTTCAATTTAATGCATCAAATCCAACAATTGACCCATTCCTTGACATTTGACTTTATCTTGGGACATTTTTAATCTCATAAAATAATTACATCCGGATAAAAATATAAAAAGACAAAAATAACCCTGGATTACAATAAATCTCATAATTAAATAATAGCCCCAAAATACATCAAAATTAATCTAAATTACATAAAAATCATATTTTAAGCTCATAGAAACCTAGGAAATAAATGTATAAAATCCGTCTCATCAATCCCCTAGTAGTTTTCTGTGAATGTCATCTAAGCTATGAAATATGTCTTCGGTTCATAAGTTTCTGTGCCAAATCATAAGTTGCTATGTTGTTCAGGGTCCCAGGGTTATTGTTGTTGGGCCTACGGATTCTGGAAAGAGTACATTGTCAAGAATGCTTCTTAGTTGGGCAGCCAAACAAGGCTGGAAACCAACTTTTGTGGATTTGGACATTGGCCAAGGATCTATAACCATTCCAGGATGCATTGCTGCTACCCCAATCGAAATGCCAATTGATCCGGTCGAAGGAATCCCACTCGAAATGCCTCTTGCTTATTTCTATGGACATAGCAACCCAAAGTACCAAAATTTGAACTTCTTTGTCATTTCACATTTTTCTTAGTGGACTGCCATTACCACATACAGTATGTTTTTCATTTGATAACTTTGGCGGTTGTTTCAAACTTGGTTCTTGATAGTGCCAATGCAGATTTCTACAAGGTTCTTGTAAAGGAGCTTGCACAGATCCTGGAGAGGCAATTTACTGGAAATGCTGAATCTCGAGCGGCGGGCATGGTGATCAATACCATGGGATACATAGATGGTGTTGGTTATGAGGTATCTTTGTTCAAACTTCAAAGGTCCTTTTATGGAATTTATTATTAAGGACATAATTTATTTAAATTTTCTTAACAACTGAATCTTCATTTTTTTTTTTTTTTTTGCAGCTGCTTCTTCACGCAATTGACTCATTCAATGCCAATGTTGTTCTAGTGTTGGGTCAGGTTATAGCTTTACACTTATGACTACTGTTTATTTCTATGATACAAGTATCTTGAGCATTTATCTTTGCAAGATGTCCGTGATGTATTCTGTAGTATATTGTATGATTATTTGTGATAGACTTGCATTTTGGACTGCCATGCAGTAACTTTCCATGTTTGGTGTGTTCCTGAAGCCTCTTGCATGGGCTGACATTGAGACCTTTAACAGAAACATCTTCCTTAGTAGTGGTTGTTTATGTTGTATAAAGATTAACTTGTGAGTAATCTGTTTTTATTGTTAGTGCATAGCCTTACTTTGGACAACAATTGAAACCTTATAACTAAATTTAGAACACAAAGATTGATGTTGAGAACATGCCCTGAATGAGTCCAGGCCTCCAGGGTATCGGTTGGAATGTACTATGAAGAAGTATGTCCTTAAATGTTCATAATTTTTCTTTTCTTAGATTTGGTTTGGTCCGTTTGGAGCATTTTCTATGCCAAGGGGAGGAGTGAATCGATTTATTTGCTTTTGTTGAAGGCTTGCCATTTTGACCTATGATTATGAGTATTACTCCCTCCGTCCCGAGATAAGCGTCACACTTGCCCTTTTTGTCCTATCCCAATATAAACGTCGCATTTCTAAATAAGAAAAGTATCTTATTGCAATCTTACTGTTGTACAAGCAAGGTGCAAACAAGTAAATCACATTCCTTAAAAATGTTGACAAGTCAAATGCAACATTAATTATGGAACGGAGGGAATAATATATTGTATGTGCCATATACAGGAGAAACTCTGCAGCATGCTGAGAGATGTTTTGAAAAACAAGCCTAATGTGGATGTTGTGAAACTCCAAAAGTCAGGTGGTGTTGTATCTAGGAACCCGAAAGTCCGTATTAGTGCCAGGAGCCAACGGATAAGGGTAAGTGGCAACTTTTTATGGGCTGAATAGTGTTCATCTCTTTTTTTTTTCTTTCTTTGTTTCTGGTATTATAAGTGATGGAGAAAATCTCCCTCTAATTAAATTACCTAGCAAGTGTACTAGTTACCGGTGTAGTAGTATGCACAAGGAAGGGTCGAATCCACAGAGACTTGAAGGATTAACAAGAATGTAAATTAAAACTATAAAAATAAATAAAGGGGTTTTGGTTTTTGTGATTTAATTATAATTAACTACTAAAGCAATAACTAAAACTAAACTAATAAAACAAATAATAGAAAGATTAAAGAATAGATTCACGAATTGAGTTCACAAATACTTTCACTCTATGCTATACTTCAAATAATAAGATCAATTTCTTTCTTGGGTTCGTTCACTTTATTAAGAATTGGGACCGCTACAAGTAGTCTCATTCGTATCATGAACCTCCTCACTATCCCTCTTCTCATCACCATATAAAGCAAACTCAAGCTCCTCAATGGCTATCTCATGCCATGTTTTCTCCACCGTTTTTGTTTCCTTCACATCCTCTGTACAACCACTCGCATCATCAAAAGAGGAACCATCTTTAGAGTCAACATTGGAGATTTCATAGACAAAATTCTCCTTTGCATCTTCCAAAGGTTTATCTTCGAGTGACTGATCCGTTGAGGAAACATTAGAGATTTCATAGACAAAATTCTCTTCTGCGTCCTCCACGGTTTGCTCTCCATATTGTGGTGGTGGTTTAAAATATGGCTCAAAAAATGAGTCATAGACACACTCTTCCCCATCAGCATTTAGATACCAAACCAGGGTTGAAGGCTGCTCTTCTGCTTGAGTCTGTATAGGGGTAGTATCCGGCTCACGTTTCCTCAACATCTCTAACATTGTGATCATGTGTTCCTCCATCCTTTCCATAGTCTCCTTCAATGCTTGTTTTAGAGGTTGTGGAGGTATTGGGGCACAGTATGTTGGCTCTTGATTATTCCAAGTCATGTTTGAATGATTTTCCCAACCTTGACTATAAGAGTATGGGGGAGGATCATATTGTGGTTGCTATGACTCGAAATAATTTCTTGTTTGAGCTTGTGGATAATACTCAGAAAAATATGTCCCAAACGGACACTGATTAGTAGTATGAGAATAAAATCCACAATTCAGACATGACTCATACATGTTGTACTGGTTAATTCTATGAGTCTTTGAGTATACAATAAATAAATAAATACTAAAAAACTAACTAAAAAAAAATAAAAAAAATAAGAAAAACAAAAGAAAACTATTTACACTACCTAAACAAACTTGTTAACCTAATCAAGTCCCCGGTAACGGCGCCAAAAACTTGATGGATAGAATTCCAAGTAATAAATACCTAGCAAGCGCACTAGTTACCGTAGTAGTAACGCGCGAAAGCGAGGGTCGATCCCACAGAGACTTGTTGGAAAAACAATTAAATTTAATTAGTGTAAACGAACCAAGGGGGGAGTTTTTGATTGATTTTGATTAAACTAAATTAAATACTAAACAATGAAAATAAATTACTAAATTAAAGATCACTAAGCAAACAAAGATTTAATTCAAGATTACGAAGATTCACAGATTGGGGTTCACAACTATCTCCTCTCTATGCTATTTTATTAAAAAGATTATGAAACTTGTTCAAGAAATCGTTCACTTATTTAAGAGTTGGGACGGTCTGGTCACCGGATTGCAACCCTATTATTATCTTTATGTGAAATATTCCGCTAGGTAAACAACACACAAAAACAATTTATTAAGCTCTTAAGAACACTTGATCTTAAATTCTTTTGATTTCCGCAAAGTCCTCAATTAAATCTAATCACAAGAATATGATTCAATATATAAATTATCCACGTTAGTGGAACAATCTAAACCAAGATGATTTAAAGACCAAAAATATCAAGTCATATTAATGAAATCTTTAAATTAATTAAGCTCTATTCTTATGAACAAGAACAAGATTAATATTTAATTAAGCCCAATTTAGCATAGAGATTTGATAGTTATTACTCCCAATCCATGAATAAAGAAATTAGCTACTCATCGACATATCAATAAACACAAGAATATAATTAAAAATCATAAACCTGGATAAACGCTTGATGATGAATAAATCCCAAAATCTTGTTTACAATCTTCAAAACTTGAATAAAACCTAAAACAAAGCATAATGAAATAAAGTACTGCAGCATAATATTTATACAGAGAGAAAACTAGGGCCAAAAGTAGGGAAAATAGGGTTAAAACCCGTCTGGCAAGGAAAACCCGAAATCCGTACAGAATGACCGAGCGGGCGCCTGGAGGTACCCAGGCGGGCGCTCATTTGCCCAGTAGCTTTGGTCCTTTAAAACGCATAACGAGCGGGCGCCCGGCTCTTGGTCGGGCGGGCGCCTGGTGCACTTTTCTGCCTTTCTTTATTTTTTTCTTCTTTTCTTCACCTCCTTGACACGGTTGACCACGGTTGACCTTTGACTCTGACTCGAGCAATATTCAGTCTTCAACCAATTACAACCCCCGGACTTTGCAACCACACAAAATACACTACAAAGTGTCTTAAAACATTACAAATCCAACAAAGTTCCATAAACCATAAAAGACCAAAATTACATTAAACTATTCTATATTACAACCAAAAGATGATGAAATTAGTACGAAAATGCGGAGATAATACATGTGTAAACCGATCCATCAATAAGCATTTGTTCCATTACTATGATCA
Source organism: Campanula takesimana (assembly GCA_026119855.1). Taxonomy (NCBI): domain Eukaryota; kingdom Viridiplantae; phylum Streptophyta; class Magnoliopsida; order Asterales; family Campanulaceae; genus Campanula; species Campanula takesimana. The sequence continues at coordinate 1,824,239 of JAOWBW010000015.1, read as the reverse complement.
AGCGTAATCAGGTTTTTCTGCATGTCCAGGAGTACTTTTACGGCCTCTCAAATGACCTTTCCCCCCATTCCAATATTGTAAGTTTCCATGACTTGTCTGTCTATCGAATTGGTGGGGGACCACAGGCCCCAATGTCAGCACTTCCTATTGGTGCACAGCCTGTTGCCGACCCTACAAGATTGGTTCCTGTAAATATAAACCGGGATTTACTTCATACTGTTCTTGCTGTCTCATTTGCCAAAGAACCAGATGAAATTATGTCTAGGTATTTTTTTTTACAAGTTTGCCCTATGTTCATATTAAAGTTATGGTTACTCTTATCAAAGCAGTCCAATTATCGTTATTTATCTGAGTGTATTTTCACTCTTTCCCAATGCAGTAATGTTGCTGGGTTCATCTGGGTCACAGACATAGACATTCAAAGGTTTGAATTTCAAGTTGGTACCGATTTCTGTGTGTGCATGCTATATATGATCTAATATTGATCATTACTATCTCAGGAAAAAGATAACTTATCTTGCGCCATCAGGCGGAGAGCTCCCTGGGAAAATTTTGATTATGGGAAGTTTAACATGGATTGAGCACTAAAGCTTAGGTACAACCATAACCCTGTTGGCTTATAATATAGAAGACGTTGAACTTACCGATTTTGTTGTACTTTTAAAATGTGCTTTTAACTGTTGTTTATAGACAAATTACTTTGTGGAAAATGATACAATTATCTAGTACAGCCTTCAAAATTTTATGAAGACCAAGTTAGACTACAAGGTGGTAGAAGATTCAATGTTTTATCAGAGTATCAACCTCCAAAAATTCAAAACATTTTCTGAAAATTCTTTTTGGAGTTGAAAAATCATGCGTATTAAATTACTGTCTTACTTTTAAGTGAAATTGATCCCTTACCTTAAACCTTAAAGATGTGGTAAAAATGGAACAAAGTGTGATAGACTATAAGTTATTGGTGGTAATTGATAATAAAATAAATAAATACACAATACATAGTGATATCAATAATTTGACATCACTAACCAAACAAATTAATGGTAAAGCGTATTGATGAATTATACTTCCTTCTTGATTTTTTTTTTGTCGTATTTGACTTGTAAACAATTTTTAAAATTATATTACATGTATAATGGTAAAATTGTATTAGGACTTTTTTCTAATTTAGAAATGTATTTTTTTTTCCCTAAATTGAATGTTCACTTTTGAGTTTTGGAAAAAAATTTAAGAAAAGCTGGCCATATAAGCATTTTTTTTTGTAGCATATACTCCATCCGTTCTAGCACGAGTAGGACTAGAGGAGTTGGCATAATAATTAAGAGAAAAGTAGCGTATGTGGTAGAAAATGAAGAGAGAAAATGAGTGGGGTAAATAGAAGTGTTAGTAGAATAAATTGAGTGGTGGAAAATGAAGAGAGAGAATGAGTGAGGTTAAATAGTGGGGTTGGTTGAATATAAATTTATTAAAATATTTCTATTTTGGGTAGTCTCAATTGTTTTGGGACAGCCTAAAATTGTTTTGGGACAACCTAAAAGGGAATTGAGTCCTACTTGTGCTGTGCTGGAAGGAGTATACATTGATACCCTTGGTAATCACTGCCCACTATTCACTTTTCCCCAATAAAAGATAAATATTTATTTTAAGATAGATAGAGAAACATTTATTTTATATTTTATGATGGAGAGTTTTTTTAAGTCTAAAAGTGAGATAAGAAACCTACTATCTACATCACAGCTCAATTTACACAGTTACTGTTCATGTGGTCAACTTAATCGAACTTTGATCATAATTTTAGAAAAAAATAAATAGTTTCATGCAATTTTAAAAATTATTATTTTTTAACCATTATGAATAGTACCAATAATACTACCTCTGTTCCTAAATGAGTGTCCAAATTTCATTTTAAGGGACATCTGAAATTCTCAACTATTTTTACAATTTGGTGGCAAAGATTCATATATAATCTTGTAATCTTCTTTCCAAACATTTAGTTTTGCACGTATAAAGAGACCGGTGAAATTTTTTTTGAAAAAAAATATTTAGGGACAAAGTTATGTTAAAAAAAGACACTCATTTTGGGATAAAGATTTTTTGAAAATGAACACTCATTTAGGGACAGAGGGAGTATTTTTTAAAATTGCATAAAAAAATCTAGATTTTCATAAAAAGAAGTTAAACCGTGCAAACTGCGGCTTTGAAAAAAATTGTCCCTTTTGTGTTGTTGTGTGGTGAGGTGACTATGTTGGCCAAGTTTGGTTTGGTGTGGGTAGGGATGACAATTTGTCCGAACCCGATCTGTATCGAGGGTGATTCGATCCGAATTTTTCGAGTTCAATTTGCATTTTTTATGATCCGAGCAGTTCGGGTTCGGTTATGGCCCCTGATTCGACCGAAACCGACCCAAAGTATTAGTGTATTGAACCTTTTTTAAAATACTGCCTGCCCTCTTAGTTATAACATTTACACTTTAAACCCTACCTACATATACTTAAACTAGGGTTGAGCAAGCCAAAGAAAAAAAAAACACGCCGCTTTGTTTTTGTCTCTCTACTTTGCGTTGAATAGCCTTGTTCTCGCTGTTCCACGAGAGAAGACCATCGTCGCCGACTCGCCGTCGCCTGCAACGTCACTGAACCTCCATCGCCTGCTCTTGCTCCTTACTTACCAAGGTAAAATGCTTCAACTCTAATTTTTCCCCTTTACCCTGATTTTAAGTTTAGGGCTTCAACTCTAGTCTCTCCCTTTTCTGGGCATTTATCTAGATTGAAGTTGTGTAAAACATGAGAAGATTGCAGGGTTTTTCTTTTTTTTTTTTTTTTTTTGTGAGATCTGAACACGACTGCTTTCAACAGCCTGTTGTGCTGAGCTATCAAGGTCGTCGATCGGGGCACGATCGAATCGGAGCAGCGATGGGGAGGCGGATCGGATCGGGGCACAGATCATAAATCTTCGGATTGGATCGGTTTCGGTAAGACACTTTTATGTTTCGGATCGGATTCGAATCGGGACTAATCCGATCCGAACCCGACCCGTTGCCATCCCTAAGTGGGGCAACAATTGAGACCACATTTATCAGCAATCCCACACAAGATTGCTTGGAAAAGAAAAAAAATATTGAATAGAAAGAAAAAGAAAAGAAAAATGTTGAAGAGATCGACAATCCGTTCGCTCAACCGATGGACTCATATCTGCAAGCTTTGTGGGACACGTGGCAAAAAATTGAGACAATTTAAAAATGTGTTTTATATATAAGTTTTCAGTTATCTATAATCTATCTCTCTCTCTCTCTATATATATCTATATATATATATCTATATATATATATATATCTATATATATATATATATATATATATATATATATATATATATATACGAGAGTTTTTATCTAATCTCTCATTGAGCTAAGTGGATTTATGACATGGGGGATTCCATGTGTCAAAACTTAGCTTAGGTGGAATCTCTTTGATTATTATTTTGTTATTTTTTTAGTTTATTTAAATTTTGAATTTGGATCATCACATGCAAATTATTTAAAATTTAAAAGGATAACATGTCTACCATATATAACATTTTCAAAGCTTTTTTTATTGTTATATACCAATTATACCCTTATTAATAATAGTGAAATATCTTTTGCACAAGGATTTAGTTGTCTAGGTAATTCGATTACTTTAAGAGTATATGAGACTTTTTCACATGCATGAGTTATAGTATTTTTTTAAAATTGTGAAATGCTCAAAATGACATCTATTTGGAGACAGAATGAGTACCAATTTGTGCAATGGTCATTCGTACGAATGGCATCAACTTTTCCGCAAAATTTTATGTGTATTGCATGTGGATTTTTAAAAAGGGTTTAAAGGTAAAAATAAAGCATCCCTCCAATTTAGAGCAATTCTAAAGGTACCAAAAAAGTCAAAAAAAACAAAAAATTGAATATAAAACGAGTTGTCAGTGTTTAATTGGATACTTAATTAATAAATAGTGAGAGGTGCCAAATCAGATTGTGTCCGTACTTTGCTCTACGAGTAAACTACTTTTCCGCCCCTCGTACTATGGCCCCAACATCAATTTGACATTCGTACTATTGAAACAACAAATGTATGATGCGTACTATAGTTTTATTAGCAAAATTAACCAATTTACTATTCAGTCGTTAACTTTTTTTAACACACGTTATTTTTTTAACGAGCATTAATTTATAACTAACTTTTGTTATCTCCATCAAAACCAAATCGCATATGTAAAAATCGAATTCCGACTTCGTTAACCGTTGGATCGTCGTGAAACTTCTGGGCTTTGGTCGCATCCCGTAGGCGCACATGATGACCGTTGGGATCTTCCAAATAATTGCCGGAGAGGGAGAAATGGCCGGCGGCGAAAACTGGCGAAAATCTCCAAAAATTCGCTATGTTAAAAATCAAATTCCCGCTTCATTAACCGTTGGATCGTCGTCAAATTTCTGGGATATGTTCGCATCACTCAGGCGCTCATATTGACCGTTGGGATCAGTAAAACAATCAGCGGTGCCGGAGATATGGCCGACGGCGCAAATCCGGCGAAAAACTCAAAAATCGCCCCAAAAGTTAGTTTTGTTAAAATAAATTAATGTCCGTTAAAAAAATAATGTTCGTTAAAAAAAGTTAACAAATGAATAGTAAATTGGTTAATTTTGCTAATAAAACTATAGTACGCATCATACATTTGTTGTTTCAATAGTACGAGTGTCAAATTGATGTTGGGGTCATAGTACGAGGGGCGGAAAAAGAGTTTACTCTTTGCTCTACAACATCACTTTACTCCGGCAACATCACTTTACTCCGACCAAATCACCTTTTTTGCTCTGTCGAAGTCATCCACATAAATATAAATCTGAATCTCCACTTTGCATTTTTTTCCCCTTCCCCATCTTCCCCTACACATACCATAAAACACAAAGAGAATTAATGAAAATAAAATTTAAGAAACCCTAAGAGAAACCAAATCAACAATGGCATCTAGGTCAAGCTTGATCAATCCAAGACTTATATGGAACAATTCAATTGTGTATTGGAATTTTCTGTTGCCACACCAGTATTTTCAATTTTTTGATGAAAATGATGAATGTTACTCCCTCCGTCCCGGAGTAAGAGTCATACCCCTCATTTGCACGCTTATTAATAAATATTGGAAGTGATGTAAATGTTGTTAGTGTAAAAGTAAAGTAGGAGAGAGAATGAGCGAGAGAGAATAGTGAATTGATTAGTGTTGTGAGTATAAAAGTAAAATATGAGAGAAAATGAGTGGGGTGAATAGTAAAGATTCTTTGCCATTTTAGGAATAAGACTCTTACTCTGGGACGTACCAAAATGGAAAGTATGACTCTTACTCTGGGACGGAGGGAGTAATTTTTATTTTAAAGAAATGTGAGTTTACGGAAATAGTCATTAAAAATTGACTTTAAAGATATATCTGAATGTAATCCTTAAGTGCATGTGCACACTTATTGTATTATAAAAAAATACTATCCATAATACAATTTACGAAAATTATAATTTTATAAAGACAATTTTTTTTTTAATTATTACTTGAAATTTTAATATTGGCCACTAAAATCAAAGTCAATTCCTTTTTTAAGGGGGGGGGGGGAGGAGTGTTGAAGAAAAAAATACATAACTCGAAACAATTTCTCATCTGCAATAATATTTTTCTCAGCTTTTTACGACACTAGGGGAAGGGAAGGGAAGGGAAGGGAAGGTTAAACAAAGATTGATGATAATAACCCTTATGTAAAATTTGCAGAATGACAATAAAAGTGGCCTTAAAAAGCGCATATTTTAAAGTCCAATTTTACAAAGAAAAATTTACTCCTAGTACTTTTTCTTTTCCCATTTAATCAAAACTTGTGAGACTGGTAAATAAGTTAGCCAAGGATTTGAAACGTATAAATAATTTACTAAAGAGCGCGCATGAGAATTGTAGTCAACGAAACACCAAGGCTTGAAGAATAATTATGCAATCCATTTTCAGACTATCTTTTTGATTTTGAGACAAACTTCATAGCCTAAAACATATTTAATGACAAAGTTTAATGGTTTACTCGCAACAATGATAGGGTTTTTCTAATTTCACATTTGGATGACAATACTTGTTTTTTTTTTTTTTTTTTTTTTTTTTAAGTTTAAGATAGGCACAAACATACGTATTTTCTTAAGACAGTGACAATTATACGGTTTAGTATAGGTAAGAAATCGCGCAACTATGGTGGTGGGTATAAAAATACAACTTACAATTAAATTTTTCTATTTCATTTTAAATAATTTGTGTCACTATGTCCGTCGAGTATCGACAGGTTAAAAACTAGTTGTATTTATAGTGTAATAAAAAGAACAAAAAAAATTAAAAAAAAATATCAAAATTCATATTTTTGACACTCTTTTAATACAGACTAATTTATATAATTTGGAGCTAGGCACGTCTCAATAATTATGGGGGCCCTGGGCTAAAATGTGAATTTTGTGCCTTAATAGGTTTTAAAAAAATACATAAAAACACACGCTAATATATAAGTACGTTTATATAATGGTTAATTTTTGTTGAGCACTAAAAATTTAAAATATAATTTTTTTGCACTGATCATCATTCAATAATTTTTTTCATACAAAATTATTCAAATATTGTAAATTCTAAAAACATAACTGCATAATCAAGTAGTAATTGCCAAATTACATCATTGGCTTCCTCTCTAAGACAATCCTATGTATGTGTTCATCATTATATTCCCTCTGTCCCAAAACACTTTGCACCATTTTGAGAATGCACGTAAATTAATGAATAAGCATATATATTCAAAAGTATTATGAGTGATAAAAAGGTTGTGAGTATGATAAGTAGAGTGAGATTTACAAGTGAGACCCAAAATTAAATGTGTGAGTATAACAAGAGGGATAGGAAGAATAGAAAAATAATAAAATTTAAACATTTTTAGAAAAAAGACTTACCAATGAGAAACCTAAAAAATAGTGCAAAGTATTTTGGAACAAATGGAGTACATGTTTTCATATACACAAGATTTTGTAAAGGTGTAACTAGATACTCCCTCCGTCCCAATTTAAACTTCAAAAAACTTTTGGGTTCAAGAATTAAGATAAAGGTGGTGTGTTGTGAGTGTAGATGGTTTGGTTTTGAAGTTTAAAATGTGACACCAAAAATAAAAAAAATAAATTTAAAATGAGACGGAGGGAGTATAAATAAAATAGGGCCCCTTAAAATTTTGGGGCCCTGTGCTATTGACCCTAATGTTCTTGCTAATCACTAGCCCTGTTTGGAGCACAATCTACAATACTCTATTTTTATTCTCAGTTTCATATGTTTACTAGCTAATAGCGCGTGCTTCGCACGGTTTTCTTTCCGCAATTGGTTTATATAGTTAACATTTCAAGTTTTTATAAAATTTAATTTAGTTTTTCTTCTTAAATCATTATAAGTAAAATATATACGTATACTTTACAAACTCTATATTTATAAAAGTGTATTGCAACTTTCTGTTGAGATAATTTTACAACTAAACTCAAACTCTTCATTACTTCTCTTTATCTATAAACTACATATCTCATAACCATAGATGATTGCTTTGACATTCTATAAGCCTTTCGTTGGCCATGAAAAATCATAACTCCGAAGCTGCAAAGCAATGTGAAAACAAATATATCAATGCATATTCTACAAAAATATATATATATATAATTAAACATAAGTAAAAGTAAAGTCAAATTTTTAGAAAAAAAAGGCACATTCAAATAAAAATGGTCAATAAATATACACAAATATTTTAAATGAATAATGGAACAGAATTAACATCAAAGCAAATAAAAATAATCATGATAATGATTAATTTTAATATCAAACTAAATGATAAAAAGGAAATGAATAATTATCAAAGAGTTCAAGGTACTTGTATTGTCATTTGTTTAACATACAAATACGAAACATAATACTAATATTCTTGGGGGGGGGGGAGGACAAATGTAATCACAAAACTAAAAGGTTTGTATGAAAAAAAAAATCAATAGGAAGGGAAAAGAGGTAAATTTTTGAAAATACCTCACACATAAAAAAGAAGACATTTGCCATGATAAATCATTTTTCTTTAAAATGTTCATCATTTCCTTTCTTCAAAGTGGTGAGTATACTTTTATATCTTGTCATGCATAAACAAAAGAAGTCAATCACGTTAATATAAAGATTTAGAAGAACCAAAAAGTTAATGTAGAAAATTCATAAAAGTAAAAAAAAAGTATTGTAAAGAAATATAAAAAAAACTTTACAAAGATTCATTAAAAAATGTAACCAAACTAAATATGGATATATGAATAGTGGATGTGGCTATTTGAAAATGTAAGATATGCGAGAATGTTAGGTGAAATAATTCAATGAAATAATGAGTATTAAACATAACTTTGAAGACGACCTAAAAGACGACCCAACCGGAAGAATATACAAACTTTATTGCTACATCTTTTAATTACATTTTCAACATTCTACCTCTCTCATTAATTTAATTTTCTTCCCGTATGTAACGGTTTATTTTAATTACTCATTTCCGTTTCTAACTTTTCACCTAATAATTGCCTTAAAAAAAGTAACCAAACTAAATATGGATATATGAGTAGTGGATGTGGCTATTTGAAAATGTAAGATATGCGAGAATGTTAAGTGAAATAATTCAATGAAATAATGAGTATTAAACATAACCTTGAAGATGACCTAAAAGGCAACCCAACTGGAAGAATATACAAACTTGATTGCTACATCTTTTAATTACATTTTCCACATTCTACCTCTCTCATTACTTTAATTTTCTTCCCGTATGTAACGGTTTATTTTAATTACTCATTTCCGTTTCTAACTTTTCACCTAATAATTGCCTTAGTGCCATTAATCGTTAATACTATGATTCTTGGTTTTCTTTTAGTATTAGGTAGTACCCTTTCTATCTCAATTCAAATATCAAATTTTTATATAAAAATATTTTATATAAGTGACATATTTTTTATTTTTGTTGTAAGGATGTATAGTATAAAGTTTTTTACTATTCGTTTTTTAAAATTATATTTTTGTAAGTAATGACTGAAGGATTGAAATATATAGGAACAAAAGTATTTTAAAAATAATATTTGTTTTAGAACATAAATTTCTTTAAAATTCAATTCAAATTTATACTTTATACTATTAGTTAATAATGAAGAAATAATTTGCACCTCTTTTAACCACACTCCCTTATAAGTTATACTTTTCTTTATTATTATAGCTTTTACAACAATTCATTTTACACTCACATCCGTTTCACAAACATGTCATGTCTTTTACCTTATAACTTAACTTAATTATGAATTCATTACATGACTTTTTATGTTCTTCAAACATTAAATTAGATGTTAATATTATCGTTATTTTCGTTTAAGGTGTCCCATACTTATTGTTTGTGATTTTTTAATAATAGTGGAAATATTAGTTACTGCAGTATAAAATAGATATTAAGATTGGTTAATAGTATTGGTTGAGAATAACTTTATAAATTTTTAAAAAATTTCCTTTCTTGGTCCTATAATGAAGTCAATTTTTACTCTTGATCTATTGAGAAAATAAGGTTTTAATTATAGTAAACATTATAATAATTATGAGCTTAAATAGTAAATTAAAAGATAATGCTTACCTAAGTAGTACTCCATCCTTCCCAAAGTAAGAGTCTTATACCTCTAAAATGCACGGTGATTAAGAAATGGTGGCAGTAATTTAAGTGTTGTGAGTGTAAAAGTAACGTAAGACAGAGAATGAGTGGGAGGGAATAATAAGTTGATTGGTGTTGTGAGTACAAAAGTAAAGTATATGAGAGAGAATGAGTGAGATGAATAGTAAAGATTATTTTCCATTTTAGGAAAGAGACTCTTACTCTAGGACGTCCCAAAATAGAAAGTATGATTCTTACCCGGGAACGGAGGGAATAACTTTTATCGTAAATAATAAGTTAAAAGTAATAGTTACTATATATAGTAAATAATACTAATAATAGTAAAAAAAATTCAAAAAAAGATACTAATAATAGTAATAGTTACAATATATTGCAACTATTTTAATTAGTTAATATTATTGTTAATAATAGGTACTTTATATAGTAACTATTACACTTAACTAATATTACTAATAGTAATAATTATGTTATATAATTAACTATTAAAATTAACTAATACTATTAATAGTAGAAGTTATCTTATATAATAACTTTTACATGTAACTAATACTATTAGTAGAAATAGTTATCTTATATAGTTAACTATTATAGTTAACTAATACTATTAATAGTAATAGTTACCATTTATAGTAACTTTCATACTAAAATTATACTATTAATAGTAATAGTTAACCAATATAGTAACTATTACAATTAACTAATACTATTAGCTAATAAGAGAAAAAAATGAAAAGTCACTTAATTAAAATGCTATGGATGATATGGCATCACCAAAAGTAAGAGTTACCCAAAATTTGTCCACATGGCACCACCTAAGGACTCTACCTTGACTTTTAATATATATATAGACTAGCGGGTAACCCGTGCTCTGCACGAAAACCAATACTATGTCTTTTAACTATAGTTAACTGATATAGTAATCATCATTTTAACTAATACTATTAATAATAAAAATTAATCTATATGATTACTATTATTATAATAACTATTATAATTAATTAATACCATTGATAGTAATAGTTAATATATATATATATTAATAGCAATGATTAGTCTATATAATAATAATTATTAATATAATTATTATAATAAAATAATATTATTAATAGTAATAGTTAATTGATATAGTAACTATTATGATTAATTAATATTAAAAATTAATAATCTAACTTATATAATAACTATTATAATCAACTAATACTAATAATAATAATAGTTAATGTATGTAGCCTATTATAGTTAACCAATACTATTAATAGTAAAAAATAACTTATAAAGTAACTATTATGGTTAAATAATACTATTAATAATAAAAATTAGCTATATAGTAATTATTATAGTTAAATAATACTATTAATAGTAATAGTTAACTAATATAGTAGTAACTAATACTATTAGTAGTAATATTTAACTAATATAGTTAACTATAATAGTAACTATTATAGTTAATTAATACTATTAATAGTAATATTTAACCTGTATTGTAACTAATATTGTTAACTAATACTATTAATAGTAATAGTTAACTATAATAGTAACTATTACTAATAAGAGTAATAGTTAACTATAATGGTTAACTATTATAGTTAACTATTACTAATAATAGTAATAGTTACTATAATAGTTAACTATTATAGTTACCATTTTTAGTAACTATTATTATTAGCTAATAGTATTAGCTAATGAAAAGAAAATGAAAAGTCACTTATTTATTAGTATGTTGTTGATGTGGCTTCTCCAAATGCAAGCTTTCTCCATTGTTTGTCCACATGTCAATACCATAGCTCTTTTGGCCAACTTTATATATATATATATATATATATATATATATAATATATATATATATATATATATATATATATATATATTATATATATATATATATATATATATATATATATATATATATATATATATATATATATATATATATAGATTTATTTTCATATATTGTACTCCATCCGTTTCCAAAAGATTATTATGGGATAGAGTGAGTATTTTTTGTGTTACAATTTTAGTAATAGAAATTATTTATATAAATTTATTACAAAATTGAAAAGGATAACTACAATTAATATTAATGATATAAGTAGTAAAAATATAAAGAAAAATAAGAAATTTATTGGGTTGAATTGGATTGTTGATAAAGTATAAAATCGGAATAAGTTGGTTGGGGTTGTAGATTGTGTATATGAAGGAAAGACAAATATTATTTTATTAATTGTTTGGATTGGGTTGAATTGTTGATAAAGAAGGACTGAGAAACAATCGCACATAATTTACTTAGAAAGTACGTCAAATGTACTAATGTGACCTATCGACATTTTAAACTATTGTACTTTGATAAATCTTCGGTTTTAACCACTGTTGTTTTTTTTTAGCAGTTTTAACCATCGTACTTTAGATACGCACTCATTATCCCCCAAAAATTCCAAGTAAGATGGTTAAAATTGCTAAAAAATGGCCACAAAATGAATGCTTATCTAAAGTACGATAGTTAAAATTGCTAAAATAAAACAAGGGCAGTTAAAACCGAAGCTTCATAAAAGAAGTGAGGATCATGCATAAGGAAGGGGGAGTATTTATCTAAAGATTAGGGTTTAGAAGTAGTTCCTAGACCGTATTAGGGTTTGATGAAGCCCTAGGATCATCATCGGCTATGTTATGTTCACATAAATAAGGATTAAAACCCTAGATCTAATATGTTATGCAGAATAAGTCTTAGATCTAGCATACTAATAAGAACATCATGAAAACATATGAATGAACATGTAAAACATGAAGATCGCTACCCTAAATATGACATATATTATGAATTTAGACTAAGAACGTGAAGAACGCATGAATATGAATGAATAAACATCTTGAAAACATGCATAAAGTAGATCTAGCCTAAGAACATAATAAGAAAAGTAAGAGGAATTACCTTGATAGTCAAGAACTAGATCTTGGATGTCTTTGAATATCAAAGAGAGGTGGAAAAGAAGGTTTTTTAGGGAGTTGAGAGGGAGAGAAACAGTCTGGGATTCGCTGTCACGACCCGAAAACCCGCCTCTAATTTCTAATAATAAATATCTAATTATTTATTTATTTCTTATTTAATTGTTTAAATTATTATTTAATTAATAATTTATGTGTGCATTTTATGTGTTATAATAATTTATGCCTAGCATTTTATTTGGGCCATTTGTGCTAGTGTAGTATTATTTGGTCTTAAGTTGTTAGTAGGAAGTATTAGAGTGGGTAGTAGTAAGGGAGGGGTCTAAGTGTAAGTTGAAAATAATCATCTTCTCCCTACTCCCTCTCTTTCTCCCTCACCTCATTTCATTTCCCAGCAACTCTCTCTCTCTCCTTGGTGGGTAAGTTTTTCTCTCCATTCTCTCTACATTTCCATCCTCTTCCTCTCATCTTTCCTTATTTCTCATTTTACGAAATGTGTTTAGATCGTCGATAGGATCGCGTAGAATCAAAAATATTTGAATTCCGTCATCTTTGAGAAATCTCAAGTAAGTTGCTTTTCCCCCATTTTTATGCTAAAGTGTTCATTTCATGTTCATATAATGCTTTGGTTGATACATTTGATGTTTGATTGAGTTTGAGATTTATTTGGAATTTATTTTGGTTTTTGGTTAAAAATGGTGATTTTGATGAATGTTGGGATTTGATCTTGGTTTTGGTTGATAAATGGTGTTGTTAAGGTCCCCTTTTAGGTTAGATGTTGTTTGTGTACTTTGGGGATCATGTTGGAAGTATTGATTTTGAGTGTTGGGTGAAATGGGTAAGAAAAATGAAGAACCCAGCTCTGTTTTCCCGGCCAAGAACCAGACCGAGCGCCCGCCCGGGTTGGACCAGGCGCCCGCCCGCCTTGCCTTTTCCTGAGGCCAAACCTTCTGTTGGAATAAGCGCCCGCCCGACCCCTACCAAGCGCCCGCCCGCCCGCCTGTTCCAGATTTTTCCTTTTGCTTGTTTAAGACTCCGTGGCTTTCTAGTTTAAGTTTATTTACTCTAATTAACTTAAATTAACAGTTTGGAACACTTTATTAATTGGAATTGGTTCTTGTATGAATAAATATGTTATGGAATTTGATTGAGTATCGTTTTGAGAATGTGGGCCATCTTTGATGTGTGGTTTGGATTGGTTTACCTTTGTGGTAATTTATTTGGAATGGTTCCCTACTTCGGAATCATGAGTTGTTTATTTAAGCTAGTGTTTATTACTTAGCTTTTATTTGAAATTCCAGCTGGTTATTTGTGTATCGACTCAGGCAATGGATAATGCTATATTGGCACAAGCCAAGTCCAGTATAGCATCGCCCATTGGTCCTTCTTTCCTCATCCAGATTGGCCTTGGATGAGATGAGCTAGCTCCTTTTGTGAGTATTCTAGCTAGGCGTTTTGGAGCATGACTTTGTGGCATGGCTCCCGCCCTTTGTGGCATATTACTTGGTTATTGGTTCCGGTACCGGGGATTCTCTCTTCAAGCTTTCATGCTACTATGAAGATGCTGATTGTTGATTATTGAAGCTGCGCAGCGACCTTTATTTGGTTATATCAGTTGGGAAACCTTGGCTAATATCCTTTGTTACTTGTTTATTTCCGCTGCTATCTGTTAACTAATAAATGCTATGTGCTATGTGAGATTTATTATTGTTTATTGCTTATTGCATTTAGCATGTCATGTAGTTGCATTAGTAACTTATTGAGATTTATCTCACCCCCTTTCTTTTATATTTGTTTTTCCTTAACCCCCCCAGGAGGAAAGAATTAGACTCGCTGATCACGAGGAGGACGTCGCTGTTGGGTTTCGTAGTAACATGCGCAGCGGAATTAAGCATTTAAAATTTATGAAACCCAAAGCCCATAGATCCATTCATATGATTAAGTCAAATACAACATAATGAATACTAGAATACTAACCCTTGATGCCTTTGATTTTGCAACCTTGAATTCGATGGAGGCTTGAAATCTTGATCACGAACAAAGCAAGAATCACGAACTATGAAGATGATAAGTTTCACCCTCTAGCGATATCCACACCACGAACGAATATCAAGAACACTTGATCTTGGTTGCTAGACCAAATTATGAAACACGCTTTCACAATTGTAAGAACTATATGGAATTATGAATATTCTTGTTCTTCACTTTTGGGATCTTAGAACAAGAAAATAACCTCCCAAAACCCTTTGGAGGCACTCATAATCATGTGCTTAATGACTGCTGAAAGGATCCTTAAATAGGTCCTAATCCTTAACCCTTAAGGACTTAGGAAACCTAAATCCCGTCACCAAATTAGGCAACAAGGAATTCTGGCCGACTTGACTGCCACGGTCGTGCCCTACAATCTGGCACGGTCGTGCCATCTAGTCCGCGCGAATTCCCAGGCCGCCCATTTTCGGCACGGTCGTGCTTGGTAATTTGGCACGGTCGTGCCAATCATGTCGACAGGTTTGCCTTGGTTTGGATTTATGGCACGACCGTGCCATTTTAAGGCGCACGACCGTGCCAGAGCCAAACACTGATATTTTTCCATAATTCCCATTTAGTCCTTTACGATTCGTTCTATTTGTGTGTCCTCTAGGATTACACTAAGTTGGCAATGGGTTCAAACATGAAACCATAAGATATGATTAGGTTCTAGCAAACCGTCATACCTACCCAAATAGTATAACTAGATACAAGTTCGTATTCCTTTTAGAACATGTCATAATCCCTTTGTCTCCGATGTCATTGAACACAAGTCATGGTCAACAAGTCAACTTGTATTGTTCAATACTTTCTCGATTCCGAATATGTTGATAATCCAAATGACATTGATCCAATCAATCCATTTGGGTTTGGCCAAACATTTCACCAACATCATTCCTTCGAGGGGCCCAAGCTTGACATCTCTCCGAAGAGGGACAAATCCATTTGGCTTATTATTCTTCCCTACGTGAATCCAATCATGCCAATCATACCCTTTATAACTACTGTGTTAAGGCAGCGTTTGAATATGTCAAACATAATGTTCATCAAGTGGAAGACTATAATAACTTCATGTCTAAGGATTCAAATGACATAACTAATATGAGATTTATATATGACATCGACCATGACATAAATCTCATACCGAGGGTCACGTCCAGTACCTTGTTCCAAACAAGTACCCATAAATCTAACATGATCATCCCATGATCATTTAGCCTTTATACTAGTGCTTAACAAGCTCTAGGGACGAAGATTATTATAAGCAAACATGAGCAACAATAATAATCTTATTATCTCTTTATCATCATGAATAAAATGATAACTTATACAACGTTTAACAACCGTGCCTAGGGCACCAACACCAACAGTCGCGAGGGTCGAGCTTTTGGGGCAAGTTGTTATTGGTGGGTTTGCATTATATAAATGTGTAACCTTTTTGGGGAATAGTTGTACCAAACTTGACGTCACTAGAATTTGTATATTTATTATTTTGGGTGTAAGCTTATGGAGCTTGCACTAGTTTATATTTTATCGTTCAAGTTGGATTTCGAAACTTTGTGTTATCATCTTTTGGTATAAAAGGAAAATTTTTATCTTCATTATTTTAGAGTTTATTGTTTAAGTCGACGTCCAGCTCGCGCACTCCGGGCCCGCGGGGTCGGGGTCGCGACAGTTGGTATCAGAGCTATGGTTTAGCTCTAAGTATAAGTCTAGGTGGACTAGTATGACCTAGGAGGGTAGTTGTGTTCGGAGTAAGTAACGGTTGATGTTTTATGCAGGTAATTGTTCTCAATGGCTAGAAGAAGAACAGGTGAAGGTTCTAGTGGGGCTCAGAATCAGAATGATCTTCGAGAAGAGAACCGTGCTATGTTCCAAGGCATGTTTGAGGCGGCCATGAAGGCTATTCATGACCAAGGGCCAAGAGAGGAGCATGTGCCACCTCCGCGATACGGGTTGGAGCAATTTCTGAAATTAAAACCAAGAGAGTTTGACGGTGAGCCCGATGTGAAGAAGGCCGAACTATGGATCGAGTCAATGGAGAAAATTTATGATGTGTTTGGGTGAACGGACGAGGATAGGGTCCGGTTCGCGGCTTATAAGCTTGTGGGTGCCGCCGAGTATTGGTGGAAAGGAGTTAAAGCGAGTTGGTATGATACCCATACAGTGTATGCATGGGAGTTGTTTGTGCGGAAGTTCAAAGAGCATTTTATCCCGGTAGTGGACCAGAACCGAAAGGAGATCGAGCTACTCAACTTGGAGCAAGGTTTGTTGTCTATAGCTCAATACTCGGCTAAGTTCACAGAATTAGCCCGGTATTGTGACTATCTTGTGAGGACCGAAGAACAGAAATCTATGAGATTCATCCGCGGTTTGAAGACTTCTATTTGGACTCAGCTTATAGCCCAAAGGATTGTGACATTCCAGGATGCGGTAGACCGTGCATACTTAATCGAGCAAGACATAGAGGAGCATAAGAAGAAGGTTGAAGTAACTAACACTAGCAAGCAAGGAGGGCAGAGCAAGCCACAATCACGTTCTGATAACTGAGGTAATTTTGGGGGACAATCTCAGTTCCGAGGGCAACCAATCCCAAGGAACCCGGGTACTACTTCCGGGAACCAAGGAAACCAAAATAGGAGACTTTGTTCCTATTGCCAAAAGGAAGGTCATTCAGAGGACCGGTGTTGGAAGAAACAGGGGAAATGTATTAACTGTGGGCAGTTGGGGCATTTTGTGAAGGATTGCCCGAGATTCAGAGGTCAACCGACTGGGGTAGGAGCTGGTGCTCCACAGGGTCAGAAAAGGGATGCTACGGGGAAGCCCAAGGTCCAAGGAAGGGTATTTGCCATGAATCAACAACAAGCTACCGATGATCCTTCTGTTATTGGAGGTATTGTTTCTGTGTTTAATGTGAGCGCCCGAGCGTTAGTAGATCCAGGATCATCTCATTCTTACATATCTGTACAATTTGCTTCCTTGCTAAATGCTGCATTTGAGTCTTTACCTTATGTGCTAGAGGTGTCGACCTCTATAGGAGAATGTTTGGTGACCGATAGAGTATTTCGTGCTTGTGATGTGCTTATATGTGGTCGTGTCTTGTGTGCGGACTTGGTAGTCCTTCCGATTCAAGATTTTGATGTTATTTTGGGTATGGATTGGTTGAGCAAGTTTCATTCTTCTGTTGATTGTCATAGGAAAGTTGTTACTTTTTCTATTCCCGATATGCCTAAATTTGTTTTTGAGGCTATGCCTTTGGGTAGGAATATTCGTATCATTTCTTATGTGAAAGCTAATAGATTATTGCACCGTGGTTGTGAGGGGTACTTGGCTAGTGTGCTTGATACTAGGAAAGAATCCCCTAGTTTGGAGAGTGTTCGGGTAGTTAGAGAATTTCCCGATGTTTTCTCTTCTGAATATAATATGCCTCCCGATCGCGAGATAGAATTTTGTATAGACCTTTTGCCGGGTACAGCTCCGATTTCGAAGGCACCGTATAGGTTGGCTCCCGCAGAGTTGAAGGAATTAAAGGTTCAGTTGCAAGAGTTGCTTGATCGAGGGTTTATCCGCCCTAGTGTTTCCCCGTGGGGAGAACCGGTTTTGTTTGTGCGGAAGAAAGACGGTTCTTTGAGATTGTGTATCGACTACCGAAAATTGAATCAGGTTACAGTGAAGAACAAGTATCCTCTACCTCACATTGATGATTTATTTGATCAGCTTCAAGGGTCCGTGGTGTTTTCTAAACTTGATTTGAGGAGTGGGTACCATCAGTTGAAGATTCGATCGGAGGATATTCCGAAGACTGCCTTTCGCACCCGCTATGGTCATTACGAGTTCTTGGTTATGCCGTTTGGGTTGACTAACGCGCCTGCCGTGTTTATGGATTTGATGAACCGGGTTTTCCATCCTTATCTTGACTCATTTGTGGTGGTCTTCATCGACGACATTCTTGTCTACTCTAAATCTCGAGAGGAGCACGAGCAACACTTGAGAACAGTTTTATCCATTCTTACGAGGGAGCAGTTATTTGCGAAGTTTAGTAAATGCGAATTTTGGCTCGAGAAGGTTTCGTTTCTGGGTCATGTGATTTCTAAAGATGGGATTTCGGTGGATCCTTCAAAGATAGAGGCCATAGTGGATTGGAAGAGACCCGAGTCAGTGACCGAGATCAGAAGTTTTCTGGGTTTAGCCGGGTATTACAGAAGGTTCATAGAAGGGTTTTCGAGGATTGCTACTCCGATGACTCAGTTGACCCGGAAGGGTGTACCGTTTGTGTGGAGTGAAAAATGTCAAAGTAGCTTTGATGAATTAAAGAAGAGATTAACTACGGATCCTATTCTTGCGTTACCAAATGGAAATGACGACTTGGTGATTTACAGTGATGCTTCGAAAGAGGGTTTGGGTTGTGTTTTGATGCAAAAGGGGAAAGTAATTGCTTATGCTTCGAGGAAGTTGACCCCTAGTGAACAGAATTACCCTACCCATGATATGGAGTTGGATGCGATAGTCTTTGCGTTGCATAAGTGGAAGCATTACCTATATGGAGCGAAGTTTGAGATTTTTACCGATCACAAGAGTTTGAAATACCTCTTCTCTCAAAAGGAATTGAATAACCGTCAGCGTAGGTGGATGGAGCTTTTAAAAGATTATAACTGCACCATTTCGTACCATCCGGGCAAAGCTAATGTTGTAGCTGATGCGATTAGTTGGAAGTCTTATGTGGCATCAATGATGGTTCGGGAATGGAAATTACTAGAGGATGTTCGAGATTGGTGTCCTCGCGAATCGAGACGTGGGGCGATTTTTGCGAATATTAAGGTATCTCCGACCCTAATTCAACAAATAAAGGATACTCAGAAGGATGACCCAGAGTTGAAGAAGATTATGGATAATGCTTGGGATAGACAGTATGTGGACTTCCAGCTTGACTCCGAGGGAGTGTTGACTTACCGTAGCAGATTGTGTGTGCCGAATATCGGTGGGATTAAACAGCGAGTTCTTGATGAGGGTCACAAATCCCGGTATACCATTCATCCCGGGAGTACGAAGATGTATCAGGATTTAAAACAGCGGTTTTGGTGGATTAACATGAAGAGGGAAATTGCAGATTATGTATCGAAGTGTTTGACCTGTCAACAAGTTAAAGCAGAGCATCAGAGACCCGCAGGTCTACTTCAGCCTCTTGAGATACCCGAGTGGAAGTGGGAACACATTACGATGGATTTTGTAACCGGACTACCCAGGACTCGAAGGAGGTTCCATGCAGTTTGGGTGATCGTGGACAGGTTGACTAAATCTTCTCATTTCTTAGCCATTGACATTTCCTATTCGATGGATAAACTTGCGAATTTGTATATTCATGAGATTGTCAGATTACATGGTGTTCCAGTTAGTATTGTGTCAGACAGAGATCCCAGGTTTACATCCCGATTTTGGCAAGCGTTTCAGAAGGCTTTGTATATTCATGAGATTGTATATTCATGAGCTTGCACAGTTGACTTTCCAGATTCGTGGGATACACATCTACCGCTTGCAGAGTTCGCCTACAATAATAGTTATCAGTCGAGTATTCAGATGGCACCGTATGAGGCTTTGTATGGGAGGAAATGTCGGTCTCCTATTTGTTGGGACGAGGTTGGGGAAGCAAAACTTTGGGGTGTTGACATGGTTCAGGACTCGGTGGAAAAGGTTAAAATTATTCGGGATCGATTGAAGACGGCCCAGAGTCGACAGAAGAGCTATGCCGACCACCGAAGGCGAGATCTTAGTTTTCAAACCGGAGATTTTGTGTTCTTGAAGGTGTCTCCGAAGGTTGGTATCCGAAGGTTCGGGAAAAAGGATAAATTGGCTCCGAGGTTTGTTGGACCGTTTGAGATTTTGGGGAAAGTGGGACTTCTTGCATACCGTCTGGCGTTACCATCTTCTTTGGACCGGTTACATAATGTTTTTCACGTTTCTATGCTTCGGAAGTATGTTCATGATCCATCTCACGTTTTACCGAGGGTACCGGAGGATATAGAGCCCGACATGACTTACGAGGAAAGACCGGTTTGGATTTTAGATGCCAAAGTCCAAGAGTTGAGGAACAAGAGCATTCCGTTGGTTAGAGTTCTTTGGAGGAATCATAATGTTGAGGAATCGACTTGGGAGCTTCGAGAGGAGATGGAGCGTAGATATCCGTGGCTTTTTAATTCAGGTAAGTCTCGTTAAAATTCGGGTCGAATTTTCTTTAAGGGGGAGTGAATGTCACGACCCGAAAGCCCTCCTCTAATTTCTAATAATAAATATCTAATTATTTATTTATTTCTTATTTAATTGTTTAAATTATTATTTAATTAATAATTTATGTGTGCATTTTATGTGTTATAATAATTTATGCCTAGCATTTTATTTGGGCCATTTGTGCTAGTGTAGTATTATTTGGTCTTAAGTTGTTAGTAGGAAGTATTAGAATGGGTAGTAGTAAGGGAGGGGTCTAAGTGTAAGTTGAAAATAATCATCTTCTCCCTACTCCCTCTCTTTCTCCCTCACCTCATTTCATTTCCCAGCAACTCTCTCTCTCTCCTTGGTGGGTAAGTTTTTCTCTCCCTTATTTCTACATTTCCATCCTCTTCCTCTCATCTTTCCTTATTTCTCATTTTACGAAATGTGTTTAGATCGTCGATAGGATCGCGTAGAATAAAAAATATTTGAATTCCGTCATCTTTGAGAAATCTCAAGTAAGTTGCTTTTCCCCCATTTTTATGCTAAAGTGTTCATTTCATGTTCATATAATGCTTTGGTTGATACATTTGATGTTTGATTGAGTTTGAGATTTATTTGGAATTTATTTTGGTTTTTGGTTAAAAATGGTGATTTTGATGAATGTTGGGATTTGATCTTGGTTTTGGTTGATAAATGGTGTTGTTAAGGTCCCCTTTTAGGTTAGATGTTGTTTGTGTACTTTGGGGATCATGTTGGAAGTATTGATTTTGAGTGTTGGGTGAAATGGGTAAGAAAAATGAAGAACCCAGCTCTGTTTTCCCGGCCAAGAACCAGACCGAGCGCCCGCCCGGGTTGGACCAGGCGCCCGCCCGCCTTGCCTTTTCCTGAGGCCAAACCTTCTATTGGAATAAGCGCCCGCCCGACCCCTACCAAGCGCCCGCCCGCCCGCCTATTCCAGATTTTGCCTTTTGCTTGTTTAAGACTCCGTGGCTTTCTAGTTTAAGTTTATTTACTCTAATTAACTTAAATTAACAGTTTGGAACACTTTATTAATTGGAATTGGTTCTTGTATGAATAAATATGTTATGGAATTTGATTGAGTATCATTTTGAGAATGTGGGCCATCTTTGATGTGTGGTTTGGATTGGTTTACCTTTGTGGTAATTTATTTGGAATGGTTCCCTACTTCGGAATCATGAGTTGTTTATTTAAGCTAGTGTTTATTACTTAGCTTTTATTTGAAATTCCAGCTGGTTATTTGTGTATAGACTCAGGCAATGGATAATGCTATAATGGCACAAGCCAAGTCCAGTATAGCATCGCCCATTGGTCCTTCTTTCCTCATCCAGATTGGCTTTGGATGGGATGAGCTAGCTCCTTTTGTGAGTATTCTAGCTAGGCGTTTTGGAGCATGACTTTGTGGCATGGCTCCCGCCCTTTGTGGCATATTACTTGGTTATTGGTTCCGGTACCGGGGATTCTCACTTCAAGCTTTCATGCTACTATGAAGATGTTGATTGTTGATTATTGAAGTTGCACAGCGACCTTTATTAGGTTATATCAGTTGGGAAACCTTGGCTAATATCCTTTGTTACTTGTTTATTTCCGCGGCTATCTGTTAACTGATAAATGCTATGTGCTTTGTGAGATTTATTATTGTTTATTGCTTATTGCATTTAGCATGTCATGTAGTTGCATTAGTAACTTATTGAGATTTATCTCACCCCCTTTCTTTTATCTTTGTTTTTCCTTAACCCCCCCAGGAGGAAAGAATTAGACTCGCTGATCACGAGGAGGACGTCGCTGTTGGGTTTCGTAGTAACATGCGCAGCGGAATTAAGCATTTAAAATTTATGAAACCCAAAGCCCATAGATCCATTCATATGATTAAGTCAAATACAACATAATGAATACTAGAATACTAACCCTTGATGCCTTTGATTTTGCAACCTTGAATTCGATGGAGGCTTGAAATCTTGATCACGAACAAAGCAAGAATCACGAACTATGAAGATGATAAGTTTCACCCTCTAGCGGTATCCACACCACGAACGAATATCAAGAACACTTGATCTTGGTTGCTAGACCAAATTATGAAACACGCTTTCACAATTGTAAGAACTATATGGAATTATGAATATTCTTGTTCTTCACTTTTGGGATCTTAGAACAAGAAAATAACCTCCCAAAACCCTTTGGAGGCACTCATAATCATGTGCTTAATGACTGCTGAAAGGATCCTTAAATAGGTCCTAATCCTTAACCCTTAAGGACTTAGGAAACCTAAATCCCGTCACCAAATTAGGCAACAAGGAATTCTGGCCGACTTGACTGGCACGGTCGTGCCCTACAATCTGGCACGGGCGTGCCATCTAGTCCGCGCGAATTCCCAGGCCGCCCATTTTCGGCACGGTCGTGCTTGGTAATTTGGCACGGTCGTGCCAATCATGTCGACAGGTTTGCCTTGGTTTGGATTTATGGCACGACCGTGCCATTTTAAGGCGCACGACCGTGCCAGAGCCAAACACTGATATTTTTCCATAATTCCCATTTAGTCCTTTACGATTCGTTCTATTTGTGTGTCCTCTAGGATTACACTAAGTTGGCAATGGGTTCAAACATGAAACCATAAGATATGATTAGGTTCTAGCAAACCGTCATACCTACCCAAATAGTATAACTAGATACAAGTTCGTATTCCTTTTAGAACATGTCATAATCCCTTTGTCTCCGATGTCATTGAACACAAGTCATGGTCAACAAGTCAACTTGTATTGTTCAATACTTTCTCGATTCCGAATATGTTGATAATCCAAATGACATTGATCCAATCAATCCATTTGGGTTTGGCCAAACAGTTCACCAACATCATTCCTTCGAGGGGCCCAAGCTTGACATCTCTCCGAAGAGGGACAAATCCATTTGGCTTATTATTCTTCCCTATGTGAATCCAATCATGCCAATCATACCCTTTATAACTACCGTGTTAAGGCAGCGTTTGAATATGTCAAACATAATGTTCATCAAGTGGAAGACTATAATAACTTCATGTCTAAGGATTCAAATGACATAACTAATATGAGATTTATATATGACATCGACCATGACATAAATCTCATACCGCGGGTCATGTCCAGTACCTTGTTCCAAACAAGTACCCATAAATCTAACATGATCATCCCATGATCATTTAGCCTTTATACTAGTGCTTAACAAGCTATAGGGACGGAGATTATTATAAGCAAACATGAGCAACAATAATAATCTTATTATCTCTTTATCATCATGAATAAAATGATAACTTATACAACGTTTAACAACCGTGCCTAGGGCACCAACACCAACAATCTCCCACTTACCCTAGGCCCAATTCCCTAGGTATCCAATACCCATGGACCTAACATGACCATCATGTTTAGCTTTATGGAAGTCCTATTGTTTAGCGCGTCTGTAACGTTATCATTAGTTGGTACTTTGCATGTATGTACGTCTCCCTTATCAACGATTTCTCGAATGATAAGAAAACGTCTAAGTATGTGTTTGGATTTAGGATGTGCTCTTGGTTCCTTTGCTTTATCAATAGCACCAATATTATTTCTAATAAGGTCTATTAGTTTAGCAATGCTAGGAACCATCTCAAGTTCTCCAATGAACTTCTTAATCTAAACAATTTCCATCGCAGCATCCAATGCAACAATATACTTAGTTTTAGTCGCAGAATTAGTGACTGTACTCTTCTTGGAACCATTCCAACTTACAGCTTCACTATTATTTATAAAACTCGATTGCGATTTCTACCATTTTTGTCGGTTTGGAAGCATACATCCGTGTATCCATATACATTGAGATCATCTTCCATCCCTCCACAGATCATAACAATTCTTTAGTCCTTCTTAAGTACTTTAAGAATTGTTTCACAGCCATCCAGTGATTCTCACCGGTTGTCGGATTAATATCTACTCGTCATGCTCCAAGCATTTAGATATATCCGGCTTAGTACTTATCATGGTATGATGGATCCAATTGCCGAAGAAAATGGCATCCCATTCATTCTTCTCATGCTCATCATTTGTCTCAGGACATTTGAGTCTTTGCATAGAAAATCCATGTAACATTAACAACCGTCCTCTCTTAGAATTTTCTTTGCGGAATCTTCTAATGACTTTGTCAATGTATGTACTTTGGCTTAATCAATTAGCTTCTTCGATCTATCTCTATAGATCTTAATGCCAAGGACATATGCAGTTTCATCCATATTCTTTATTGCGAAACACTTTCTTAACAAAGTCTTTGCAGACTAACGTATAGGAATTTCGTTTCCAATGAGCAATATGTCATCCACATATTTAATAAGGAATAGCACGTGCTCCCACTAACCTTATTGTATATACAAGATTCATCTTCGTTCTTGATCAAGCCAAGCTCTATGACTTATCAAAACGGAGATCCCAACTCCAAAAAGCTTGCTTCAATCCATCCAATGAATTTTCGCAACTTTCATACCTTTTAGAATTTTCTTGACTGTCAAAACCTTTAGTTTGTATCCAATACATCCTTAAGTGAGTTCCCGTTGAGGAACGCTTGTTTTGACATTATTTTGTCAAATTTCATATTCCAAATATGAACATGTGACTATGCAAATTCTAATAAGTTTCTTGCTACCCATGTAAGTTTTTCTCCAAGAAAATTCATTCATCTCCTTTGGTTTTTACACCTTAGGTTAGAATGATCAAGTTCCAAACTTGATTATTATACATGAATTGCCTTTTAGATTTTATGACTCCAAACCATTAATCTAAATGTGGAGTTGATATTGCATCTTTGATAGGTGGTAAATACTTCATTCTAAATGAACTTTACCTCAATACTTTCTATCTCGAAATATCCAATATTTCTTCTAATAGATTGTATTTTATCATGTGTGCAAGTTCTTGTATATCTTGAATGGATTTTCACAACCCCTTGTGAAAACTTGTTCAACTTCCATCTCAGGTTAAAATATATTTTCTAGGTCTCGAACCATTCGAGATACATTTTACTCCCACTGATTCTTTTAGAGATAAACCACTTATCTAGAAAAGTATCATCATAGTCAACAAACCATTTGTTTCTTATGAGTAAAATTATTATCCTCAAGTTTCCTTAGGATATCCCATGAAAGTATATTTATTAGATTTAAATGTGAGTGTGTCCCAGACAACTCCTTTCAAAAAGGATCTCACCATCTTAAATCTTTATGAAAGACAAACCAAGTTTTCTTTCACCATTTAACCTCTCTTGATAGAATTCAGATTAGTATAATCATAGCGGTTTTAAATACATAACCCCAAAATGAATAATGGAAGATCACTTTGACTTTGTCATCCAACGAACCGTATCCAATAAGGTTCTTATATTTCCACGCAGACATATCATTTGATATTCTTAGTGAAGTTAATTTGTGAAACCATTTCACAACTTTAATGATGACTGTCAAATTCTTGGTTTAATTATTCATCATTATGATCCAATCATAATTTTTGAATAGTTTTACTAAGTATAACCAAAATTCTCTTTTACCATTTCTTCTTAATGCACCATACACATCGAAATGTATTAGGTCAATTAAGACATTAGCCTTTTTACCAATCATAGTAAAAGATGTCTTGATCCAAGTAAATAAGATTTGCATAAATCATGTGATTCCAAATCATATGACTTAAAACTCCGTTCCATGGAATTTTAGATATGCATTTCTTATTTATTTGATCAAAACAATAATGCATAAAGAATTTTAATTATTTATGTTATAGCCTTTATTACTTTGTTCTTCAAGATTTAGGATATAAGATTTATTTATATGATAACACAATGATATAAATCATAATAAATAAAGCACCTTTCTTATTCCAAATAAGAAATAAATATCCTTCATTATCTTATAAC
This sequence comes from Campanula takesimana, assembly GCA_026119855.1. Classification (NCBI taxonomy): domain Eukaryota; kingdom Viridiplantae; phylum Streptophyta; class Magnoliopsida; order Asterales; family Campanulaceae; genus Campanula; species Campanula takesimana. The sequence continues at coordinate 1,797,407 of JAOWBW010000015.1, read as the reverse complement.
AGAATAATATTTCCTACTTCATTAGTAAAGCCACTTTCAAGTGTTCTATGAATAATGTTGCAACCTTTGCATCATTACCATTCATAGATAAACCTTTACTATGGGTAGTCTTTCAGTTTACTAATTATTGCACATTTATACAAATGTGGGATCCATATCCGGTATCCAATACCCAATAATTAAAGTTAGAAAGATTAATTTATAACATAAGTATCCCGAGTGGTAGTCCTACTACCATTCTTTTGTTGATCGTCCAAAGTTTTGACTACAATTCTAAATGGTCAATCCAATTTCCATTTTACCGAATTGCATCAATTAGAGTTATTATTTTAACCACAATTATTTCCTTTAGGTTTGACAACTCTTGTCTTACCTTTCCTTTGGCATTTGGCCCCTTTCCATCATGAACCATGAGCATTGGAGAACCATTCTCCAATATCTTCATCTTCGCAGTTTTTCAGCATGTTAATGCAATTCGAAGAGATTCTTATTCATTCTAAGCATGTCATAGTTCATCACTAAGTGATCATAACATTTGAACAATGAATCAAGAATGAGATCCGTGGCTTGCTCTAATCCAATTGGACAACCAAGTTTCTCAAGATGCTCTACGTAGCCTTTATCTTAAGCATGTGAGGTTCCATTCATTGCCCTTTACTCCTTTTGCAAGAAGTGAATGCAATAATGGTTTTATACCTCTCTTGCCTAGATTTCTCTTTGAAACATGTAACTCAACTCTATGCCTATCTAATAGGCTTCTACAAGTTCCAAACTTTGTTGGAGTTTTGAGCACATAATTGCGAGCATAAGACAACTCACATTCCTAGAATCATACTCATGATTCTTGTGATTGTCTATTCCGGCTTTGGGTTCTTTAGGAATGGGCCCATCAAGAATGTACAACCCATCTTCTTGCCTTAGAACCATTCTTAGGCTCAGGATCCAATCCATGAAGTTTGTACCGTTCTTTTGAAGCTTTATCCTTAACAAGGATTAATCGCAATGATTTTAGTTGTCATCTACAACTTATGCAAAATTTCCAAAATTTTACAAGTACCATTCTCATTAAATAGATAAATAATGTATTTTCCAAAAATACTCCCACTAAATTATACAACCTTCTTTATACATCCAATGTATAGTATAATTTAAATGGGTTGAGATCCCGCTTTAATCTAATTTTGAGTACGCTTTGGCGCACCGCTCAAAATTAAATCAATTAGGTAGACAACTCTTGTCAATCATATCTCATATGACTCTCAGTTCTTTTCATGAGATTCTTTAAGAAATCCAATTTCAAAAAGCATGTTAAATCTCATCTTTGCCTTAAGCCCAAAACTGTTTTGACGCTTAATTAAGTCCAACCATTTTAAACGCATAGGAAACTCTTATTCACTCATCTTGCTCAAACATGAATAAAATCAATGCACCTCGCTTTGGCGAGCCCACATATAAAATTACTCATGTATAAACAAGTGTTTTAATCATGGCATGGCAAAAGGACTTAAAACTTTCTTTGAAGGTTCATCACATATAGCATATAACAAATTTATGAGCACATAATATAAACATGTTATGCATCAAGTTTAGCCACTAAATTAATCTCCATTAATTTAAGCACAACATTTATGTGTCATTAGTTTCTCTATAATTATGAGGATGAGACTCTTTGAACTTTGGTTATCATCTCCAAATCAAGACAACAAGAAGTGCGACCGAAACTAAGCCATATGGCATCCACAATTCCGCACTAATTCAAGAAACCAAGAAAGTAGTCCATGTGGCCGAAACTAAGCAATAGATGGTCTCGATGAACGTAGGCCAATTGCATTCACAATTCCACATGGATCTTCCAATATTTGAATCAAGAACTTTGTTTCTTAATTTTAGCAATTATGAACTCTTCATAATTCTAACTTCGTTTTATCTTTGAAACTTCGATTGCGATCAAGTTTGGGAAACACAATCTCGATGAACGTAGATTAGCCATCCAAACCTTGAACCAATCTTAGACTCACAAGACTAAAACAAATAGGAAATTTAAACCCAAGATCCACATCCAAAATCCAAACCCTACCCCCGCGCCAAACCCTAGGTCCGGCCGGGTCAAGGCTTGGGTCCGGTCGGACCCCTTGCGAAAAATCCAAATTTTTAAAGTTCCAAAATTTATCTCAAAATTGTTTTTCCCGATTCAATTAGGATTTGGTGTTCTTGGTGATCCAATCACCATGATCATCAAAACCTTGAATAAACGATTTATTCTTGAATCCCTAGAATATCAAAACTTTGATCCAATCAAAAATTGATAATCCAAACAATTTTAAATCCACCATAATTTTAATTGCGATTGAACAGTGCGATTAAAGTTTATAAAACAATAAACCACATAAAACGCATAGACCACATAAACATCATAATCCCAATATTCAAATCATGCTAGGCACATAAATAATTTATATACACACAACATGATTATGTATTGAAATAATCAACATGAACGGGGCTCTGATACCACTGTTGGGTTTCGTAGTAACATGCGCATCGGAATTAAGTATTTAAAATTTATGAAACCCAAAGCCCATAGATCCATTCATATGATTAAGTCAAATACAACATAATGAATACTAGAATACTAACCCTTGATGCCTTTGATTTTGCAACCTTGAATTCGATAGAGGCTTGAAATCTTGATCACGAACAAAGCAAGAATCACGAACTATGAAGATGATAAGTTTCACCCTCTAGCGGTATCCACACCACGAACGAATATCAAGAACACTTGATCTTGGTTGCTAGACCAAATTATGAAACACGCTTTCACAATTGTAAGAACTATATGGAATTATGAATATTCTTGTTCTTCACTTTTGGGATCTTAGAACAAGAAAATAACCTCCCAAAACCCTTTGGAGGCACTCATAATCATGTGCTTAATGACTGCTGAAAGGATCCTTAAATAGGTCCTAATCCTTAACCCTTAAGGACTTAGGAAACCTAAATCCCGTCACCAAATTAGGCAACAAGGAATTCTGGCCGACTTGACTGCCACGGTCGTGCCCTACAATCTGGCACGGTCGTGCCATCTAGTCCGCGCGAATTCCCAGGCCGCCCATTTTCGGCACGGTCGTGCTTGGTAATTTGGCACGGTCGTGCCAATCATGTCGACAGGTTTGCCTTGGTTTGGATTTATGGCACGACCGTGCCATTTTAAGGCGCACGACCGTGCCAGAGCCAAACACTGATATTTTTCCATAATTCCCATTTAGTCCTTTACGATTCGTTCTATTTGTGTGTGACCCTCTAGGATTACACTAAGTTGGCAATGAGTTCAAACATGAAACCATAAGATATGATTAGGTTCTAGCAAACCGTCATACCTACCCAAATAGTATAACTAGATACAAGTTCGTATTCCTTTTAGAACATGTCATAATCCATTTGTCTCCGATGTCATTGAACACAAGTCATGGTCAACAAGTCAACTTGTATTGTTCAATACTTTCTCGATTCCGAATATGTTGATAATCCAAATGACATTGATCCAATCAATCCATTTGGGTTTGGCCAAACATTTCACCAACATCATTCCTTCGAGGGGCCCAAGCTTGACATCTCTCCGAAGAGGGACAAATCAATTTGGCTTATTATTCTGCCCTACGTGAATCCAATCATGCCAATCATACCCTTTATAACTACCGTGTTAAGGCAGCGTTTGAATATGTCAAACATAATGTTCATCAAGTGGAAGACTATAATAACTTCATGTCTAAGGATTCAAATGACATAACTAATATGAGATTTATATATGACATCGACCATGACATAAATCTCATACCGCGGGTCACGTCCAGTACCTTGTTCCAAACAAGTACCCATAAATCTAACATGATCATCCCATGATCATTTAGCCTTTATACTAGTGCTTAACAAGCTCTAGGGACGAAGATTATTATAAGCAAACATGAGCAACAATAATAATCTTATTATCTCTTTATCATCATGAATAAAATGATAACTTATATAACGTTTAACAACCGTGCCTAGGGCACCAACACCAACAGTCGCGAGGGTCGAGCTTTTGGGGCAAGTTGTTATTGGTGGGTTTGCATTATATAAATGTGTAACCTTTTTGGGGAATAGTTGTACCAAACTTGACATCACTAGAATTTGTATATTTATTATTTTGGGTGTAAGCTTATGGAGCTTGCACTAGTTTATATTTTATCGTTCAAGTTGGATTTCGAAACTTTGTGTTATCATCTTTTGGTATAAAAGGAAAATTTTTATCTTCATTATTTTAGAGTTTATTGTTTAAGTCGACGTCCAGCTCGCGCACTCCGGGCCCGCGGGGTCGGGGTCGCGACATTCGCAGCTGCTAGGGTTTTCCCGTATGTGAAAGATGTGTTGAATGAGGCTGAGGAAGGTTGTGTTTATAGGAGAAAACGGATCTGGGAGAAATGGCCGTACGACCAGATCCAAGCCGCACGGTGGTCTAGGAGTCGTACGGCTCCTTTGCCGTGCCTTGTTCCCTAAGTCTTGCTCTAAGGTCCCTGGAGGGCATTGAAGGAAATCCTAGAAAGGTCCCTGGATATTCCTAAATGTCTAAGAAGTCCCTGGAAGGCCCTAGGAAGGATTTTGAGCTATTTTTCAGGCCGGGTACTAACAGTAGCCCCTCGGCGACGCTTCTTGCAAGGCAATGTAGGGTCGACGATTAAGAAATGAACCGTCCTGCAAAATGGAAGAAGGTGAAGAGTATAACTCTTACAAGAATGAACTCTAAGGGATCGCAATGAGGAAAATGACCAGATTGGTCGAGCGACTGAACCTTTGTCAAGCTACCTACGTATCCTAAGGGGAATCAAGCCAGTGGTAGTTCGTACTCTGTGGGGATAATTGAGACATCATCTTCTGCTAGGGAGAAAATCCTGTATGAAGGTGACCGTCTGCATGGGGATGAGAGAGAAATGAGATATGACCTAGTCGATCGAGTGGTTGGACCTTTGTCAGGCTACCTACGTATCCTCGGAGGATTTAAGCCGGTCGTAGTTCGGACTCTACTGGGGATAGAGCGGAATGAAGTCATAAATGCTGTAATCATGTCCAGAGACAGCAGAAATACATGGCTTAAGAGAGTAGAAAATTTATCCGAGGACACTGGCAATAGATGCTAAGCGCCGTCAACACTTATGCCGAACGAATATGAGACACACGGTATACAAAGAAGATTCAACGATCGAAAAAGGAGAGAGAGTGATTCGAAATTCTTACGGGGCATGCGTGTCAAGATAGTATCAAATGTGTCTGGGGATACTGACAAAAAATATTGGGCGCTGCCAACAACTTATTTGAAAGAATAAGGAATGTGTCCGAAGACACTGACAATAGATGTTGGCCGCCGCCAATAACTTATGTAGAAAGAATAAAGAATGTGTCCGAAGACACTAACAACAGATGTTGGGTGCCGCCAACACCTATGTCGAAAGAATAAGGAACGTGTACGAAGACACTAACAACAGATGTTGGGCACCGCCAATAGCTTATGTCGAAAGAATAGAGAATGTGTCCGAAGACACTGACAACAGATGTTGGGCGCCGCAACAGCTTATGTCGAAACAATAGGGAACGTGTCCGAAGATACTGACAACAGATGTTGGGCGCCGCCAACAGCTTATATCGAAATAATAGGGAACGTGTCCGAAGACACTGACAACAGATGTTGGGCGCCGCCAACAACTTATGTCGAAATGAGACCCGCGGTTTATGAAGAATAAAATCTTACGGGGCACGTGAATCAAGAAAGTATGCAAAGCCCAAGGGGTATAGAGATGCTAAAACCTCAGGATCGTGCAAGCTAAGCAAATATTCGAAAACCTATGGGTTATAGAGATGCTAAGACCTCTGCATCGCGGAATTCGGAGAGTGGTAATGTAGATGATATATCGGGACGCTAAAGCCTCGGGATCGCACGGGTTACGCAGGTACTCGAATCCTACGGGTTATAGAGATGCTAAGACCTCTGCATCGCAGAACTTGAAAAGTGGTAACGTAGACGGTATATCAGGACGCTAAAGCCTCGGGATCGCACGGGTTACGCAAGTACTCGAATCCTATCGGTTATAGAGATGCTAATACCTCTGCATCGCGAAATTCGGAAAGTGGTAATGTAGATGGTATATCGGGATGCTAAAGCCTCGGGATCGCACGGGTTACATAAGTACTTGAATCCTACGGGTTATAGAGATGCTAAGATCTCTGCATCGCGGAATTCAAAAAGTGGTAACGTAGACGGTATATCGGGATGAATGCATCTCGGGATCGCACGGGTTACGCATTAGGATTTGTAACGGCTTCCTTAAGATGTAAATTAATTTAATTCGGTAAATCAACTTAATTTGGGATATATAGTGGCTCCTTAACCTATAAATTAAATTAATCCAGTAAATCTTAATTTGGGATTTATAGTGACTCTTTAACCTGTATTTTTGTTTAGTTTAGGATTTATAGCGGTTCCTTAACGTGTATTTTAGTTTAGCTTAGGATTTATAGCGGTTCCTTAACCTACATTTTAGTTTAGTTTAGGATTTATAGCGGTCAGTGTTCTAAAAATCGCTAGGCGGCGGAGCAGCGCCTATTACCTAGGCGGGGCGGAGGCAGGGCCGAGAAATTATCGCATTTTTAATATTTTTTATAAATCTTTAAATATAGTATGTAGTTATTCAAACAATAATGCCACTTATTTTTATTATTTGTTAAAAAATATTAAATACATTTTAATTTTAACAAAAAATGAATTATTATTAAAAGTATTATATGATTTTTAATTTATATTTTTATAAAAATATAATCGTTTCTAAAAAAAAAAAAATCAAACTAAATTGATTCCATCATTCACAAGATAAAGTAAAGTTAAGTTGAATTCATTATCCTTTCTAAATTTGAAATGGGGAAATCAAAATTGAAATGGGGAAGAGAGAGAGAGAGAGTGCAAAGAGTGCTATCCACAAAGTACAAACACAGCTAGCATGGCACGTGATTTCTAAAAAAAAAAATAAAAAAATAATGATGAACCCCCCCCCAATAAACACGTTCACATACGCACACATCAATAAAACCATTTGTATTCTCTCTCTCTCTTCCCCATTTCAAATTTACATAGAAAAAACCCTAACCCTACTTTTTCTCTCTCTCTTTCCGCTCTTTCCATTTCTGCCGGCATCTGCATCTGTCTGTCTTCTATTTTTTGTTTCTGCAAGCCTCTCGTATCACCAAATGACCCTCTCGTATCACCGATACCACCACTTCTTTAATCTACAAGCCCTCACGCCGCCGCCGCCATCTCCTTTTTCTTCTCCGCCACCAATTTTTCTGTTCCTCCCATCCACTTAGGTCCGTCTAGGTCTGACTAATCGGACCAAATCGCCTAATCGGCGCCCAATCCGCCTAAACCGCCTAGCCGCCCAGCTCCGCCTAGGTGCCGCCTAACACCTCCTAGCACGCCTAGCGCCTAACTGGACCGATTTGGTGAAAATCGCGGCGGCCACACCCCGACTAGCGCCTAGGCCCCGCCTAGGCGGCCTATGCGCCCGTCTTTTAGAACACTGATAGCGGTTCCTTAACCTGCATTTTGGTTAGCTTAGGATTTATAGCGGTTCCTTAACCTGCATTTTGATTTAGCTTAGGTTCATCGCTGGGGATAATTTAATTTGGTAATTTATAGTGGTCTTTCAGACCGAAGGAACGGACTAAGGACAAGTCCTAGAGATAGCGGTGTTTGAAATATGTTTAAGTATAAGTGTATGAATGTAACACTTTAGAGTTTTAGCATGATATGATCATTTGTTGTAACCCGAAGGAAATCATGTGTGGAAGATCGCAAGCTTGAGGGATCAATAGCAAAGAGTGTGTAAAATTTGGAGGTTGTAGATGTAAGATACCTATTGTTTAGGTTTTAAGCATTGAGTAATGTTGTTAAAGGAGTTTGAGTGTAAATTACCTATAGTCTAGGGTTTAAGCATTGATTGTATGGTGTTAGGGGGCTTGAGTGTAAATTTTCCCAAAGTTTGGGGTTTAAGTAAATTAATGTAGAACGTAGGATTTTGGTTGTAATTTTCCCAAAGTTTGGGGGTTTGAGTGAATTACTATTAAATATAGGGATTTGATTGTAAATTATTTTGAAGGATGGATTTGATTGTGAGTTACCCAAAGTTTGGGGTTTGGATGTGAATAGTATTAAGTATAGGAGCTTAATTGTGATTTACCCAAGGTATGGGGCTTGGATGCAATTCTGTGGAAGGCTAGGGGTTTAATTTGGAAATAATCTCCAAGATTATGAGGGGCGTCCGTACGGCTGGTCACAAGGTGGACGGCGCGTGTTAAAAGCAACGAGGGGAAATTTCGACATTTTGCCTTAAGCGCTAAGGGGCATTTTAGGGAATTCAGATGGACTTTTAAAGCAGGAGCCGTACGGTGAGGGAAGGGGCGGACAGAAGCGTCTTAGGTGTACGGACCCTTGTTCTCTTTTGCACCTATCAGACGGGTCTAGACACAATTTGCAGACACATACACACACTCCAAACGCCGCCGAGGGAGAAGAAGAAGGAGAGGTCGCCGGTGACAAAATCTAGGGAGATCTTCCGGCGGATTCGAAGGGGGTTGTCTAGGCTTACTCGAGGTTCATCAATGGCGCCCAAAGCTGCACCAAAATGGAAGAAGAATGTTCCTCATCTCAAGCTCAAGCATTTCAAGCAATCGGATATGTACGTCCATCCTCGACTTCATTCTTGCTATTATGCGGCTGGGGAAGTGGTAAGAACTCATCTTTGAACATTTCTATGTAATTAAGTTTAAGTTTGATTGTAACGACCCCAAAACCCACCCTAATTTTCTTAACTTAAAATGGAACTTTTATGTGCATTTTATGTGTTAGAAAATATTTTTATGACTTGCATATTTATTTGAGTATATGTGTTAGTTAATGTGTTAGTAGTAATTTTGTTAAAAAGAATAAATGAGTTAGTTGAAACTTTATGGTCCAAAGTGTAACTTTAAAGTTTAGGGGGTTAATTGTTGAAAATGAAAGTTGAAGGACCAAAGTGGAAAAATGGAAAATATCAATTCCTTCTTATCTCACCATCTCTCTCTCTGCGAAGTTATTCACAATAAAAACTTATTCTTTCCCAACTTTCTCTCTGGCTGCGAACAAAAAAAGTAAGTTCAACCCATTTCGATTTAATTCTTTTTATTTACTTATCCGTTTTAAAAACTAATTATATAAAATGATCAGGGCGTTGAGTAGGTCATTTCTACCCGAACAAAACATATTTCTGCGATACTTTTTCCGGAAATAGGTAAGTTACTAATTCCCCTTAAATTGTAAAATGGTCATATATTTGCTATATGTGTGATATGTGGTGAAATTATTGTGAAAGGAATTTATTTGTGATACTTGTTTATTTGGGACAAAGGGAGTATAATTATACTGGGTAAGTGACTTGGTTTGTATGCAAGGATGTACATGGAGTATGTTTATATCCTGAGAATGTTAGTATAAGTGTTTGAAAGTAAACTCCTACTTGTGGGACGGTAAAATATTAACTTGAGTTAAATGTTAAATAAGTATATTATAAAAATTATACTATTATTCGTGGGACGGGGAAATGAATGAAAGTATTCCTAAATGAGTATATTAGTATATTAGAAAAATTATACTTATACTTTTGGGACGGTAAAATATTTAAATGGAATAAAAGAAAATTATTCTATTATTTGTGGGACGGTAAAAGGAATGAAATAAACTTGAAAGTAATGTTTTGGGATGGTTGTTGCACTCCTGGTAATAGTATAAGTGTTAATAATTTATACTCCTACTTGTTGGACAGATGAAATTGACTTGCAGGAGAAATTGAGAATTCTGAGTCTGGTTTAGGCGACCGCCCATAATTGCTGAAAAAGTTGAGTTGTTTCATTTCAAGGGATTTAAAGTTCAATCTTGGTTTAGGTCTTAGGTGATATCCTAGATTACCTAGAGGGTTGTTGTGGAACACCCAAGTGTTTGAAATGGGTTCCTTTGTGAACATAAGAGTTGTGGAATTTGACTAAATATTAATTGGATTTGGTTGAACATCTTTTGATGTGGTTTGGATTGGTTCATCTTTGTGATGTGTTTGGCTTGGTTCCCTACTTTGGAATCATTGTCCTTGGCTGTTGTTTAAGCAAGTATTCATTACTATGCTAGAGTTAAAGTCCAGCTGGTCTTGTGTTGTGGAGTCGGGACAGTGGTAGGGATTATAATGGCACACGAGCCAAGTTCATTGTAAGGCTTCTACCATTGGTTTCCCATTTTTAACCCCCAGTCCAGATTGGCCTTGGATGGGATGAACTAGCTCCCTCGAGTGAGCATTTGGGTTATGACTATGTGTCATATTTCCCTCTCTGGTTACTTTGGTTCTATTGGTTATGGTTTGGTTTTCGGGATCCCGGCTTCAGCTCTTTGATGCTGCTCAGTTGATACCTCTTAGATGGTTATATGTTTGATTCGAGAACTTTGGCTCAGTATCCATGTATGAGTGTATAATTTAGCCTTATGTGCTGCCTGATGAGTTGGTCGTTATTTCCAACCGGTATGGGACGGTTGGCAATAGGGAGCCTCTCATGTTATGTGCTATATGCTATATGATTATTTGTTGCTATTGTTTCTTTATGATTATCATATCAGCATGTAACGTAGTTGCATTTTAGTAGCTTACTGAGATTCATTATCACCCCTTATTTGTTTACTGTTTTAGATAATGGCGAGTCCAGGGAATAGGATACTTGCACGGGAGGATGTCGTGGTGGTAAGAGTTTGGGATATGAGTTTTGTCAAGGTTACATTACATAGATGTATAACCTTTTGGGTAGAATTTCCTTGACTTTATCATCTTGTAACACCTATATTTTGGATAATGTCGGTGTATGCACGTGTGTATAAAAGTCTGTAAGCCTTCGGGTTAAATACTTCCGTTTGTGAAAGTTGTTTGAAAAGTTTGTTTGAAAGTTAAATGAAGTCATTGAACTTCGAGTGTGGATTTTGTTAAACTTTATGAAAGTATATTTCGAAAAATTTCTAAAAGTGTTTTATAACGTCTTCCACTCGTGTCCCGAGCGTGGGGCCAAGTAGGACCACGGGTCTGGGGCCCGACATTGATTGAGTTTTGAATTGATTTTGAAAGTCAGGGTTTAAAATCCTAAATTTGGGGTTTTTTTTTGTGAAATTTGTTGATTTTGACCCAAATTGATTGTGGATTTCTGAAATTGAAGTTATTTGTAGCATGGGTAATGCGTTGATTTTGGTGAATTTGTTAAAAACGCAATTTTTGTGTTAAGTCGCGCTTTGTCCGAAAATGTTGTAACTTTGGACTCATTTTGACTTGGTTTAAGTTGTTATTGTGTTGTTTGACTTTGTTTATAGTATGGGTAGACAATTCATGCGGGTATTTCATTGGGAAAGTTTGGCTTTTGTGAAATGGTATTTTGTCCGACTAGTTTTGACTGTTTTGAATTGATTTGTCATAGGTAGGCTAGAGTTTTGATTGTGAGTCTTGTAACATGCGATATATACGTGTTAAAGTATTTGTTGGGAATTTTGTGGGATTTCCTAGAGTAATGTTGCAATAATCTATATTTACACATATTATGAAATAAATTGCTAGATTGATTGCATACTTGTTTATGATTGCAGATTGTGGTGCTGCCTCTGAAGTCGAGGGGGTCATGCAGCGTTGTGTACGGTTTATGGAAGAAGACTCCCGAGGTTGTTCAGAATAGGGTACGGGCCACCGGTTTTGGGTTCTTCTTTGAGAGCTTGTCTGGTTAGGGGGAATTGACCAATAGCACAGATCTGGTTATGGCGTTGAGGGAGCATTGGTGGGACACCACTCATACTTTCCATTTTAGTTGGCGGGAGGTTACAGTGACTCCATCAGATTTCACGGCTCTTACAGGATTATGGTTCACTGGTAACCGGTGTGGAGTGATGACACCTTGCTTGCCGGAGAGAGTGCGAACAGGCTTCAGAGTTTAATCGGATTTGATTGTACCGATATCAGGAGTGGGTACAGTGTACGCTTGGGGGGTCTAAAGAGGCGGTATGAGGAGGTCCTGGTGGATCTCGAGGCCGGTGGAGGTGATACGGAGGTAGATGCCTGAGTGTTCATTTGGTACGGCCTTTCTAAGACCATCTTTGCTAACGCCGGTACTACCGCGATGATTCCTCTGCTGGGATGTCTACCGGACTTGGATGCGGTCAGTAGGATAGATTGGGGAGATGCGGACTTAGCTGAGCTTTATCGTTCTTTGGAAAAGAGTTGTAGGTCACAGTCGGCATCGGTTGACTGTTTGCACTTTGCGTTGGAGGTATCCTTCTTTTTCTGTTTATTTTTGATTTCAGTCTTTTCATCTTGTCGATTACTTCTGATTATATCTTCTGACTTTTCCATACAGTGTTTGGCTTATGAGATTCTTGCTTTGAGTCGGTTTGGGACGACTAGTGCTCGATCCACTTATCCTGCCATGTGCCGATGGGTGCCGAGTTGCAAGATCATAGGAGATGCGATTTCTTGGCATTACACTTACGCTCAGCTGAAGACCATTCTGGGGGGACCCCGGTCGAGGGACATGACTTTCTATCCATGGCGGAGTTAGATTTTGAGTTGCTTGCTGCGGGAGTGATCGAGGCGACGGGCCAGAGGAGGCTGTTAATTGGGTACAGTAGTGATGCCCTTTATTTGGGCGAGAGGGTATGTGCTCAGTATGGAGCAGACATTGTTCATCGGGTTTCGGTGGATCCTCCGCGGTATATGACTGATCCAGCGTCTTTGCATGATCTATTTAGGCTGACGGCTGGCCTTGATGTAAGACAGTTTATTGTGGAGGGGGCTTCATATGATGACTTTTCCCAGACACGTCTTGGAGGGCCTCGAGTTGTGATTGAGGAGAAGCTGAGAGAGATGGGGTAGAGACATGTCGAGCCAGCAGCACCGGGCCAGCAGGCCCATCTTTTGATCGGGTTTTCGAGGCTCCCTTTTATGACTATACCGACGCCAGCGGTAACCCTCAGTGGGTATAGTATGAGGAGGCAGAGATAGCTCTGGAGTTCCAGATCCCGGTGGGCCACGTCAGTGTATGTTTTCCTTTTTCTTTGCCCCTTCTATTCTTCTCTTTTATGCTTTTAGCCATTGTCTTGTTTGGATCTGTTTTAATGTAACTGTGTTACCTTTTCCTTGGGTGACTAACCGGACGTATGCGACTATGGTGCGTTGCGAGTCAAGTCTACGGGCAGTCATCCGGAGACTTCACAGGAAGTTGGCTAAGGGCGTCTGCAAGCTAGCAAAGTGCGGTGTCTCTCCTCCTTCTAGTGACGGTGATGATGATGATGCTCATACTGGTAGGCATCCTCCTCCACGGAAGAGGACTTGAGGTGATGCTAGCGGGTCAGCTTCTCAGGCCTGAGATTGTTAGCGTAGGACAGACAGTAGAATAGTATATATTCATGGATGACTGTATGGACACTTATTATTTGTATGCTTTATGTAGTATGTACATGTACGGATTATGTATGCATGTATGCATGTAATGCACGCGAGGTTTGTGTGCTTGTCCAGCCTCGGGGCATGTTGCACGGGCTGAGGGTGCCCTAGTGGGGTTCATAAACTGCTGGGGTTTTCTGGTATACTTGTTCTGTTGCAGGTTTTCTGTCAACCCGGTTGGGTGGATTGGGTTAGAAATAGGTGGACCCTTTTTTTTTGTTTTTTCAAGGGGTGATCCGTACGGCTCAAAGTGAGGCGTGCGGATAGCAGGGATCCGCACGGCTTCTGCTTCTGGTTTTCTGACTTCGATTGGTTAGAGACTAGTCCGAGTTGCCTAAAGGAGATTTAGGGCTTCTGAGCTACGGGAGGCAGGGTGCAGGACCCAAGGGTATCCTAAGGTATAGGGTACAAAGTGTAGGACCGAGTCAGTTGGGACATCACGGAGATGAGACAAAAGACGTTATTTTGTAAGTTAGTGGAGACCGAGTGTGCGGGTTTGTAAACAATGTGTCGCGAAAGAGAACATTTTGAAAATGTAATGACCTTATAAAGATGCCTTATAATTAATTACAATCTAACTAATTCAAATAGTTGTCCTCTGTCGAGTTTGTTAATTAGGGTTGTCCTTCGGGTGAGTATGATTTTTTTAGGTCGCTGGTGATCTCTGGGTAGCCAAGCAGTCGACCTGATTCCTTTTGGGGGAAGCCCCAGTTTGATGGAAGCATTTGAAAGAGGTCATACATGTTGATCTTCGATGAATAGAGATGTCTTTTGCGGGGAGTGGTCTTGTTAGAGCATCAGTAGTCGGACCAATTCCATTGGGGCAGCCCTAGTTTGGTGAGGGTGTAAGGTGGGGGATTCTACCTCCTTTTAGACGCACCCTATTTTTTCTCTAGACCGTCCTTACGGTTTTTCAGTCTAGGTGGGTATATTCTTTTTGCGTCATTTTTTTTTATTTCAGTCGACTCAAAATAAAGAAAAAAGACAGAATTGTACGGACGACTTGCAGGGGCGTTTTTGTTATGGTGATAGAGAAAGAGATAGAACTAGAGAGGAGGTTCTCGTGTTTTGACTCGTTGGACAACTGTGAGAAGTGTATATATGTACGAAAGGAAGGAAGTCCCTTCTTGACATAAAGTAAGTGCTTAGCTCTTTCCTAGATTGTATAGAAGAAGACTTGTCGAGACATTTGAAAATTGTTTTATTCAGAATTATCTTTTGATTGCTCGAGAATGGACTTCGTTGATTTGTTATTGGATTATGGTTATCTCATAGACAAGTAGTCTCGAAATAATAAACGCCTTGATTAATCGAGAAAGAAAACAGAAATTGTAGTGTATGGGGAAGAGAGAAAAGAATGGAAGTTGGCCCAAAGTGGGTTGTGTATATTTTGGACCGGACCCAAAGGTTGCCTACATTCTTCTCGATGTGAGAATCTCAGGTCCGCGTAGTGTAAGTACCCCGATTCGGACCATTGGGCTTAAAATAATTAAATTATGGAGTTTAGGGGTAATTTGGGAAAAATTTGGGTCATACCAGAAGTTTGGGGACCTTCTGGGCATTTCTGGGAACATTCTAGAAAAGGGAGGGCATTTTGGTAATTAAAATAGGCCAGGGACCACAGTTTTATCCCCACAAAGCCCAAAAGGATTTTGTGGGAATTTCCATAAAATTTCCAAGGAAAAAGGAACGGTCGCGCCTGGCATACGCGTTTTATCAAAACGCGTGAAGGCTTCCTAAAACGCGCCTACCAGGCGCGCTTTTAATCATCTGCCAACAACTGGCCGACAGATCCCACGTGGCCGCCCGGGATTCGCCAGCCGTCGCCGTCCTGTCCCCCACCTGTCTCCCCACGCGCCAGACAAGCAAACACCCTTCTCGTCTCTGATTGGTCCGTCATTTTGGCTGTCCCCCTCCCCATCACAGCCTCCACATGGCCCGCTCTGATTGGCTTTCACCCCCACTTTTGTCACCAACATGGTCCTCTTCTAGAAGACTTAATTCCCAGCCAAAATGCCCCATTTTGTGCCAAAAAATGATCCAATTTCAACCCATTTTGTGAGCAAAGATGACCCATTTTGTGATAAAAAAATATCCTTATTTTGCTTAGCCCCTAAGCAAGTCACAAGGCCATAATTGAGGGACTAAAGTGAAAATGTCCCCATTTGCTTGGTGCCCAAGCCCATAGTTGAAGGGCTAAAATGAGACATTTTCCCCTATAAATAGAGGGATCATCCCCTCTCATTGGGACAAGAACAATTCCATAGCAAAGTTAATCTCCAAAATTTTCCTCTCATCAAAATTGATTAATTTTCTTTGTGATAGATTATGGCCCACTTAAAATAATGGTAAATAACTACCAAGAGTAGTATCCCTCTTATCTTTAAAGTCCCATTTAATCCAAAAGAAAACACAATGATCAAACCATGATTAAGTGAAAGCTTAGGGTCCATGATCCCTAAGTGAAGGAAGAAGCAAACTTGGGTCAATCAATTAATAATTTACCCCAAGCTTGCTTAAAGATTGAATCTTTGTCTCATCTTCTCTTCATCTCCTATTCTATTTTTATTTATTTCTTTATTTAATATCTTTTAATTTACATCATTTAAGTTATGCAATCATACAAATGTGATCCAAGCCTTGGAGTATCAATGGTGCCCTTCATGCTTAATGCATGATTGTGGGTTCAAACCAAGATGATCAAGGCTTGTTATATTTATGTCTTTTAATTTATGTCATTTACATTTATGTCACTTTAATTAATGTCTTTACATTTCTTGCAAATTATATGAATTGGAACCAAGCCTTGATCCATGGTGCCCTTCATGTTTTATGCATGATTGTGGGTTCTAAACCAAAGGAATAACCTAAGGCTTGTTATGATTTATGCAATTTACATTTATGTCTTTACTTTTGGCTTGGTGATTCATTGCACATATGGAGAGAGCCCTTGCATATTTATGATGTTTAGGCTTATTTATGTTATGATGGTCAAGTTTGGGTGGTAAAGTCTCAATCTTTACCATCCAAACTTTGATTCAACCCTAATTGAAAAGTCACAATTCTGTCCAGTTTCAACAGAATGCTCTGTTTCTGTTTGAAACTGGACTATTTCTGATAAATCTGTAAAAAAACCTGGGACGGCCAAATGAGCCGTACGGATGGTTTAAACCAGCCATACAGCTAGTTTGGGCAGGGAGCACTTTTTTCCAGTTTTACCCCTTTTTGTTAAACTGATTGCAAAATAAACCTTCCTTGTTAAGTTTCTAACTGATTTCTGTTAAAAGTTAGTTTCTCCCATTTTCAAACACACACGCACACACACTTGCACATTTTGGTCAACAAACACAAGGGAAACTCGGCTTTGTTCGAGGCGGCTTGGGTGACGTGAAACTCTTCCCAACACTTAACCTGACCTCCGAACTAATAGAATCTCTAACCTTTCCATTTGTTGGGTTAAATAATTAACAAATGTGGCGACTCCGTTATGTTTTGCGTGTTAACCGTGTTTGGTATTTCGCCTTTCGAAACTTATCCATTTTTCGTGGGGCGGGATCCTTACAGTGCCGACTCCGCTGAGGAATTAAATGTTCTCAAACTTCTTTTTAGAAGCTTTGGGGACATTTATGTGTGGGTCAAACTCCCGTCCCCATTTGTTGACTTTGTGCCTAATTTGTGTGTTTTGTGTTTCTGTTTTGATTTACAAGGAATGGAACTGTTCTGGAAATGCAATGGACTGAAAATTTGCAAAAAATAATGGACAGGATGCCTTAGCCTCACCGCTACATTGGGATGATCCACAAAATGCTTCAAGTCAACAATTTTGTGCGAGGCAGAAACGTTCTAATGGCCTTGTTGCTCCTTCTTAGCCAGGTTCCAATTTTCAGCCTCTACTTGTGTACATTTTACTTTCTTCTTCTTAGCCAAAAATGATTTTCAAAGCTTCGTTGTGCACAAATTCTTGGACATAAAATTGGGTTTTTAAGGCCTCCTTGTGCATAACCCCTTTTGTAAAGATTTTGAATCCTTTTGTTGTGCACAACTTGTTTTGCAAATGGTTTTCAAAAGGATTGTTTCTTGTGAAGTTTTGATTTCAAAGAATCTTTGGTTGTGCACAATTTGTTGTATGTACACGTTTTGGCTTTGTTTGTTCATATGATTCTTGCTTGATTGCTTGTGTAAATAGCTTATTCATGCTTGCTCATTTTTGTTAATTATGCTTATTCATGCTTGTTCATATGTTGAATATACATTGCTCATGATGTTAAAACAAATCAAAAATTTCTATTTTAACTCAAAAAAGAACATAGAATGGCTTCACACTACGCGCACTTGACCTTGCACATTCCAAATGCCCTTTAAACCCGGGATGGATGCCAGATGCAGCTTGATTGGTGCTCTTGTGCCCTTCTAGCGCGCACGGGTCCATTCCACCTCCCCTTCCGAGCTGAGTCAACCACACTTGTCCGTGACACACAAATACCGAGACTTTGGTTGGTTTTTGGTCTAGCTCACGTTACCACGTCCCTAATACGTTTCTAAAGCTAATCATGGCCAAGTTGATGCCCGAGTCATGACTCCTTGTGAAAGCAAGTGTGACCATGGTCAACTTTGACCCGGTCCTTGACTTATGCGTTAATATTGGCTATAATTAACCCAAGTCATGTGTTATGGATAGGGTGACACTGTGTTGTCGAGCCCTAATGAATGGTTCATACTAATCATCCTTAAGCCCATGGATAATATTCGAGAGCCCTCATCAAAGATGAGGTTATACCGGAAGTCCTTTAAGTCCCTAAGATGAATCTCGATCTTAACCGGGGCTTAATCATGATTAGAATGGCTCACGCATTGGGAACCTTGCGATGCGCTAGACCCTAGGGTCGTTTCTTTCGATCGGTGGAAGCCGCTTGCCCTATAGGACCCTCGCCCGGGACAGTCCATCCTTGGGAGTGTGCAAGACAGGTGAAAAATGAGGGGCCTATAGGCGTAGTGATGGCCTCCACTGATCTAGGAATTAGAGTAGTTGCGAAAAAGAAGAGAAATCTTTTCCAACCATTTAGGAATAAAAATGCTTTTTAAGTAAACTTGGATGAATAAATAATTGCACATTGCATGACTTTGCTCCGTTTTTGCTTCTTGGCCTTGACGCATTGCTTTCTTGCGTTAATGAGCATCATTTCGTTAAGTCTTTGGACGGATCCCCGTTATCCTCCAAGACTTCCATAAAGGCGTTTCGTTAAGCCTTTGGATGGATCCCCGCTATCCTTCCAAGGTTCCCATTGTGATCCCGTTGTGATCCCCGTTGTGATCCCCGTTGTGATCCCCGTTGTGATCCCATTGTGATCCCCTTGTGATACCCGTTGTGATCCTGTTTGTGATCCCCGCTGAAACTTCTGTTAAACCCCTAGGTGTTGTCCCCTAGGTCCCCGTTAAACCCCTAGGCATAGTTCCCTAAGAAGTTAGTCAAGTCTTTGGATGGATCCCCGTTATCCTCCAAGACTTCCATAAAGGCGTTTCATTAAGCCTTTGGATGGATCCCCGCTATCCTTCCAAGGTTCCCATTGTGATCCCCGTTGTGATCCCGTTGTGATCCCCGTTGTGATCCCCGTTGTGATCCCCGTTGTGATCCCGTTGTGATCCCCATTGTGATCCCGTTGTGATCCCGTTGTGATCCCCGTTGTGATCCCATTTGTGATCACCGCTGAAACTTCCGTTAAACCCCCAGGTGTTGTCCCCTAGGTCCCCGTTAAGCCCCTAGGCATAGTTCCCTAGGAAGTTAGTCAAGTCTTTGGATGGATCCCCGTTATCCTCCAAAGTGTCTGTTAAAGAAAAGAAACAAAAGGTGCTTAGGGTAACTCCCTCCCCTTTCCTTGGGCCGTCACATGATGACCAATTCTGCGCCCCTCATGCCATTTCATTCCCATCAGTGTCGTCGTGTGACCATGACCCCTTCGAGTTTAGCTGTCATGGCACCACATGGTAATATACCTTGGTCAAGTATTGGCCTCCTCAGTTTGCACCTCCATGTGATGACCATCTCAGTTGCTCCGATCGCCTTGATGGCTCGAACTAGTGTGAGTACCATCTGGTCCCAAGCCAGTAAGGTTTTGTCCCATATTATCCTGACTATGTTCGACAAGCCAAGGAGGCTCCTTGTCCCGTAACCTTTACGTTAGGTCCCTTAGGGCCGCTCTCCGTCACCCTAGGAAGTCCGTTTGGAAAGTGAGTCAATCACTCACCTCTTCCCAGAAGCCCATTTGAATTAGGCCAAGGGAACCAAATTAGGAGGCTTTGTTCGTATTGTCAAAAGGAAGGTCATTCTGAGGACCGTTGTTGGAAGAAGCAGGGAAGGTGTACCAATTGTGGTCAAATGGGGCACTTCGCAAGGGATTGTACTAGAGGTAAAGGACAAGCATCCGGTTCAGGAGTTGGTAATAACCAAGGTCAGAAAAGGGATGCTACCGGGAAGCCCAAAGTTCAAGGAAAGATATATGCCATGAATCAACAACAGGCGACCGATGATCCATCCGTTATTGGAGGTATTGTTTCTGTGTCTAATGTGAGCGCACGAGCGTTAGTAGATCCATGATAATCTCATTCATACATTTATGTGCAATTTGCTTCCATGTTAAATGCTGCATTCGAGTCTTTACCGTACGTGCTAGAGGTATCGACCCCTATAGGAGAATGCTTGATTTCTGAGCGAGTCTTTCGTGCTTGTGATGTGGTTATTTGTGGTCGTGTCCTTTGTGCGGATTTGGTAGTTCTTCCTATCCAAGACTTTGATGTCATTTTGGGTATGGATTGGTTGAGCAAGTTTCATGCTTCCGTTGATTGCCGTAAGAAAATTGTTACTTTTTCTATTCCCGATGTGCCTAAAATTGTGTTTGAGGCTAGTCCTCCGAGTAGAAAGGTTTGCTTAATTTCTTATTTGAAAGCGAGAAAATTATTGCATAATGGTTGTGAGGGGTACTTGGCTAGTGTTCTTGATACTAGGAAGGAATCCCCTAGTTTGGATAGTGTTCGGGTAGTTCGGGAATTTCCCGATATTTTCTATACCGAGTTTGATATGCCGCCCGATCGTGAGATTGAATTTTGTATAGATATTTTGCCGGGTACGGCTCCAATTTCGAAAGCACCTTATAGGTTGGCTCCCGCAGAGTTGAAGGAATTAAAGGTTCAATTGCAAGAGTTGCTTGATCAAGGGTTTATACGCCCTAGTGTTTCCCCGTGGGGAGCACCGATTTTGTTTGTGCGGAAGAAAGATGGTTCGTTGAGGTTGTGCATCGATTACAGAAAGTTGAATCAGGTTACGGTGAAGAATAAGTATCCTCCACCCCATATTGACGATTTATTTGATCAGCTTCAAGGGTCCGTGGTTTTCTCTAAACTTGATTTGAGGAGTGGGTACCATCAGTTGAAGGTTCGATCGGAGGATATTCCGAAGACTGCCTTTCGCACTCGTTATGGTCATTACGAGTTCTTTGTTATGCCGTTTGGGTTGACTAACGCGCCGGCCGTTTTTATGGATTTGATGAACCGGGTTTTCAATCCCTACCTTGATTCGTTCGTGGTGGTTTTTATTGATGATATACTCGTCTACTCTAAATCCCGAGAGGAGCACGAGCAACACTTGAGGACATTTTTATCCGTTCTTGCGAGGGAGAAATTATTTGCGAAGTTCAGTAAATGCGAATTTTGGCTCGAGAAGGTGTCATTTCTGGGTCATGTGATTTCTAAAGACGGTATTTCTGTGGATCCTTCAAAGATTGAAGCTATAGTGGATTGGAAAAGACCCGAATCAGTGACAGAGATTAGAAGCTTTCTTGGTCTAGCCGGGTATTACAGAAGATTTATTGAGGGGTTTTCGAGGATCGCTACTCCGATGACTCAGTTGACCCGAAAGAATGTCCCGTTTGTGTGGACCGAGAAATGTGACAAGAGTTTCGAGGAATTGAAGAAGAGGTTGACTACCGCACCGATCTTGACTTTGCCTAATGGGAGCGATGGCCTAGTGATTTACAGTGATGCTTCGAAAGAGGGTTTGGGTTGTGTGTTGATGCAGAATGGGAAAGTAATTGCGTATGCTTCGAGGAAGTTGACCCCTAGTGAGAAGAATTACCCGACTCATGATATGGAGTTGGCAGCGATAGTCTTTGCGTTGCACAAATGGAAGCATTACCTTTATGGAGCGAAGTTTGAGATTTTTATGGATCACAAGAGTTTGAAATACCTTTTCTCCCAGAAAGAGTTGAATAATAGGCAACGCCGATGGATGGAATTATTGAAGGATTATGATTGTACGATTTCTTATCACCCGGAAAAGGCGAATGTGGTAGCCGATGCGATTAGTAGAAAATCTTATGTGGCTTCGATGATGGTTCGTGAGTGGAAAATGCTTGAGGATGTTCGAGATTGGTCTCCTCGTGAATCGAGACATGGGGCTATTTTTGCGAATATTAGGGTGTCTCCGACCCTAAATCAAAGAATAAAAGAGGCTCAGAAAGAAGATCCCGAGTTGGTGAAGATAATGGGTAAATTGAAGGAAAAAAACTTCGAGGATTTTTCATTGAGTTCGAGTGGAGTGTTGACTTTCCGTGGTCGTTTGTGCGTACCCGATGTTGGTGGAATAAAGAAGCAAGTTTTAGACGAGGGTCACAAATCGAGATATACTATTCATCCGGGTAGTACGAAGATGTATCAGGATTTGAAGCAACAATTTTGGTGGGTTAATATGAAACGGGAGATAGCGGAGTATGTTTCGAAGTGTCTAACTTGTCAGCAGGTCAAAGCCGAGCATCAGAGACCCACGGGACTACTTCAGCCGTTAGAGATTCCCTAGTGGAAATGGGAGCATGTGACTATGGATTTTGTTACGGGATTACCTCGTACCTGTAGGAAGTATGACAGTGTTTGGGTAATAGTGGATAGATTGACCAAGAGTGCCCATTTCTTGCCTATTGACATCAGATATTCAATGGAGAAGCTTGCGACCCTTTATATCGATGAGATCGTTAGATTGCATGGGGTTCCGGTTAGCATTGTGTCAGATCGAGACCCGAGGTTTATTCTAGATTCTGGAAGGCGTTTCAGGAAACTTTGGGTACGGACTTGCGATTCAGCACAGCTTTTCATCCTCAGACCGATGGTCAATCCGAGAGGACTATTCAGATTTTGGAGGATATGTTGCGAGCGTATTCGATAGACTTCTCCGATTCTTGGGATTCGCACCTACCGTTAGTGGAATTCTCTTACAACAGCAGTTATCAGGCTAGTATCGAGATGGCACCGTATGAGGCTTTGTATGGAAGGAAATGTAGATCACCTATTTGTTGGGATGAGGTTGGTGAAGCGAAGATTGTGGGTATTGATTTGCTTCGGGATTCAGTTGAAAAGGTTAGAGTTATCCGGGATCGATTGAAAACAGCCCAGAGTCGACATAAGAGCTATGCAGATAACCGAAGGCGAGATCTTAGTTTTCAGACCGGTGATTTGGTATTCTTGAAAGTGTCTCCGAAGGTGGGTATTCGTAGGTTTGGAAAGAAAGGCAAATTGGCTCCGAGGTTTATTGGCCCGTTTGAGATTTTGGGAAAGGTTGGACTTCTTGCGTATCGACTCGCGTTACCGTCATCCTTAGACCGGTTACATAATGTATTTCACGTTTCTATGCTTCGGAAGTATGTTCATGATCCATCTCACGTGTTACCGAGTGTACCGGAGGATATCGAGCCCGATATGACTTATGAGGAACGACCGGTTCGGATCCTAGATTCTAAAGTTCAAGAGTTGAGGAACAAAAGCATTGCGTTGGTTAGAGTTCTTTGGAGGAATCATAATATCGAGGAGTCGACGTGGGAGCTCCGAGGTGAGATCGAGAGGAAATTTCCGTGGCTTTTTGTTTAAGGTGAGTCTCGTTAAAATTCGGGTCGAATTTTCTTTAAGGGGGAGTGAATGTCACGACCCGAAATCTAGGCTCTATGTTATTAGTAATAAATAATTATTATTTATTTATTTGCTTATTTATTTATTTAAATTATTATTTATTTATTATTTATGTGTGCATTTTATGAGTTATAATAATTTATACCTAGCATTTTAATTGGGTCATTTGTGCTAGTGTAGAAATGTTGTGTCTTATTTGTTAGTGGGGAGTATTTGTGTGTAGTGTAGAGGAGGGGGCCTAAGTGTAAATTCTTTAAATCATTTTCCCCTACTCCCTCCCTACTCCTTCTCTTCTCCCTCACTCTTCCCCTTCACCCCCACTCCATCTCCTTGCAACTCTCTCCTCTCTCTCTCTCCTTGTATGGTAAGTTTTTTTTCTTTCCCTCTTCTCTCTTCATTTTCTTCCTCTTCCTCTCATAATCTCTCATTTCTTAAAACGTGAAACTTGTTTAGATCGTCGATAGGATCGCGTAGAATCAAAAAGAATTGAATTCCGTCATCTTTGAGAATTTTCAAGTAAGTTACTTTTCCCCCATTTTTTATGCTAAAATGTTCATATCATGTTTATATAATGCTTGATGTGTTATATTTGAAGTTTGGTTGAGTATAGAATTTATTTGGAATTTAATTGAGTTTTTGGGTAAAAATGGTGAAATCTTGAATGTTGGGCTTGATCCTTGGTTTGGGGTCATTTATGGTGTTCTTGAGGTCCCCTTTTGTGTTAGATGTGGTTTGGGTACCTTAGAGATCTTTGGTTGTGTTTGATTTGAGGATTGGTGAAAATGGTATAAACCCCTTATGAACCCAGCTCTGTTTTCCCGGCTGGAATCCAGACCAGGCGCCCGCCCGCGTGGTGCCAGGCGCCCGCCTGCACCCCCTTTTCCAGCGGCCTGACCTTCTGGCCAAACATGCGCGCGCCTGCCCATGCCCAAGCGCCCGCCCGCCCGCCTGCTTGGGATTTTTGCCTTTTTGCTTGTTTTAAGAATGTTGGTTTACCTAGTTTAGGTCCCTTTCTTCTAATTAACTTAAAATAACACCGTGGATCACTTATTTAAGTGGAATTGATTCTTTTGTGAATAAATGTGTTATGAAATTTATTTAAGTACCGTTTTGGGAATGTTGGGCATCTTTGATGTGCTGTTTGGATTGGTTTACCTTTGTGGTAATTTAATTGGAATGGTTCCCTACTTTGGAACCTTAAGTTGTTTATTTAAGCTAGTATTTATTACTTAGCATTTATTTGAAAGTCCAGCTGGTATTTTGTGTGTGTTTGGGCGATGCGAAACATTATGATGGCACAGCCAAGTCCATTGTGATGTTGACCATTGTTTTGCCCCATTATTACCCTCCTCCAGATTGGCCTTGGATGTGAGATGAGCTAGCTCCTTTGTGTGCATTTTAGCTTTACTTGGAGCATGACTTTGTGGCATGTCTCCCGTCCCTTGTGACACTTCATTGGTTATTGGTTCCGGTACCGGGGGTTTTCTCTTCGGCTTTCATGCTATTATGAAGATGTGATTTGTTGGTTATTGAAGCTGCGCAGCGATCCTTTATTTGGATG
This sequence comes from Campanula takesimana, assembly GCA_026119855.1. Taxonomy (NCBI): domain Eukaryota; kingdom Viridiplantae; phylum Streptophyta; class Magnoliopsida; order Asterales; family Campanulaceae; genus Campanula; species Campanula takesimana. The sequence continues at coordinate 1,772,336 of JAOWBW010000015.1, read as the reverse complement.
TACCGGTTTGGAAAACCTTGGCTAATATCCTTTGTTATGTGTTTATTTCCGCTGCTATCTGTTATGTGATAAATGCTATGTGCTAGCTATGAATTATTATTGTATATTGCATCATAGCATGTCATGTAGTTGCATTAGTAACTTATTGAGATTTATCTCAACCCCTTTCTTTTATCTTTGTTTTTCCTTAACCCCCCCAGGTGCTAAGGATTAGTCTTGCTGATCACGAGAAAGAGGACGTCGAGTGTGGATACATTCTTTTGGGGAAAGTTGTCATAGGTTGGTTTACATTATATCAATGTGTAACCTTTTGGGGATATTTGTACCAAACATTGACGTCACTAGGATTTGTGTATTTTGTAACTTTGGTGTATAAGCTTATGGAGTTTATACTAGTTTTACTTTGTTGTTCAAGTTGATTTACAAAACCTTGTCTTATTGCCTTTTGGTATCAAATGGAATTTTTAACTTCAGTATTTCATAGTTTTGGTTTTAAGTCGACGTCCAGCTCGCGGTCTCGGGCCCGCGGGGTACGGGGTCGCGACACATTTCCCAGAAACAGGAACAGTGAACAGAACAAAGCAGTTTTGACAGTGTGGGCACTGGCCTGCACAAAACCATCTAATTCTCTGTTTTATTTTATCGGTCACACGGGTGATTCGAAAGTTGTAAATTATGTGCTTATTTGCTTTTATTTCTTTTTTCTTTTGGAAAAAAAATATATTTTGTCACCTGTTAGACCTCACACTACGCGCACAATTCTTATCAACTGCTCACTATCGAGTCGCACAAGTCCTACCCCAAACCCGTCGAGGCCCGTCCTAGGAAGTTTCAAGCTCCACTCGACCTTGACTCTTTCGAAGCGGTAACCTCAGCCCGTGGTGTAGTTCATGACTACATGCCAGGGGTGACCTTTAAGCCTCTCTTTAGCCGAGCACAAGCCACACAATTCTAGTTAGGGTCTAACACTCCGTGACTCAAGTCGGTTTCCATGTGCCGAGATTTCCCTAAACTAATGTCTTCAAATCATACATGCCACTCGTTGTTATGGACGAAATAAAAATCCGTCCCCAAGTGGTCATAATGGACGCAAATAAAAAATCCGTCCCCGCATGTATGATTTACTACATTAATTTAGTTAATCCCGACACATGTAGGATTCACAAGCGTGGTGGAATCCGATGAGTATATGGGACCGCGAGAAGGTCTATATACTAGTGTGACGATTCCACTATTTTTCTAGAAACCCCAAAAAGGACCACGTCCTTCTGACTTTTGTAAATAAAAAAAAAAGAGTCATTTCTCTTATGTGGTTGAGTCTTTTTCCTTTGTTTGTGGGTTAATTATTTTACTCAAAATATGTTTGTGGGGCCAACCTAAGATCGACCGTATTCTCTCAATAGGTCCAATGGCTTCCAACAGCAACAACAACAAGGGTGAGAACATCTCCGTGTCCAACGAAAGGCTCTTCAACATAATAAGAGCCATGGGGGAACAAATGGATAGACTTGTCGAGGATGCCCGCCGCAAGGATGATTTTTGGCAAGACCGTCTTGATCTCGAGAGGAAAATTCACAAGGAAGAAGCGTCCGAACTTAAGGCTCGTTTGCAAGAGCTCACCGACAGCAAGGCAAAGGTCCACGGTAAAGCACGCTCAAGTGGCTCACCCCTCAAAAGTCACAAAGGTGCCACCAACGACCGTGTCTATACCCCTCTCAATGGCATGACCATCACCGAAGCCTACGAAGCTCTCAAAACCAAGGGACAAGTTTCTCCTTTCCAAGGGTACAAGCAACCACAACCGTTACGTCGCAACCATGCCCACCACAAGTGGTGTGACTATCACTAATGCAGCAGTCATCTCACCGAGGATTGTTTCTCCCTCCGCGACATCATCCAAGATTCGATTGACAATGGTGAATTTACCGTGGGTGAAGAACAACAGTCAGAGAGTGACAACATGCAAGAACTCATCAAGGAAGGGGCTTAGATTTGAAATGGGGCCTCAACAAGAGATCATGCCACAAAGAAGACTACAACGACAATGGGGACTACAACAACAATCTCCGTTTCTCTTTCTCTACCTAGAAATAGGATATAAAAAAAAAAGAGTCAAAAGTCCTCTTAAGTGTGCATTAAAGTTTTCTTTCGTCCCACTTGTGTGAATTTTCGAGTCAATTATCAAATTAAAGTCGTTCTTGTCCTCATACACTCTTCCAAGTTGTTCAATTAATTCTTGGCAAAATGATGAAAAAATGTCTAAACAAGTTTTGGAATGAAGGCCATCGCTTGAACGCCTAGGGGCTAAACATCAACGACGGCATCAACTACGAAGACATTAACAATGGCGAAATCAAGACAAAGAAAGGTGGAGCAACGATCATGAAGCAAAGTTTTCAAAAGGGGATTAAAAAAAAAAAAAAAAAAAAAAAAAAGCTTGCTAGGTTGAAATCCTCAAATCAACCTAGGCAAAAGTTAGAGCACAAAAAAAAAATAAAATAAAAAAAAATCCCCCTTCATTCAAAGAAGTTCACAACAACAACATCATTCCACCAAACGAAGGACGAAGCAACATCGACAACAATCACGACGAAGCAACAACCATCACGGCGAATGGAGAATCCACAAGAACTACGGTGACCTGACCCTCTACACTGGAGGAACGTAGGCAACCTTCGGGTCCGATCTCATGCAAGAAAGAAGATATGTTTAGCCCTAGCGCATCATGGTGATCGGCCTTCGTATCGAACTTGTCAAGACATCTTTGTACGATTCATTTGCCAATGAATTAATCACCTCAAGATTGAACAACTTTCCTAGATTTGGAATCACTTCCCGTTCCTTGTCGAGTCTAGCGCTTCTATTCTTTCTGCATACTCCGAGTTTCTTACAATCAAACTGGGGCTTTCTTTCTCTTCTCTCTTAATGACTTACTTGCCTTCGTGAGTCATTAAAAAAAAATATACATACATGAAGTCAATACTAGGGACACTTCCCTAGTCGAGTCAATGTCACTCATCTTTAGTGACAAGAAGTCTTCACCGCAAAATCACATGTCTTATCTCCTCAGCCAGAGTCAATGCACACTTCCTCATTAATCGAGTAAAAAAAGAGACGCAAAAGAGATGCCCGCTAGATTGAAAACCCGAAAGGGCGGTCTAGGCAAAAAACAGGGTGCGTCATAAAAAAATGAGAGAGTGAGAGAGAGAAGGGAAAGAGAAATGGAGATCTCCGGCCTCTAAGGAAGACAACTGAACAAGCTCTACATTGGATCTTCTCAACAAATCAATTCCCCACCGAGTCAACTTTGGGATTGCAAAAGGCTCGACAAGATATGGCACCATCAAAGGTTGTCTTGGGTTATCGGCATCATTCTCCAGCAGTGTGCATTTTTTGGTTCATGAGAAGAAGGCCCGTGGTAACCAAGACCCATCTGAGAACGAGCCCATCATAAAAGGGCACGAGGTTGCACAAATAATCCCTAGCTAGTCAATTGGCTTGGGCAGTAAATAGCAACAACATGTGCCTCAGTTTTCAAAGCTTCTGCAAGTATGTGCTTCTAAAGTACGCCGAAAGACTCCTGAGAAATGGAGTAGCTCTTGCCATGTCCTCTCATGTTTGTTCCCTCGCACGAGGATGAGTCACTCTTGCTTTGCTCAACAAATGGTGACTCCCTAGGGGCTATGTGACTCAAGAACAAGGGCTTCTTTTGCTTCATTTGACAATCAATAAGCCTTAGGGGCTATGCTCGAGAAAGATGTGTGAGACTATCCTCAAAGTCTCTCAAAAGGGATGTCAAAAAGCCCTCTTATCATGTGTGCCCGTACTCGTTCCCTCAATCAAGGATGGACCTTTCTCGCAACCAATGATGGCACTCTAGGGACTACGGTCAAGTCTTAAAGGCTCCCTCGGCAAGAAGCAATTCACTTCAATGTCCCCAGCAACATTTGAAGCTCTATACCGAAAGGTCTCAAAGGGGCTTCGCAATCTACAATCTTTTGGGCTACGGTATTACAGTGATACAAGCAAAGGGAAATATTGGGGCTTCGTAATTAACAAGCTTTTGGGTAGTGGTACCCGAACAATGCAATTTGGGAGTAGTCTTATGGCTCCATGAAAGGGATCAAACTTCAATGGTCCCTCAACACTTCCAGTCAAAAGGCATTTTGGTTTTAAATGAAGGCTCCGATGATATGAATGAATTTGATGATTCTTGTTAGAACTCACAGCGAGATTCTGAAGGAAGTCTTAGAGAAAAGGAAAAAGATTCAATATGCTAGACTCACCCGACTGAGTTATGGCGGGCAATGCCAATATGTTAACTCTAGAGACAGAGTTACGGCCAATCCCAATGTTTCTGCAATACATCACCCCCTTCTCCAAGATCAAAAGCACAGGCTGCATCCGAAGATCCGCCGTCGGTTCAACTCAAGAAGACTCGAGCAAACATACCGTTCGAGACTTTATCACACCAAGACCTTATCATCTGCAACAACATCACCATCTCCCATGAGACGTCTCCCGAAGACCGTACTGCATTTTCAACATGAACCTTCCGCCATTTGGGTATCAACCACAAAAAGGGCCATCCACCTCCAAGCAAGAGAAAGAGGAAGATCACTTTCATGAGTTCTACCCAATGGTGCATCTGCTGTCAATACAATGCCAAGATAAGTTTGAGGCTTCACACCGAAAGGTCTCCACATCCCGCCATCTACAAACTTGATAAATCCCATGACATTTGGGGCTTAGCAATCTCTCAAAGCTTGGTATCAATGATCTTCTCTTGGCGCTTTCCCACGTCGACAACAAAAGACAGTTTATTTGAATGGGCTAAGAGTTGATTCATCTTGGGGCTTCATAAGCCACTCAAAGTTCAACATTCGAGGGGCTTTACAATTAGCAACCCCTTATCTCGGCATCAATAGTCCCTTTTGAAGCCCCATAATCGACAAATCTCTTGGGGCTAGACATCAATTTCGTTGGACACCACGGCAACAACGACATAATTCAACAAGGCAATCCGGACTTCGATTGAACATGACTTGTTCTTGGGTTGGCTTTACAAACACACAATGGTTAAAATGGTTCACCCACGAACTAAAAAAAAAAAAAAAAAAAAAAAAAAACCTTTTTGTCACATGTGTGCATATTCTTTCACTCTAATCTAAATAAAAAAAAAAATCTTTTTCTTTTTCTCCTTCTATGTGCAAAAGTATGTGCTTTACTTTGCTTTGCTCCTAGCTTCTCCTCCAGCATTCTCCATCATCCTTGAACTACGCTGGTCTGATTCCTTTCAAGGGATACGTAGGCAGCCTTTTGGCACGACCAACCCACCATCCAGAATACCATCTCGCCGACACTCCTTCAAAGGCAAGAACAATTCATCACCATCAACATCATCATTCTCCATCCAAAGCATGGACATTCTTCATCAAAAGCATCAACATCCTTCAGCAATCCATCCCCAATCAAGCGGTAATGGTAAGTGAAGGTATGAACATCATTCATCTCAAGCAATCTCTGCTTTCAAAAATCACTTCACATACAGAATCACTTTACTTCTCTCTCATACAAATTGCTTTCAAATCACATTGCATCACGAGCACTATTTCTCTCTTCATTTCACTCTTCATGCATCTTCTTGCACAAACACATATACCTTCCAAGCACACACATAACAGGTACCACCACGAAGTCAATAGCATCCGCTACTCAAGGCACTTCATCCCCAGCAGAAAATGGTCCACAGTCAACCATGCCCGCATCCCCACGATAAAGTCAACAGCAACTGCAGCTCTAGACAGCAATTTGGTCCACGGTGATCCCGCAATCAGCAAACGGATCCCGCCTTAGCAAACGGGTCCCGCATCAGCAAACGGGTCCCGCATCAGTAAACGGATCCCGCCTCAGCAAACGGATCCCGCATCAGCAAACGGATCCCGCACCAGCAAACGGATCCCGCACCAGCAAATGGATCCCGCACCAGCAAATGGATCCCGCTTCAGCAAACGGATCCCGCACCAGCAAACGGATCCCGCACCAGTAAAGGGATCCCGCATCAGCAAACGTACCCCGCATCAGCAAACGGATCCCGCTTCAGCAAGACGGATCCCGCCATATCCTTTCTATATCAATAAAGCCGCTCACACAGGGAGCGCACCCCCATCTTTCACAATTTCAAAATTCCCCTCTTTCTTTAAATTACGGCCGTGGTGGACCGCCTCAAGCCACCACACCTTTTTAAATTTTTATGGCCGTGGTGGGTCGCCTCAAGCCACCACAACTTTTTAAAATTTTGTGGCCGTGGTGGGCCGCCTCAAGCCACCACACCTTTTTAAAATTTTGTGGCCGTGGTGGGCCGCCTCAAGCCACCACACCTTTTTAAATTTTTGTGACCGTGGTGGGACGCCTCAAGCCACCACACCTTTTAAAATTTTGTGGCCGTGGTGGGCCGCCTCAAGCCACCACACCCTTTCCATCCACGAAAGCCGCTCACACAGGGAGCGCACTCCTATCCTTTGTAATTTCAAATTCCTGCTTTATCGAGTCTATGTTTTCTCTTGTCGATGTCCTCGGCGGTTGTCTTTCTTTCGTCGACGAGTTTTTCTACGCAATCCACGTCGCCGAGGGGCTCTGTAGACACCCCTCTTTGGACCTCTCACCCCGATTGCATACATAGTATTTTTATTTAACTTGTTTTTGTTAATTTCTGTTACTTCCGTTAAGTTCCTAACTGATTTCGTTAGTTTTGGACTAAACTGCATAACAGAGTTAACTTTTAGAGTCATTCTGTCATTCTGTTATTCTCACCCGCGGGCGCCTCCCGTAATAGTCATGGGGTGCGCTCGCGTTTGGTCCAATGGGCCGGACCCGCGCGCTTCCCACTTTGGCAGTAACGGATAGCACCATTTTTCCCTCCCTTTTCTTATTTAGAAAATCTCTTCTTAATCACAAACACCTCCTTTTTACATCCACATTCATTCCCCCTTATTTCATAACTCCCAAATCCTTTATTCTAGTCATTCTCCATAAAAACAAAATATTTCATTTTATTATTATTTGATTTTCTTTTATTTCTTTCATTAATTCTTTTATTTATCTTTTTCTTGATTGGACAATTCCATTTCATATGAATTGACCAATTTCCCTCCAACCTTTCCCTCCTAATTTTACCTATAAAAACCATCATCTCCTACCTTGGAAAGGGACCTCATTTTTAGACTTGAATTTTCTCTATACACACACTATACACAATTCTCTACACAAATTCTCCCAACAAGAGTTCTTCGTAACAAGACTCTACATAAAATTGTTCTACAACAATTTCTCCACAACAAAACACCATTTTCAAGTCCACGTTTGAAGTCCTCTTCTTAAGGTACAACTTCATTTTTCTTCTACTTTCTTCTTCTTAAATGTATGCAATCCCCATTAATGGGACATAATCAATATGACTACTTCACATATTGAAGTTAGTTAAGGTTATCTCCCTACATTCCAACTCTACTTTAAATTCCCCCACTTTTATTCTATTATAATTGTTAGAATAGTTTAACATGTAATCTTTTAGTATAAATTAATAAAACAAAAAATTCTCTTTTATTTTCCTTTGTAAATTTCCCCTTTCTTTCCATTGTAATTGTTAGCACTTCTTACATTAATAATTGAAGGACTTTTCTTTTTAGCATTAGAACACCAAAAGTAGCAAGACCCGCGTAAGCGGGGCGGAGTGGGTGTTTAAATACTTCCCACTCCGTCACCTAACCCCCGAACCCTTTCTCTCCCGAATCTCTGGTTTTCGTACAAAAATTGGCTTTCTTTAGGTTTTTCTTATGTTCCTCTAAAACATAGGTGGCGACTCTAAAATCAAGTAGACATCCTAGGTTAATTCACGCGCTCTAGCCAAGCCGTGGTCCCCCGGGGTATCTACAGGTACATAATAGCAATTGTTCAAAACAAGTATTAAACTGGAAGGTAAAGTGACTTCATGAATCCCTACGGCTAATGCAGCAACTCTTGCTCCATTCCCCACGCGCAGGTCTACTTCACCTTCTTTAAGTAGTCTCCTATTCTTTAGTCCCTGCACATTTAAACAAATGTTAGAACCACATCCGGTATCCAATACCCAGGAACTAGTGGTAGAATAGAGTATATCTATCATATAGATACCTGAAGTTGACGCAATCCCACTGCTCTTCTTCTTCTTTTGCTCTTCCTTAAAAGCCTTGCAATTACATTTCCAATGACCAATTTCTTGACAATGGAAACAAATTGCATCATTTTGTGCATCGGGTTTTGCCTCTATAGCCTTGACAACCTTTGCCTTGCTAATCTTGGGTTTGGTAACCTTTGCCCCACCCTTTTCTTTGGCACTAGCCTTCTTCCCACCATGAACTATGAGCACAGGAGAACCTTTCTCCACAATCTTCATCTCCGCAGTTTTCAGCATGTTATGCAACTCAGAGAGATTCTTATCCATTCCATGCATGTTATAGTTCATCACAAAGTGATTATAACTCTTAGGTAATGAATTAAGAATGAGATCCGTGGCTAGCTCCAATGGAATTGGATAGCCAAGTTTCTCAAGATGCTCTACGTAGCCTTTCATTTTAAGCATGTGAGGACCCACTTGTTGCCCTTCACTCATTTTGCAAGAAGTGAATGCAACAATGGTTTTATACCTCTCTTTCCTAGCTTGCTCTTGAAACATGTCTCTTAAATCCACGCCTATCTCATAGGCTTTCAAATGTTCCAAACTTTGTTGGAGTTTTAAGCACATAGTCGCGAGCATGAGACAACTCACATCTCTAGAATCATTACGATGCTTCTTGTGATTGTCTCTCTCTGCCCTAGGGGCAGTGGCTGCAGGTTCTTCAGGAGTGGGCCCATCAAGAATGTACAATTTATCTTCTTGCCTAAGAACTATTCTTAGGCTTCGGATCCAATCCATGATGTTTGTACCACTCTCTTGAAGCTTATCCTTCTCAAGGATCGATCGCAACGAAATTGATTGAGTGTTGGTTGTCATTATCTACAATTATGCAAAATTTCCAAAATTTAATAAGTACCAATTTCATTAAAAAAATAAACAATGTATTTTTCCAAAAAAAATACTCCCACTAAATTATATAACCTTCTTATACATCCAATGTATAATATAATTTAAATGGGCTAATATCCAACTTTAATTTAATTTCAAGTACGCTATGGCGCACCGCTCAAAATCAAATTAATTAGGTAGACAAACATGTCAATCATATCCCATATGACTCTTAGATCCTTTCTGAGATTCTTTAAGAAATCCAATTTCAAAAAGCATGTTTAATCTCATCTTTGCCTTAGGCCCAAAACTGTTTTGACGCCTAATTAAGTCCAACCATTTTAAACGCATAGGAAACTCTTATTCACTCATCTTGCTCATACATGAATAAAATCAATGCACCTCGCTATGGCGAGCCCACATGAAAATACCCATGTACTTACAAGTGTTTTAATCATGGCATGGCAAAAGGGACTTAAAACTTTTAAAAAGGTTCATCACCATATAGCATACACCACATTTATGAGCACATAAGATAAACATGTTGAGCATCAAGTTTAGCCACTAAATTAATCTCCATTAATTTAGGCATTATATTTATGTGTCATTAGTTTCTCTATAATTATGTGGATGAGACTCTTTGAACTTTGGTTATCATCTCCAAATCAAGACAACAAGAAGTGCGGCCGAACTAAGCCATTAGGCAACCACAATTCCGCACTAATTCAAGAAACCAAGAAAGTAGTCCATGTGGCCGAAACTAAGCAATAGATGGTCTCGATGAACGTAGGCTAATTGCATTCGCAATTCCACATGGATCTCCAAACTTGAATCAAGAACTTTGTTTTTCAATTTTAGCAATTATGAACTCTTCATAATTGTAACTTCGTTTTATCTTTGAATCTTTGATTGTGATCAATTTTGGAAAACACAGTCTCAAGAACGTAGGCTAGCCATCCAAAATTTGATCCAATCTCAGAATTCACAAGACTAAAACAAATAGGAAATTTAAACCCCGAGATCCACACCCAAACCCCAAGCAAAACCCCCAGCCGAAACACAAGGTCCGGCCGGGTCTCTGCATGGGTCCTGTCGGACCCCTCTGAAAATTCCGAAAAATTTTAAAGTTCCAAATTTTTGTCTCAAAATTGTTTTTCCCCGATTCAATTAAGATTTGGTGTTCTTGGTGATCCAATCACGATGATCATCAAAACCTTGAATAAACTATTTATTCATGAATCTCTAAATTATCAAAACTTTGATCCAATCAAAAATTGATAACCTAAACAATTTTAAACCCACCATAATTTTTATTGCGATTGAATAGTACGATTAAAGTTTATAAAACAATAAACCACATAAACACATATAACACATAAACATCATAATCCAAATATTCAAATCATGCTAGGCACATAAACAAATAATTTATATACACACAACATGATTATGTATTAAAATAATCAACATGAACGGGGCTCTGATACCACTGTTGGGTTTCTAAGTAACATGCGCACCAGAATTAAGCATTTAAAATTTTTATGAAACCCAAAGCCCATAGATCCATTCATATGATTATATCAAATACATGCATAATGAATACTAGAATACTAACCCTTGCTGCCTTTGTTAATCAACCTTCATTCTTGGTGGAGACTTGAAAAACTTGATCACGAACACAAAGCTTGAACACGAACTTTGAAGATGATGAGTTTCACCCTCTATTGGTATCCACACCACGAACGAATATCAAAAACACTTGATCTTGGTTGCTAGACCAATTTGTGAAACACACTTTCACAATTGTAAGAACTATATGGAATTATGAATTCTTAATCTTGGATTCTAAATCTTTGATCAAGAATATTGTATTCTCAAACCACTAGGTTTCATTTGCATAATGGCTGGTGAAAAGATGTTTATATAGGTCCTAGTCCTTAACCCTTAAGGACTAGGAAACCTAAATCCCGTCACCCAATTAAAGCTGCAAACTTTTAGTCCAAGCAGCTCTGGCACGGTTATGCCCTATAATTGGCACGGTCGTGCCAATTGGTGCGTGCCTACCCTTCGGATGATGGATATTGGCACGTTCGTGCTTTATATTTGGCATGGTCGTGCCAGACCAGAAAAATCCCTTTTTCCATAATTCCAATTCAGTCATTTAGGATTTGTTCTATACGTGCGTGACCCTATAGGATTACACTAAGTTGGCAATGGGCTCAAACATGAACCCATAAGATATGATTAGGTTCTAGTAAATCGTCATACCTACCCAAATAGTGTAACTATATACAAGTTCGTATTCCTTTATAGAACATGTCACAATCCTTTTGTGCACAATGTCATTGAACACAAGTCATGGTCAACAAGTCAACTTGCACTGTTCAATACTTTCTCGATGCCGAATATGTTGATAATCCAAATGACAATGATCCAATCAATTCATTTGAGTTTGGCCACATATTTCATCAACATCATTCATACGAGGGGCCCAAGCTTGACATCTCTCCGAAGAGGGACAAATCCATTTAGCTTATTATTCTTCTCTACTTGAATCTGATTATACCAATCATACCCTTTATAACTTCCTGGTTAATGATAGCGTTTGAATATGTCAAACATAATGTTCATCAAGTGGAAGACTATAATAACTTCATGTCTAAGGATTCAAATGACATAACTAATATGAGATATATGTACGACATAGACCATGACATAAATCTCATACAGCGGGTCATGTCCAGTACCTTGTTCCAAACAAGTACACATAAATCTAACATGATCATCCCATGATCATTTAGCCTTTATACTAGTGCTTAACAAGTACTAGGGACGGAGATTATTATAAGTGAACATGAACAATAATAATAATAATCAAATATCTCTTTATTAATATGAATAAAATGATAACAATTATAGCGTTTAACAAACGTTCCTAGGGCACCAACACTAACATAGCGTGCACAAACACACACACTAAACATAATATCTGGCCTACTTGCTGTAAGATAAATGAGAGAGCCAATCATACCTCGATATAAAGTTTGATCAACTTTCTTACCTTTTAAGTCTTTGTCATGCTTATTTCCCGTAGCCATTAGAGTGTTGTATGCTTTAGCATTCTCAAGTCCAAATTTCTTGATTAAGTCTCTTGTGTACTTGGCTTGATTAATGAAGATGCCATCGTTCAATTGTTTGATTTGAATTCCGAGGAAGAATGTGAGTTCTTCCATCATGCTCATTTCAAACTTGCTTTTTATGAGCTTCTCAAAGCGCTTACAAAGTAACTCATTAGTAGAACCAAATATAATATCATCAACATAAATTTGAACGAGTAGAGAGTGATTATTATACTTAGCAATAAAAAGAGTTGTATCGATTTTACCATGCTTGAATCCTTTCTCTAGCAGGAATTTTGATAGAGTATCGTACCATGCTCTTGGAGCTTGCTTTAGTCCATACAAAGCTTTTTGAAGTTTGAAGACATGATTTGGAAATTTGCTATCTTCAAATCCAGATGGTTGAGCTACGTAGACTGTCTCTTGGAGTTCACCATTGAGAAATTCGCTCTTCACATGCATTAGATAAAGATTGAATTTATTGTAAGAGGCATAAGCTAAGAAAATTCTTATAGCTTCAAGTCTAGCTACAGGTGCAAATGTTTCATCGTAGTTGATTCCTTCCTCTTGCCAATAGCCTTGCGCAACCAGCCTAGCTTTATTTCTGGTGATACTTCAATTCTCATCCATCTTGTTTCTGAATACCCATTTTGTACCAATCACACCTTGGTCATGAGGTCTGGGTACTAAAGTCCAAACCTTGCAGCGCTCAAATTGGTTAAGCTCTTCTTGCATAGCAACAACCCAACTTGAATCTTGGATCACTTCATCAATCTTCTTTGGTTCGATTTGAGAGATAAAGGAATGATACGCATCAAAGTTGGATTCTCTCCTAGTACGAACCCCTATATTGAGATCACCACTAATGTTTATAGTTGGATGATCCCTAACTTCACGAACCCCAGGAGGTAAGTTAGTTTGAGTTATAGGAATGCGAAGATCTTCAATAGGTACTTCATTTTTTCCAGCATCAAGATCATCGAAGGTGATTTGCTGAAGCGGAGAAACATCATGCGCAGGAGGAGGTGTCTGTGCATCAGGAGAGTAACGTCTGGCGTATGAGATGAATTTCTTTGATTCTGATTTTGATTGAATTGATTAGCATTCTGCGCAGGTGCAGTTTGTGGCTGCGTACCTGTCTCAATATTCTCAGCAGAATTATCAAAATCATTTGGAGCCAAATGTGGTTCAAGGAGAGAATGCTAATCAAAAGTAACATGTACAGATTCTACAATTACTAGAGTAGCTATATTAAAAAGACGAAAATCTTTTGAATGCTTGTCATACCCAATAAAAATATCTTCATCTGCTTTGGCATCGAATTTACCTATATGATTGTTGCCATTATAGAGGATATATCATTTGCAGCAAAAAATCTTGAAGAAAGCAATGTTGGGCGCTCTTCCTCTCCATAGCTCATATGGAGTTTTGTTGTAGGCTTTGTTGATGAGGGATCTATTTTGAGTAAAGCAAGCAGTGTTGACAGCTTCTCCCCAAAAATACTTTGGAAGCTTTGCTTCTGCTATCATTGTTTTTCCAGCCTTAATCAACGTTCTATTTTTTCTTTCCACAACGCCATTTTGTTGAGGAACTCCAGCAACAGAAAAATTGTGATCAATCCTATGGTCATCACAATATTGAGCAATACCGTTGTTCTTGAACTCAGTTCCATTATCTGATCGAACGCTCGTTTTCTTTTTGAGTTTGGAGCTTTCGAAAGAGAGCAGTCAAGATATCATAGCAGTCATTTTTGGATATCATCACTTCTACCTATGCGTATCTTGAGTATTCATCCACCACAACTAAAGTATACTTGTTTCCTCCAATGCTTGCGGTGGTGACAGGTCCAAACAAATCCATGTGAAGAAGTTGTAAACATTTTGAAGTTGATGGAGTAGTCTTGCTGGAGAAAGACTGCTTAGGTTGTTTACCAAGCTGGCATGCTGCGCATTTTCTGTCATGGTGATCTTTGGGAAGTCATTTGACAAGATTTTCCCGTCCTAGCTTAGCCAATACTTGAATTTTAAATTACTTAAGCACTTATGCCATACCCAGCTGATTTCACTTACATTCTTTGCTACAAAAGAAAGATTAGTGATAGAATTTATAGCAGTAAGATCAATAATGTAAACATTAGCCTTACGAGTCCTTGTGAGCAAATTTAGTCTGGATATGCCTGTAGATACCCCGGGGGAAGCCACGGCTTTAGGCTAGGGCGCGTGAGCTATCCTAGGATGTCTAACTTGTTTTAGATTGTTTAGAGTCGCTACCTATGTTTTGAGGAACATAAGAAAAACCTATTGATAATAGCCTAATTTTGATTACGAAAACAGAGATTCTTTGTTTTGAGGTTCGGGGGTTAGATTACGAGATGGGAAGTACCGAAACACCCATCTCGCCCAACTAAAGTTGGTCTTGCTTGATCAAAATCTAAATGAATGATAAACGTTCTTCTTCTTCTTCTTTAAATCGTAAAAAATGGGTTTTAAAATAGAGTTTGGAATGTAGGAGATAACTCCTTAACCAACCTCAATGAGATGAGGTGATCATTAGAGTCATGTCCCAAAATGATTTGGGTGATTGCACTTTGATAAAACAAAAAGAAAGAGAAAAGAGATAAAGTCGAGAAGAGGAAGGAAATGGTTTTTACCTAGTCTTTGAGAGACTTCAAACACTTCTTGATGAATGCCTTTGGAAATGCCTTGAAGGTAAGAAATTTGGCTTCTTTGTTGAAAATGTAAGATTTTAGAGTAAAAGATCCAAGCTCCTAAAAAATGGAGGTAAAGGGGGGGTTTTTATAGGTGAAAGAGAGATGTTTTTGGTGCCAAAACTCAGTCACCAAGAAATTCTTCCCGGGCAAAATCCTGTAAATTGAGCAAGGGAGAGAATCCTGGCCAGAAATCTGTAACTGACGCCCAGAGGCGCGCGCTTCCTGCTTTGGGGGCGGGAGGAGCGCGCGTCTGGCTCCCCCTGTCGGAGGCGCGCGACTCAGAGAAGGCAATTTTGACAGAATGGACTAGAAAGTCATCCCTGTTATTCAGTTTAGTCCCTGGACTTAACGAAGTCAGTCAGGAACTTAACGGAAATGACAGAAACTAACGAGAAACACTTAAAATGGGGAGAAACACAAGATCAAATGTGCAATCGGGGTGAGCGGTCCAAGGCGGGGTGTCTACAGAGCCCCTCGGCGACGTGGATTGCAAAGCAAAACGCGTCGACGAAAGTTAAAAACACCCGCCGAGGACATCACCAAGAAAAAAAAACAAAGACTCGATGAAAGCAGGAATCTGAAATTACGAGAGATAGTGGTGCGCTCCCTGTGTGAGCGGCTTTTGTTGATAGAGGGGGTGGCATGATCCGTTAGGTGAACCTGCCGGCTGAATATGTTGAATGAGGCCGTTAGTGAACCTTTTGAGGAGGCCGTTAGTGAACCTTTTGAAGAGGCCGTTAGTGAACCTTTGAGGAGGCCGTTAGTGAACCTTTGAGGACGAATCCGTCAGTGAAATTCGTTGATGAGGCCGTTGGTGAACCTTTGGAGAGGCCGTTAGTGAACCTTTAGAGAGGCCGTTAGTGAACCTTTGAGGAGGCCGTTAGTGAACCTTTGAGGACGAATCCGTTAGTGAAATTCGTTGATGAGGCCGTTGGTGAACCTTTGGAGAGGCCGTTAGTGAACCTTTGGAGAGGCCGTTAGTGAACCTTTGAGGACGAATCCGTTAGTGAAATTCGTTGATGAGGCCGTTGGTGAACCTTTGGAGAGGCCCTTAGTGAATCTTTGGAGAGGCCGTTAGTGAACCTTTGGAGAGGCCGTTAGTGAACCTTTGAGGAGGCCGTTAGTGAACCTTTAAGGACGAATCCGTTAGTGAAATTCGTTGATGAGGTATTGCTTTGGAGTCTCGTGCCACTTGGAGTCACACTTGACTTCTTTTTTTGAATTGTGTGGTGCGGGCACAGTTGACCGCAACCAGAAAAAAAAATTCCTGCTGGGGATGAAATGTTGAGATTGACCCTTGAGGGGGGTATGTCACCCGTGACAGAACTTAGGGATTTCGGAATCCGGAGGAGGACAGCCTACATTTGAGTGGGAGTTTCTATCCTACTTTCAATTTTTGACATGCCTTAAGGGCAGACCAGAAGAAGGTGTGCCCAACTGGGTGTCCGAGGATAGGGGCTGTGTCTTGATTGAAGCTGGAGATCTCTGACAAAGCCTTTTCTTGAAGTGATTTGGACTTGGGAGGTGCCCGCATTTCAGGCCGCTGGCAGGTGGCGCGCGCGTCTGGGAGGCGGAATTCCGGGCTTGACATTTGCTGGCCAAAAGAACCCCCAACAGCTATAATATCATCTTCTGTTTGACCACTTGATCCTCACAGCTCCTTTCTGCCATTTTTGAACATCATATTATTGCTTAACTTTGCATGTGATCAATATTTTCCATGGCTTCCAATTCTTTTGCTCTCGATGCCAAGGTTGTTAGTGGGTATGAAAAGGACTTGGGCACTTTTGTGTATTCTTTCAAGACCCATCCCAAAAAGGCCTTCATTAAAGACTTCGGGTTCCGAATTCTCTTCACTTTTCGGACGTTGAAGCCGGATTGGGATTTGTTGAGAGCCGCCGCGGCTTTCTGGGATTGTGACTGCCATATCTTCAACTTTTTAGCTAATGAAATGGTGCCGACTGTTGATGATTTTGGGGCCATTCTTGGTATGCCTTTGGCCGGTCGGATTGCCGTCCCTAAATATCACCGTGGTGCCATTGACTCTTGGGTTGAGTCACTGAATCTCCCTGTTGAGGACGTGAGGAAGATGTTGCACGGTACTGTGATTGACATAACTGAGTTGCCGATCTTCTTCAGTTTACACTCGGAGGATCCGGTGGTTCAATCTTTCAAAAGGAATGCCATGGCCGCTTGTCTCTTTAGTGAAGTACTGTTTGTTACACCTTTCGGGACTGCGGATGCGCATTTGGCTGAGATTATTTTGCAAGCCAAGGGGCAACAATTTAGTATGATCCCTCTTATCGTAGGGGAGACGTTGCACGGTCTTGATGAGTTACATAGGACAGGCAAGATGTGTCGGGGAAGCCCTTTGCTCTTGACCATATGGCTTCGAGAGCACTTCAAGATTTATTCTCCGGATGGTGATTTGTCTCCTTTTGCTGTTCATAGGAGGAAGCTGTTGATCCGGGATTTATCTGAAGATGGTTGGAAGAAATTCTTTGCCTCTCGGGTAACTGTTGATATTGAGTGGTGTCCTCCTTCTTAGGGTCTTCATACTTTTGTGGAATGGACTCTTGGTTTTCAGCACGTGGTTGTACCCGGTTTGAGAGATTCTTCATTTTACCAGCCAGAGCGGGTTCTGCGGCAGTTTGGTCGCCAACAGACAATTCCTTTTCCGAGGGACGAAATGCTTCGTCCAGTTGCTTACATGGGTCTGGACTTTTCGAGTGAGCTTCAGTTGGCTTGGGGAGGTGATCGTAACCATTGGGCTTTTGCTCCTCTGCATCGGGGAAGTGTCTTCCTTCCCTAGATCTACTTGGATTATTTGTTTGGCACCCTTTATCGTGGCATCACTTGGGTCGATGTGCTCCGTGCCGAGTTGTTGGGAAAGGGTTTTGAGCCTAGCAGCGCCTTGAGATATAGGGAGGCTGCTGCTGATTCGAGTAACATTCTTGCTGACCCTTTCGGTACTCCTTTGGATGACTTTTATGCTAGGAGACGTGCCGCAACACAGAAGGTTTCGGTGCGTATCAGTGCTCCTCCGCTATCCAAGAAGAATAGGATTGAGAGACGATCGGGTGGTTCTTTGAAGGCTAAGAGAAAATTGGACTTTTCTTAGTACCCTAAGAGATTGCAATTAAATTAGACCACTTTGTTTCAGGATTTAATATTTTGATGTCTTTTGTTGCTCAATAAATCCGTTGTAATTGCTTGAATAATTCATTGAATGAATAAAAATTGCATCTTGTTATTTGAAGTGAATTGGGTATTTTTGATATGTTTTAGACCGCACCCGAAGGTTGCCTACGTTCCTCCAGTTGGGAGGCTCAGGTCTCCGTAGTTCAAACAAACAAAGACCATTTTTTTTTTTTTTGGTGTGCACCCTGTTTTTTGCCTAGACCGCCCTTTCGGGTTTTCAATCTAGCGGGCTTCTTTTTTGCACGTGCTCTAATTTTTGCCTAGGCCGCCCTTGCGGGTTTTTAACCTAGCGAGCAATTTTTTTTTTATTTTTTTAAAATGGTCTTTGTTTATTAAGCATAGAACCTCTTGAGCTTGTCGAGGTTGACCTCCTTTGGCAGCTGGTCACCATCTAAATCCACGAGCCGGACTGCACCGCCACTTAGTATCTTTTTGACCACGTACGGACCGATCCATTGGGGTCCCCATTTCCCCAGGGGATTCATGGCATTAGGAGGATGTTGTCTTAAGACCAAATCTCCCACATTGATGTTTCGAGGCATTACCTTTTTGTTGAAAGCTCTTGCCATCCTTTGCTGATACGCCCTTGTGCGTTCGAGTGCTCTTAACCTTTTCTCGTCGAGTAAGGCTAGCTGTTCGTATCGACTTTGCATCCAGTTGACCTCGTTGACTTGATTCTCGAGGAGGACCCGTAGAGATGGGACTTCAAGTTCGATTGGGAGCACGGCTTCAGAACCATAGACTAACGCATAAGGAGTTTCTCCCGTTGCTGACCGTATTGATGTGCGGTAGCCCTACAATGCCAATGGTAGCTTCTCGGGCCAATCCCTTCCTGTTGAGGCCATTTTCTTGACGATGGTCTCGATGGTCTTATTTGCTGCTTCAACCGCGCCATTTGCTTGGGGACTGTAAGGAGATGACTTGTGCTTGGTGATCTTGTATTCTACCAAAAGTGCATCCATTTCCTTCTCAAATTGAGAGCCGTTGTCGGAAATGATTTCATGAGGCACGCCGTATCGGTACATGATATTAATCTTTACAAATTCGGCCACTTTCTTGGCGTTGAGGGTCCGATAGGCTTGTGCCTCGACCCATTTTGTGAAGTAGTCGACGGCCACTAGGACGAATGACTGCCCATTACTTCCGGCAGGATGGACTTTACCGATGATGTCTATCCCCCAACAAGATAAAGGCCAAGGTGTGACCATGTTGTAAAGTTGCGAGGGTGGAGCGTGTTGCAGATTAGCATGGAATTGGCACTTGGCACACCTTTTGACTTTCTCGATACAGTCTCGTTCCATAGTGCTCCAATAGTAACCAATGCGGAGTATCTTCTTGACTAGCATAAACCCATTCATGTGGGGTCCACACTCTCCTTCGTGCACTTCACACATTATCCCTTGAGCTTCGGCCTCATTGGCGTATAAGAGATTGATCCCGTCGTGGTGCCTTTTATAGACTCGGTCCCCAATCAGTACGTACCGAGAGGCTAGCCTTTGCAGAGCTGCTTGAGACTTCTTATTGCTATTCTCGGGATAAGTGCCATCTTTGAGTAAATGCATGATATCCGAATACCAAGGAGAGTTTGTTTGGACCTCGTTGATCTCGATACTCATGCAGTACGCCGGACTGTTCCTTCGGGAAATTTTGAAAGGCTTCACCATTTTCCCTTTGGGCATTTCGACTAATGAAGCTATAGTGGCCAGTGCATCGGCGAAGCGATTTTTATCCCTTGGCAGGTAGTTGAAAGTGATCTCTTGGAATTGTTCAACCAATTCTTCAAGGTGCTGACCATACTGTTGGAGGGTCGGGTCTTGGATTCGCCATTTACCCGATTGCTGATTGATAAGGAGTAAAGAGTCGCCGAATACTTCTAGTTCCGTGAAGTTTCTTTCGAGAGCTGCTTCGAGCCCTGCTATGCATGCTTCGTACTCGGCAATGTTGTTGGTAGCTTCGAATTCCAGACGGATGGCAATGGGAGTGTAGATGTCTTTTGGATCGACAAGCAATATTCCTATACCAAAACCGTGTTTATTGGCGGCGCCATAAAAAAAAAGTTGCCACTTATTTTCCTCGGTTGCAGTACAAATTAAATGCTCGTCGGGGAACTGTACGTCTTCCCCCTTCACTTTGTCACACGGGAATTCGGCAAGCTGGTCACTGAACACTTTCCCCCTGACGGATTTTAGTGTGACGTAAGTGATATCATAGCAGGCGAGCATGAAGTACCATTTGGCTATTCTTGTTGACATGAAAGGCTTCTCGAAGATGTAGCGGAGCGGGTCCACCTTTGCTACTAGCTTGATCAGAAAAGCTTCCATATAGTATTTGAGCTTTTGAGTGACCCAAACCAATGCTGCACATGACTTCTCTAAGACAGAGTAGTTCTTTTCGCCTCCTTGGAATCGGCGACTGACAAAATAAATGGCATTCTCCTTTGTGGACTCTCGTTGCTCTTGTGCTAGCATAGCCCCTAGGGCTTCATCATTGACAATGAGATAGAGCAAAAGAGGCTTCTCCTTGTGTGGCGGAACTAGAACAGGAGGGCACGTCAAGTAATGCTTCACTTGGTTGAAGGCTTCTTGGCACGCGTCGGTCCATTCTAGAGCCACATTCTTCTTGAGTAGCTTGAAGATTGGCTCGCAGATGGAAGTGAGTTGGTGCACAAACCGACTGATGTATTGCAGTCTGCCCATGAAACCTTTGATCTCTTTCTGTGTCTTTGGAGGTGGCATGTCAATGATTGCCTTGATTTTGGAGGGGTCTACTTCAATTCCCCTTTCAGTGACCATATAACCAAGGACTTTGCCTCGGATAACCCCGAACGTGCACTTTGCAGGGTTGAGCCTCATCTTGTGTTGACGAAGCCTTTCGAAGAACTTGTGGAGATCGATTAAATGTTGACCATCGGTCCCTTTGGAGTGAATGATCATGTAGTCCACATAGACCTCGATTTCTTTGTGAATCATATCGTGGAACAAGTCTGTCACGGCTCTTTGGTAGGAAGCCCCAGCGTTTCTTAACCCAAATGGCATGACTGTGTAGCAAAAGGTACCCCACGGTGTTGTGAAGGCTGTCTTATGTTGATCTTCCTCGGCCATGAGAATCTGATTGTACCCAGCGAACCCATCCACGAATGAGCGAACCTCATAGGCAGCAGTGGAGTCGACCAGCATGTCGATGTTAGGGAGTGGAAAATCATCCTTTGGGGAAGCTTTGTTCAAATCCCGAAAGTCCACACAAACCCGAACCTTGCCGTTTGCCTTTCTGACTGTCACGATGTTGGCTAACCATGTCGGATACTCGATAACCTTGATGAAACCCACACTGAGGAGCTTCTCAATCTCTTCTTTGACTTCCAGAGACCATTCTAGCTTGATCTTTCTGAGCTTCTGCTTTACTGGCTTGGCATCTTCTCTGATCGGAATTCTTTGCTCCGCTACCTTTTTGTCCAAACCCGGCATGTCTTTGTATGACCATGCGAACACATCCACGAACTCCCGTAGTAGTGCAGTTGTCGCGACCCCGGACCCCGCGGGCCCGAGACCGCGATCTGGACGTCGACTCTAAAACCAAAACTGACAAATACCAAAGTTAAAAATTCCATTTGATACCAAAAGGTAATGATCCAAAGTTTTACAAATCAAAGTTTGATAAAAATCAAATACGACTATCATAAACTTCCACAAGTTTATTCCCAACCAAATACAAATATACAATTCTTAAAGACGTCATTGTTTGGTACAACTACCCCAAAATGGTTACACATTTACATAATGGAAACCAACCTATAACAACCTTCCCCAAAAGAACGGATCCACACTCGACGTCCTCGCTCTCGTGATCAGCGAGACTAATCCTTAGCACCTGGGGGGGGGTTAAGGAAAAACAAAGATAAAAGAAAAGGGGGTGAGATAAATCTCAATAAGTTACTAATGCAACTACATGACATGCTATGATGCAATAAGCAATAAACAATAATAATTATCATGTAGCACATAGCAATTATCATATAACAGATAGCAGCGGAAATAAACACAT
Organism: Campanula takesimana; assembly: GCA_026119855.1. Lineage (NCBI taxonomy): Eukaryota > Viridiplantae > Streptophyta > Magnoliopsida > Asterales > Campanulaceae > Campanula > Campanula takesimana. The sequence continues at coordinate 1,750,222 of JAOWBW010000015.1, read as the reverse complement.
AACAAAGGATATAGCCAAGGTTTTCCAAACCGGAACATCCAAATAAAGGATCGCTGCGCAGCTTCAATAATCAACAAATCATCATCTTCATAATAGCATGAAAGCCGAAGAGAAAACCCCGGTACCGGAACCAATAACCAAATGAAGTGTCACAAAGGACGGGAGACATGCCACAAAGTCATGCTCCAAGAAGCTAAAATGCACACAAAGGAGCTAGCTCTTCTCACATCCAAGGCCAATCTGGAGGAGGGTAATAATGGGGCAAAACAATGGTCAACATCACAATGGACTTGGCCGTGCCATCATAATGTTTTTGCATCGCCCAAACACACACAAAATACCAGCTGGACTTTCACGTGAAGGCTAAGTAATAAAATACTAGCACGATAAACAACAAAGGATTCCAAAGTAGGGAATCAATCCAATTAAATCACCACAAAGGTAAACCCATATAAACCGCACATCAAAGATGAACCACATTCCCAAAATGATACCAAATCAAATTCCATATCATATTTATTCACAAAAGAATCAAATCCAATCAATAAAGTGTTCCACGGTGTTATCTTAAGTTAATTAGAAGCAACAAACCTAAACTAATTAAGCCTTAAGTCTTAAACCAAGCAAAAAGGTCAAATTCCTGAAACAGGGGGCGGGCGGGCGCCTGGAATGGGGCAGGCGGGCGCCTGAATGACCAGAAGGTCTGGTCTTCAGAAAGGGGTATGTAGGCGGGCGCCTGGGCAGGGTCAGGCGGGCGCCTGGTCTACGGGTGGGAGGGATTTCAGCAGCTGGGTTCTTCATTTCCAAACCAAAAACAACCCAAACTTTTACCATACAAAAATCCACTAGAATCAAGACTTCCCTCAAGCTTACTAAGGTATCCAAACAACATTTAACCAAAAGGGGACCTTAACAACACCATTTATCAACCCAAACCAAGAATCAAAACCCAACATTCATCAATCCACCATTTTTACCCAAAACTCAAATAAATTCGAAATAAATTCTAAACAAATTCAAAACTCAATCAAACTTCAATTATAACACATCAAACATCATATAAACATGATATGAACATTTTAGCATAAAAAAATGGGGGAAAAGTAACTTACTTGAATTTTCTCAAAGTTGACGGAATTCAATTCTTTTTGATTCTACGTGAACCTAGCGACGATCTAAACAAGGTTCACGTTTTAAGAAATGAGAGATAACAAGAAGAAAATGGAGAAAATGAAGAGAGAAGGGAGAGAAAGAAAAACTTACCAATGGCTAGAGAGAGAGAGAGAGAGAGTTGGCTGGGAAGATGGGATGAGTGAGGGAGAAGGTGAGGGAGGAGAGGGGAGTAGGGGGGAAATTATTTTGAAATGTTTCAACTAGACCCCCTCCCCAAACTAACACAATTACTTACACTCCCGACTAACAATTTAAGACTCAACACTTCCACACTAGCCCAAATAACTCGAATAAAATGCTAGGCACAATTTATTATGACACATAAAATGCACACATAAATATTTAAATAAATAATAATTTAAATAAATAAATAAGCAAATAATTAAATAAAAATCATTTAATTACTAATAAAATAGAGCCTATATTTCGGGTCGTGACATTCACTCCCCCTTAAAGAAAATTCGACCCGAATTTTAACGAGACTCACCTTAAAAAAAAGCCACGGAAATTTCCTCTCGATCTCACCTCGGAGCTCCCAAGTCGACTCCTCGATGTTATGATTCCTCCAAAGAACTCGAACCAACGCAATGCTCTTGTTCCTCAACTCTTGGACTTTAGAATCAAGAATCCGAACCGGTCGTTCCTCATAAGTCATATCGGGCTCAATATCGTCCGGTATCCTCGGTAACACGTGCGATGGGTCATGGACATACTTCCGAAGCATAGAAACGTGGAACACGTTGTGCAATCGGTCTAAGGACGACCGTAACGCGAGTCGATACGCAAGAAGTCCAACCTTTCCCAAAACCTCAAACGGACCAATAAACCTCGGAGCCAATTTGCCTTTCTTCCCAAATCTACGAATACCCACATTTGGAGATACTTTCAAGAATACCAAGTCGCAAATCTGAAAACTAAGATCTCGCCTTCGGTTGTCTGCGTAGCTCTTATGTCGACTCTGGGCTGTCTTCAATCTATCCCGGATAACTTTAACCTTTTCAACTGAATCCCGAAGCAAATCAATACCCACAATCTTCGCTTCACCAACCTCATCCCAACAAATAGGCGATCTACATTTCCTTCCATACAAAGCCTCAAACGGTGCCATCTCGATGCTAGCCTGATAACTGTTGTTGTACGAGAATTCCACTAACGGTAGGTGCGAATCCCAAGAATCGGAAAAGTCTATCGCACAAGCTCGCAACATATCCTCCAAAATCTGAATAGTCCTCTCGGATTGACCGTCTGTCTGAGGATGAAAAGCTGTACTGAATCGCAAATCTGTACCCAAAGCTTCCTGAAACGCCTTCCAAAACCTAGAAGTAAACCTCGGATCTCGATCTGACACAATACTGACCGGAACCCCATGCAATCTCACAATCTCGTCAACGTAAAGAATCGCAAGCTTCTCCATCGAATATCTGATGTCAATAGGCAAGAAATTGGCACTCTTGGTCAATCTATCCACTATTACCCAAACACTGTCATACTTCCTACGGGTACGAGGCAGTCCCGTAACGAAATCCATAGTCACATGCTCCCATTTCTACTCGGGAATCTCTAACGGCTGAAGTAATCCCGCGGGTCTCTGATGCTCGGCTTTGACCTGCTGACACGTTAAACACCTCGACACATACTCGGCTATTTCCCTTTTCATATTAATCCACCAAAATTGTTGCTTCAAATCCTGATACATCTTCGTACTACCCGGATGAATAGTATATCTCGATTTGTGACCCTCATCAAGAACTCTCTGTTTAATTCCATCAACATCCGGAACACACAAACGACCACGGAAAGTCAACACTCCACTCGAGCTCAATGAAAAATCCTCGAAATTCTTTTCCTTCAATTTACCCATTATCTTCACCAACTCGGGATCCTCTTTCTGAGCTTCCTTTATCCTCTGAATTAGGGTCGGAGACACCCTAATATTCGCAAAAATAGCCCCATGTCTCGATTCACGAGGAGACCAATCTCAAACATCCTCAAGCATTTTCCATTCACGAACCATCATCGAAGCTACATAAGATTTTCTACTAATCGCATCGGCTACCACATTCGCCTTTCCCGGGTGATAAGAAATCGTACAATCATAATCCTTCAACAATTCCATCCATCGGCGCTGTCTATTATTCAACTCTTTCTGGGAGAAAAGGTACTTCAAACTCTTGTGATCGGTAAAAATCTCGAACTTCGCTCCATAAAGATAGTGCTTCCACTTGTGCAACGCAAAGACAATAGCCGCTAACTCCATATCATGAGTCGGGTAATTCTGCTCACTAGGGGTCAACTTCCTCGAAGCATAAGCAATCACTTTCCCATTCTGCATCACACACAACCCAAACCCTCTTTCGAAGCATCACTGTAAATCACTAGGCCATCGCTCCCATTAGGCAAAGTCAAGATCGGTGCGGTAGTCAACCTCTTCTTCAATTCCTCGAAACTCTTGTCACATTTCTCGGTCCACACAAACGGGACATTCTTCCGGGTCAACTGAGTCATCGGAGTAGCAATCCTCGAGAACCCTTCAATAAATCTTCGGTAATACCCGGCCAAACCAAGAAAGCTACGAATCTCCGTCACTGACTTGGGTCTCTTCCAATCCACTATGGCTTCAATCTTTGAAGGATCCACCGAAATCCCATCTTTAGAAATCACATGGCCCAGAAATGACACCTTCTCGAGCCAAAATTCGCATTTACTGAACTTCGCAAATAATTTCTCCCTCGCAAGAACGGATAAAACTGTCCTCAAATGTTGCTCGTGCTCCTCTCGAGATTTCAAATAAACAAGAATGTCGTCGATGAAGACTACCACGAACGAATCAAGATAGGGATGGAAAACCCGGTTCATCAAATCCATAAATACGGCCGGCGCGTTAGTCAACCCAAACGGCGTAACCAAGAACTCGTAATGATCGTAACGAGTGCGAAAAGCAGTCTTCGGAATATCCTCCGATCGAACCTTCAACTGATGGTACCCACTCCTCAAATCAAGTTTAGAGAAAACCATGGACCATTGAAGCTGATCAAATAAATCATCGATGTGCGGTAGAGGATACTTATTCTTCACCGTAACCTGATTTAACTTCCGGTAATCGATACACAATCTCAAGGAACCGTCTTTCTTTCGCACAAATAAAACCGGTGCTCCCCACGGGGATACACTAGGGCGGATAAACCCTCGATCAAGCAACTCTTGCAACTGAACCTTCAATTCCTTCAACTCGGCGGGAGCTAACCTATAAGGTGCTTTCGAAATCGGAGCCGTACCCGGCAAAAGATCTATACAAAACTCAATCTCACGATCGGGAGGCATATCATACTCGGCCGAGAAAACATCGGGAAATTCCCGAACTACCCGAACACTATCAAAACTAGGGGATTCCTTCCTAGTATCAAGAACACTAGCCAAATACCCCTCACAACCACTATGCAATAATTTTCTCGCTTTCATAAAAGAAATTAGGCGAACCTTTCTACTCAGAGGACTAGCCTCAAACACAAATTTAGGCACATCGGGAATAGAAAAAGTAACGGTTTTCCTACGGCAGTCAACAGAAGCATGAAACTTGCTCAACCAATCCATACCCAAAATGACATCAAAGTCTTGGATAGGAAGAACTACCAAATCCGCACAAAGGACTCGACCACAAATAACCACGTCACAAGCACGAAAGACTCGATCAGAAATCAAGCATTCTCCTATAGGGGTCGACACCTCTAGCACGTACGGTAAAGACTCGAATGCAGCATTTAACATGGAAGCAAATTGCACAGAAATGTATGAATGAGATGATCCTGGATCTACTAACGCTCGTGCGCTCACATTAGACACAGAAACAATACCTCCAATAACGGATGGATCATCGGTAGCTTGTTGTTGATTCATGGCATAAACCTTCCTTGAACTTTGGGCTTCCCGGTAACATCCCTTTTCTGACCTTGATTATTACCAACTCCCGACCTGGATGCTTGTCCTCTACCTCTCGGGCAATCTTTTACAAAGTGACCCATTTGACCACAATTGGTGCACCTTCCTTACTTCTTCCAACAACGGTCTTCAGAATGACCTTCCTTTTGACAATATGAACAAAGCCTCCTAATTTGGCTCCCTTGGTTCCCGGAAGTGGTACCCGGGTTCCTTGGGATCGGTTGCCCTCGGGACTGAGATTGTCCCCCAAAGTTACCTCGATTATCAATCCTTGGTTGTGACTTGCTCTGCGCTCCTTGCTTACTCGGGTTGGCCACCTCGGTCTTCCTTTTATGCTCCCCAATATCTTGTTCTATCAAATAGGCTCGGTCCACCGCATCTTGGAATGTCACAATCCGTTGAGCAATAAGTTGAGTACGGATGGAGGTCTTCAATCCCCGAATAAACCTCATAGCCTTTTGTTCCTCGGTCCTCACCAAGTAGTCGCAATACCGGGCTAATTCTATGAACTTAGCCGAGTATTGTGCTATAGACAACACACCTTGCTCCAAGTTGAGTAGCTCGATCTCCTTTCGGTTTTGATCAACAACCGGAATGAAATGCTCCTTGAATTTGCGCACGAATAACTCCCACGCATACACCGTGCGAGTATCATCCCAAGTAGCTTTAATACCTTTCCACCAATGCTCGGCGGCTCCCACAAGCTTGTAAGCCGCAAACCGGACCTTGTCCTCATCCGAACACCCAAATACATCATAAATCTTTTCCATGGACTCAATCCACAACTCAGCTTTCCTTACATCGGGTTCCCCATTGAATTCAACCGGTTTCAACTTCAGAAATTGCTCTAATCCATAACGGGGTGGTGCTTGTTCTACCCTCGGACCTTGATCATGTATGGCCTTTATGGCCGCCTCGAACATGCCTTGAAACATAGCACGTGCTTCTTCCCTTATATCATTCTGATTCTGTGCTCCACTAGTACCTCCTCTGTTTCTTCTTCCAGACATTGTGAGTAATTACCTGCATAAGACATCAACCGTTAATCACTCCGCACACTACTACCCACCTAGGTCACACTAATCCATCTAGACTTATACTTAGAGCTAATGCCATAGCTCTGATACCAACTGTCGCGACCCCGCGGGCCCGAGACCGCGATCTGGACGTCGACTCTAAAACCAAAACTGACAAATACCGAAGTTAAAAATTCCATTTGATACCAAAAGGTAATGATCCAAAGTTTTACAAATCAAAGTTTGATAAAAACCAAATACGACTATCATAAACTTCCACAAGTTTATGCCCAACCAAATACAAATATACAATTCTTAAAGACGTTATTGTTTGGTACAACTACCCCAAAATGGTTACACATTTACATAATGGAAACCAACCTATAACAACCTTCCCCAAAAGAACGGATCCACACTCGACGTCCTCGTTCTCGTGATCAGCGAGACTAATCCTTAGCACCTGGGGGGGGGGGGTTAAGGAAAAACCAAGATAAAAGAAAAGGGGGTGAGATAAATCTCAATAAGTTACTAATGCAACTACATGACATGCTATGATGCAATAAGCAATAAACAATAATAATTATCACGTAGCACATAGCAATTATCATATAACAGATAGCAGCGGAAATAAACACATAACAAAGGATATAGCCAAGGTTTTCCAAACCGGAACATCCAAATAAAGGATCGCTGCGCAGCTTCAATAATAAAAAAATCATCATCTTCATAACAGCATGAAAGCCGAAGAGAAAACCCCGGTACCGGAACCAATAACCAAATGAAGTGTCACAAAGGACGGGAGACATGCCATAAAGTCATGCTCCAAGAAGCTAAAATGCACACAAAGGAGCTAGCTCTTCTCACATCCAAGGCCAATCTGGAGGAGGGTAATAATGGGGCAAAACAATGGTCAACATCACAATGGACTTGGCCGTGCCATCATAATGTTTCGCATCGCCCAAACACACACAAAATACCAGCTGGACTTTCACGTGAAGGCTAAGTAATAAAATACTAGCACGATGAACAACAAAGGATTCCAAAGTAGGGAATCAATCCAATTAAATCACCACAAAGGTAAACCCATATAAACCGCACATCAAAGATGAACCACATTCCCAAAATGATACCAAATCAAATTCCATATCATATTTATTCACAAAAGAATCAAATCCAATCAATAAAGTGTTCCACGGTGTTATCTTAAGTTAATTAGAAGCAACAAACCTAAACTAATTAAGCCTTAAGTCTTAAACCAAGCAAAAAGGTCAAATTCCTGAAACAGGGGGCGGGCGGGCGCCTGGAATGGGGCAGGCGGGCGCCTGAATGACCAGAAGGTCTGGTCTTCAGAAAGGGGTATGTAGGCGGGCGCCTGGGAAGGGTCAGGCGGGCGCCTGGTCTACGGGTGGGAGGGATTTCAGCAGCTGGGTTCTTCATTTCCAAACCAAAAACAACCCAAACTTTTACCATACAAAAATCCACTAGAATCAAGACTTCCCTCAAGCTTACTAAGGTATCCAAACAACATTTAACCAAAAGGGGACCTTAACAACACCATTTATCAACCCAAACCAAGAATCAAAACCCAACATTCATCAATCCACCATTTTTACCCAAAACTCAAATAAATTCGAAATAAATTCTAAACAAATTCAAAACTCAATCAAACTTCAATTATAACACATCAAACATCATATAAACATGATATGAACATTTTAGCATAAAAAAATGGGGGAAAAGTAACTTACTTGAATTTTCTCAAAGTTGACGGAATTCAATTCTTTTTGATTCTACGCGAACCTAGCGACGATCTAAACAAGGTTCACGTTTTAAGAAATGAGAGATAACAAGAAGAAAATGGAGAAAATGAAGAGAGAAGGGAGAGAAAGAAAAACTTACCAATGGCTAGAGAGAGAGAGAGAGAGAGAGTTGGCTGGGAAGATGGGATGAGTGAGGGAGAAGGTGAGGGAGGAGAGGGGAGTAGGGGGGAAATTATTTTGAAATGTTTCAACTAGACCCCCTCCCCAAACTAACACAATTACTTACACTCCCGACTAACAATTTAAGACTCAACACTTCCACACTAGCCCAAATAACTCGAATAAAATGCTAGGCACAATTTATTATGACACATAAAATACACACATAAATATTTAAATAAATAATAATTTAAATAAATAAATAAGCAAATAATTAAATAAAAATCATTTAATTACTAATAAAATAGAGCCTATATTTCGGGTCGTGACAGCAGTCAATCTGTCTCTGTCGTCCCCCTTGAAGAAGCTTCCGATCTTAGTCTCTCTTAGTTATTCTTCGGTACCCAGATTAACAACATGCAATTCTTCGTCAGCCTTTGGACCATTTTCACCACGACTACGGACTTGTTGAGAAAGTTCATTTAAGTATATTGTGTTTTTGTGGTCTATTTCATCATAATTTGAATCGTTATTAACTTTTTCATTAAGTTCATTATTAGTTAATTCATCATTTATGATGTTTGCAATCTCAGGGTACTCAGAAATATCAAATTTTTCATTAGCAAAGAAAGGAAACACACGCTCAGCTATGGCCTCCAAATCTTCTTGGGTGAGGGTATTAGAGACACTCTCGGACTCGAAAGTAAGTGTGAGCCGCTCTTCCTTTGTTGCTGTGCAGGGTATGTAACCCATTTCTTGGACTAAGAATTCTTCAGATACCACGGGCCCTTTTGTAGAATACCAATTGTTGATCGGCTCGGAGCTTGGCGGGATCTCACTGATAGTCTCGTTCATGATGACGGTGTCGTGGATGGCGTCGACTTGGCATTCATTCATTATGGCAAGCTCTTCGAACATAGAGGCTAAATCTGTCATTTCTTCCCCCACGATGATTTCTGTCTCGGACTCTATAGTCACCTTCCTTCCCCACCACTCACGGGGCGACATGGGAGTTGGTTCCCTTTCGGATTTATGGATATCACAATCGGAGAAGATTTTGAGACCGGGCTTTTTGACACCCTTATTGTTAACCCACGGCTCGGGAAAGATCATGTATGGAACGTCTTCCCCTTGGCGGACAAAATAGCCATTCAACGTCTTGCGGTAAGGCCTTAGATTAGGGACCTCATAACGACGGCCTTCTTTACGAGCTCGGGCCTTTTCATTCTTGATTGCTTGCTCTTGTTTCAAGTCCTCTCTGGAAAGTTCGTACCCCAAACCGAATGTGTTCTTGACAAATGGGACTTGCACAGGGTGTAGGATTCCTTGTTGATATTTCCCTAGGCCTAAACCAGGGAAGTAGTCCATATTCCTCATCATGCGGAGGACTTTGTGATTGCTGGGGGTCCATGATCCGTTTCCCCCTTCTTTGTCAATGGCGTTGATTGAGACGCCGGAGAGAGTAGAGTCTGGTAAACCATGCTGAACTTGGTGGACAGGCTCACCTTTTCTGTGGATAGTGACGTTTTCAGCCATGACGGTCACTATTTCATCACCATTTCGGATCTTGACACACTGATGGAGAGTTGACGGGACGGCATTAGAACTGTGAATCCATGGTCGACCCAAAAGCAAGTTGAACGAGGCCGGGATGTCAAGCACTTGGAATGGAACGGTCATGACCATGCTCCCAAACTCAATGTCTATTTCGATCATGCCCATGACTGTACGGGCGGTGCTGTCATAACCTCGGATTACTTGAGTAGAAGGCTTCAAATCGGAATCCTTAAGCCCCAGTATGCCCATGATTCTGCTAGGCATGAGGTTGAGTGCGGAACCACCGTCCACTAAGACTCTTGAGATGGGCCTCCCCCTTGCTCGTACCTTGAGGTAAATAGCCTCGTTGTGGTCGAAACCAAATGGTGGAAGGTCCATATCGGCAAAGGTGATGACATTGCCGAAATGAATGTGACCGATCATTGCTGTGAGGTCCTCAGGAGTAGTATCGGGAGAAACTGATGTATCATCGAGATTGCGGATGACAAGATCTCGGTGTTTCTTTGAGGATGCAATGAGGTCCCAAATAGAGATGTTGGCTTGAGTTTTCTTGAGTTGGACAAGTAGAGGATCTTCGGGAGTGTCACGAGCTTGCGGCCTTTGAGAAGAGGAGCTTGGTGCGGAAGTGGAAGGGTTGCTTGCTATGACTCGACCGGATCGAGTTAGCATGTTGACGTTCCCATCTTGTTTCTTTTTCCTATTCTCTAGTACTTCCCTCATTACCTCATCGTAAGTTACAACATAACAAGAATTGTCAAGTTTATTCATAACATAGGGGCCCCCATTCACAATTGGGATTGAATGGGTGGTCCCCTCAAGTTCTCCTATCTCTATTACATTGACATGTTCGCCATTAGTCACTACAAATTCTTTCTTGTCTATGAGATCTTGAATGACATTGCGGAGAATGAAGCATTCCTCGGTGGTATGGCCACTATATTGGTGGTAGCCACAATATTTGTGGTGAGCATGATTGGGGTGGACCGTCTTGGGTTGGTACCCTTGCACGGGTGTGACTTGACCCTTTGCTTTGAGGACCTCAAAAACTTCGGTTTGAGTCATGCCTTGGAGAGGCGTGTAGACACGGTCATTTCGGGACTTCTTCCCTTGGGGTGGAGGAACCTTTTTGTAATTCCCCTTATCGATAATGACGGCGTTGACCGAGGCCTCTTTTGTGGAGTTGGAAGCGGCCTTGTAGCGGTAGCTAGGAGCACTTTTCTTCACTTCTTTGAGCAACTCGTCCATTCGGACCCCCGCCTCATACATTTGGGAGAAATCCGCGTAGCAAGCCCCACTTAGGTGGGTGCGGAGATCAATTTTGAGACATTTGAGAAAGATGTCCATTTGCTCCTTGGTATTTGGTCTTTCCACAATCTCGAAGAGTTTATCATTCCATCTCCTTGTGAAGTCGATGAAGGACTCGTGGTCTCGTTGAGTAGTGTTCTCTAGCTCTTTCCTTGTGGGCCGGTGAGTGGTGTTGCCTTGGTATTGGTTCTTGAAGGCAAGCATGGCAGAGTCCCAGTCAAGACGGACAGTGAGCGGGAGAGTAGCATACCAATCTTTTTCCGCCCCCTCGAGAGTGAGAGGAAAGCATTGAGCCATCACTTTGGGGGAGACCTTCTTCGGAACCATTGCCCAAATATAAGTCTCAATGTGAGCCATGGGACAAGAGTTGCCCTTGAATTTGCTTATGTTGGGCATCTTGAACTTCTCAGGAAGAGCGGCCATAGTGCTCATGAGGATGGATGATTGATAAAGGCTTGTGTCGGAGCCTTTCCCCATGTTGAGCCCATTAAATTTTGGTCGATGTAAGCCATGATAGAATCCACCATTTTGGGCTCATTGTTCTCGAAACTCAGCTCCCCCATTTTCTTGGTCCGGGTGTTGACATAAGGACTTTTGAACAAACCCTCGGTCCATTCGGATTCGTCATCATTATTCTTGCTCTTCCCCTTGGCAAGATTAGTGAGCTTTTCTTTCATTAGCTCCATCTCGGCCTCGTGGGCCTCCCTTTGGCTGTCGAGGTGGGATTGCCAAATGTTGTCTTTGCTTTGTGCCTCCTTATTAAGGGTGGAGACTTGCTCTTGGAGGAGTTGGACCATGGTTGAAAGCTGTTCGAGAGACATGGTGTTGCTGCTGCCGGTTATGGTTGATGTAGGAGCTGTTGGAGTGATCTCTTCACGGACTAACCGATTTGCCGAATCCCGGTAGACTCTGTAAGTACCAATTGAACCTATATTGCAGAAGAGGCCCTTGTCAGTCTTGAGTAACAATTGCGGTCCACGAAGAGGCTTAGAACACACATTTGGGCACACGACTCGAACCACATAAGAAAAGACTTTTTTTTTTTTTTTTTTTTATAAGTCGGAGGGAATGGATCCCTTTTGGGGTTTCTAAGAAAATAATGGAATCGTCACACTAGTATATAGACCATCTCGCGGTCCCATATACTCATCGGATTCCATCGCGTTTGTGAATCCTACATGTATCGGGATTAAACTAAATTAATGTAGTAAAGCATACATGCGCGGACGAATTTTTATTTTCGTCCAAAATAACCACCTTTGGGGACGGATTTTTATTGCGTCCGTTTCAACAAGTTGGCATGTATGATTTGAAGACATTAGTTTAGGGAAATCTCGGTACATGGAAACCGACTTGAGTCACGGATTGTTAGACCCTAACTAGAATTGTGTGGCTTGTGCTCGGCTTGAATATGAGGCTCAAAGGTCACCCCCGGCATGTAGTCTTGAACTACGCCACGGGCTGAGGTTGACCGCTTCGAAAGAGCCAAGGTCGAGTGGAGCTTGAAACTTTCTAGGACGGGCCTCGACGGGTTTGGGGTTGGACTTGTGCGACTCGATAGTGAGCGGTTCATAGGAATATGTGCATGTAGTGTGAGGTCTAACAAGTGACAAAATATTTTTTATATTTTTTTTTTTGAAAAGAAAGAAAAACAAAAAAACAAAACACATAAGCACATAAATTACAACTCCCGAATCACCCGTGTGACCGGTAAATAAAACACAAAATTAAAACAGTCTGAAGTTCAGAATAACTGCTGATGCAGGCAACTGTGCCCATACCCCCATCACACTACTCTGTTCTGAGACCTGTTTCTGTTCTTGGAAATTGCCCAGAAGCGCGCGCCTCGGGGAAGTGATGTGAGAAGCGCGCGCATTGCGCAATGAATATAGGAGGCGCGCGCATCTGGGGTACCTGCCAGATTGTCAGATTTTGGACACAGGGGATTGCCCTGGTCCTATGTGCATATTGTAACCCCTGCAGAAATGATTAGTGAAGAATAGAATAAGAAGAAGATGAAGAACATGAAGAAACGGGCGATTCTGGTCCTTGATGCGGGATGCGCACGCCTTAGGCTGAAGAGGCCAGAAGCGCGCGCCTCCCCCATCAGGAGTCAGAATGCCCAGAAAAGATGTAGATTTCGATCAGAATGCAAGTTTAACCCTCAAATGTCCCCAGCGGAGTCGCCACTGTAGATACCCCGGGGGAAGCCACGGCTTTAGGCTAGGGCGCGTGAGCTATCCTAGGATGTCTAACTTGTTTTAGATTGTTTAGAGTCGCCACCTATGTTTTGAGGAACATAAGAAAAACCTATTGATAATATCCTAAGTTTGATTACGAAAACAGAGATTCTTTGTTTTGAGGTTCGGGGGTTAGATTACGAGATGGGAAGTACCGAAACACCCATCTCGCCCAACTAAAGTTGGTCTTGCTTGATCAAAATCTACATGAATGATAAACGTTCTTCTTCTTCTTCTTTAAATTGTAAAAAAGGGGTTTTAAAATAGAGTTTGGAATGTAGGAGATAACTCCTTAACCAACCTCAATGAGATGAGGTGATCATTAGAGTCATGTCCCAAAATGATTTGGGTGATTGCACTTTGATAAAACAAAAAGAAAGAGAAAAGAGATGAAGTCGAGAAGAAGAAGGAAATGGTTTTTACCTAGTCTTCGAGAGACTTCAAACACTTCTTGATGAATGCCTTTGGAAATGCCTTGAAGGTAAGAAATTTGGCTTCTTTGTTGAAAATGTAAGATTTTAGAGTAAAAGATCCAAGCTCCTCAAAAATGGAGGTAAAGGGGGGTTTTTATAGGTGAAAGAGAGATGTTTTTGGTGCCAAAACTCAGTCACCAAGAAATTCTTTCCGGGCAAAATCCTGTAAATTGAGCAAGGGAGAGAATCCTGGCCAGAAATCTGTAACTGACGCCCAGAGGCCCGCGCTTCCTGCTTTGGGGGCGGGAGGAGCGCGCGTCTGGCTCCCCCTGTCGGAGGCGCGCGACTCAGAGAAGGTAATTTTGACAGAATGGACTAGAAAGTCAGCCCTGTTATTCAGTTTAGTCCCTGGACTTAACGAAGTCAGTCAGGAACTTAACAGAAATGACAGAAACTAACGAGAAACACTTAAAATGGGGAGAAACACAAGATCAAATGTGCAATCAGGGTGAGCGGTCCAAGGCGGGGTGTCTACAATGCCATCTTTTATATAGTAGTGCGTTGAAGTGAAATGGCATTCTAGTCCTTTATTGCATAATTGTGATATGGAAACCAGGTTGTGCCTCAGACCTTCTACAAACACAGCCTTTTCAATGCAGACTTTATCTTTTCTGATTCTTCCATATCCAACTATGTGCCATTTGTTGTTATCCCCAAAAGTTACTGAGGCACCTCTTCCTTCACGCACATCTTCAAGAGCGTTGATATCTCCAGTCATGTGTCAAGAACATCCATTGTCGAGATACCATATATGCGCTTTAACTTGTGAAGAATTCGCAGTGAAGCAGGAGACCTGAAAGATAAACATTATAGCGCAGGTCCCCTTTCTTATTGGGTCTGAGATTTAGCAACCTTTGACAACCCACTCCTGCTTAACCTTAGGATTTTTACGTCCCTTGGCATTAGGAGCGAATCACAAAAGGCATTCTGCAGCCTTATGACCTAAACCATCACACACAACACAATGATGAAAGACACTTATAGATTGGGTTTTTACAAACTCTTTACTATTCTTTGGCTTAGCATTCTTAACTGGATCAGATGAACTAGCTTTGACAAAAACCATCTTTTGAGGTTTGGATGCGCTTTTCTTAAGAATGCGCATCTGGCGTTGTGGCGCATAGCTTTCATGCACAGATTTATCAATCGAAGTTGAAGCACAACCATAATCAAAATATGAGTTGTCAAGCGCAGGTTCAACTTTAGCTTTTTCCTTAGCTTTTCCAGTTTGCTTCTTAGGGTGGACATGATGGAAATTTTGTCTTTGGACTTTATCCTGTCCTTTACCCTTTGAACCAGAATGCTTTGCTTTGGGAATTTCATGAGTTTGCTGTGGGGAGGGGGGGTAAATTGATTTTCTTTTTCAGAGCAAACGACACATTTAAAGTTGTCACTAGTTGAGAACCCCAAGCCTTCTTTATCTCCACTGGATTTTTGGGCTTCTAGAATCTGATCCATAGTGACACGAGATTTGGTCCACTCAGCAGTGATCTTTGTGAGATCAGCCACTTAAGCATCCAGCTCTTCATTTCTAACTTTAAATAGCGCATTTTGATCTGTTAAGAAATGGATCTTTTCAGTAAGAGGAGTCATGCTCTTAATCCGCTCCTTAAGGAGGGTGATCTCAGATTTTAAAAGAGTTTTCTCCGTCTTAAGCTGTGAAATTTCTCCAATTGATAAGTCCACTGCTTCTTTTATAGAATTGAATTTTTTGATTACCCTTTCAGCTTGTTGAAAAATGGATTCGCGCTCAGCAGCAGAGCCATCATTTTCTTTTACAATTTCAGCAAGAATTTCAAGAAGTTCTTTGTGCGATGGTGCAACAACAACTTTCTTTGATAAGTCTTCTCTGGAAAATAAGTACTTGCCATTCTGTCTGCTCGGAGTCAAATGTCCCATTTCTACCAGTTCAGTGATTGTGGGACCTGTCTTCTTTGCTATTGTCCTTGGCGCATTCAGTGAGTTCATATCTGGAACATCATTTTCTGAATCGCTATCATCATCAGCATTGGCCATTAAGCAGAGCAGTCCATCTTTACAAGCATCACCATCATCATCATCGCTGTCCTCAGTGTCAGTCTCTATCCAAGTCTTGAGTTCCTTTTCAGCGCAGTCTTCTTTAGCAACCATTCTTCGCTGCTTAGATGATCTCTGCGAGTTGTTTTTCTTCATGTACTCAAATTTTGGAGTAGGGCATTTAGAAGCAAAGTGTCCTGGCTTTCTGCAGTTGTAGCTGACCAAGTCATCATCTTTCTTTGAGTCTCTGCTTTGAGAAAACTTACCTGATGTTTTACTCGAAGATCCAGGTTTTGAAAATTTCCTGAATAGTTGAAATCGCTTTACGAACATAGCGAAGTCATCATCATCCATTTCAAGCAGAGAGGAGGTATAGATTTTGTCTGAGGTTTGAGCAGGCGCAGGTTCTTTTTGCGCAACCATGGAAACTAGTTTTACCTTTCCTTCAGTTTCATCAATTCGTTCAAGTTTTAGCTTGAACAATTTTAAATTAGCGTACAAGCTGCGCAGAGGCCAAATATCTAGAAATCCTGAATCTTCTAGATGACTAGATTTATGAACATATCTAAAACCAAGTGCATCTAAGAATTGGGAATTAATTTCTTTGTTGGTGAATTTCTTTCCAATAGATATACATGAGTTTACAATAGCACAATAACGATCATATGTTTATCTCAGGGTTTCACCATCAATTCTCATGAAGCAGTTCAATTTTCTTTGCACTAATAGTCTTTTGTTTTCCTTGCTAACTTTGTCTCCTTCTACATAGCCTTCAATAGCATCCTATAGCTCCTTTACAGTGGCGCAGCTCACGATCTGATTGTGCGCGGAGAGGTCTAAAGTGCTTAGAATTATGTTCCTTGCTCTGCCGTCGTAGCCAACCCATTTCTTTTCTTCATCGTTCCATTCATCCTTATGCTTCTTGATTGTAAGATTTTCTTTGTTCGTTGCAGCATCAGGATTTGCCTTCATGGGAACATATGGTCCTTCAAGAATGATGTCATGAAGGATCTCGTCGATTGAAGAAAAGTGAGTGAGCATGCAGTGCTTTTAGATGTCGAAGTGATCTTCGTCGAGCATAGGAACATGTGAATAGTTAGCCATTGCCAAAGATTTTGAAGCCATCTTGAATCGGCACCCAAGCTGTTAAGCTTGAAAAACAAACTAGTTTTATGAAGGTGTTTGCTCTGATACCACTTGTTGGTCCCAAAGGGGCAACAATGGTATGAAAAATAGCTAGAGGGGGGGTGTGAATAGTTGTTTTAAAATTCTTTTCGTACCTTTTTGTAATTCAATGGCTTATGCGTACAGTTCTCAAATAAGCTAATTATAGCGCGCAGATAGAGTGTAAAATGCACAGCGGTAATTAAAGCAGCTACTGCGCAGGGTATACTGCGTAGAGACTAAATACGCACGTGTTAATTTTGGCTGAAAGAGTTGGATAAAAATGTGCTAAGGCAATAAGCAATAACAAACACAGCAGCAATATAAAGCAATCTGATAAGACCAAACAAAACAGTAATTCAGATTTAAAGTAAGCAGGAAATAAATAGCAAGAACAATGAACAAGCTATTTGGAGAGGTTTGATCGATGAAAGATCTACGTCCTCTACCAAGATGGTTAGTCTTGGTTTTTGTAACTATGAGATTTATATTTATATGAGGAGATTTTACAAGATTACAATAAATCAAAACTCAAATCAAAATCTATACTATGAAGAGAAAATCCTAGACTAAACCGGTGTTTCTCAAGAAGTAAGATCTATATGATCAAAGCTTCAAGAGGTGTGTGTGTGTCAGACATTCTAGGCTCTAAGAATCTATGAGATGAAGAGCACGAAGAATTCTGGGTGATACAAGACTTAGGATCTGGGCAAGAGTTTAAAGGTATGAAGGTTTGAAGGTTGTTCTTGTGAATCTGGGATTTAAGCATCAATCTTTAGAATTTCAAAGTTTCTCTTAGGAAGCAAAAACTCAAGCAACTTGGAAATGAAGAAGAGCAGGCTATTTATAACTGAGAGCTTAAAACTAGCCGTTGGAGCTTTGAGCAAGGACAATGAGCTGGCACTATATGATTGGTGCGCAGGTGTCCTTTGTAGCCCTTGGAGACAGAGCATGAAGACAAAATTCAAATCTTGTTTTAGAAGATTGACAGTTGTCTTCATTTGAAATATTTCATCTAAGCGCATCTCCATCGTTAGATTTGCTGAGTGTGCTAGATTTGTCGTTTCTGCACATCTAAGCACTGTTGGCTTTTGATAAGCATACATCATCTTAACGCTTTCCAAGTTTAGGAATCTGAGAACTTTGAAAGCTGAGCAGGATTGAGAGCTGCGCATGAAACTCATGCGTAGAGATGCCCTGCGTAAGAATGACCTGCGCAGTGAACAATGTCTTGCTCAAGAAATCTTCAGTCCTTTTTCCATCCACGCCCTATATTCTAAGTCAATACTACAAAATGGACTAAGCTAAAAATTGAAGTTATTAAACTTCTTACATAGGGTCCTAGAGTCCATAAAGTAACAATAGGTGATGGTATCAATCAATTCTAACACATTTAGGAGGGTTAAGAAATAAGAATACCTAACAAGGGGTCCAAGTCTTCTTTCACAACGGGTGGTTTGTAGTGAAGTAAAGGGGAAGCTTGCCGGCTCGAACTAGACCTTTGAAGAATGTTGCTAATGGCACACCCAAGTCATCTTACTCACGCTCGTCCTTCTTTTCACGAACCATCTTAGGGAGTGGTTTTGATACATGTATTCCTTACTGATGGGTAGTCATAGGAGGCATCCCAATGGGAAACTTCTGTTGTGGCCCATACATTTGAGGAGAGTATGGTTTTTGAAACAAAACAGGAGAAAGAGTACGGTTGAGGTACTCATAAATGCCATAAATGTCAGATTGGAGACGTTCGTCGGTGTCCTTTAGAACCTTGTACATCTCTTCTGAAAATGGTCTGTTTGTTGGAGGAGGATAGTCTCAAAATGGGCTGCTTGCTAGTTGAAAGCGGTCTCTAAAAGGGTTGTTTGCTCGTTGAGGATGGTCTCGAAGTGGGATGCTTGCTTATTGAGAGCAGTGTTGGTGTGGAGAGTTTTCTCGAGACCTTAGGTGGTACCTTTAGTGGCAACCTCGATATTCCTTTCAGCAGGCATGATGCAGGATTCTGTAATGGTTGCGGATGAATTAAGTATTTGAATTAGATTAGACTTATAATTAATGACAAGGCATCCTTATAAAATCATTTTTATGAAAGGAGTCGGTCTCCGTATTTTCTAAATGTATTTTGAATGAAAAGACCAAAAGTTTGACCGGGCCGGAGTTGCCTACGTTCCCCTTACTATGAGGGAAAAGTCCTACACAATGAGAGGCTCAGGTTACCATAGTTCGAGTCAAGTAAGACAAAAGATGAAAGTGAGAGAGTGACCGCAAGAGGTCAAATCTTCGACGACGACCTAGATCTGGGGTTAAACCATAATCATTGACAACGATTCAAACTCTATTACTAAATTTCGTTAGTATCAATGGAGACTCAATCTGTCGCGACCCCGACCCCACGGGCCGGGAGCTCGCGAGATGGACGTCGACTTAATAAACAAATACCAAAATATAGAAGATAAAAATTCCTCTTAACAACAAAAGATGACAGTACACAGTTTTAGAAATCCAAATCTTACCCACATATCTAAACCACTAGTATAAGCTCCACAAGCTTACACCAAAATACAAAATATTCCAACTTCTTAATGACGTCTCAGTTTGGTAATACTATCCCAAGGTTACACATTTAAGTAATGCAAACCGAACAACAACCTGCCCCAAAAGCCACGAACTCTCTCGACGTCCTCCTCGTGATCAGCGAGTCCTATTACTTTCCTCCTGGGGAGGGGGTTAAGGAAAAACAAAGATAAAAAGAGAGGGGGTGAGATAAATCTCAATAAGCCACTTATGAAACTACATGACATGTTATGATGCAATAAACAATAATAAACTCACATAGCACGTAGCAATTATCAGTTAACAGATAGCAGTGGAAATAAACAAGTAACAAAGGATATTAGCCAAGGTTCCCCAAACTGATAGAACAATTGCTGCGCAGCTTCAACCATTCAACCAATCAAACCATCTTCATAGTAGCATAAACAGCTGAAGATAACAACCCCGGTACCGGAACCATAACAATGTAACATGTCACAAGGGACAAGGTAAATGACACAGAGTCATACCCAAAACGACTAGCTAGATTACTCACCAAAGGAGCTAGCTCATCCCAACCAAGGCCAATCTGGATGAGGGAAGAAGGACCAATGGGCGACGTTATACTGGACTTCGCTTATGCCATTATAGCATTATCCATTGCCTGACTCGAACACAATTAATCAGCTGGACTTTCAAATAAATTCTAAGTAGTAAATACTATCTTAAATAAACAACAAATGGTTCCAAAGTAGGGAACCATTCCAAATAAATCACCATAAAGATGAACCAATCCAAACAACACATCAAAGGTGTTCAACATTCCAAAACGATACTTAATCAAATTCCATAACATATTTGTTCACAAAGGAACCATTTTACCAACCTAGAGTGTTCCACAATGACCACCTAAGTCAACTAGAATAGTACTCAAAACCTAGGCCAATTCTAAACGTTTTTGTATTAAGAAACACTTACTGAGAGCTCGACCTAATCTGAACCTGAAACTCAATTAAATAAACCCACTCATCTTGAAGTACTCAAGGAGATATTTAAAACGATAGTTTACACGTCTAAAAATGAGTCCGAATGAAGAAGTTATGGCCTCCGGAAGATTGAGCGAAAAACGGACAACATGGGGAAAAGAGAAGGGGG
Organism: Campanula takesimana; assembly: GCA_026119855.1. Lineage (NCBI taxonomy): Eukaryota > Viridiplantae > Streptophyta > Magnoliopsida > Asterales > Campanulaceae > Campanula > Campanula takesimana. The sequence goes on along the minus strand of JAOWBW010000015.1, from coordinate 1,729,739 downwards.
GGGGGGGTGCGCACGCCTCCCCTAAAATGGTGCGCGCGCCTCCTATGATCAGAAGGTTGAGTTTTGAAACACACGAGGGAGCGCACGCCTCCCTTAAAAGGGTGCGCGCGCCTCCTATGATCAGAAGGTTTAGTTTTTGAAGCATAAGAGGGAGCGCACGCCTCCTTAAAAAGGGTGCGCGCGCCTCCTTGCCCGGAGGAGCCAAATCCGGCAAATTTTCTGGGTTTGAGCTACATTTCTTACCAAAACTCAAATTTCTCAAATCAATCCTTCCAACAACCCTAACAATGAACCCAAACAACTATAAACTTATAAGGGACCTAAATAACAACATCTATCAACCCAAACTAAGATTGAACCCCAACAATCATATTATCACAAATTTAACCAAAAATCCAAATAAATTCTAAACTCAACCAAAACATCATATATATCAATAAAGCATCATTCAAACAAGTGATGAACATTTTAGCATAAAATGGGGGAGAAGTAACTTACCTGAAATTTATGAAAGGTGACGGAATTCGAATTTTCTTGGCTACAAACGATCCTAGCGACGATCTAAACATTTTATATAAAATGAGTAATAAGAAATAATGAGAGGAAGATGATAAAAAGAAGGAAAGAGGGAGAGAGATTTTCTTACCTTTTCTTAACAATGGAAGAGAGAGGGATTGAGTGTGTGTGTGTATGCAGGAGAGTGAGGGAGAAGGTGAGGGAGAGGGAGGGAGTAAGTAGAATTATTGAAAATAGTTACACCTAGGCCCCTCTACTACTACTACTACCACTACTACTACTACCCTTAATATCCTCTTCTCTAATAATTCCCTTACTTCATACTAGCACAAATGACTAATTAAAATGCTAGGCATAAAAATATTATGAGATATAAATGCACACATAAATATTTAAATAGATAAATAAATAAGCAAATAAATAAATAAATAAATATTTACTACTAAGAAAATAGAGACGGGTTTTCGAGTCGTGACATTCACTCCTCCTTAAAGAAAATTCGACCCGAATTTTTAAAGATACTTACCCGAAACAAAAAGCCACGGATACTTCCGTTCTATCTCTTCTCGGAGCTCCCACGTTGACTCTTCAACATTGTGATTCCTCCATAGCACTCTAACCAACGCAATTCTTTTATTCCTCAGCTCTTGGACTTTGGTATCCAGAATCCGAACCGGTCGTTCTTCATATGACATGTCAGGCTCTATATCCTCAGGTACCCTCGGTAACACATGAGATGGATCATGCAAATACTTCCGAAGCATAGAAACATGGAAGACGTTATGCAACCGGTCTAAAGAATATGGCAACGCAAGTCGATAAGCAAGAAGTCCCACTTTTTCCAAAATCTCAAACGGTCCTATAAATCTCGGAGCCAATTTACCCTTCTTCCCAAACCTTCGAATACCCACCTTCGGAGATACCTTAAAGAATACAAAGTCTCCGGTCTGAAAATTAAGATCCCGTCTTCGATGATCGGCATAGCTCTTATGTCTACTCTGGGCTGTCTTCAATCGATCCCGAATAATTCTGACTTTCTCAACTGAATCCTGAATCAAATCAATACCCCATATCTTCGCTTCCCTGATCTCATCCCAACAGATAGGTGATCTACACTTTCTTCCATACAAAGCCTCATAAGGAGCCATCTCGATGCTAGCCTGATAACTGTTATTATAAGAGAATTCCACTAAAGGTAAATGCGTATCCCAAGAATCAGAAAAGTCTATCGAACAAGCTCTCAACATGTCTTCTAAAATCTGAATAGTCCTCTCGGATTGACCGCCAGTCTGAGGGTGAAAAGACATACTGAATCTCAAATCTGTACCCAAAGCTACCTGTAACGCTTTCCAGAATCTAGAAGTAAATCTCGGATCACGATCTGATACAATGCTAACCGGAACCCCATGCAATCTCACAATCTCATTAATATAAAGGGTCGCAAGCTTTTCCATCGAGTATCTAATGTCAATCGGTAAGAAATGAGCACTCTTGGTTAGTCTATCGACGATCACCCAAACACTATCATACTTCCTACGGGTACGAGGTAGTCCCGTAACAAAATCCATAGTCACATGTTCCCATTTCCACTCCGGAATCTCTAATGGATGAAGTAGTCCTGCAGGTCTCTGATGCTCAGCTTTGACCTGCTGACAAGTTAAATACTTCGATACATACTCAGCTATTTACCTCTTCATGTTGTTCCACCAGAAATGTTGCTTCAGATTTTGGTACATCTTCGTACTACCAGGGTGAATAGTATATCTCGATTTATGACCCTTATCTAAAACTTGCCTCTTTATACCACCAACATCAGGCATACACAAACGTCCACGAAAAGTTAACACTCCATTCGAACTGATAGAAAAATCCTCGAAGTTCTTCTCCTTCATTTTACCCATTATTTTCACTAACTCTGGATCTTCTTTCTGAGCTTCCTTTATTATTTGGATTAGGGTCGGAGATACCCTAATATTCGCAAAAATAGCCCCATGCCTCGATTCACGAGGACACCAATCTCGAACATCCTCTAGCATTTTCCACTCTCGAACCATCATCGAAGCCACATAAGATTTTCTACTAATAGCATCGGCTACAACATTCGCTTTTCCCGGGTGATAAGATATCTTACAATCATAGTCCTTTAAAAGTTCCATCCATCTGCGCTGTCGGTTATTTAGTTCCTTCTGGGAGAAGAGATACTTCAAACTCTTGTGATCCGTAAAAATCTCAAATTTTGCCCCGTAAAGGTAATGCTTCCACTTATGAAGAGCAAATACAATAGCTGCCAATTCCATGTCGTGAGTAGGATAATTCTGTTCACTCGGACTCAATTTCCTCGAAGCATACGCGATCACTTTCCCATTTTGCATTAAAACACAACCCAAGCTTTCTTTCAATGCATCACTATAAATCACTAGGTCATCGTTCCCATTAGGCAATGCCAAAATCGGTGCAGTAGTCAACCTCTTTTTCAACTCCTCAAAACTGTTGTTACATTTTTCGGTCCACTCAAACGGAACATTCTTTCGGGTCAACTGAGTCATCGGTGTAGCAATCCGTGAAAACCCTTCTATAAACTTCTTGTAGTACCCGGCTAACCCCAGAAAACTCCTGATCTCAGTCACTGTCTCGGGTCTCTTCCACTCAGCAATAGCTTCTATCTTCGAAGGATCCACAGTAATCCCATCTTTCGAAATAACATAACCCAGAAATGAAACTTTCTCGAGCCAAAATTCACACTTACTAAACTTCGCGAATAACTGTTCCTTTGCGAGTACTGATAAAACAGTCCTCAAATGTTGCTCGTGCTCTTCTCGAGATTTGGAATAAACAAGTATATCATCAATGAAGACCACTACGAACATATCAAGATAAGGATGGAAAATCATGTTCATCAAGTCCATAAATACGGCAGGCACGTTAGTCAACCCAAACGGCATAACTAAGAACTCATAGTGACCATATCGGGTGCGAAAAGCAGTCTTCGGAATATCCTCCGATCAAATTCTCAATTGATGGTACCCACTCCTCAAATCAAGTTTAGAAAATACCACTGACCCTTGAAGTTGATCGAATAAATCATCAATATGCGGTAGGGGATATTTGTTCTTCACCGTTACCTGATTCAACTTTTTGTAATCGATACACAACCTCAACGAACCGTCTTTCTTCCTTACAAACAAAACTGGTGCTCCCCACGGTGAAACACTAGGTCAAATGAATCCCCTATCAAGCAGCTCCTGTAACTGAACCTTCAGTTCTTTCAACTCTGCTGGAGCCATCCTATAAGGTGCTTTCAAAATCGGAGCTGTACCTGGTAATAGATCTATACAGAACTCTATCTCTCTATCGGGTGGCATACTGTACTCTGAAGAAAAAACATCAGGAAATTCTCTAACTACCCGAACACTTTCTAACCCAGGTGATTCTTTCTTGGTATCTAGCACACTAGCCAAATAACCCTCACAACCACGATGCAACAATTTCCTAGCTTTCACATAAGAAATTATACGAATATTTCTACCCAAAGGAATAGCCTCAAAAACAAACTTAGGCACATTAGGAAAAGAAAAAGTAACAACCTTCCTACGACAGTCAACTGAAGCATGATATTTGCTCAGCCAATCCATACCCAAAATAATGTCAAAATCTTGTATCGGAAGAACTACCAAGTCCACACACAAGATATGACCACAAATAAGCACATCACAAGCACGAAACACTTTATCAGTTACCAAGCACTCTCCCATAGGAGTTGACACCTCTAACACATAAGGTAAGGACTCAGATGGAGCATTTAGCAAAGAAGCAAAGTGCACAGATATGTATGAATGCGATGATCCTAGATCTACTAATGCACGGGCGCTCACACTATACACAGAAATAATACCTCCTATCACTGAAGGATCATCGGTAGCCTGCTGCTGGTTCATAGCAAAAACTCTTCCTTGAACCTTATGCTTCCCCGTTGCATCTCTCTTCTGACCTTGAGCAGTACCAGCTCCACTTTCCGATGGCTGACCCCTAAACTTCGGACAATCCTTCACAAAGTGCCCCAACTGACCGCAGTTAATACACTTCCCTTGCTTCTTCCAACACCGATCCTCAGAATGTCCTTCCCTATGGCAATAAGAACAAAGTCTCCTATTCTTATTCCCTTGGTTCCCCGGAGTAGTGACCGGATTCCTTAGGAATGGTTGCCCTCTGAATTGAGATTGTCCTCCTAAATTACCTCGGTTATCTGAACATTGTTGTGGTTGAGCTCTGCTCTGACCTCCTTGTTTCCCCGTGTTAACTGCCTCGGTCTTTCTCTTGTGTTCCCTGATGTCTTGCTCTACCAAGTAAGCACGGTCCACAGCATCCTGGAAAGTCTGAATCCTCTGAGCTATAAGCTGAGTCCTGATAGCTGTCCTCAAGCCTCTGACAAACCTCATCGCCTTCTGCTCTTCAGTCCTCACAAGGTAGTCACAATACCTAGCTAATTCTGTGAACTTAGCCGAGTATTGAGCTACGATAACCACGTTCTGCTCCAAGCTTAGGAACTCGATCTCCTTCCGGTTATGATCAACTAAAGGAATGAAGTGTTCTTTGAATTTCCTCACAAAAAATTCCCAGGCATAAGGTACAAGAGTCGCATCCCAACTGGCCTTAAGTGCCTTCCACCAATGTTCAACAGCCCCAACTAGCTTATAAGGGGCAAACCGAACCCTATCCTCGTCCGTGCAACCAAAGACATTGTTGGTCCCAAAGGGCAACAAGGGTATAGAACCGCTAGAGGGGGGGGGGTGAATAGCGGTTTAAAATCTTTTTTGAAATACCCTTGAAAATCAACCAAGTGCTTATCAATTTGGTCTATTGCGGTTTAAAGCACTAGAACCGCTCAGATAAAATGCACAACGGAGTTTTGCGGTTATGGCCAAACTGAATTATAAAGTGTAGGGCGGTTTAAGTGGTTGAAAAAGGAATGATGCAACTGACAAGGCACAACTGAAGTATCACAGAAGTATGCAAATCATTTATCAAGTCATTTCACATAAGACTAAATAAAGCTCATAAACAGAAATGTAAATGACAAGACAGAAATTAAAGATCAAGGACACACAATTTGAAGAGGTTCGTTCTTGAAAGAACTACGTCCTCTACCTAGGTGGTTAGCCTAGGATTTTCTAATAGCTACTAGACTTGTATTGATTTAAAGGAGTTTTTACAAGATTACAAAAGAATCCAAACTCTAAATAAACAATCTAACCTAACAATGCTATTATAACAACCTGTGTTTTCGAGGTATATAATCTATAAGAAAATATACTCCGGGTGTGTAGTGTGGAAAGAAATCAAGAGCTCAAAATATCTAAGTGATGGTGAGCAGTGATTACTTTCTGTGCAAGGCTGAGTTGTGATGATTTGAAGGCTTGAAGCTTTGATGAAGAACTCTGGGTTTGCTAAGGAGATGATGAAGATATGAGTATCTGGATTTTCAATCATCAAAGCAAACTTGAATACTTGGGATATTCTCTTTGAAGCTCACCAACCTTCAATGTTGAGAAATGAAGGCTATTTATAGTGAAGGCATTAGTGACCGTTGGACAATGAGGTGAGTCATTGTATGGCGGTTTTATGCGCTGTCACAATCCCATTGGTTGACCTGTCACTGTCGTCCTTTGCTTTTGATTTGTGGCAGGAAGTTGTTGGATCACTACCTGACATTGTCCTTTTAGTTGTTGGAAAAGTACAACGGTAACTTTTCAAAAAGCGAGACAAACCAACATTTCAAGAATAACTGAAACATGACTTGAAGTTTAAGGACAAGTCACCAGTCATTCATTTACGGTTGAAAAGCGAATGTTTGTCTTCAAGGAGTAAATGACAGCAATAACTTCTTCAATATCTTGGTCGGCGGTTCCACCAGAAACGGGGTGGGAATAAATCTCAGTAAGTTACTAATGCAACTACATGACATGCTATGATGCAAGAAGCAATAAGCAATAATAAATATCACATAGCACATAGCATTTATCACATAACAGATAGCAGCGGAAATAAACACATAACAAAGGATATAGCCAAGGTTTTCCAAACTGGTACATCCAAATAAAGGATCGCTGCGCAGCTTCAATAATCAACAAATCATCATCTTCATAATAGCATGAAAGCCGAAGAGAAAACCCCGGTACCGGAACTAATAACCATAACAGTGTCACAAAGGACAAGGACCATGACACAAAGTCATGCCCGTTAGCCAGATACATTCACAAAGGAACGCTGACTTATCCTTTCCAAGGCCAATCTGGAGAAGGGGTATAGTAAGGGCAAAACAATGGTCAACATTATAATGGACTTGGCTTTGCCATTATAATCCTTCCCATCGCCCGATGCAACAAATATGCCAGCTGGGCTTCCAAATAAATGCTAAGTAATAATAATTTAGCATGAAAGAACAACTTAAGGTTCCAAAGTAGGGAACCACACCAATTAATCACCATAAAGATGCAAACGAGTACTCATGAAGAGTTCAACAACAACGAACACAAGAAGTTTCTCATAAAAGAGCACAACAACGATAAACGGAATTTCTCATAAAGAGCACAACAACAATAAACGGTATTGCTCATAAGGAGCGCAACAACAATGATTATTAGAATACGATAATTCCATAAAGAGGAACCATACCAGATACATTTCAAAGATGATACCCATAAGTTACTCATAAGGAACACAACCTAAACGGTCGCTCACAAATAGTACAACGACTACAACCCAAAATTATCCTAAACGTTTGCTCATAAAGATGTACTAGGACTATGAACTCAACCAACTCATCACACCTGAAATTCCAAATAAGAAATCCGAATGAATGCATCTTAAGGTTAATCAAACCGTAAGTACCCAAACGAATCCAAAAGGTTACCCTTATTAGAACATGATCACGACTGGACTAAACCCTGCACTTTAGTGTTCCAAAACAACCCTCTAGGTACTATAGGATGTCACCTAAAACCTAGACCAAGTCTCATTCTAAAATCAATCCGATCAGTAAAATAACTTTCAATTAAATGGTCTCAAAGTATGAAGTCCTCACTTATATCCCAAAATGATCATAACAACTCAATAAAGTCACTCAATTGGATTTACAAAACTTGTTCACAATGGATCGATACAACTCCTCTTAACCTCAAACACCCAATAAAATCCCGAAGTATAAAACTTATAACTTAAATGAACAACCTATACCATCTTGTAGTACTCGGAGAGATCTTCGAAACGATAGTTTACACGCCTAAAACGGAGTTCGGATGAGAAAGTTATGGAGGAAACAATTTTAGAAGAAAATGGAAGAATATACCAGAATTCTAGCTTGGCACGACCGTGCCTAAGAAAGTGGCACGACCGTGCCTAAGAAAGTGGCACGACCGTGCCAAACATGACGAGGGGCAAATGAATATTGGCACGACCGTGCCAATAAAGGGGCACGACCGTGCCAAACATGGCGAGGGAAAAAAAGAATATTGGCACGACCGTGCCAAATAAAGGGGCACGACCGTGCCAGAAGAACAATGCCCAGATTCTTCCTGGGTTTACCCATTTCGAACCAAAACACAACCTTCACTAAAGTTATCTAAATCAAAGCTTCCCAATACATTTCTAAAGCTCCTAAACAACATCCAACCTAAAGGGAACCTAAATAACACCCTTTAATCATCTAAACCAACACCAAATCCCCACATTCAAGATTTCACCATTTTTACCCAAAAACTCAAATAAATTCAAAATAAATTCTAAACTCAACCAAACTTCAAATATAACACATCAAACATCATATAAACATGATATGAACATTTTAGCATCAAAATGGGGGAAAAGTAACTTACTTGAAAATAATGAAAGTTGACGGAATTCGATTCTTTTTGGTTCTACACGATCCTATCGACGATCTAAACAAGGTTCACGTTTTAAGAAATGAGAGATTACAAGAGGAAGATGGAGAAAATGAAGAGAGAAGTAAGGGAAAGAAAACTTACCCAAATGTTAGAGAGAGGGAGAGAGATGGCTGGGAAAGATGAGTGAAAGAGTGAGGGAGGTGAGGGAGGAGGGGGAAGTAGGGAAATTATTTCAAAATGTTGCACTTAGGGCCCCTCCCCTACACTACTCAAAATAAACCACTTCCCACTAAATTAAGACCCAACAATACTACACTAGCACAAATGACCCAAATAAAATGCTAGGCATAAATTATTATGAAACATAAAATGCACCCATAAATTTTTAAATAACTAATAATTTAGATAAATAAATAAGCAAATAAATAAATTATTATTATTATTACCAATAAAATAGAGCCTAGTTTTCGGGTCGTGACAGAGAGAGTTGCTGGGAGGTGATGAGGGTGAAGGGGAAGAGTGAGGGAGAAGAGAAGGAGTAGGGAATTATTTCAAAATGTTACAATTAGACCCCTTCCCCATCACTAACACAAATACTCCCCACTAACAAATAAGACTCAACACTTCTACACTAGCACAAATGACCCAAATAAAATGCTAGGCATAAATTATTATGAAACATAAAATGCACACATAAATATTTAAATAAATAATAATTTAAATAAATAAATAGGCAATTAAATAAAAAATAATTATTTATTACTAATAAAATAGAGCCTAGATTACGGGTCGTGACATAGCATTTTATTTGAGTTATTTGTGCTAGTGTAGAAGTGTTGGGACTTGATTGTAGTAGGGAGTTTAATTTTAATGGTGAGTAGTAGGGGAGGGGCCCTAAGTGTAAGTTTTTAAAAATCATTCTCCTACTCCCTCCCTACTTCCCTTTCTCCCTCACTCTTCCTCACCTCACACACTGCACATCTCTCTCTCTTTCCATGGAAAAGGTAAGAAATTTCCCCTCCCTTCTTCCTTCATTTTAGTCATCTTTCTCTCATCTTTTCTTAGTACTCATTTTATGAAATGTGTTTAGATCATCGATAGGATCGTCTAGAGCCAAGAATATTTGAATCCCGCCATCTTTCATAAAATTCAGGTAAGTTACTTTTCCCCATTTTTATGTTAAAATGCTCATTCTATGTTCATATGACGATTTAGATGATATACATTGATTTTGGTTGAGTTTTGAACTCATTTGGGTTTTTGATTGAATTTTGTGATATTTGGAATGTTGGGATTTAAATCTTAGTTTGAAGTTGATAGACGATGTTATTTAGGTCCCTTTCTAGTTTATAAATTGTTTTGGTTCATGATTATGCTTAGTGGTAAGTTTGGTTGTGGTTGATTTTGAGAAATTGTGAAATGGGTAAGAAAAATGAAGAACCCAGCTGCTGATTCCCGACCAAGAACCAGACCGAGCGCCCGCCCGGGTCTAGCTAGGCGCCCGCCCGCCTGCTTTTTTTCCTACGGCCAAACCTTCTGGTCATTTAAGCGCCCGCCTGCCCCCTACCGCGCGCCCGCCTGCCCCCTTTTCCTGGCACTTATTCTTTAGTTGATTTTGGTTTAGGTTATAACTTTAACCCTAGTTTTGGGCTTTGTCCTCTTAGACTTAAATGTCCATTTTGGAATACTCTAATAATGAAATTGGTTCCTTTGTGAATAAATATGTTATGGAATTTGATTAAGTATCGTTTTGGGAATATTGGCCATCTTTGATGTGTTGTTTGGACTGGTTTACCTTTGTGGTGATTTATTTGGAATGGTTCCCTACTTTGGAATCATTAGTTGTTTATTTAAGCGAGTATTTATTACTTAGCATTTGTTAGAAAGTCCAGCTGGTATTTGTGTGTTTTGGGCGATGCGAAAGATTATAATGGCAATGAGCTGAGTCCATTATAATTCTTGACCATTGTTTTGCCCCATTATTACCCTCCTCCAGATTGGCCTTGGATGTGAGATGAGCTAGCTCCTTTGTGAGCATTCTAGCTGTTTGGTTTGGGTTATGACTTCGTGTCATATTCCCTTGATTTTATTGGTTATTGGTTCCGGTACCGGGGGTTTTCTCTTCAGCTTTTATGCGACTATGAAGATGTTGATTGGGTTGATTGTTAATTTTTGAAGCTGTGCAGCGACCTTTATTTGGTTCTATCTGTTGGGAAACCTTGGCTCAGTATCCATGTGAATTGTTTATTTCCGCTGCTATTTGTTATCCGTTGTGTGCTATGTGCTATATGAGATTTTATATTGTTAGAAGTTATTATTTTTGCCTGTTGCATAATAGCATGTCATGTAGTTGCATTAGTAACTTACTGAGATTTTATCTCACCCCGTTTCCTTTCAATGTTGTTTTCCTTAACCCCCCCAGGAGGAAAGGATTAGGTTTTGCGGATCGAAGAGGACGTCGAGAGGTTTGAGATATTTGGGCAGGTTATTATTGATCGGTTTGCATTATATAAATGTGTAACCTTCTTGGGGATAGTTGTACCAACAATGACGTCATTAAGATTTGTAATATTTTGTATTTTGGGTGTGAGCTTGTGGAGCTTACACTAGTTGTTTTATGATGTTGTTAAACTTGGATTTTCCAAACCTTGTGTTAAAATCTTTTGGGTATAAAATGGAATTTTTATCTTCAGTATTTTAGAGTTTATGGTTGTAAGTCGACGTCCTGTTCGCGTACTCTTGGCCCGCGGGGTCGGGGTCGTGACAGTTGGTATCAGAGCTATGGTTTAGCTCTATGTATAAGTATAGGTGGACTAGAATGACCTAGGAGGGTAGATAGGTTCGGAGTGAGTAACAATGAGTATTTTATGCAGGTATTTGTTTGTAATGGCTAGAAGAAGAGCTGGTGAAGGCATCAGTGGGACTCAGAATCTTAATGGTCTACGGGAAGAAAACCGTGCAGTGTTTCAGGGCAGGTTTGAAGCGGCTGTGAAAGCAATTTATGACCAAGGGCCGAGAGAGGAACATGTAGCACCTCCGCGATATGGGTTGGAGCAGTTCTTGAAGTTGAAACCAAGTGAGTACGACGGTGAGCCTGATGTGAAGAAGGCCGAGCTATGGATAGAATCATGGAGAAAATCCACGATGTCTTTGGTTGCACTGATGAGGATAGGGTTCTGTTTGCAGCTTATAAGTTCGTGGGGGCTGCGGAACATTGGTGGAAGGCACTGAAGACCAGTTGGGATGCGACTCTTGTACCATATCCTTGGGAGTGGTTTGTGAGGAAATTCAAGGATCATTTTATCTCTCTAGTGAATCAAAACCGGAAAGAGATCGAGTTCCTCAGCTTGGAGCAAGGCATGATGTCAATAGCACAGTACTCGGCTAAGTTCACAGAATTAGCCAGGTGTTGTGACTACCTTGTGCGGACCGAGGAGCAGAAAGCGATGAGATTGATCAGAGGCTTGAAGACAGCTATTAGGACTCAACTTTTAGCCCAAAGAATTCAACCTTTTCAGGATGCGGTGGACCGTGTATATTTGATAGAGCAAGACATCGGGGGACACAAGAGGAAGACTGAGATGGTTAACCCGGGAAAACAAGGAGGGAAAAACAGGGCTCAACCACAGCGATATTCGGATAACAGAGGTAATTCTGGAGTGCAAACTCGATTCAGAAGGCAACCTCAAGGGCAACCAACAGTAGGAATTCAAGGTTCTAATAAGGGGACACGAAATGGGAAGATCTGCGGCTATTGTCAGAGGGAAGGACACTCAGAAGACAAGTGTTGGAAAAAGCAAGGAAAATGTGTTAATTGTGGTTGGTTTGGGCACTTTGCGAGAGATTGTCCTAGAAGCAGATATCAACCATCCGAGAGTGACGCTGGTATTACTCTGGGTCAGAAGAGAGATGCTTCGGGAAACCCTAAAGGTTCAGGGTAAGGTATTTGTGATCAACCAGCACTCGTCAGGTATTGAGCAATTTCAGGAGGTATTATTTTACGTCGAGAGAGCGAGCGCGTGCATTTTAGGATCATCGCATTCTCATGTTTAAGTGCATTTAGTTGGATTTATTTCTCCTGAGTCTTTGACTTATGTGTTGTCAGTGTCTACTCCTATGGAGGAGTGTAGGATATCTGATGGAGTCTTATGTGCTCATGTTGTGCTTAAAGGTAGATATAACTTACCTGCTAAATTGGTCATATTGCTATTATAAGATTTTGATGTTATTTTGAGAAGGGAAATGTCATGCTTTAGTCGATTGTTGTAGGAAAATTGTTACATCCTCTCTTCCCTTTTGCCTAAAATTGTTTTGAGACCGTTCCTTTGTGTAGAGTTAAGCATATATTTTCTTATTTGGAATCTGGCTATTTCGCTTCGATGGGTGACAATGGATGTCTATACCAGGTTGTTGGATGTATTTATCATTTGTAAGATTTCTATTTTTCTTCTGAACAGCACCTAGTATTTGGGAAAAGCTTGGGTTAAATTGTGTTGTCATGGTACAAGGTTGTAGTACTGATAATTAGATCAATATCCATATTGTATCGATTGGGTTGTAAGAATTGAGGATTCAATTGAGGATTTCTTGGTAGGAGATTTTTGTTTACTTCTAGCACATCTACGTGATTGCATCGGAATTGATTGTTATGAGGGAATACATGATTTGTATGAGTGATGAGTAGATTGTGGAAGTTATAATCATTAATGGTGGTAAGCGCGTTAAGTTCGAGAGGACTAAGCACATTTTGGGAGAGTAATAATTTCCCGATCTATATTAAAGGCATTTTGAATTTTTAGTTTTGGTTAAATGGTTGTTCTATGGTTCTAAATCCTTCTTGTTAGCGTTCCTCGATTTGGATTAAGAGTATGTGAAGAAAATAGGGTATCAATACTTGGGCATATTAAAGAATACTATGATTTGGTATTGGGTCAGTTAGAATGTGGCTGGCCAATTGGTTTGTTATGATGGTAGTACTATTGAGCCTAAGTATCATTGAGATTATAAATGTATACATGAAAGACTAAGGTGGGTTAGCCATTGAAGATTTAGGATTTGCTAAATTTCTTTGGAGTGTGTAAGCGGATCATCAATTTAAAGGGAGAGTTAGAGGAAAGCCTTGGAGATAAAATGTGGATTGTTTTACGGATTACTGAGTATTTGTAATTGTTTTAGGCTTTCAAAGAGTTGGAGTAATGTGATGATAAATTATAGCGTGGATTTAAGTAAACATTTTGCATAAAATTTTGAGCTTACGTTGTACCTCTAGTTTAAGGTGCCATCTAAGGTGAAAGCACTATAATAGAAATCCTTGGAGATATAGCCACTTTGGTGAATACTATGGGGATGAAAAATTTCTTAGCTTGTCATATTTTAAGAAGCTGATTAAGCTCGGATGGTTTAATGTTTGGAATTTCTGGGAAGTAATACTGAGTAAATGGCTTACAAATGGAAGTATCTTGACAATGTAATTAAGGTTATGAATAAGGCAAACTTGTAGTATCTCGAGAATTATGTTTAGGAGAAATTGGGGTTCTTCGATTTTGAGGATGGATTTTAATTAGTAGTGGAGATAATGATTGAAGGAAGTTAAGTGCGAGAGGTTGTTATGTTGTAAACATTATTTAAGGTTACCATATGATGGTTTAAAATGGACAATTGAGAATTCGGGAAGTGGCAGAACTATCGTATCCGTGGCTAATTGATCCTTCGGGTAAGTATTTCTAAAATTCGGGTTAATAAATAGAGCTATCTATGACTAAGGATTGATTGAAATTTTAGTGATATCGCCTTCAAATTATAGTTTGTTGTTATGGGACCAAGTTTAGAAATGATGATAATGGGTTACCAATGTTGGATAGTTTAGGTTCTTCGAAAGGATAAAAATGAGTTAGTGCAAGTGGGTTAAGAAATACCAAGCCTACGATTGTATTATGTTTTATTACCTAAGGAAGATAAATTTAGTAGTGGAGTTGATTCCAAATACTATCGGGATAATGAAAAATAAAACTTATGGATGTTGATGATTTAAGGGTTAATTGAATCATGGAAACTATGTCTGAATTATCTAATAGGTTCTTGATTGGGATTTTGAGTGCTAGATGAGAATCGATATTTTGTAGCCTCGATATGACTATGTGTTATGATTTTGATAAGTGAATTCGCGGGCGAATTCTTTTTAAGGAGGGTAGATTGTAACGACCCAAAAACCCGCCTCTATTTTTCTTAGTGATAATTATTTAATTATTTATTTATGGTTTATGTGTACATTTTATGTTTCATAATAATTTATGCCTAGCATTTTATTTGAGTTATTTGTGCTAGTGTAGAAGTGTTGGGACTTGATTGTAGTTGGGAGTTTAATTTTAATGGTGAGTAGTAGGGGAGGGGCCCTAAGTGTAAGTTTTTAAAAATCATTCTCCTACTCCCTCCCTACTTCCCCTTCTCCCTCACTCTTACTCACCTCACACACTGCACATCTCTCTCTCTTTCCATGGAAAAGGTAAGAAATTTCCCCTCCCTTCTTCCTTCATTTTAGTCATCTTTCTCTCATCTTTTCTTAGTACTCATTTTATGAAATGTGTTTAGATCGTCGATAGGATCGTCTAGAGCCAAGAATATTTGAATTCCGCCATCTTTCATAAAATTCAGGTAAGTTACTTTTCCCCATTTTTATGTTAAAATGCTCATTCTATGTTCATATGACGATTTAGATGATATACATTGATTTTGGTTGAGTTTTGAACTCATTTGGGTTTTTGATTGAATTTTGTGATATTTGGAATGTTGGGATTTAAATCTTAGTTTGAAGTTGATAGATGATGTTATTTGGGTCCCTTTCTAGTTTATAAATTGTTTTGGTTCATGATTATGCTTAGTGGAAAGTTTGGTTGTGGTTGATTTTGAGAAATTGTGAAATGGGTAAGAAAAATGAAGAACCCAGCTGCTGATTCCCGACCAAGAACCAGACCGAGCGCCCGCCCGGGTCTAGCTAGGCGCCCGCCCGCCTGCTTTTTTTCCTACGGCCAAACCTTCTGGTCATTTAAGCGCCCGCCTTCCCCCTACCGCGCGCCCGCCCGCCCCCTTTTCCTGGCACTTATTCTTTAGTTGATTTTGGTTTAGGTTATAACTTTAACACTAGTTTTGGGCTTTGTCCTCTTAGACTTAAATGGCCATTTTGGAATACTCTAATAATGAAATTGGTTCCTTTGTGAATAAATATGTTATGAAATTTGATTAAGTATCGTTTTGGGAATATTGGCCATCTTTGATGTGTTGTTTGGATTGGTTTACCTTTGTGGTGATTTATTTGGAATGATTCCCTACTTTGGAATCATTAGTTGTTTATTTAAGCGAGTATTTATTACTTAGCATTTGTTAGAAAGTCCAGCTGGTATTTGTGTGTTTCGGGCGATGCGAAAGATTATAATGGCAATGAGCTGAGTCCATTATAATTCTTGACCATTGTTTTGCCCCATTATTACCCTCCTCCAGATTGGCCTTGGATGTGAGATGAGCTAGCTCCTTTGTGAGCATTCTAGCTGTTTGGTTTGGGTTATGACTTCGTGTCATATTCCCTTGCTATTATTGGTTATTGGTTCTGGTACCAGGGGTTTTCTCTTCAGCTTTTATGCGACTATGAAGATGTTGATTGGGTTGATTGTTGATTTTTGAAGCTGCCCAGCGACCTTTATTTGGTTCTATCTGTTGGGAAACCTTGGCTCAGTATCCATGTGAATTGTTTATTTCTGCTGCTATTTGTTATCCGTTGTGTGCTATGTGCTATATGAGATTTTCTATTGTTAGAAGTTATTATTATTGCCTGTTGCATAATAGCATGTCATGTAGTTGCATTAGTAACTTACTAAGATTTTATCTCACCCCGTTTCCTTTCAATGTTGTTTTCCTTAACCCCCCAGGAGGAAAGGATTAGGTTTTGCGGATCGAAGAGGACGTCGAGAGGTTTGAGATATTTGGGCAGGTTATTATTGATCGGTTTGCATTATATAAATGTGTAACCTTCTTGGGGATAGTTGTACCAACAATGACGTCATTAAGATTTGTAATATTTTGTATTTTGGGTGTGAGCTTGTGGAGCTTACACTAGTTGTTTTATGATGTTGTTAAACTTGGATTTTCCAAACCTTGTGTTAAAATCTTTTGGGTATAAAATGGAATTTTTATCTTCAGTATTTTAGAGTTTATGGTTGTAAGTCGACGTCCTGTTCGCGTACTCTTGGCCCGCAGGGTCGGGGTCGCGACATAGAGACAAGGACACTTACACCCATCATCAGTTTTAAATCCTAATCCACTTTTCTCCTTAGAGAGAATTTGTGAATTAACGATTTGTTCCATGGTGACACCAGACTTAGTCCACACATCGGTCACTTTTTGAAGTTCATCCCTTTGTGCAGTAAGATCATGGATTCGGGTGTTAAGTACCTTGATTCTGTCCTTAAGGTAGCGGTTTTCTTCCACAATAGAAGTTATCCCAACAATTTGGAGCTTGAGTTTTTCAATCTCCTCCTTATGGGACTTGCACTCTTTTTGGGAATATTCAAGTTCCGCAGCCATTAATTTATATGCCTTTTTAAGTACAGTGTGTTGTTGACAAATAACATTAGCACGTTCAAGTACCTGGTCATCATGGCTTTGTTCGGTTTGATCCTCAGGAGAGTAGTTTGGTGAAGTAGGAGTTTTGTCTTGTTTAGCTTCAGGAGTTCTTGGTGAAACTGACTTCATTTGATGGAGTGGCAGTGGAAGGCTTTCGTCAATTTCAACTTTTTCTTCAAATCCCATTAGGCAAAGATTTGCAACTCCTTCATCTTCATCACTATCATCTGTATCAGAACCCATCCATGTTAATGGTTGTTCTCCTTGTTCAGCAACCATTCCTCTTCTCTTGAAAAACTTTTTGTTGAACGGTTTCTTGGCAGGAGCGGCTTCATAGCGCGGTTTGGGACAACTGGAGGCAAAATGACTTGTTTGTCTGCAGTTGTAACAAACAAGATCATCCCTTTTCTTAGCATCAGCTACTTTGTTGAATCTGGTTGGAGGGACAAACTTTGCAGGGCCGCCTGACTGAAATTGAGCTCTGTTCTTTCTGAACTTGGTGTAGTTTTTCACATAGAGAGCAAACTCGTCATCATCTATGTCATCAAAGTCAACTTGAGTAGAACTGGATGCTACACTTTGGGAATTTTGAGATGGAGTGTAGGATTGATGAGATTGCTGAGGTTGAGAATAGGGTTGATGATGTTGAGGGTAAGGTTGATGAGGCGGTTGGTAATACTCTGGAGGTGCGGTTTGAAAAATATGTCTTGGAATATTTAGATCAAAAGAAGCGGATTGTAAATGGGTATTAGATGCGGTTTGATGGTGATCTGGATTGTAAACTGGAGATGTGGCATTGTTGAAAGCAGCAAGAGAAAGAGACTTGAATCTGTTTTCGGTTTCATGAGCTTCCTCAAGATTGAATTCAAATACCCTTAGCATGGCATAAAGATGATGAAGATCAAGAGCTTCCAGATCTTTGTTGTCTTCAATGTTGGTAGTTTTGATCAGCCATTTGCTACCAAGAGATTGCATGAATCTCATGTTCAGGTCAGTATTGGAATACTTGTGCCCTAGAGAGAAACATACATTGATAATTTCCACGAACCGCTCATAGCATTGGCGAAGAGATTCCTTTGGGTCTTTGACAAAGTAATCAAAGAGCCTTCTCTGTTGGTAGAGGAGGTTCTTCTTGGTGTCGGCATCTCCTTCCAGAAAGTCAATGATGCCATCCCATGTTTCCTTTGCGGTATTGCAATCTAGAACCTTTGAGTGAGTTCTTAGATCAATAGCTGATACAAGCATGGACATGGCTCTACCATCAAAGTCCATATTTCGTTGATCAGTTTCGGTCCATTCAGCTTCCGGCTTCTTGATTTCCGCGGTTTGTCCAGCAGTACCTGCATCAGGGTTAGCCTTCATCGGGACATAGGGTCCATTAACAATTGCAGTCCATAATCTGCGATCCTCAGATATCATGTGCTTCTTCATCCTATCTTTCCAGAAGATGAAACTATCTTCATTAAGAATAGGTAAGTGATTAGAGTTGGATGTCTGCATCATATGGGAGTTTATGTTTGCCATTGGATCAGCACCCAAGCGGTTAAGCTTGTAAAACAATTTTTGGTGGATATGCTCTGATACCACTTGTTGGTCCCAAAGGGCAACAAGGGTATAGAACCGCTAGAGGTGGGGTGAATAGCGGTTTAAAATCTTTTTCGAAATACCCTTGAAAATCAACCAAGTGCTTATCAGTTTGGTCTATTGCGGTTTAAAGCACTAGAATCGCTCAGATAAAATGCACAGCGGAGTTTTGCGGTTATGGCCAAACTGAATTATAAAGTGTAGGGCGGTTCAAGTGGTTGAAAAAGGAATGATGCAACTGACAAGGCACAACTGAAGTATCACAGAAGTATGCAAATCATTTATCAAGTCATTTCACATAAGAGTAAATAAAGCTCATAAACAGAAATGTAAATGACAAGACAGAAATTAAAGATCAAGGACACACAATTTGAAGAGGTTCGTTCTTGAAAGAACTACGTCCTCTACCTAGGTGGTTAGCCTAGGATTTTCTAATAGCTACTAGACTTGTATTGATTTAGAGGAGTTTTTACAAGATTACAAAAGAATCCAAACTCTAAATAAACAATCTAACCTAACAATGCTATTATAACAACCTGTGTTTTCGAGGTATATAATCTATAAGAAAATATACTCCGGGTGTGTAGTGTGGAAGGAAATCAAGAGCTCAAAATATCTAAGTGATGGTGAGCAAGTGATTACTTTCTATGCAAGGCTGAGTTGTGATGATTTGAAGGCTTGAAGCTTTGATGAAGAACTCTGGGTTTCCTAAGGAGATGATGAAGATATGAGTATCTGGATATTCAATCTTCAAAGCAAACTTGAATACTTGGGATATTCTCTTTGAAGCTCAGCAACCTTCAATGTTGAGAAATGAAGGCTATTTATAGTGAAGGCATTAGTGACCGTTGGACAATGAGGTGAGTCATTGTATGGCGGTTTTATGCGCTGTCAAAATCCCATTGGTTGACCTGTCACTGTCGTCCTTTGCTTTTGCTTTGTGGCAGGAAGTTTTTGGATCACTACCTGACATTGTCCTTTTAGTTGTTGGAAAAGTACAACGATAACTTTTCAAAAAGCGAGACAAACCGACATTCCAAGAATAACTGAAACATGACTTGAAGTTTAAGGACAAGTCACCAGTCATTCATTTACGGTTGAAAAGCGAATGTTTGTCTTCAAGGTGTAAATGACAGCAATAACTTCTTCAATATCTTGGTCGGCGGTTCCACCAGATGCATGTGCGGTTTCATGAATGAACTTGAAGTGCGGTTTCATCAAAGACACAAACTGTGGTTTGATGAAGGACTTAAGGCACCATGCTGGTGGTTTGAAGACGGCGGCTTGAGGGACACTAAACTGCTATGAATAAACCGAACATAACTCAGCCTAACTACTAAACATCTAGAAATGGACTTGTCTAAAAATTGAAGTAAAACTTCATTACATGTAAACCTAAAGTCCATAAAAAGACACGTGGAATGGGTCAATCAAATCAGGTGGGTGTACTAACAATGAATCCTAACAGACATCATAAATATTCTCCATTGACTCAATCCACATTTCAGCCTTTTTCATATCAGGCTCACCATCGTACTCAATCGGTTTCAATTTCAAGAACTGCTCCAACCCATACCGTGGAGGTGCTACATGTTCCTCTCTCGGCCCTTGGTCATGAATTGCTTTCATAGCCGCTTCAAACATACCCTGAAACATCGCACGATTTTCTTCCCGTATCTCATTATGATTTGGAGCCCCACTGGGACCTTCACCAGCTCTTCTTCTAGCCATTTTGAACAAATACCTGCATAAAACACCAACCGTTACTCACTCCGAACACTACTACCCTCCTAGGTCATTCTAGTCCACCTATACTTAAACTTAGAGCTAAACCATAGCTCTGATACCAACTGTCGCGACCCCGACCCCGCGGGTCGGGAGCTCGTGAGCTGGACGTCGACTTAATAAACAAATACCAAAATATAGAAGATAAAAATTCCTCTTAACAACAAAAGATGACAGTACACAGTTTTAGAAATCCAAATCTTACCCACATATCTAAACCACTAGTATAAGCTCCACAAGCTTACACCAAAATACAAAATATTCCAACTTCTTAATGACGTCACAGTTTGGTAATACTATCCCAAGGTTACACATTTAAGTAATGCAAACCGAACAACAACCTGCCCTAAAAGCCACGAACTCTCTCGACGTCCTCCTTGTGATCAGCGAGTCCTATTAACTTCCTCCTGGGGGGGTTAAGGAAAAACAAAGATAAAAAGAGAGAGAGGGTGAGATAAATCTCAATAAGCCACTTATGCAACTACATGACATGTTATGATGCAATAAACAACAATAAACTCACACAGCACGTAGCAATTATCAGTTAACAGATAGCAGTGGAAATAAACAAGTAACAAAGGATATTAGCCAAGGTTCCCCAAACTGATAGAACAATTGCTGCGCAGCTTCAACCATTCAACCAATCAAACCATCTTCATAGTAGCATAAACAGCTGAAGATAACAACCCCGGTACCGGAACCATAACAATGTAACATGTCACAAGGGACAAGGGATAAGACACAGAGTCATACCCAAAACGACTAGCTAGAATACTCACCAAAGGAGCTAGCTCATCCCAACCAAGGCCAATCTGGATGAGGGAAGAAGGACCAATGGGCGATGTTATACTGGACTTGGCTTGTGCCATTATAGCATTATCCATTGCCTGACTCGAACACAATTAACTAGCTGGACTTTCAAATAAATGCTAAGTAGTAAATACTAGCTTAAATAAACAACAAATGGTTCCAAAGTAGGGAACCATTCCAAATAAATCACCATAAAGATGAACCAATCCAAACAACACATCAAATGTGTTCAACATTCCAAAATGATACTTAATCAAATTCCATAACATATTTGTTCACAAAAGAACCATTTTACCAACCTAGAGTGTTCCACAATGACCACCTAAGTCACCTAGAATAGTACTCAAAACCTAGGCCAATTCTAAACGTTTTTGTATTAAGAAACACTTACTGAGAGCTCGACCTAATCTGAACCTGAAACTCAATTAAATAAACTGACTCATCTCGAAGTACTCAAGGAGATCTTTAAAACGATAGTTTACACGTCTAAAACGGAGTCCGAATGAAGAAGTTATGTCCTCCGGAAGAATGAGCGAAAAACGGACAACATGGGGAAAGAGAAGGGGGGGGTGCGCACGCCTCCCCTAAAATGGTGCGCGCGCCTCCTATGATCAGAAGGTTGAGTTTTGAAACACACGAGGGAGCGCACGCCTCCCTTAAAAGGGTGCGCGCGCCTCCTATAATCAGAAGGTTTAGTTTTTGAAGCATAAGAGGGAGCGCACGCCTCCTTAAAAAAGGTGCGCGCGCCTCCTTGCCCGGAGGAGCCAAATCCGGCAAATTTTCTGGGTTTGAGCTACTTTTCTTACCAAAACTCAAATTTCTCAAAATCAATCCTTCCAACAAGCCTAACAATGAACCCAAACAACTATAAACTTATAAGGGACCTAAATAACAACATCTATCAACCCAAACTAAGATTGAACCCCAACATTCATATTATCACAAATTTAACCAAAAATCCAAATAAATTCTAAACTCAACTAAAACATCATATATATCAATAAAGCATCATTCAAACAAGTGATGAACATTTTAGCATAAAATGGGGGAGAAGTAACTTACCTGAAATTTACGAAAGGTGACGGAATTCGAATTTTCTTGGCTACAAACGATCCTAGCGACGATCTAAACATTTTATATAAAATGAGTAATAAGAAATAATGAGAGGAAGATGATCAAAAGAAGGAAAGAGGGAGAGAGATTTTCTTACCTTTTCTTAACAATGGAAGAGAGAGGGATTGAGTGTGTGTGTGTGTGTATGCAGGAGAGTGAGGGAGAAGGTGAGGGAGAGGGAGGGAGTAAGTAGAATTATTGAAAATAGTTACACCTAGGCCCCTCTACTACTACTACTACCACTACTACTACTACTACCCTTAATATCCTCTTCTCTAATAATTCCCTTACTTCATACTAGTACAAATGACTAATTAAAATGCTAGGCATAAAAATATTATGAGATATAAATGCACACATAAATATTTAAATAGATAAATAAATAAGCAAATAAATAAATAAATAAATATTTACTACTAAGAAAATAGAGACGGGTTTTCGGGTCGTGACACAATCATCATCATCATCTCCATTATATCCATATACAAAAAACAACGACTTACACCTAAATATATCAATCGAAGAACAGATTGACCAAACAACAACAATTTCAGAAGGTAACTAGTACTATTTATCAACAATGTATTCACATTACACAGTTTATATTACCAACAAAGACAAATCAACAATTTTCAAAAAATTTTATGTTATCAACACATACAAATTGAAAAAACAATTTTCAAAAGTTTATTCACATTACACAGTTTATGTTACATTGTTTAAAACTCATGCTGTAACAGTTCATGTTAGTAACATATCAATATCGACTCAATTTAAGATGTAATAATTTATAAAAGTTATAGTACCACATTTTTTATATATCAAAGTAACACTTTGTATGAATATGTGTGAACTCAATCTGTAACAGTTATGAACAACACAATACACTGAAATCTGCACTTTTATGAGTGTAACAGTTAATAAACATTAGTGTACCACTTATAATATTTAAAAGTAACTAATTGCATATATAAATGTAACACTTCTAAAAGAGTCATCTCCCATCACTTTCTATATCAAGTTGTATATAAAATGTTAGTTATTTATAATCTGTCACATTGATTTTACATATGACTGGTTACATCTATTTAACAAACGTTTTAAATTTTCTATTATTTGCAGAAATTGACATTGTACCTATTACTGCTGCATCCAACAACGACATTGTACCTATTATTGTAGCTACTCAAACAGAAACAGATAGAGGTATTCATTCCAAATTTGATATTGTTGATCTCAGTGGTTCATTAATGGGTGTTAGAAAGAACAGACCAGATGATATGTACAAACTGTATTGTGCTCATGCTAAAGGCAATAAGATTTTTTATACGCAAATCAACTACTAAAGTACGTGATAATGGAATAGTTTTTGATAAGTATTGTGTGTGCTCTAATGGTGGCACTAAAAAGCAATCAAAATCTGAATCACAAGTTGATTCTGATGGTGAGATCGAGAATCCTAGGAAACATCATTTTACATGTACGGGATGTAGTGTGACCATGAGGATAAAACTGACTGAGGATAATGATTATAAAGTTGTTACTCATATAACAGATCATAATCATGCATTGACTAGGCCAGATTTGAGTCATCTTCATAGATTACAAACGCATATAACAAATGAAAAGGGATAAGCAATTGAAGAAATGCTATCTTCAGAAATAAAAGCAACAAATTCTTTTCGTTATATGGTTCATGAAGTGGGTGGGGATGATTGCGTTGTTCACACTATCAAATACCATTTAAAATTTGTGAATAGATTGAAGGTGAAAGAATGAGATAAAGGTGATGCACAAAGATTGAATTATTATTCCAACAACAATCCGAGGAGGAATACTTTTTCTTTTAGAGTAATGTTGGATGAGTCTGGAATGTTACGTAGCATTTTTTGGAGAGAATCAATGATGAAAGAAGCTTACTTGATATTTGGGGATGTTATGATATTTGACACAACATATAGTACTAATATATATGGTATGATTGGGGCTGTAAACGAGCCGAGCTGAGTCGAGCTTTAGGGTGTCGAGCTCCAGCTCGAGCACACTTGCTTGTTCGAGCTCGAGTCGAATTGAGCTCGCGAGCTGCTCGCGAACAACTCGAGTCGATATCAAACTCGAGTTTTAATGAGCCGAGCTCGAGCTTAGGCTTTTTTTTAAAGAAATATACGGTCTTAACGAGCTTATCGAGCCGAGTTCGAGCCATTCGAAAACAAAAATTCAAGTTTAATGAGCTTATCGAGCCGAACTCGAGCTTTTAATGAGCTAAACGAGTCGAACACGGTCGGCTCAATAACAAAAATGAGCTTGACTCGAGCTACACCTCGAGCTCACTCATGCTCGAGCTTTCACGAGCCGAACCCGAGTCGAGCTTGAGACAGCTCGGTTCGTATAACATCCCTAGGTATGATAAGTGCTCCAATGGTAGGCATCAACAATCATAAGAATAATGTTATGTTTGGGTGTGCGTTTTTACCAAATGGGGAAACTAAATCATTCGAGTGGCTGTTTGATGTATTCAAGAAATCAATGGGAGGAAAATTTCGTATCACTATATTCACTGACCAAGATCAAGCAATGACAAACGCCATATCAACGGTATGAGCTCTATATTATGATTACTTTTAATATAACTACTATTCTTATCATAAATGTGTAACAATTATAATGTACGCCGTTTATAACACACAGTTTATAAAATTTAAAGTGTATCACTTGCTATATTTCTAGGTAACACTTTGTATGACTATGTGTAACACTTGATAGACTTAAAAGTAACAGTTTTTTAAACTTTAGAGTATATTTATGTTCTAACAGTTTATAAAAATTTAACTGTACCACTTGCTATATCTTTATGTAACACTTTGTATAACCATGTGTAACACTTGTTATACTTCAAAGTAACATTTTTTTAAACATTAATGTTTATTTATCTTATAACAATTTACTAAAATTATGTGTACCACTTGTTATATTTCCAAGTAACACTTTGTATGACAATGTGTAACACTTTTTAAACTTAAAAATAACAGTTTTTTAAACATTAGAGTATACAAGTAGAGAGCCCGTGCTCCGCACGATCGCATTTTAGTGATATTTTTTTATAGAAGGTGATTAATTTTTCATATAGTATGATATAAAAAAATTGATAATCAATTTATTTAATAAAATTAAATTTTATTAAATGAAAGTCCAATTATATCTTAAAATTATTACTACAATTATTAAGGGCTAAAGCCATTTCAATGAAGGTAATATTTCAAAACATCATTCATTTTGAGACAAAACACGACATTCAATTTGAGACGAAGGGAGTAACTATTATCATTAACTAATATTGTTTATAATAATTAATTTATATAGTAACTACTATAGTTAAATAATAATATTAATATTAATAATTAATATATATAGTAACTATTATGGTTAACTATTACTATATTAATAGTAAAAGTTAATGTATATTGTAACTATAATGATTAACTAACACTATTAATAGTAATAATTAACCTATATAGTAATTATAATAGTTAATTAATACTATTAATAGTAAAAGTTAATTTATATAATACTACACTATTATAGTTAACTAATACTATTAATAGTAATAGTAACATATATAATAACTATTATTAACAACTAATAGTATTAATTAATAATAAGAATTCCAAAAGTCAATTATAAATTTGGGAAGTGATGTTGTGTCTTCATGTAAATCAAGCTTTTATCTTTGCATGTCCACGTGCGACTCTATAAGCTTCTTCACCGACTTATATAGATATAGACTAGGATGAATCCCGTGCTTCGCACGGGGTATATTTAAACTTATTTGCCCCCTTTTTAGATGTCCATTATTTTTCTTTCTTTTATAATTTAAATAATAAATTTACTTTATTATTACTTATATTTATTACATAATGTTCTTTTTGTTGGGTATGCTTATTATAAACCACTCCTATTACCTAGATTTGATTGATCCCATAACCTAATTTTACTTTTTGTGGAATTTAGGATATATTGTAAAAAGTGTTAAAACTTCATTTTTAGAATAGTCCATTTTAGTATAATAGGCTTTGGATTGATAGGTCTTAAAATTTCTAAGTCTGAAAATTTTGTGGTAAATCTCTTGACCGTGATTCACTTGACCGTGAATCACTTGACTGCTGGTCAGTCTCTCGACCGCAAGGTCTCAACCGCAAGTGAGGAAGTCCAAGCAACCAAAGTTTTTTCAAACTTAACCATGGTTACTCTAGTGTCCAAAACTATGGTTAGTTTAGAACGTTGCAGAATTCAAATTTCAAATTTGAATACAACTGTTAGTTGGACCACCACTACTCTATAACAAAAGGACAACTCAGACTGAGCTCCAATCAGAATTCAACAGCTCATTGTCCTTCAACTTGGACTCCAAGTATTTCAAACGGCTAGTCTTTCTTTCAAGGCTATAAATAGTCCTTGAATTCTTCATTGAAAAATTGTTGAGATTCAAAGAGAGAAATTGCTGTTGTAATACTTGGTGATTGAAGATCTTACTCAAGATTTTCAGAATCATTTGAATCTTCAAGCTTTCGCCTTCAAACCTTCAAAGATCTCTAGCAACATTCAAGTCATCTCAAGCCTTGCAACACACAAGATTCATTAGGCTCTACAATCACTTAGATTTTAAAGAGCTTTTGATTCTTACACACACTCACCCCGTTTGATCAATCACATAGATTGCATCATTAGGGACACACTGATTTAAGTCTAGGATTTACTCTTCATAGAAAGTAGGTGTTGATTCAATTCTTCATCTCTGTAATCTGTACTCAAGAGAATCAATATATACCTCCATTCAAAATCCAAGACTGACCATCTTGGTAAAGGACATAGATCTTTAAACAGATCGAACCTTTCCAAATCTTTGTGTCATTTACTTGCTGCTATTTACTTTCTGCAAATTTACTTTAGTTTTGTTCATCTTGTTCTTATTATTCTTCATTATTCATATTAATCTTGTTTGTCGTTTAGTGTTTGATCTTTCAGATATTCAAACTTATTGTGAATTATGTTTGTATGTTCTCCACATTGCCTAAGCTAAAATATGACTAACTTATCATTTGCCAAAACCTCCAAGACATACTTTCAAACTCTCAACCATATTGACCGTATCTCTCGTGACCGCATCTATCTTGACCGCACTTCCCTCGACCGCAACTGGTTGACCGTGAAGTGTTCCTATTTTCACTTAGAGATTTTGTCATAACCAACTCTACCTTATTTCTATCTAAAACTTCCGCTGTGCATATTACACTTGACTGCGTGGTTTTCATTGACCGCAAAACTCAAAGTGTAAGCATAAGGTTGAATTTGAAAAAGGGTTGAAATTTTTAAGTAGGTTATTCACCCCCCCCCTCTAGCCTCCTTTTCATACCCTTGTTGTGTCTTTGGGACCAACAAGTGGTATCAGAGCAAACACCTTTATAAAACTTCTATTTTTCAAGCTTAACATCTTGGGTGCCAAGTCAATATGGCAACGGTTAACTACACGCACGTTCCAATGTTTAACGAAGATAACTTTGATGTATGGAAACACAACATTCTAATCCATTTCTACTCCATGGACGAGCAACTTGGTGATTGTCTTACCATTGGACCATACTTCCCAATGAAAGCTAATCCGAATCCTGAAACCAATGCCGATACACCTTCAATAAAGAAACCAAAAGGTGAATGGACCGATGAATAAAAGAGATTGGTTGGAAAGGATGTGAAAGCAAAAAAGCATACTTTTAAGTACCTTGAGTACATCTCAGCGTCGACAGATCACGGAATGTTCTACTACAAAAGATCTTTGGGATGTAATTGAAGATTACATCGAAAGAGATCAAGCTTGCAAGGAAAGTAAAAGATTTGAAATTCAAAGAAGATTCAATAACTTTGCTAAGATCCCTCGGAAAGAAGCATACCAAGAAAGAGATCAATGTGAATTTTCTAGCTGCCCTTGGTTCCCAATATCTTCACAAAGGAAACACTCTTGAAGATACCAAGCTACTAGATGATATGTCACTCAGAAGCCTCTATGCCAACCTCAAAGTCTTTGATATCAAGCTTCACAACATTGAAGAGTTGGAAGGAAAAACAAATAGCTTATCGTTGGTCGCTCAAAATGAAGAAGTGATCGAGGAAGAAGATCCAAAAATCTCCACATCAGAGTTACTTGATATGGATGATGATGATTTTGCTATATTCGTGAAAAGATTTCAAAATTTCAGAAAGACAGCAAGACCCGGATCATCAATCAAGGCTCCAGCAAGGTTTTCAAGGAGTAGCTCCTCAAAGAAGAAAGAGAACTTCAACTTCTAAAAGAAGAAAGAAGATCTTGTTTGTTTTAACTGCAGGAAACCAGGTCATTTCGCATCAGAATGCCCGATTCCCAAGTTTGAGTATATGAAGAAGAAAAGAAACTTCACTCCAAGGTATTCAAAGCAAAAAGGGATGATGGCTGAAGAGGACTCCACCACAAAAGAATTAGCTACCTGGATAAAGACAGATTCTGATGAAAGCGATGAGGATTCTGAAGAAGGTCACAATTGTTTGGTTGTTTGTTCCGATGATTAGGATGATAATGAAAATCAGTTCTCACCCAATGTAAAACCCAAACGGAAGAGCTATACGGCTGATGAACTTGCTGATAAAGGATTCCTAACTCCAGTTCAAAATAATGGTGATCTTTTATTTTCAAGATGTGATGTGGGTGCAGCAAAGAAGGCTCTACTAAATCCTAAAGTGAAGGAAGCTCAATCTACCACTCCTCAAGTCAAGTATGACATTTCCCCCGATGAACTAGAGAAGATGTTCATGAAAGCTGAATAGGTAATTAGTAAGTTTACTGGCATGAAAGAAGCTTTAGCACTTTCAACTGAAGAAATTTCCCAGCTTAAGACGGAGAAAACTCTACTAAGATCTGAACTCACCCTCCTTAAGGAGTAGATCAAGAGCATGACTCCTCTTACTGATCGAAACCGTTTCTTAGAAGAACAAAATGATATATTTAAAGTTAAAAATGAAGAATTAGTTGCTGAGATAAATGATCTTAAAAGGATCACTAATGAGTGGACCAATTCTCGTGTCACTATGGATCAAATCTTAGAATCCCAAAAGTTTAGTGGTGATAAAGAAGGCTTAGGATTTCAAACTAGTGACAACTTTAAATGTGCATCTTGTTGTGAAAGAGATGAGAAATTTACCCAGCAAACTTTAGAAGGGTCGAAGGCTAAACATCATGTGTCAAAGGGTAAAGGACAAGAACCAAAGAAGAAACTAGAGTTCTATTATGTCCACCCTAAGAAATAAGTTGGCAAGGCTTTGAAGTTGAAAGGAAAATCCATGGAAGATCTTACCGTAGAGGAAGACTCTAGCAAGGTACCTGAACCCAACCGCGCATCTACCTCAAGTCACAGTCGAGTAGCCTTCAAAGGCATGTCGACCATAAATAAGGGTCATGAGGTCAAGTTCAAGAAATTGAACTTTGTTCGGGAGAGATCTTCCATACCAGTTAATGATGTTGTGCTCAAGACTTCAACGAATTTTGTTAACCCTTAGTTGGGTGGCTTCCACCATTGTTCTGTGTGTGATGGTTAGGGTCACAAGGCTGCTGAATGTCTTTTGATATTCACACCCAATCCTAGAAGGAATAACCCTCCTTCTGTGAAACAGGTGTGGGTTGTCAAAAGTTGCTAACCCTTTAGACCCAAAAAAATAAAAGGGGACCTTGTTCTTAAATGTCTATTTTGTAGGTCCTCTGCTTAATGGCTGGACATTCCAAGGATAAATCAAGTTTATGGTATCTCGATAGTGGTTGCTTAAGGCACATGACCGGAGATATCAACTTATTGGAAGATGTCCGTGAAGAGAAAGGTCCATCAGTAACTTTTGGAGACAACAACAAAGGAAAGACAGTAGGATATGGAGTCATTCGAAAAGAAAAAATCACCATCCAACAAGTCTCTCTAGTTATTAGACTACAACACAATCTACTCTCAATATCTCATTTCTGCGACAAAGGATTGCAATGCCACTTCACTTCAAATTTTTGTCTCATCAAAGATGGCACATCCGGCATCACTTAGCTCAAAAGGATTCGTAAAAAAATGTTTATGTTGTTGATTTCGATTCATCTTGTATTTCATCTAATCTCTGTTTTATAGCAAAGAATGTTAGTGAAAATAGTTGGCTATGGCACAAGAGACTAGGCCACTTAAACTTCAAGTATCTCTCCAAGATTGGTAGAGAAAATCTAGTTCGTGGTCTACCCAAAGTAGCTGATCACTACGATGAGAAGTGTACAACATGCCAACTAGGCAAACAACCAAAGGCGTCTTTCTCCAGCAAGACCACACCTTCAACCTCAAGATGTTTGCAACTACTTCATATGGATTTGTTTGGACCTGTCACTACCGCAAGTATTGGAGGAAACAGATATACCTTAGTTAGGTAGATGATTACTCAAGATATACATGGGTCGTAATGATGATCTCCAAAGATGATTGTTATGACATTTTGACCGCGCTCTTTAGACATCTCCAAACATAAAAAGAAGATGACATCGTCAGTGTTCGATCCGACAATGGAACAGAATTCAAGAACAACGGTGTTGCTCAGTACTGTGATGACTATGGTATTGACCAAAACTTTTCTGCTGCTGGAGTTCCACAACAAAATGGTGCTGTGAAAAGGAAGAACAGAACATTGATATTGTCGCGACCTCGGACCCCGCGGGCCCCGGGACCGCGAGCTGGACGTCGACTCTAAAACCAAAACTCAGAATACCGAAGTTAAAAAAATTTCACTTAATACCAAAAGGTGATAATCCAAAGTTTTACAAAACCAAGTTTGATAAAGACCCATTACAATTATCATAAACTTCCACAAGTTTATGCCCAACAAAATACAAAATATACACAAATCCTAATGACGTCAATGTTTGGTACAAATACCCCAAAATGGTTACACATTTACATAATGTAAACCAACCTATATCAACTTTCCCCAAAAGAATGTTTCCACACTCGACGTCCTCTTTCTCGTGATCAGCGAGACTATTCCTTAGCACCTGGGGGGGGGTTAAGGAAAAACAAAGATAAAAGGAAAGGGGGTGAGATAAATCTCAATAAGTTACTAATGCAACTACATGACATGCTATGATGCAAGAAGCAATAAGCAATAATAAATATCACATAGCACATAGCATTTATCACTTAACAGATAGCAGCGGAGATAAACACATAACAAAGGATATAGCCAAGGTTTTCCAAACCGGAACATCCAAATAAAGGATCGCTGCGCAGCTTCATAATCAACCAATCATCATCTTCATAATGGCATGAAAGCCGAAGAGAAAACCCCGGTACCGGAACCAATAACCATAAAAGAAGTGTCACAAGGGACAGGAGACATGCCACAAAGTCATGCTCCAAGAAGCTAAAATGCACACAAAGGAGCTAGCTCTTCTCACATCCAAGGCCAATCTGGAGGAGGGTAATAAGGGGGCAAAACAATGGTCAACATCACAATGGACTTGGCCGTGCCATCATAATGTTTCGCATCGCCCAAACACACACAAAATACCAGCTGGACTTTCACGTAAAGGCTAAGTAATAAAATACTAGCACGATAAACAACAAATGATTCCAAAGTAGGGAATCAAGCCAAATAATCACCAAGAAGATGAAATGAACCAACAATACACAATAAAGGTGCTTCAAAATCTCAATTATCCATTAATGAATTCCAAACACAAACTTGATCACAAAGGACCCAATTCTATTACTAAAGGGTACTACAATGTTCACTAAGGTCAACCAGAAGGACACTCAAGACTTAGACCAAAACGCTTCCTTCATTCACACAATTTTAACAAATGTAAATTTTCAGGGGTTATGTGCGGCCGCCCAAAAGAGTATGTGCGGTCGCCCAAAAAGGCCCTCGCCACGACCAAAAGCTTTCAGATAGTTGTGCGGTCGCCCAGGCATTTTTGTGCGGCCGCCCAATGATCTGAATTTCTGGAAATCGGGAAGAACAACATGGGTTCTTCCATTTTTCAAACCCAAACACATTTCAACCAAAAATCAAACATTCTAACTGGTATACAAATGTACCAAAACAACTTATAAGTCTAAAAAGGCTCCTTTAACAACATTTAATCAACCAATAACAAGAATCAAACCCAACATTCATAAATCACCATTTTTGATCAAAATCCAAAATAAATTCCAAACAAATTCAAAACCCAACCAAACTTCAAATATAACACATCAAACATTATCTAAACATGATATGAACAATTTAGCATCAAAATGGGGGAAAAGTAACTTACTTGAATTTTCTCAAAGTTGATGGATTTCAAATCTTTTTGAGTCTACGCGATCCTATCGACGATCTAAACAATGTTTACGTTTTAAGAAATGAGAAAAGATGAGAGGAAGAAGGAGAAAATGAAGAGAGAAGAAGGAGAAGAAGACTTACCCTTTTCTTAGAGAGAGAGAGATTTCCCAGGGAGAGAGAAGAGAGTGAGGGAGATGGAGTGTGAGAAGGAGAAGGGGAGGAGTAGGGAAATAATTTAAAAAAAACTTACACTTAGGCCCCCTCTCTCACACTACCCACACACTACACTCCCAACCAACAATTAAGACCCAACATTTCCACACTAGCCCAAATAACTCGAATAAAATGCTAGGCATAATTATTATAACACATAAAATGCACACAAAATATTTAAATAAATAATAATTTAAATTAATAATAAGCAAATAATTAAATAAAAATCATTTAATTACTAATAAAATAGAGCCTATACTTCGGGTCGTGACATTCACTCCCCCTTAAAGAAAATTCGACCCGAATTTTAACGAGACTTACCTTAAACAAAAAGCCACGGAAATTTCCTCTCGATCTCATCACGAAGCTCCCACGTCGACTCCTCTAAATTATGATTCCTCCAAAGAACTCGAACCAACGCAATACTCTTGCTCCTCAACTCTTGGACCTTGGAATCTAAGATCCGAACCGGTCGTTCCTCATAAGACATATCTGGCTCAATATCCTCCGGTACTCTCGGTAACACATGAGACGGATCGTGAACGTACTTCCGAAGCATAGAAACGTGGAAAACGTTGTGCAACCGGTCTAAAGATGGCGGCAACGCATGACGATACGCAAGAAGTCCCACCTTTCCCAAAATCTCAAACGGACCTATAAACCTCGGAGCCAATTTGCCTTTCTTCCCAAATCTACGAATACCCACCTTCGGAGACACTTTCAAGAATACCAAATCACCAACCTGAAAACTAAGATCTCGCCTTCGGTTGTCTGCGTAGCTCTTATGTCGACTCTGGGCTGTCTTCAATCTATCCCGGATAACTTTAACTTTCTCAACCGAATCCCGAAGCAAATCAATACCCAAAACTTTCGCTTCACCAACCTCATCCCAACAAATAGTCGATCTACACTTCCTTCCATACAAGGCCTCAAACGGTGCCATCTCGATACTAGCCTGATAACTGTTGTTGTAAGAGAACTCCACTAACGGTAGGTGCGAATCCCAAGAATCAGAGAAGTCTATCGAACAAGCTCGCAACATATCCTCCAAAATCTGAATAGTCCTCTCGGGTTGACCATCGGTCTGAGGATGACAAGCCGTACTGAATCGCAA
Source organism: Campanula takesimana (assembly GCA_026119855.1). Classification (NCBI taxonomy): domain Eukaryota; kingdom Viridiplantae; phylum Streptophyta; class Magnoliopsida; order Asterales; family Campanulaceae; genus Campanula; species Campanula takesimana. The sequence continues at coordinate 1,695,749 of JAOWBW010000015.1, read as the reverse complement.
ATCTGTACCCAAAGCTTCCTGAAACGCCTTCCAGAATCTAGAAGTAAACCTCGGGTCTCGATCTGACACAATGCTAACCGGAACCCCATGCAATCTAACGATCTCATCGATATAAAGGGTCGCAAGCTTCTCCATCGAATACCTGATGTCAATAGGCAAGAAATGGGCGCTCGTGGTCAATCTATCCACTATTACCCAAACACTGTCATACTTCCTACGGGTACGAGGCAGTCCCGTAACGAAATCCATAGTCACATGCTCCCATTTCCACTCGGGAATCTCTAACGGCTGAAGCAATCCCGCGGGTCTCTGATGCTCGGCTTTGACCTGCTGGCACGTTAGACACTTCGAAACATACTCTGCTATTTCCCTTTTCATATTAATCCACCAAAATTATTGCTTCAAATCCTGATACATCTTCGTACTGCCCGGATGAATAGTATACCTCGATTTATGACCCTCATCAAGAACTCTCTGTTTAATTCCATCAACATCCGGAACACACAAACGACCACGGAAAGTCAACATTCCACTCGAACTCAAAGAAAAATCCTCGAAGTTCTTCTCTTTCAGTTTACCCATTATCTTCATCAACTCGGGATTTTCTTTCTGAGCCTCTTTTATCCTCTGAATTAGGGTCGGAGACACCCTAATATTCGCAAAAATAGCCCCATGTCTCGATTCACGAGGAGACCAATCTCGAACATCCTCTAGCATTTTCCATTCTCGAACCATCATCGAAGCCACATAAGACTTTCTACTAATCGCATCGGCTACCACATTCGCCTTTCCCTGGTGATAAGAAATCGTACAATCATAATCCTTCAACAATTCCATCCATCGGCGCTATCGGTTGTTCAACTCTTTCTGGGAGAAAAGGTACTTCAAACTCTTGTGATCCGTAAAAATCTCAAACTTCGCCCCATAAAGATAGTGCTTCCATTTGTGCAACGCAAATACTATCGCCGCTAACTCCATATCATGAGTCGGGTAATTCTGCTCACTAGGGGTCAACTTCCTCGAAGCATACGCAATTACTTTCCCATTCTGCATCAACACACAACCCAAACCCTCTTTCGAAGCATCACTGTAAATCACTAGGCCATCGCTCCCATTAGGCAAAGTCAAGATCGATGCGGTAGTCAACCTCTTCTTCAATTCCTCGAAACTCTTGTCACATTTCTCGGTCCACACAAACGGAACATTTTTTTTTTTGGGTCAACTGAGTCATCGGAGTAGCAATCCTCGAAAACCCTTCAATAAACCTTCGATAATAACCGGCTAAACCAAGAAAGCTTCTAATCTCTGTCACTGACTCGGGTCTCTTCCAATCCACTATAGCTTCAATCTTTGAAGGATCCACCGAAATACCGTCTTTCGAAATAACATGACCCAGAAATGACACCTTCTCGAGCCAAAATTCGCATTTACTGAACTTCGCAAATAATTTCTCCCTCGCAAGAACGGATAAAACTGTCCTCAAATGCTGCTCATCTCGAGATTTCGAATAAACAAGAATGTCGTCGATGAAAACCACCACGAACGAATCAAGATAGGGATGGAAAATCCGGTTCATCAAATCCATAAATACGGCCGGCGCGTTCGTCAACCCAAACGGCATAACCAAGAACTCGTAATGACCATAACGAGTGTGAAAAGCAGTCTTCGGAATATCCTCCGATCGAACCTTCAACTGATGGTACCCACTCCTCAAATCAAGCTTAGAGAAAACCACGGACCCTTGAAGCTGATCAAACAAATCATCAATGTGCGGTAGAGGATACTTGTTCTTCACCGTAACCTGATTCAATTTCCGATAATCGATGCACAATCTCAAGGAACCATCTTTCTTCCGCACAAACAAAACCGGTGCTCCCCACGGGGAAACACTAGGGCGAATAAACCCTCGATCCAGCAACTCTTGCAACTGAACCTTTAGTTCCTTCAACTCTGCGGGAGCTAATCTATAAGGCGCTTTCGAAATCGGAGCCGTACCCGGCAAAAGGTCTATACAAAACTCAATCTCACGATCGGGAGGCATATCATACTCGGTAGAGAAAACATCGGGAAATTCCCGAACTACCCGAACACTATCAAAACTAGGGGATTCTTTCCTAGTATCAAGAACACTAGCCAAATACCCCTCACAACCGCTAAGCAATAATCTTCTCGCTTTCATAAAAGAAATTAAGCGAACCTTCCTACTCAGAGGACAAGCCTCAAACACAAATTTAGGCACATCGGGAATAGAAAAAGTAACAATTTTCTTACGGCAATCAACTGAAGCATGAAACTTGCTCAACCAATCCATACCCAAAATGACATCAAAGTCTTGGATAGGAAGAACTACCAAATCCGCACGAAGGACTCGACCACAAATAACCACATCACAAGCACGAAAGACTCGATCAGAAATCAAGCATTCTCCTATAGGGGTCGACACCTCTAGCACGTACGGTAAAGACTCGAATGCAGCATTTAACATGGAAGCAAATTGCACAGAAATGTATGAATGAGATGATCCTGGATCTACTAACGCTCGTGCGCTCACATTAGACACAGAAAGAATACCTCCAATAATGGATGGATCATCGGTAGCTTGTTGTTGATTCATGGCATAAACCTTCCCTTGAACTTTGGGCTTCCCAGCGGCATCCCTTTTCTGACCCTGATTAGTACCAACTCCTGACCCGGATGCTTGACCTCTACCTCTCGGGCAATCTTTTACAAAGTGACCCATTTGTCCACATTTTGTGCACCTTCCTTGCTTCTTCCAACACCGGTCCTCAGAATGACCTTCCCTTTGACAATACGAACAAAGCCTCAAAATTTGGCTCCCTTGGTTCCCGGAAGTGGTACCCGGGTTCCTTGGGATCGGTTGCCCTCGGAACTGAGATTGTCCCCCAAAGTAACCTCGGTTATCAATTCTTGGTTGTGACTTGCTCTGCGCTCCTTGCTTACTCGGGTTAGCTACCTCGGTCTTCCTTTTATGCTCCCCAATATCTTGCTCTATTAAGTAGGCTCGGTCCACCGCATCTTGAAATGTCACTATACGTTGAGCAATAAGTTGAGTACGGATGGAGGTCTTCAATCCTCGAATGAATCTCATAGCCTTTTGTTCCTCGGTCCTCACCAAATAGTCACAATATCGGGCTAATTCTATGAACTTAGCCGAGTATTGTGCTATAGACAACAATCCTTGCTCCAAGTTGAGTAGCTCGATCTCCTTTCGGTTTTGATCAACAACCGGAATGAAATGCTCCTTGAATTTGCGTACGAACAACTCCCATGCATACACCGTGTGAGTATCATCCCAAGTAGCTTTAACACCCTTCCACCAATGCTCGGCGGCTCCCACAAGCTTGTAAGCCGCGAACCGGACCTTGTCCTCATCCGAACACCCAAACACATCATAAATCTTTTCCATAGACTCAATCCACAACTCAGCTTTCCGAACATCGGGTTCCCCATTGAATTCAACCGGTTTCAACTTCAAGAATTGCTCCAAACCATAACGAGGTGGTGCTTGCTCTACCCTCGGACCTTGATCATGAATGGCCTTCATGGCCGCCTCAAACATGCCTTGAAACATGGCACGGGCTTCATCCCTTGTATCATTTTGATTCTGTGCCCCACTAGCACCTCCTCTGTTTCTTCTTCCAGACATTGCGAGTAATTACCTGCATAAGACATCAACCGTTAATCACTCTGCACACTACTACCCACCTAGGTCATACTAATCCACCTAGACTTATACATAGAGCTAATGCCATAGCTCTGATACCAACTGTCGCGACCCCGGACCCCGCGGGCCCCGGGACCGCGAGCTGGACGTCGACTCTAAAACCAAAACTCAGAATACCGAAGTTAAAAAAATTTCACTTAATACCAAAAGGTGATAATCCAAAGTTTTACAAAACCAAGTTTGATAAAGACCCATTACAATTATCATAAACTTCCACAAGTTTATGCCCAACAAAATACAAAATATACACAAATCCTAATGACGTCAATGTTTGGTACAAATACCCCAAAATGGTTACACATTTACATAATGTAAACCAACCTATATCAACTTTCCCCAAAAGAATGTTTCCACACTCGACGTCCTCTTTCTCGTGATCAGCGAGACTATTCCTTAGCACCTGGGGGGGGGTTAAGGAAAAACAAAGATAAAAGGAAAGGGGGTGAGATAAATCTCAATAAGTTACTAATGCAACTACATGACATGCTATGATGCAAGAAGCAATAAGCAATAATAAATATCACATAGCACATAGCATTTATCACTTAACAGATAGCAGCGGAGATAAACACATAACAAAGGATATAGCCAAGGTTTTCCAAACCAGAACATCCAAATAAAGGATCGCTGCGCAGCTTCATAATCAACCAATCATCATCTTCATAATGGCATGAAAGCCGAAGAGAAAACCCCGGTACCGGAACCAATAACCATAAAAGAAGTGTCATAAGGGACGGGAGACATGCCACAAAGTCATGCTCCAAGAAGCTAAAATGCACACAAAGGAGCTAGCTCTTCTCACATCCAAGGCCAATCTGGAGGAGGGTAATAAGGGGGCAAAACAATGGTCAACATCACAATGGACTTGGCCGTGCCATCATAATGTTTCGCATCGCCCAAACACACACAAAATACCAGCTGGACTTTCACGTAAAGGCTAAGTAATAAAATACTAGCACGATAAACAACAAATGATTCCAAAGTAGGGAATCAAGCCAAATAATCACCAAGAAGATGAAATGAACCAACAATACACAATAAAGGTGCTTCAAAATCTCAATTATCCATTAATGAATTCCAAACACAAACTTGATCACAAAGGACCCAATTCTATTACTAAAGGGTACTACAATGTTCACTAAGGTCAACCAGAAGGACACTCAAGACTTAGACCAAAACGCTTCCTTCATTCACACAATTTTAACAAATGTAAATTTTCAGGGGTTATGTGCGGCCGCCCAAAAGAGTATGTGCGGTCGCCCAAAAAGGCCCTCGCCACGACCAAAAGCTTTCAGATAGTTGTGCGGTCGCCCAGGCATTTTTGTGCGGCCGCCCAATGATCTGAATTTCTGGAAATCGGGAAGAACAACATGGGTTCTTCCATTTTTCAAACCCAAACACATTTCAACCAAAAATCAAACATTCTAACTGGTATACAAATGTACCAAAACAACTTATAAGTCTAAAAAGGCTCCTTTAACAACATTTAATCAACCAATAACAAGAATCAAACCCAACATTCATAAATCACCATTTTTGATCAAAATCCAAAATAAATTCCAAACAAATTCAAAACCCAACCAAACTTCAAATATAACACATCAAACATTATCTAAACATGATATGAACAATTTAGCATCAAAATGGGGGAAAAGTAACTTACTTGAATTTTCTCAAAGTTGATGGATTTCAAATCTTTTTGAGTCTACGCGATCCTATCGACGATCTAAACAATGTTTACGTTTTAAGAAATGAGAAAAGATGAGAGGAAGAAGGAGAAAATGAAGAGAGAAGAAGGAGAAGAAGACTTACCCTTTTCTTAGAGAGAGAGAGATTTCCCAGGGAGAGAGAAGAGAGTGAGGGAGATGGAGTGTGAGAAGGAGAAGGGGAGGAGTAGGGAAATAATTTAAAAAAAACTTACACTTAGGCCCCCTCTCTCACACTACCCACACACTACACTCCCAACCAACAATTAAGACCCAACATTTCCACACTAGCCCAAATAACTCGAATAAAATGCTAGGCATAATTATTATAACACATAAAATGCACACAAAATATTTAAATAAATAATAATTTAAATAAATAATAAGCAAATAATTAAATAAAAATCATTTAATTACTAATAAAATAGAGCCTATACTTCAGGTCGTGACAGATATAGGCTGGAAACACGATGATTGCTAAAGCAAAGCTACCACAATATTTTTGGGCTGAAGCTATCAACATAGCATGCTTCACTTAGAATAGATCCTTCATCAACAAGACCTACAACAAAACTCCTTATGAACTTTGGAGAGGAAGAACCCCCAATATAGCATACTTCAAGGTATTTGGATGCAAATGCTTTACACTTTACAATGGTAAAGAACATCGAGGTAAATTTGCTCCTAAGGCCGATAAAGGTATATTTATTGGGTATGATAAACACTCAAAAGCTTTTCATGTATTTAATAAAACCACTTTTAAGATAGTAGAATCTTTCTATGTTACATTTGATGAACATTCTCTCCTTGAGCCACATTTGGCTCTAAATGTTGCTGATGATTTTGTTGAGCTTAATGAGACAGGTAAAACTCAACCACAAAGTCAATCAACTCAAGTAAATCCATCTACCTCAACAGCACCTCCATCTACCACACATGAAGAACCATAAGCTACCAATTCTGCTGCAAATACAAATGGAGATGAAGTTGAAACACCCATCAACGTGGAAGAACCAATCCCTCAAATTACTTATGATTGGGATGGAACAAATGATGTACCTCTAGAAGACCTACAACAACCATCAACTCAACCAGATATACCTCAAGGGGTTTGTGAGGTCAGAGATCACTCAATTCAGAATATCACTGGTGATTTGCACTCTGGTGTTAGAACAAGAAGATCAAACTATGATACACTTACCACATTCATATCTCAAGTTGAACCTAAGAAAGTTGATGAAGCACTTCAAGACTCAAGTTGGGTTGTTGCTATGCAAGAAGAGCTCAACCAATTTGAAAGATGTAAAGTTTGGACCTTAGTTCCAAGACCACAAGATCAAGGAGTGATTGGTACAAAGTGGGTGTTCAGGAATAAGATGGATGAGAATGGAAGCATCACAAGAAATAAATCTAGGTTGGTTGCATAAGGATATAGACAAGAAGAAGGCATTGATTATGATGAAACATTTGCCCCCATTGTAAGACTCGAAGCTATAAGGATATTCTTAGCTTATGTCTCTTTCAAAAGATTAAAGCTATATCAAATGGATGTGAAGAGTGCATTCCTCAACGGTGAACTTCAAGAAACAATTTACGTTGCTCAACCTCCCGAATTTGAAGACCACAAATTCCCAAATCATGTAAATAAACTCCGTAAAGCTTAGTATGGACTCAAACAAGCTCCACGAGCATGGTATGAAACTCTATCTAAATTTCTCCTAGAGAAAGGATTCAGGCGTGGTAAGATCGACACAACTCTATTTATTGCTAAATATCATGATCATTCGTTACTTGTTCAAATATATGTAGATGATATTATTTTTGGTTCTACTAATGAATTTTTGTGTAAGCGATTTGAGAAACTCATGAAAATAAAATTTGAGATGAGCATGATGGGAGAATTGACATTCTTCCTTGGGCTACAAATTAAACAATGTGCTGAAGGCATCTTCCTCAATCAAGCAAAGTACACAAAGGATCTCATCAAGAAATTTGGACTTAAAAATGCAAAGGCATATGACACTCTTATGGCTACTGGTAACAAGCTTGATAAAGACTTAAAAGGTAAGAAGGTTGATCAAACCTTGTACCGAGGTATGATTGGCTTTCTCCTATACTTAACTGCTAGTAGGCCAGATATCATGTTTAGTGTTTGTGTTTGTGCTCGTTATCAAGCTGATCCTAGAGAAGCACATCTTATTGCTGTGAAACGTATTATTAGATATCTATCTGGGACTATTAACCTTGGACTTTGGTACTCCAGAGATTCAAATTTTGATCTTATAGGTTACTCAAATGCAGACTATGCAGCATATACAATTGACAGGAAAAACACAAGTGGAACTTATCACTTCCTTGGAAATCAACTAGTTTCATGGGCAAGCAAGAAACAAGCCTCAGTCACTGTATCTACCACAAAAACTGAATATATAGCTGCTGGAAGCTGCTGTTGCCAAGTGCTGTGGATGAAGCAACAACTGGTTGACTATAGAATCAAAGAAGAAAATTGTCCAATCTACTGTGACAATACATCTACCATTGCTGTCTCCAATAACCCTATCATGCATTAAAAGACCAAACAGTTGATATCAAATACCACTTTCTCAAGGATCATGTGGAAAAAGGTAATATCCATCTAGAGTATCTAGATTCAAAGAGATTTAGGTATTTAAGAGGTGAAATGGGTATGCTAGAACTTTGATTATATGTCCATACAATTTGTTTGTGCTAATGTCTTGTGTTTGTCCAAGTTCAAGTTTAAGTATGAATTACCGGTCAACAGTCCACGGTCGACCGCACATAAGTTGACCGCATCAAAACTCATGAAATTTATTCAAGGCATTAGAGAAGCCTACCGCAAGGGAAAATGATGGCATTGGTTCACTGCTTTAAGAAGCATTCATTGGTTAAGGTAATATACATGACCGCATCTAACCACAGTCAAACACCTGACCGCATATCAGGTAGGGATGACCAAACCGGCCCGGAACCTGGCCGGAACCGGAAAACCGGACCGGGGAAGCCCTTAACCGGGGCGAACCGGCGAGTTAACCGGAACCGGAGTAACCAAAACCGGTGTAACCAAGGGCTGGTTAAGGTTCGCATAAATGGCGAACATGAACCGGACTGGCGTTTCCATTAAAAAAAAATAAAAATCCCTTGTTTTTTAATAAATTTTAACATGTTTATTCATTATTGTATGATAAATAAAAAAAATCCCTTGTTTTTCAATAAATTTTAACCTGTTTATTCATTATTGTATGATAAAAAAAATAAAAAAATAAAAAAAATGTAGTGTGGAACTGAACCAGAACCGTACCGGAACCGGATTGTGATGACCGGAACCGGAACCGGTGTAACCAAGGGCCGGTTAAGGTTCACATAAATGGCGAACCGTAACCGGCGGTTCCAAACCAGAACCGGAACCGGCGTTGGTCATCCCTAATATCTGGTGACCAGGTAAGTGTTTCTTACTTAGCATATTTTAGGATCATCCTAGTCATCCAAAGGGGTAATTTAGTAATTTCCTTGTTTCCCTCGTTTTTCATTTAATTCAAATTATTTGCAATTCATTTTATTCCTCTTTTTATGTCTGCCATCATTGGCCATGCATTTAATGAGATAGGACATCATGGGTCAAATCTCTGAATTTTGCAGAGTTAACTTCCCACTTCCACTCTGCCTCCTTACACAAACCGTTCCACTTCCCTTTACCCTCCACCACTTCACTTTTCAGAAACCACTTTTCAGATTTCCTCTCTATATCTCTCCACTTTCTCTCTCTAAAACTCCCTCTCTCACTCTACTCTGTCTCTCTCACTTCTCTCTCTCTCTCTCATTCTACAATCTTATTTCTCTATATAAATGGCCCCCAAACCCTCTCAATCAGCAAAACCTTCTAAGAAATCACAAGAATCTACATTTGAAGACAACATCGTATGAATCCTCGACCCAAAATCTCTTATATTTTCAGTTTTATTTTTTTTTAGTTTTGGCGGGTTTAAAACCCTTTCATATTCTACCTTGAATCTCTCAAATTTCTGGGTTGTCTTAGTTATGATTGTTTAAATCTTGTTTGATTCATATCTTTGATTTCATTTCCATGCCTATCTTCATGTTTCATTTTTAACAATAGTGTATTATTATATGCCATGGAATTTCGAAGCTTTTGTGCTTAATTTTTGTTGACATATTGTTGTTTAATCGGGTTTTGTGCATCTGGGCATGTTATTTTCATTAATTTTCATGCTTTAAAACCATTTATGGGTTCTCTCCATGAACAATGTTCTTGGTGTTCTTATGATGTTCTTCGTGTTCTTGAGGAATCACTTTTTGATCCATATATTCTTGTTTCACACACTATATTGGTGTTTGTGCGTATTTTGATGATCAAGTGATATTTCTCTATGTCCTCACCATTGTCTACCGCACCCTTAGTTCGACCTTATCTATGTCGACCGCTATTGCCTTTAACCGCTATGGTCAATCAACCGCCATTTTGGTCGACCGCTCAGAATGTTGTTTTGTTTCTAACTTCCATATTTTTCAGGAAGAACAATCATTCATTCCTGGTTGTATAATTGACTATGAGGATCTGTAGAAGGATGTAATTGGAAGAAATATCATCAAGCGAATGGAAAAATCTAGCATCCTGAAATAATTTACCATGAATCAATCCTATCACCTACCTGCTGCGGTCGGAGAGTTCTACTCAACCGCGAAAGAAATCAAGGGCAGGGATGAAAATAACAATCCACTTGACTGGATTGAAGCTGAAGTATATGGGCAGAAAGTTAAGTTAGACTTCACTGAAATTGCTACCGCATTAGGTCTTGACATTGATTTTGAAGCTCCCACCTCTCTGACTACTGAAGAGTGTAGTGATCTAGATTTGCGGTTAATCAATTCTACAGATGTCTGCAAGCCCTACCGAAAAGCGTTTCCTGAAGTGATGTAGTACATAGGACACCAGGTTGGCCACGGTCTCTTGTGCAAGAGTGGCAATCATGGAAACTTCAACCTCTCTCAGTGGCATCTATCTACCGCCATCTATCTGGGGAGAAAGATGAACTGGCCCAAGGTTCTTTATAACATGTTGGTTGAACAAGTTAAGGATTATTAGAAGCAGGTCCGAGAGAAGGCCCCCACCAAGTACAAGAAAAATTCACGGCTGATTTCCCTCATCTTCAAATATACTCCCGAAATCAGAAAGGAGTTTGTGAAAGACAAGCATGCCAAGGTGCCCATTCCTCTCTCCAAGGTCTTTGATGTCAAGACCATGCGCTCGACCTACTGCAACCGCTTCGGAGACACCCAATACATGGAATACTTGGCTCGTGATCTAAGGGAAGAGTACATTTCTCCGAACTATACCAAGGCAGCAAGGGAAGCATTAGGTCTGGATCAACAACGCGATTCAACCGCAGCTCCAAAAGAAAAAACCAGTGAAGGGGATGCAGAAAGGGAAGCCAGGCTTGTGAAGGGAAAAGCCAAAGCTAGTGCCTCGACCGCACCACCTCCTCCCAAATTAAAGCCCTTAACAGGGATCAAAATCAAGGAACCTATCATCGATAGTTCTAAGTCCAAGTCTCCTCCACCCAAACCAGTCTCCAGATCTACCGTCCCTCAGAATAAAGTTAAGACAACCGCTCATCCATTTCAATCCACTGTTGTCAAGTCTACCGCCTCTTCTCCTACGGCTACCTCTAAGTCTTTGAAACCTAAGGATCCTCTCCCCATATCATCTCAGGGGGAGAAATCCAAGAAAAGAGATTTATCTCTGAGTCCCTAGAAGGTCTCCAAGAAGACTAAGGTTACCCGACCTCCAACGACAGCATCACCTGTTTTCACCCCATCCGGTTCACCTGCACCTGGTGACCGTGATGATGTAGCTGAAATTCCTCCTCCCTAACACTGGAAAAAGAAACCAACTCCTAAACCAACAATAGGTTAAGTTGATGAACCAACTGATGAAGAAGTGGAGAATGTGTCTGACGATGGGACAGAACATTCTGATGATACTGCCGCTGAAAGTGATGAAATTGATAAGGGTATCAACACTAATAGCCCAGTTTTTAGTGATGCTAAAGAAAAGACTGAGAATGTTGAGAAGTCCACCGCTGAGTCTGAGAAGGCAATGGAAGAAGAGTTAGAAGCGCTTGAGCGTGAGGGTCACGGTCAAGTTCAAGAAGATGACTGTATGCCAGGTGACCGCTTGATTGATGCCTCTACTCAAAATTTAACCAAGTCCCCCACTTCCTCTCCAGTAAAGCCTACCTCACCTACCACTCCGGTAGACTCATTTTATCATCTTTTGACCACCATATGAGATGCTCACTCAGATCAATTTGGATTCTCAGACCCAGATTTCAAAGCTGACCGCGAACCAGGCTGCTCTTTAAGGTGAAATTACTGAGTTGAAGTCTGCCAATACATTGCTTAAGGACTAGGTCACCTCTCTTCCATCCCAACTCATTGAGACCATTAAGGGGGAGAGAGACTACCTAACAAAGGTTGTAACAGACATCGTTTCTGGTCAAGCAGGCAATTCTTTGAGGCCCGGTCAAGCAAGCAGCTCCTCAAGGCCATCTTCTTCTATCGTTGTCGTTGCTCCTAGTGCATTCATGGTAACACTTGAATTCATGAAACAATCTTTTATGATTCAAACCAAAGCTATAAACAGGTGCTTTACAAAGGAGATAATGAGTGCCTCGGTAGACATCTCAAAATCTCTTGAAGACGTTGAAGATGAGATCTCTCAAGAGGTCAAGAAGGTAAGGCTATCGGTCGAAAAGGATGTTGACATAGCTCTCAAGGCTGCTTTATCTGCCTTAAATGAGATTTTGGGAAGAAAATTTGAAGCCTTCAAGCAGGCAATGATTGTTCACACCAACCAACTTGAAAGTCATTCCACCAACATAGACCTGCTATCCAACCGAGTCAACACGGTGATGAACAGGCTCAACCGTCAAGGGAATCAAGGAGCAAACCAAGGAGAATAAGGTGCAGGACATGGAAATGTGAATTCTCAAGGTGAAGATTATGAATAAGACGGAGTCACAGTTCCTATCTTCATTCCCGGTCTAACCATGCCATCATACCACTTTCCCTTCACCAACCTTTCAGAGTCTGACCTGCTCGAGTTTGACTACCTGTAGACTACCTACCGTGATCATTCCTACCGTACTTCTGTTATTGACCGTGTGTGGTCATTGAAACAATTTGTGTGATTCAAAACAATTTACTTTTATGCTTGTTTTATTTGGGTCTGTAAGCTTAATCTCTATTACTCTTATGATTCTGCACTCCTATGCTTGAATGGATATTTCTATGGAGTGTCTTGAATGTCTGTTTGATGCATTTACATTTTTACTTCTATTATCTCTAAATGTATTCAAACTAATTTCTATCTTGCTAGGATTAGAATTTTATTTTATCTTTTTAGGATGATAGAAATCTATGACATTGGCTTAGAGTGTGCATTGACTTGGGGCATGAAATTAATAAAATAATATTTCTTGAAAACATATTATTACCAAGTACAATGAATTAGCCTTTGTTATAGTAGGTAATGGTCTCAATAAAATAGGAGGAGATTGTTGGGTATGCTTATTATAAACCACTCCTATTACCTAGATTTGATTGATCCCATAACCTAATTTTACTTTTTTTGGACTTTAGGATATATTGTAAGAAGTGTTAAAACTTCATTTTTAGAATAGTCCATTTTAGTAGAATAGGGTTTGGATATCAGGTCTTAAAATTTCTAAGTTTAGAAATTTGTGGTCAATCTCTTGACCGTGATTCACTTTACCGTGAATCACTTGACTACTAGTCAATCACTCGACCGCAAGGTCTTGACCGCAAGTGAAGAAGTCCAAGCAACCAAAGTTTGTTCAAACTTAACCATGGTTACTCTAGTGTCCAAAACTATGGTTATTTTAGAACGTTGCAGAATTCAAATTTCAAATTTGAATACAACTGTCAATTGGACCACCACTACTCTGAAACAAAAGGACAACTCAGACTGAGCTCCAATCAAAATTCAACAGGTCATTGTCCTTCAACTTGGTGTAGATACCCCGGGGGACCACGGCTTGGCTAGAGCGGTGAATTATCCTAGGATGTCTACTTGATTTTAGAGTCGCCACCCACGTTTTAGAGGAACGCGAGAAAACCTAAGAAAATAGCCTTTTTTATTAATTACGAAACCAAAGATTCTTGAGATGAGGGGTTCGGGGGTTAGGTGACGGAGTGGGAAGTACTTAAACACCCACTCCGCCCCGCTTACGCGGGTCTTGCTACTTTTGGTGTTCTAATACTAAAAAGAAAAGTCCTTCAATTATTAATGTAAGAAGTGCTAACAATTACAATGGAAAGAAAGGGGAAATTTACAAAGGAAAATAAAAGAGAATTGTTTTATTTATTTAATGGTAAAGATTACATGTCAAACTATTCTAACAATTATATTAAGAAAAGAATGGTAAATTAAAGTAGAGATTAAAATGTAGGGAGATAACCTTAACCAACTTTAATGTAGTAAAGTGGTCATTTGGTCATGTCCCAATTGATGGAGATTGCATACATTACTAAGACATGTAAAAATAAGAGAAGAAGAATAAAGTACCTTAAGAAAGAGGACTTCAAACTTGGACTTGAAAATGGTGTTGTTGTAGGAAAATTGTTGTAGAACAATTAGATTCGTGTTGTTAAGAACTCTTGTTGGGAGAATTTGTGTATAGTGTAGTTTGTGAATCAAAGTTGAGGTCCAAGGTCCAAAAAGAGAGTCTTTGGCTAGAGAGAAAATGTTGAGGTCCTTTTCTAAGGTAGAAATGAGAGGTTTTTATAGGTAGAAAAGAGAGAGAAAGGTTGGAGGGAAAATGATCAATCCATGTGAGATGGAATTGACCAATAGAAAATAAGATAAATAAAATAATAAATGAAATAAATAAATAAATAAAAGAAAATCAAATAATAATAAAAAGAAATATTTTGTTTTTAAGAAATGGCTAGAATAATAGGATTGGAGGTTATAAAACTAGGGGGGATGAATGTGGAGGTAAAAAGAGGCTCTTTTGTGATCAAGAAGATATGTTGTAAATAAGAAAAGGGAGGGAAATAAGGTGAAATCCGTTACTGCCATAACGGGAGGCGCGCGAGTCCCGCTTTAGGGGCGAGACGCGCGCGCAGCCCACAAACAGTGTCGGAAGCGCCCACGGGTGGAAAAGACAGAATGATAGAAATGACTCTAAAGTTAATTATGTTATGCAGTTTAGTCCAAAACTAACGGAATCAGTTAGGAACTTAACCGAAGTAGCAGAAATTAACAAAAATAAGTTAAATAAAAATACTATGTATGCAATCGGGGTGAGAGGTCCAAGGCGGGGTGTCTACAGAGCCCTTCGGCGACGTGGATTGCAAAGCAAAACACGTCGACGAAAGAAAGACAACCGCCGAGGACATCAACAAGAGAATACAAAGACTCGATAAAACATGAATTTGAAATTTGCGAAGGATAGGGGTGCGCTCCCTGTGTGAGCGGCTTTATTGATATAGAAGGAAATGGCGGGATCCATTTTGCTGAAGCGGGATCCGTTTGCTGAAGCGGGATCCATTTGCTGATGCGGGATCCGTTTACTGAAGCGGGATCCGTTTGCTGTTGCGGGATCCGTTTGCTGAAGCGGGATCCGTTTGCTGATACGGGATCCGTTTGCTGATGCGGGATCCGTTTGCTGATGCGGGATCCGTTTGCTGAAGCGGGATCCGTTTGCTGATGCGGGATCCGTTTGCTGATGCGGGATCCGTTTGCTGAAGCCGGATCCGTTTGCTGAAGCGGGATCCGTTTGCTGATGCGGGATCCGTTTGCTGACGCGGGATCCGTTTGCGGATGGCGGGAACCGAGGCTCCGTCTGCCTATATATGATATTGTTGTGTTGCTTGATGGAAAGGTGGTGATTTTGCTGCTCACCATGGACCGAGTTGTTGTCATGTATGAGATATGAAATAGCAGTTATGAGAGAAATTGTGCTTGTGGTGTGATGTGATTTGAAAGCAGTTTTGCATGAGAGAGAATTTTTGTAAGAATGGAGAAAGTGATTTTGTGTGTGGTGTGATTTGAGGAAAGCCTCAGATATATTCATACCTTCACTTACCATTGCCGTTGGATGGATTAGTGTTGTGGTGGTGGATGCCTTGATGTCCATGCCTTGGAGAATGATGACGTTGGTGATGATGAATTGTTCTTGCCTTTGAAAGAGTGTCGGCGAGATAGTATTCTGGAAGATGGGTTGGTCGTGCCAAAAGGCTGCCTACGTATCCCTTAGAAGGAATCAGACCAGCGTAGTTCAAGGATGATGGAGAATGCTGGAGGAGAATCTAGGATCAAAGCAAAGTAGAGCACATGCTTTTGCACATAGAAGGAGAAAAAGAAAAAGAAAAATCTTTTTTTTTTTTTTTTTTTTTTTAAGATTAGAAGGGAAAGAATATGCACACATGTGTGTAGACACCCCGCCTTGGACCGCTCACCCCGATTGCACATTTGATTTTGTGTTTCTCCCCATTTTAAGTGTTTCTCGTTAGTTTCTGTCACTTCCGTTAAGTTCCTGACTGACTTCGTTAAGTCCAGGGACTAAACTGAATAACAGGGCTGACTTTCTAGTCCATTCTGTCAAAATTGCCTTCTCTGAGTCGCGCGCCTCCGACAGGAGGAGCCAGGCGCGCGCGCCTCCCGCCCCCAAAGCAGGAAGCGCGCGCCTCTGGGCGTCAGTTACAGATTTCTGGCCAGGATTCTCTCCCTTGCTCAATTTACAGGATTTTGCCCGGGAAGGATTTCTTGGTGACTGAGTTTTGGCACCAAAACCACCCCTCTTTCACCTATAAAAACCTCTCTTTACCTCCATTTTCAAGGATCGAAAAATCATCAAAAAGGACCGAAAATTGAACTTACAAAAACTATACCAAAATCACTTTCTTAAAGGTTCTCCAAGGATTTCATCAAGCAATACTTGAAGGTCTTCAAATTGTAGGTAAAGGTCCATCTTTTCCTTTCTTTTCTATTTCATCTCCTCTCTCTTTTTTACTCTAATCAAATGTGCAATCACCCAAATCATTTTGGGACATGACTCTAATGATCACCTCATCTCATTGAGGTTGGTTAAGGAGTTATCTCCTACATTCCAAATCCTATTTTAAACCCCCTTTTATGACTTAAAGAAGAAGAAGAAGAACATTTTCATTCATGTAGATTTTGATCAAGCAAGACCAACTTAAGTTGGGCGAGATGGGTGTTTCGGTACTTCCCATCTCGTAATCTAACCCCCGGACCTCAAAACAAAGAATCTCTGTTTTTCGTAATCAAACTTAGGCTACAATCAATAGGTTTTTCTTATGTTCCTCAAAACATTGGTGGCGACTCTAAACAATCTAAAACAAGTTAGACATCCTAAGACGACTCACGCGCTCTAGCCAAAGCCGTGGTTCCCCCCGGGGTATCTACAGTAGCGACTCTGCTGGGGATGATTTGAGGGTTAAACTTGCGTTCTGATCGAAATCTACATCTTTTCTGGGCATTCTGTTTCCTGATGGGGGAGGCGCGCGCGTCTGGCATTTTAAGCCTAAGGCGCGCGCATCCCGCATCAAGAACCAGAATCGTCCACCTCTTCATGTTCTTCATCTTCTTCTTCTGTTATTCTGCACTAATCACTTCTGCAGGGGTTACAATATGAACATGGGACCAGGGCAATCCCCTGAGTCCAAAGTCTGACATTCTGACAGGTGTGCCCCAGAAGCGCGCGCCTCCTATAAGCATTGCGCTATGCGCGCGCGTCCCACATCAACACTAAGAGGCGCACGCTTCTGGGTTGGTTCCCAGAACAGAGACAGGTTTCAGTGACTGAGCAGTACAGTGGGGTGTGGGCACAGTTGCCTGCATCAGAGCAGAATTGAACCCTCGGACAGTTTTAATTTTGTGTTTTATTTACCGGTCACACGGGTGATTCGGGAGTTGTAATTTTTATGTGCTTATGTGTTTTGTGTGTTTTTTCTTTCTTTTCAAAAAAAAAAAAATATAAAAAAAAAATTTGTCACTTGTTAGACCTCACACTACATGCACATATTCCTATGAACTGCTCACTATCGAGTCGCACAAGTCCAACCCCAAACCCATCGAGGCCCGTCCTAGAAAGTTTCAAGCTCCACCAGACCTTGGCTCTTTCGAAGCGGTAAACCTCAGCCCGTGGCGTAGTTCAAGACTACATGCCGGGGGTGACCTTTGAGCCTCATATTCAAGCCGAGCACAAACCACACAATTCTAGTTAGGGTCTAACACTCCGTGACTCAAGTCGGTTTCCATGTACCGAGATTTCCCTAAACTAATGTCTTCAAATCATACATGCCAACTTGTTGAAAGGGACGCAATAAAAATCCGTCCCCAAAAAGTGGTTATTTTGGACGAAAATAAAAATCCGTCCCCGCATGTATGCTTTACTACATTAATTTAGTCTAATCCCGATACATGTAGGATTCACAAGCGCGATGGAATCCGATGAGTATATGGGACCGCGAGATGGTCTATATACTAGTGTGACGATTCCATTATTTTCTTAGAAACCCCAAAAGGGATTCATTCCCTCCGACTTATAAAAAAAAAAAAAAAAAAGTCTTTTCTTATGTGGTTCGAGTCGTGTGCCCAACTGTGTGCTCTAAGCCTCTTCATGGACCGCAAGTGTTACTCAAGACTGACAAGGGCCTCTTCTGCAATACAGGTTCAATTGGTACTTACAAAGTCTACCGGGATTCACCAAATCGGTTAGTCCGCGAAGAGATCACTCCAACAACTCCAACACCAACCATGACCGGCAGCAGCAACACCATGTCTCTCGAACAGCTCTAAACTATGGTCCAACTCCTCCAAGAGCAAGTCTCCACCCTTAACAAGGAGGCACAAAGCAAAGACGACATTTGGCAATCCCACCTTCGACAGCCAAAGGGAGGCCCACGAGGCCGAAATGGAGCTAATGAAAGAAAAGCTCACCAACCTTGCCAAGGGAAAGAACAAGAACAATGACGATGAATCCGAATGGACCGAGGGTTTGTTCAAGAGTCCTTATGTCAACACCCGCACCAAGAAAATGGGGGAACCAAGTTCCGAGAACAATGAGCCCAAAATGGTGGATTCTATCATGGCCTACATCGACCAAAAATTCAATGGGCTCAACATGGGGAAAGGCTCCGACACAAGCCTTTATCAATCATCCATCCTCATGAGTACTATAGCCGCTCTTCCCGATAAGTTCAAGATGCCCGACATAAGCAAATTCAAGGGCAACTCTTGTCCTATGGCTCACATTGAGACTTATATTTGGGCAATGGTTCCAAAGAAGGTCTCCACCAAGGTGATGGCTCAATGCTTTCCTCTCACTCTCGAGGGGGCGGCGAAAGATTGGTATGCTACTCTCCCGCTCACTGTCCGTCTTGATTGGGACTCCTCCATGCTTGCCTTCAAGAACCAATACCAAGGCAACACCACTCACCGGCCCACAAGGAAAGAGCTAGAGAACACTACGCAACGAGACAATGAGTCCTTCATCGACTTCACAAGGAGATGGAATGACAAACTCTCTGAAATTGTTGAGAGGCCAAACACAAAAGAGCAAATGGACATATTTCTCAAGTGTCTCAAGATTGATCTCCGCACTCACCTAAGTGGGGCTTGCTACTCCGACTTCTCCCAAATGTATGAGGCGGGGGTACGCATGGATGACTTGCTCAAGGAGATTAAGAAGACCACTCCTACTTACCGCTACAAGGCCACTTCCAACTCCACAAAAGAGGCCTCGGTCAACGCCGTCACTATTGACAAGGGGAATTACAAAAAGGTTCCTCCACCTCAAGGGAAGAAGCCCCGAAGTGACCGTGTCTACACGCCTCTCCAAGGAATGACTCAAACCGAAGTGTTCGAGGTCCTCAAGGCAAAGGGTCAAGTCACACCCATGCAAGGGTACCAATCCAAGACGATCCTCCCCAACCATGCTCACCACAAATATTGTGGCTACCACCAATATAGTGGCCACACCACCGAGGATTGCTTCGTTCTCCGCAATGTCATTCAAGATCTCATAGATAAGAAAGAATTTGTAGTGACTAATGACGAGCATGTCAATGTAATAGAGATAGGATAACTCGAGGGGACCACCCATTCAATCCCAATTGTGAATGGGGGCCCCAATGTTATGAATAAACTTGACAATTCTTGTTATGTAGTGACTTATGATGAAGTAATGAGGGAAGTACTAGAGAATAGGAAAAAGAAGCAAGAGGGAACGTCAACATGCTAACTCGATCCGGTCGAGTCATAGCAAGCAACCCTTCCACTTCCGCACCGAGCTCCTCTTCTCAAAAGCCGCAAGCTCACAACACTCCCGAAGATCCTCTACTTGTCCAACTCAAGAAAACTCAAGCCAACATCTCTATTTGGGACCTCATTGCATCCTCAAAGAAACACCGAGATCTTGTCATCCGCAATCTCGATGATACATCAGTTTCTCCCGATACTACTCCTGAGGACCTCACGGCAATGATTGGTCACATTCATTTTGGCAACGTCATCACCTTTGCCGATATGGACCTTCCACCGTTTGGTTCCGACCACAACGAAGCTATTTACCTCAAGGTACGAGCAAGGGGGAGGCCCGTCTCAAGAGTCTTAGTGGACGGTGGTTCCGCACTCAATCTCATGCCTGGTAGAATCATGGGCATACTGGGGCTTAATGACTCTGATTTGAAGCCTTCTACTCAAGTAATTCGAGGTTATGACAGCACCGCCCGTACAGTCATGGGTATGATCGAAATAGACATTGAGTTTGGGAGCATGATTATGTCTGTTCCATTCCAAGTGCTTGATATCCCGGCCTCGTTCAACTTACTATTGGGTCGACCATGGATTCATAGTGCTAATGCCGTACCGTCAACTCTCCACCAATGTGTCAAGATCCGAAATGGTGACGAAATAGTGACCGTAATGGCTGAAAACATCACTATCCACAGAAAAGGTGAGCCCGTCCACCAAGTTCAGCATGGTCTACCAGACTCCACTCTCTCCGGCGTCTCAATCAACGCCATTGACAAAGAAGGGGGAAACGGATCATGGACCCCCAGCAATCAAAAAGTCCTCCGCATGATGAGGAATATGGACTACTTCCCTGGTTTAGGCTTAGGGAGATATCAACAAGGAATCCTACATCCCGTGCAAGTCCCATTTGTCAAGAACACCTTCGGTTTGGGGTATGAGCCTTCCAAAGAAGACTTGAAACAAGAGCAAGCGATCAAGAACGAAAAGGCCCGAGCCCGTAAAGAAGGCCGTCGCTACGAAGTCCCTCATCTAAGGCCTTACCGCAAGACGTTGAATGGTTATTTTTTCCGCCAAGGGGAAGACGTTCCATACATGATCATTCCCGAGCCGTGGGTTAACAATAAAGGTGTCAAAAAGCCCGGCCTCGAAATCTTCTCCGATTGTGAGATCCAGAAATCCGAAAGGGAACCAACTCCCATGTCGCCCCGTGAATGGTGGGGAAGGAAGATAACCATAGAGTCCGAGACAGAAATCACCGTGGGGGAAGAACTGACAGATTTAGCCTCCATGTTTGAAGAGCTTGCCATGATGAATGAATGCCAAGTTAACGCCATCCATGACACCGTCATCATGAACGAGACCATCAGTGAGATCCCGCCAAGCTCCGAGCCGATCAACAATTGGTATTCAACAAAAGGGCCGGTGGTATCCGAGGAATTCTTAGTCCAAGAAATGGGTTGCATACCCCGCACAGCAACAAAGGAAGAGCAGCTCACACTTACTTTCGAGTCCGAGAGTGTCTCTAATACCCTCACCCAAGAGGATTTGGAAGCCATAGCCGAGCGTGTGTTTCCTTTCTTTGCTAATGAAAAATTTGATATTTCTGAGTACCCTGAGATTGCAAACATCATAAATGATGAATTAACTAATAATGAACTTAACAAACAAGTTAATAACGATTCAAATTATGATGAAATAGACCACGAAAACACAACATACTTAAATGAACTTGCTCAACAAGTCCGTAGTCGTGGCGAGAATGGTCCAAAGGCTGACGAAGAATTGCATGTTGTTAATCTGGGTACCGAAGAAGAGCCAAAAGAAACCAAGATTGGAAGCTTCTTCAAGGGAGACGACAGAGACAGATTGACTGCATTACTACGGGAGTTCGTGGATGTGTTCGCATGGTCGTACAAAGACATGCCGGGTTTAGACAGAAAGGTAGCGGAGCACAGGATTCCGATCAGGGAAGATGCCAGGCCAGTAAAACAGAAGCTCAGAAAGATCAAGCCAGAATGGTCTCTGCAGGTCAAAGAAGAGATTGAGAAGCTCCTCAGTGTGGGTTTCATCAAGGTTATCGAGTATCCGACATGGTTAGCCAACATTGTGACAGTCAGAAAGGCGAACGGCAAGGTTCGAGTTTGTGTAGACTTCCGGGATTTAAACAAAGCTTCCCCAAAGGATGATTTTCCACTCCCTAATATCGACATGCTAGTCGACTCCACTGCTGCCTACGAGGTTCGCTCATTCGTGGATGGGTTCGCTGGGTACAATCAGATTCTTATGGCTGAGGAAGATCAACATAAGACAGCCTTCACAACACCGTGGGGTACCTTTTGCTACACAGTCATGCCATTTGGGTTAAGAAATGCTAGGGCTTCCTACTAAAGAGTCGTGACGGACTTGTTCCACGATATGATTCACAAAGAAATCGAGGTCTATGTGGACGACATGATCATTCACTCCAAAGGAACCGATGGTCAACACCTAATCGATCTCAACCCCACAAAGTGCACATTCGGGGTTATCCGAGGCAAAGTTCTCGGTTATATGGTCACTGAAAGGGGAATCGAAGTAGACCCCTCCAAAATTAAGGCAATCATTGACATGCCTCCTCCAAAGACGCAGAAAGAGATTAAAGGTTTCATGGGCAGACTACAATACATCAGTCGGTTTGTGCACCAACTCACTTCCATGTGCGAGCCAATCTTCAAGCTACTCAAGAAGAATGTGGCTCTAGAATGGACCGATGCATGCCAAGAAGCCTTCGACCAAGTGAAGCATTACTTAACGTGCCCTCCTGTTCTAGTTCCGCCGCACAAGGAGAAACCTCTGTTGCTCTATCTCACTGTCAATAATGAAGCCCTAGGGGCTATGTTAGCACAAGAGCAACGAGAGTCCACAAAGGAGAACGCCATTTATTTTGTCAGTCGCCGATTCCAAGGAGGCGAAAAGAACTACTCTGTCTTAGAGAAGTCATGTGCAGCTTTGGTTTGGGTCACTCAAAAGCTCAAACACTATATGGAAGCTTTTACGATCAAGCTAGTAGCAAAGGTGGACCCACTCCGCTACATCTTCGAGAAGCCTTTCATGTCAACAAGAATAGCCAAATGGTACTTCATGCTCGCCGGCTATGATATCACTTACGTCACACTAAAATCCGTCAGGGGGAAAGTGTTCAGTGACCAGCTTGCCGAATTCCCGTGTGACGAAGTGAAGGGGGAAGATGTACAGTTCCCCGACGAGCATTTAATTTGTACTGCAACCGAGGAAGACAAGTGGCAACTTTTTTTCGATGGCGCCGCCAATAAACACGGTTTTGGTATAGGGGTATTGCTTGTCGATCCAAAAAGACATCTACACTCCCATTGCCATACGTCTGGAATTCGAAGCTACCAACAACATTGCCGAGTACGAGGCGTGCATAGCAGGGCTCGAAGCAGCTCTCGAAAGAAACGTCACGGAACTAGAAGTGTTCGGCGACTCTTTGCTCCTTATCAATCAGCAATCGGGTAAATGGCGAACCCAAGACCCAACTCTCCGACAATATGGTCAGCACCTTGAAGAACTGGTTGAAAAATTCCAAGAGATCACTTTCAACTACCTGCCAAGGGATAAGAATCGCTTCGCCGATGCACTGGCCACTATAGCTTCCTTAGTTGAAATGCCCAAAGGGAAAATGGTGAAGCCTTTCAAAATTGCTCGAAGGAACAGTCCGGCATATTGCATGAGTATCGAGATCAACGAGGTTCAAACAAACTCTCCGTGGTATTCGGATATCATGAACTTCCTCAAAGACGGCACTTATCCCGAGAACATCAATAAGAAGTCTCAAGCAGCTCTGCAAAGGTTAGCCTCTCGGTACGTACTGATTGGGGACCGAGTCTATAAAAGGCACCACGACGGGATCAATCTCCTATGTGCCAATGAGACCGAAGCTCAAGAGATAATGTGTGAAGTACACGAAGGAGAATGTGGACCCCACATGAATGGGTTTATGCTAGTCAAGAAGATACTTCGCATTGGTTACTATTGGAGCACTATGGAACGAGACTGTATCGAGAAAGTCAAAAGGTGTGCCAAGTGCCAATTCCACGCTAATCTACAACATGCTCCACCCTCACAACTTTACAACATGGTCACACCTTGGCCTTTCTCTTGTTAGGGGATAGACATCATCGGTAAAGTTCATCCTGCCGGGAGCAATGGGCAGTCAATCGTCCTAGTGGCAGTCGACTACTTCACAAAGTGGGTCGAAGCACAAGCCTATTGAACCCTCAACGCCAAGAAAGTGGCCGAATTTGTAAAGATTAATATCATGTGCCGATACGGCGTGCCTCATGAAATCATTTCCGACAACGGCTCTCACTTTGAGAAGGAAATGGATGCACTTTTGGTGGAATACAAGATCACCAAGCACAAGTCATCTCCTTACCGGCCCCAAGCAAATGGCGCAGTCGAAGCAGCAAATAAGACCATCGAGACCATCGTCAAGAAAATGGCCTCAACAGGAAGGGATTGGCCCGAGAAGCTACCATTAGCATTGTGGGGCTACCGCACATCCATACGGTCCGCAACAGGAGAAACTCCTTATGCATTGGTCTATGGTTCTGAAGCCATACTCCCTATCGAACTTGAAGTCCCATCTCTACGGGTCCTCCTCGAGAATCAAGTCAACGAGGTCAACTGGATGCAAAGTCGATACGAACAGCTAGCCTTACTCGACGAGAAAAGGTTAAGAGCACTCGAACGCACGAGGGCATATCAGCAAAGGATGGCAAGAGCTTTCAACAAAAAAGTGAAGCCTCGAAACATCAATGTGGGAGATTTGGTCTTAAGACAACATCCTCCTAATGCCATGAATCCCCTGGGGAAATGGGGACCCCGATGGATCGGTCCGTACGTGGTCAAAAAGATACTAAGCGGTGGTGCAGTCCGGCTCATGGATTTAGATGGTGACCAGCTACCAAAGGAGGTCAACCTCGACAAGCTCAAGAGGTTCTACGCTTAAAAAAAAAAAAAAAAAAAAAATCGCTCGCTAGGTTGAAAACCCGCAAGGGCGGCCTAGGCAAAAATTAGAGCACGTGCAAAAAAAGAAGCCCGCTAGATTGAAAACCCGCAAGGGCGGTCTAGGCAAAAAACAGGGTGCACAACAAAAAAAAAAAAAAAAAGAAAAAATGGTCTTTGTTTGTTTGAACTACGAAGACCTGAGCCTCCCAACTGGAGGAACGTAGGCAACCTTCGGGTACGGTCTTAAACATATCAAAAATACCCAATTCACTTCAAATAACAAAATGCAATTTTTATTCATTCAATGAATTATTCAAACCATTACAACGGATTTATTGAGCAACAAAAGACATCAAAATATTAAATCCTAAAGCAAAGTGGTCTAAATGCAATCTCTTAAGGTACTAAGAAAAATCCAATTTTCTCTTAGCTTTCGAAGAACCACCCGATCGTCTCTCAATCCTGTTCTTCTTGGGTAACAAAGGAGCACTAATACGCACCGAAACCTTCTGTGCTGTAACACGTCTCCTAGAATAAAAGTCATCCAAAGGAGTACCGAAAGGGTCAGCGAGAATGTTACTCGAATCAACAGCAGCCTCCCTATATCTCAAAGTGCTGCTAGGCTCAAAACCCTGTCCCAACAACTCGGCACGAAGCACATCAACCCAAGTGATGCCACGGTAAAGGGTGCCAAATAAATAATCCAAGTAGCTCTCGGGAAGGAAGACACTCCCCCGATGCAGAGGAGCGAAAGCCCAACGATTGCGGTCACCTCCCCAAGCCGACTGAAGCTCACTCGAGAAGTCAGGACCCATGTAAGCAACTGGACGAAGCATTCCATCCCTCAGAAAAGGAATTGTCTGTTGGCGACCGAACTGCCGCAGAACCTGCTCTGACTGGTAAAATGAAGAATCTCTCAAACCGGGTACAACCACGTGCTGAAAACCAAGAGTCCATTCCACAAAAGGACGAAGACCCCAAGAAGGAGGACACCACTCAATATCAACGGTCACCCGAGAAGCAAAGAATTTCTTCCAACCATATTCAGGTAAATCACGGATCAACAACTTCCTCCTATGAACAGCAAAGGGAGACAAATCACCATCCGGGGAATAAATCTTGAAGTGTTCCCGGAGCCATATGGTCAAGAGCAAAGGGCTTCCCCGACACATCTTGCCCGTCCTGTGTAACTCATCAAGGCCGTGCAACGTCTCCCCTACAATAAGAGGGATTACACTAAATTGCTGGTCCTTAGCTTGCAAAATAATCTCAGCCAACTGTGCGTCCGCAGTCCCGAAAGGTGTAACAAACAGTACTTCGCTGAAGAGACAAACGTCCATGGCATTTCTTTTGAAAGATTGAACCACCGGGTCCTCCGAGTGTAAACTGAAGAACATCGGCAACTCAGTTATGTCAATCACGGTACCGTGCAACATCTTCCTCACGTCCTAAACAGGGAGATTCAGTAACTCAACCCAAGAGTCGACGGCACCACGGTGATATTTAGGGACGGCAATCCGACCGGCCAAAGGCATGCCAAGGATGGCCCCGAAATCGTCAACAGTCGGCAGCATTTCATTAGCTGAAAGGTTGAAAGTATGGCTGTCGCAATCCCAGAAAGCCGCGGCAGCTCTCAACAAATCCCAATCCGGTTTCAACGTCCGCAAAGTGAAAAGAATTCGGAACCCGAAGTCTTTAATGAAGGCCTTCTTGGGATGGGTCTTGAAAGAATACACAAAAGTGCCCAAGTCCTTTTCATACGCACTAACGATCTTGGAATCAAGGGCAAAAGAATTGGAAGCCATGGAAAATGTTGATCACAAGCGAAGTTAAGCAATAATATGATGTTAAAAAATGGCAGAAAGGAGCTGTGAGAATCAAGTGGTCGAACAGAAGATGATATTATAGCTGTTGGGGGCTCTTTTGGTCAGCAAATGTCAAGCCCGGAATTCCGCCTCCCAGACGCGCGCGCCACCCGCCATCATTACGAAATGCGCGCGCGTCCCAAGCCGACGTAGGAAGGCGCGCGCCTCCCAGGCCTAAATCGCTTCAAGAAAAGGGCCTTGTCAGAGATCTCCAGCCTAAATCAAGACACTGTCCCGATCCTCGGACACCCAGTTGGGCACACCTTTTTCTGGTCCGCCCTTAAGGCATGTCAAAAATCGAAAGTAGGATAGAAACTCCCACTCAAAAGTAGGCTGTCCCCTTCAAAATTCCGAACTCCTTAAGTTCTGTCACGGGTACCACACCCCCCTCAAGAGTCAATCTCAACATTTCATCCCCAGCAGGAACATTTTTCTGGTCGCGGTCAACTGTGCCCGTACCCCACAATTCAAAAAGTCAAGTGTGACTCCAAATGGCACGAGACTTCAAAGCAATATTTCATTAAAACGAATTCACCAACGGATTCGTCAATAAGGGTTCACCAACGGACTCACCCAAGGGATTCACCAACGGATTCGTCAGCAAGGGTTCACCAACGGACTCATCTAAGGGATTCACTAACGGATTCATCAAACGGATTCACCAACGGATTCGTCAGCAAGGGTTCACCAACGGACTCATCCAAGGGATTCACTAACGGATTCATCAAACGGATTCACTAACGGATTCAGTAAACGGATTCACCAACGGATTCGTCAACAAGGGTTCACTAACGGACTCATCCAAGGGATTCACTAACGGATTCATCAAACGGATTCACCAACGGATTCGTCAACAAGGGTTCACCAACGGACTCATCCAAGGGATTCACTAACGGATTCATCAAACGGATTCACCAACGGATTCGTCAGCAAGGGTTCACCAACGGACTCATCCAAGGGATTCACTAACGGATTCATCGAACGGATTCACCAACGGATTCGTCAGCAAGGGTTCACCAACGGACTCATCCGAGGGATTTACTAACGGATTCATCAAACGGATTCACTAACGGATTCGTCAACAAGGGTTCACCAACGGACTCATCCAAGGGATTCACTAACGGATTCATCAAACGGATTCACTAACGGATTCGTCAACAAGGGTTCACCAACGGACTCATCCAAGGGATTCACTAACGGATTCGTCAACAAGGGTTCACCAACGGACTCATCCAAGGGATTCACTAACGGATTCATCAAACGGATTCACTAACGGATTCGTCAACAAGGGTTCACCAACGGACTCATCCAAGGGATTCACTAACGGATTCATCAAACGGATTCACCAACGGATTCGTCAACAAGGGTTCACCAACGGACTCATCCAAGGGATTCACTAACGGATTCATCAAACGGATTCACCAACGGATTCGTCAACAAGGGTTTACCAACGGACTCATCCAAGGGATTCACTTACGGATTCATCAAACGGATTCACCAACGGATTCGTCAACAAGGGTTCACTAACGGATTCATCAAACGGATTCACCAACGGATTCGTCAACAAGGGTTCACCAACGGACTCATCCAAGGGATTCACTAACGGATTCATCAAACGGATTCACCAACGAATTCGTCAGCAAGGGTTCACTAACGGCCTCATTCAAAAACATTCAGCCGGCAGGTTCACCTAACGGATCATGCCACCCCCTCTATCAACAAAAGCCGCTCACACAGGGAGCGCACCACTATCTCTCGCAATTTCAAATTCCTGCTTTCATCGAGTCTTTGCCTTTTCTTGGTGATGTCCTCGGCGGGTGTTTTTAACTTTCGTCGACGCGTTTTGCTTTGCAATCCACGTCGCTGAGGGGCTCTGTAGACACCCCGCCTTGGACCGCTCACCCCGATTGCATATTTGATTTTGTGTTTCTCCCCATTTTAAGTGTTTCTCGTTAGTTTCTGTCACTTCCGTTAAGTTCCTGACTGACTTCGTTAAGTCCAGGAACTAAACTGAATAACAGGGCTGACTTTCTAGTCCATTCTGTCAAAATTGCCTTCTCTGAGTCGCGCGCCTCCGACAGGAGGAGCCAGGCGCGCGCGCCTCCCGCCCCCAAAGCAGGAAGCGCGCGCCTCTGGGCGTCAGTTACAGATTTCTGGCCAGGATTCTCTCCCTTGCTCAATTTACAGGATTTTGCCCGGGAAGGATTTCTTGGTGACTGAGTTTTGGCACCAAAAACACCCCTCTTTCACCTATAAAAACCTCTCTTTACCTCCATTTTCAAGGATCGAAAAATCATCAAAAAGGACCGAAAATTGAACTTACAAAAACTATACCAAAATCACTTTCTTAAAGGTTCTCCAAGGATTTCATCAAGCAATACTTGAAGGTCTTCAAATTGTAGGTAAAGGTCCATCTTTTCCTTTCTTTTCTATTTCATCTCCTCTCTCTTTTTTACTCTAATCAAATGTGCAATCACCCAAATCATTTTGGGACATGACTCTAATGATCACCTTATCTCATTGAGGTTGGTTAAGGAGTTATCTCCTACATTCCAAATCCTATTTTAAACCCCCTTTTATGACTTAAAGAAGAAGAAGAAGAACATTTTCATTCATGTAGATTTTGATCAAGCAAGACCAACTTAAGTTGGGCGAGATGGGTGTTTCGGTACTTCCCATCTCGTAATCTAACCCCCGGACCTCAAAACAAAGAATCTCTGTTTTTCGTAATCAAACTTAGGCTACAATCAATAGGTTTTTCTTATGTTCCTCGAAACATAGGTGGCGACTCTAAACAATCTAAAACAAGTTAGACATCCTAGGACGACTCACGCGCTCTAGCCAAAGCCGTGGTTCCCCCCTGGGTATCTACAATGTGAGAAAAAGATTTTTTTTTTAGTTCGTCGGTGAACCATTTTAACCATTATGTGTTTGTAAAGCCAACCCAAGATCAAGTCGTGTTCAATCGAAGTCCGGATTGCCTCGCTTGAATGTTGTCGCCACGGTGTCCAATGAAAATTGATGTCTAGCCCCAAGAGATTTGTCGTTTATAGGGCTTCAAAAGGACTATTGATGCCGAGATGCCAAGGGGTTGCTGACTGTAAAGCCCCTCGAAAGCTGAACTTTGAGTGGCTTATGAAGCCCCACGATGAATCAACTCTTAGCCCATTCAAATAAACTATCTTTTGTTCTCGACGTGGGCAAGCCCCAAGAGAAGATCATTGATACCAAGCTTTGAGAGATTGCTAAGCCCCAAATGTCATGGGCTTATCAAGTTTGTAGATGGCGGGATGTGGAGACCTGTCGGTGTGAAGCTCCAAATCGGCTTAGCTTTGTATTGAGAGCGGATGCCACATCGGGTAGGTCTTTTGAAGGCGATCTCCTTCTTTCTCTTACTTGGAGATGGATGGCCCTTTTTGTGGTTGATATCCAAATGGCGGAAGGTCCATGTTGAAAATTTAGTACGGTCTTCGGGAGACGTCTCGTGGGAGATGGTGATGTTGTTGCAGATGATAAGGCCTTGGCGTGATAAAGTCTCGAACGGTATGTTTGCTCGAGTCTTCTTGAGTTGAACCGACGGCGGATCTTCGGATGCAGCCTGTGCTTTTGATCTTGGTGAAGGGGGTGATGTATTCCAGAAACATTGGGATTGGCCGTAACTCTGCTTATAGAGTTAACATATTGGCATTGCCCGCTATAACTCAGCCGGGTGAGTCTAGCATATTGAATCTTTTTCCTTTTCTCTAAGACTTCCTTCAGAATCTCGCTGTGAGTTCTAACAAGAATCATCAAATTCATTCATATCATCGGAGCCTTCATTTAAAACCAAGAGGCCTTTTGATTGGAAGTGTTGAGGGACCATTGAAGTTTGATCCCTTTCATGGAGCCATAAGTCTACTCCCAATTTCATTGCTCGGGTACCACTGCCCAGGAGCTTGTTAATTGCAAAGCCCCAATATTGCCCTTTGCTTGTATCATTGTAATGTCGTAGCCCAAAAGATTGTAGATTGCGAATCCCCTTGAGACCTTTCGGTATAAAGCTTCAAATGTTGCTGGGGACATTGAAGTGAATTGCTTCTTGCCGAGGGAGCCTTTAAGACTTGACCGTAGCCCCTAGAATGCCATCATTGATTACGAGAAAGGTCCATCCTTGATTGGGGGAACGAGTACGGGCACACATGACAAGAGGGCTTTTTTTCATCCCTTTTGAGAGACTTTGAGGATAGGCTCACACATCTTTCTCGAGCATAGCCCCTAGGGCTTATTGATTGTCAAATGAAGCAAAAGAAGCCCTTGTTCTTGAGTCACATAGCCCCTAGGGCGTCATCATTTGTCGAGCAAAGCAAGAGACTCGTCCTCGTGTGGGGGAACAAACATAAGACGACATGGCAAGAGTTACGCCATTTCTCGGCATACATACGTGTAGAAGCTCGAAAATTGAGTCACATGTTGTGGCCATTTGTGATCCAAACCAATTGGCTTGCTGAGGATTACTTATGCAACCTCGGGCCTTCTTTTTCATGAACCCAAAAATGGCACACTGGTGGAGAACATTATCCCAAAACAACCTTTGATTGTGCTACATGCCATTCCAAAGTTGACTCGGTGGGGAATTAGCTTGTTGAGGAGATCCAATGTAGAGCTTGTGCAGTTGTATTCCTTAGAGACCGGAGATCTCCATTTCTCTTTCCCTTCTCTCTCTCACTCTCTCATTTTTTTTTAAGACGCACCTTGTTTTTTGCCTAGACCGCCCTTTCGGGTTTTCAATCTAGCGGGCATCTCTTTTGCGTCTTCTTTTTTTTTTTGACTCGATTAATGAGGAAGTGTGCATTGACTCTGGCTGAGGAGATAATACATGTGATTTTGTGGTGGAGACCTTTTGCCACTAAAGATGAGTGACATTGACTCGACTAGGGAAGTGTCCCTAGTATTGACTTCATGTATGTATATTTTTTGAATGACTCACGAAGGAAAGTAAGTCATTAAGAGAGAAGAGAAAGAAAGCCCCAGTTTGATTGCAAGAAACTGGGAGTATCGCAAAAAGAAGAGAAGCCCTAGACTCGACAAGGAACGGAAAGTGATTCCAAATCTAGGAAAGTTGTTCAATCTTTTGGTGATTAATTCATTGGTAAATGAATCGTACAAAGATGTCTTGACAAGTTCAAGAGGAAGGCCGATCACCATAACGCGCTAGGGCTAAACATATCTTCTTTCTTGCATGAGACCGGACCCGAAGGTTGCCTACGTTCCTCCAGTGAAGAGGCTCAGGTCACCCTAGTTCTTGTGGATTCTCCATTCGTTGTGATGGAATTGTTGCTTCGTCGTGATGATTGTTGATGTCGCTTCGTCCTTCGTTGGTGGAATGATGTTGATCCTTGATATGAACTTCTTTGAATGAGGGGGGATTTTTTTTTTTTTTTTTTTTGTGCTCTAACTTTTGCCTAGGTTGATTTGAGGATTTCAACCTAGCGAGCCTTTTTTTTTTATCCCCTTTCG
Organism: Campanula takesimana; assembly: GCA_026119855.1. Lineage (NCBI taxonomy): Eukaryota > Viridiplantae > Streptophyta > Magnoliopsida > Asterales > Campanulaceae > Campanula > Campanula takesimana. The sequence goes on along the minus strand of JAOWBW010000015.1, from coordinate 1,663,580 downwards.
AAAAATTTGCTTCATGATCGTTGCTCCACCTTTCTTTGTCTTGATTTCGTCGTTGTTGATGTCTTCGTTGTTGATTCCGTCGTCGATGCTTAGCCCCTAGGCGTTCAAGCGATGGCCTTCATTCCAAAATTTGTTTAGACACCTTTTCATCATTTTGCCAAGAATTAGATTGAGCAACTTGGAAGAGTGTATGAGGACAAGAACGACTTTTATTTAATGATTGACTCAAAATTTAACATTGGACGAGAGAAAACATTAATGCACACATTAAAGGACTTTTGACTCTCTCTTTTTTTTTTTTAATCATATTTCTAGGTAGAGAAAGAGAAGCGGAGACTGTTGTCGTCATCCCCCATGTCGTTGTAGTCCTCATTGTCATTGTAGTCTTCCATGTCACTACATTCTTCCATGTCATTGCTTGGGAACCCTTTGTCGTTAAAGCTTGTGTCATAGGAGGACTCGGCCACTTCTCGGAGCAAATTGTCAATTCTAACCCCCGCATCATACATGCTTGAAAAATCGGAGTGAAAAGCCCCACTAAGATGAGTGCGATAGTCCATTTTCAAACACTTCAAGAAGATGTCCATTTGTTCCTTCTTGGAAGGACTATCAACCATCTCGGCTAGCTTGTCATTCCAACGGTGATAGAAGTCCCCAAATGATTCATCACCCTCTTGCACAGTGCTCTCCAACTCTTTCTTGGTGGGACGGAACATGGAGTTGCCTTGATATTGTGACTTGAAGGCAAGCATAGCGACATCCCAATTGAGGCGGGCGGAAACTGGAAGACCCATATACCAATCTTTTGCGACCCCCTCGAGAGTGAGCGGGAAGCATTGTGCCATTATTTGAGGAGACACTTTCTTTTGTAGCATGGCCCAAATGTAGGAGTCAACATGAGCGTCGGGGCAAGAGTTTCCGTTGAACTTTCCAATATCGGGCATCTTGAACTTTTCGGGAAGAGCCTCCATTGTGTTCATGAGGAGAGAAGCTTGATGAAGATCGGTGCTTGGGCCCTTGTGCAAATTTATCCCACTAAGCTTTTGGTCACTGTAGGACATGAGAGTGTTGACCAAACCGGTATTGATGCCTTGGACCTTTCTTTCATTCGTGAGCCCCTTCAATTGGTCCTCGAGTTTGGATACTTCTCTTTTATGGGCCATTTCTACATGCTCGTAACGGGCTCGCCATAAATAATCCTTGCGGCGAACATCCTCGGCTAGTGTATCAATTTGCCCTTTCAATACTTTCACCATGCGGAATAACCCTTCGTTGGACACGGGAATTCCGTTGTCGTTGCCGTTTGAAGCCATTGGACCTATGGAGAGAACACGGTTGATCTTAGGATGGCCCCACAAACACCTTTTGAGTAAAATGATTTCACCCACAAACAAGAAAAGACTCAACCACAGAAAGAAAAATGACTCTTTTTTTTTTATTTACAAAAGTCGGAAGGACGTGGTCCTTTTTGGGGTTTCTAGAAAAACAGTGGAATCGTCACACTAGTATATAGACCTTCTCGCGGTCCCATATACTCATCGGATTCCACCACGCTTGTGAATCCTACATGTGTCGGGATTAAACTAAATTAATGTAGTAAATCATACATGCGGGGACTTGATATATATATATATATATATATATGTGTGTGTGTGTGTGTGTGTGTGTGTGTGTGTGTGTGTGTGTGTGTGTGTGTGTGTGCCGTGTGTATGGTTTAAATACCGAAATTTTATAAGGAATATTATTCTTAAAATTTGCAAGAGACTTTAGTTATATGAAAGAGACTTGACTTCAAACCTGATTGGTCGAAAAGAATTACCTGCCTATCTTTTGAGATGCTTGTTACATCCTTATCCCTTCGTAACTTTAAAAGTTGTTGATTGTTTTTTTCTCATGATATACGCACGTCTAATAGCCCGATTCTCTTTAGCGGTTTTTTCGGAGGAGTTACTAAAAAAAAGTCATTACAATATAATAGTAGTCTATATTTTATCAAAAATAGTGAAATATATGATATAGCCATATATATATATATATATATATATATATATATATATATATATTCTTATTATTTGCATATGAAAAATTAGTCAAAAAATTATTTAATGTAACACGAAAATAACTTAACTTCTGACCTAATTTTTCAATATCACTTGTCTGACATCATTCCGTTATGTTTGATATATCCGTTTTCGCGTGTAAATTTGGACTTTGTTTTTTATTATTTTTCATCATGAGATAAGCACGCCTCATAGCACGTTTTTTTTTATCAATTTCTTTTGAAGGCGTACCTACAAAAATCTATATATATTAAAAGTCAGGGTAGGTAGAGTCTTTAGGTGGTGCCATGTGGACATGTTTTGGGCAACTCTTGCTTTTGGTGGTGCCACATCATCCATAGCATTTTAATTAGGTGACTTTTCATTTTTCTCTTATTAGCTAATAGTATTAATTAATTGTAATAGTTATTATATTAGTTAACTATTACTATTAATAGTATTAGTTTATTATAATAGTTAACTATATAAGATAACTATTATTATTAATAGTATAATTTAAGTATAATAGTTACGATAAAGGGTAACTATTACTATTAATAGTATTAGTTAACTATAATAGTTAACTATATAAGATAACTATTACTATTAATAGTATTAGTTAAATATAAAAGTTAGTTTATAAGATAACTATTACTATTAATAGTATTAGTTAATTATAATAGTTAATTATATAACATAATTATTACTATTAATAATATTAGTTAAGTGTAATAGTTACTATATAAAGTAACTATTACTAACAATAATATTAACTAATTAGAATAGTTTCAATATATTGTAACTATTACTATTATTAGTATTTTTTTGAAAACATTTACTATTATTAGTAATAGTTACTATATACTCCCTCCTACCCATTTTAAACTTCAAATTCAAAGGAAAATTTGTCAACTTACTTTTACTTCGACTAAACACTTATAATATAATTAATTATCTTAATAAAAAATTTAAAAATTATTTTTGATTCACCATTATCAATATTCTCATAAGTAACTTTTAGTTTTTCAATAAGATAATCAAATTTTCTCTAAATCAATGGTCAAAGTGCAATGAAGTTGACAAATCTTTCTTTGACTTTGAAGTTTAAAATTGGACATAGGGAGTATATAGTAACTATTACTTTAACTTATTACTAATAGGTAACGCGTTCTTTTGCACGGGAAACTAATTTGTCAGTCTTTTACTATTATGTTTTTTTATATTTTTTTATAACGAAACATAATATTTTTGGGTATATAAGTATATCGTATATGAATTAAACATTTCCTTACTAATTTAGGATAATTGTGTTAAAAAAATAGGTTTTGTTGCATATAATTTGTATTTATTATGATAATTAAAACTTGAAAATAAAGATGATTTATTATTATTCTGAATTAACTTTTAATTCAATACATGATTGACTTAATAATATTAACTATTGTCCAATATTTTATTTTTTATTATATACACACATTATAATTAGTAAATATAAAAGTCTATAGTGTACATATAATGTGTTAGTAGAATAATAAATTAATTAACTAATAATATTAAAAGTAATATTCTATATATCTAGTAACTATTTTGATTAATTAATACTCCCTTGTCTTAGAGTTTGAGTCATACGTTGCTTACGCACAATTATTAAAAAATAATAGAAAGTGGGTAAACATTGCAGGTGGGTTGAGAGTAGAGATGTCCAAAACACAATTCATAGTACAAGTGGACAATATATAAGTTAATAAGTTTGGTCTTTTTGTAATTATAGAAGCATTATATTGTATAATTATTAACTGATACTATTAATAATAGTATTTATGCAACAATTATGGCTAACTAATACTATTATTAATAGCAATAATATATATATATATATATATATATATATATATTTGATAAAAAATTATGATTAGCCAGTGGCGTATCCAGGATTTACAGTGAGGGGGGTCAAAAAAATTATATAGAAAAGAAAAAAAAAATCACTATAAAAAATGACAATAAAAAACTAGCATACAAAGCTTTTTTTTTTAAATGAATTCAAATTTGGATAATATTAGGCTCTTGGGTATTAGGCGTTTCAGGATTTGGATTTGGGACACTAGCATTGGGGACAATAGGCTCTTGAATTTGAGGCTCTTGAGCATTAGGCACTTCAGAATTTGGATTTTGGGCATTATGGTCGAGGACGTTAGACTCTTGAACTTGAGGCTCTCCATTACTTTGCGAATGTTTCAGTTTCTTGAAATAGTTTTCGAGCACTGTTAGAAAATGCGTAAAAAACAAATTAACAATGTCACCGGCCATACATAAACAAATCAACAAGGCCACAGGCCATGAAACCACAACAACAAGGCCACTAAACCACAACAACAAAGCCACTGGCCATAAACAACCACACGAGTAAAGATACTGGCCATAAATAAACACGTCAACAAGGCAACAACTACAAGGCCACTGGCCATAAAACCACAACAACAAGGCTATTAAACCACAAGGCCACTGGCTAAAAACAACCACACGAGCAAAGACACCGGCCATAAATAAACACGTCAACAAGGCAACAACTACAAGGTCACTGGCCATACACAAACACATAACAAGATTATAGTTCAGCTTCTAACCTCCGGGATGGGGAGCCTCATTCGCTTTAGAGTCCGAAGTAGCCGACCCACATGATCTTTTCAAACTTCGAGGAGGGCCCATTTTTCTGTAGAAAATAAGCTAGAGTTAAAATCCCAACTGAATTTAAAGAAAAAAGATTAATAGTCTGTCAGTACTCTTAAGATTCAAAGTACCAATTTTTTAAAGAAAGAATGAAGACGAAACAATCGAAAAATAAATCCCAAATTCGTTTTGATATCCTCTGTTAACCAATTCTCAAAAAGACAAAACATTCCAGTCTAAGATTCTTCCTCACATAGCTATAATTATAATGGGTTCTCCGTTCTCAAACTCGTTTTGCTATCCGATTGTGCTTTAAAAAAAAAAAAAAAAAAAAAAAAACAGAATCCGATTGAAAGAAAGGGCGAAACTTGATTTTTTGGGAAATTTAGGGATTTTAGATTAGTGACGGAAGAGTAAAAAGGGCGACAAAGGGGAGAAAGATTACCTGCGGCGACCGACGTCTATGGCTGCAAGTTCGACCGATTTCTTCTCTTCGGCGACGGCGTCTCTCTTCAGTTCTTCGCAATCGCTCATCGACTAATAAACCCGCTTACGGCAAACAAAAGTAATAAGTTTGGGTAAGTTATGTAAAAATCGAGTATATATATGTAGGGGTTTGAGGGGGTCAATTGAAATTTTTTAGGGGGGTTAAAGTTATAATTTGAAAATTTTTAAAGGGTCAAAATAGGTATAAACGGGAAAGTCAGGGGGGTCAATTAACCCCCTGTCACATACGTGTGTCCGCCCATGTGATTAGCTAATGCTATTAATTAATAGTAATTTTAAATTATTTAATAATTAACTCTAACTAAAAAAAATATAAAATATAACAATAGTTTACTATTAATAATTAATTATTATTTACTTAATATTAGTATTAACTAATAATATTAATCACTACATATGGTAACTTCTATAGTTAACTATTGCTAACTATTATAGTTAACTATTACTAATAATAGTAATAGTTACTATAATAGTTAACTATAATAGTTACCCTATATAGTAACTAATAGTATTAGCTAATACTATTAGCTAAGAAAAAGAATTTGAAAAGTCACATATTTATGTTGGTAGGATTGATGTGGCATCACCATATGCAAGTTTTTCTATAGTTTATCCGCATGTCAACACTATAACTCTTCTCACCAACTTTAATACATATATAAGTTTTACGATAAAAGTTATTCCCTCCGTTTCAGTGTAAGAGTCATATTTTCTATTTTGGTACACCCGAGACTAAAAGTCTCTTTCCTAAAATGGTAAATAATCTTTACTGTTCATCTCACTCATTCTCTCTCATATCTTACTTATACTCACAACATCAATCAATTTACTATTCTCTCCCACTTATTCTCTCTCTTACTTTACTTTTACACTCAAATCACTTCCACCATTTCTTATTCTCCGTGCATTTGAGAGGTATGACTCTTACTCTGGGACGGCGAGAGTACTACTAAGGTAACCATTATCTTTACTATTTAAGCTCATAATTACTATGATGTTAACAATAATTAAAACATTATTTTCTCAATCGACCAAGAGTAAAAATTGACATTATTATAGGACAAGCGAAGTAAATTTTTAAAAATTTATAAAGTTATTGTTAACCAATCTTAATATCTATTCTATACAATAGTAACTAAAATTATTTCCACTATTATTAAAAAATCACAAGTAGATTTATATGTATCTTTAAATTTATTTATATTTATTTAAAATATTAAATAATTATATAATATAATTATAAATATCCACGCACAAAAGAAAACACCCGTGCGAAGCACGGGTTAGTCCCTGTTGGGTTTCGATCAAACATGTGCAGCGGAATTTAGCAATTAAAATTTTGAAACCCAAAGCCATGGATCCGTTCATACGATTAAATCAAATACAACATAAGAATAAAGGATAAAACTAACCCTTGATGGCTATCAAATTCTCTTGGTCTTTGGTGGAGGTTTGAAGACTTGATCACGATCACAAAGCTTTGAACACGAACTTTGAAGATGATGATTTTCACCCTCTAGCGGTATCCACACTTCGAACGAATATCAAAGGAGCTTCTTTGATCTTGGTTGCTAGACCAAATTGTGAAACACTTTTTCACAATCAAAAGAACTATATGGAATTTATTTTGTGTTTTATTTTGTTCTTCAACCAAGAATGTCTTGGAACAAAATAAACCCTCTCTTAAACTCTTTGAGACTCACAAAATCATTGGCCTAGAGTGCTGGCCGAATTTGGTCTTTTATACACAAGTATGACCAATTCCAAATAGGAAACTTGTGTCAAAATCCTTCCAAAATTCGTTTCCAAAACAAATTAGGAATCTGCCACCCGACAGCACTGTGCGGCCGCCCAAAATCACCTGTGCGGTCGCACAACTATCTGAAGCAAAACTGGTACAAAACTGTCCTAAGTGTGCGGCCGCCCAGTCAATACTGTGCGGTCGCCCACTCTTCAGAATGTCCAGAATTTCCAAAATTCCAATATAGTCCCTTTTAAAGATTCGTTCTATTGTGTGTGACCCTCTAGGATTATACTAAGTTGGCAATGGACTCAAACATGATCCCATAAGATATGATTAGGTTCTAGCAAACCGTCATACCTACCCAAATAGTATAACTAGATACAAGTTCGCATTCCTTTAGAATATGTCACAATCCGTTTGTCCACGATGTCATTGAACACAAGTCATGGTCAAACAGTCAACTTGTTTTGTTCAATACTTTCTCGATTCCGAATATGTTGATAATTCAAATGCTATTGATCCAATCAATCCATTTGAGTCCGGCCGAACATTTCATCAACATCATTCCTACGAGTGGCCCAAGCTTGACATCTCTCCGAGGAGGAACAAATCCATTTAGCTTATTATTCTTCCCTACGTGAATCCGATTATGCCAATCATACCCTTTATAACTACTCTGTTAAAAGTAGCGTTTGAATATGTCAAACATAATGTTCATCAAGTGGAAGACTATAATAACTTCATGTCTAAGGATTCAAATGACATAACTAATATGAGATATATGTATGACATAGACCATGACATAAATCTCATAAAGCGGGTCATGTCCAGTACCTTATTCCAAACAAGTACCCATAAATCTAACATGATCATCCCATGATCATTTAGCCTTTATACTAGTGCTTAACAAGTACTAGGGGCGGAGATTATTATAAGTAAACATGAACAATAATAATAATCAAAACATCTCTTTATTGATATGAAATAAATGATAACAATTACAACGTTTATTAAATGTGCCTAGGGCACCACTACCAACAGTCCCTAGTTAATATGATAACAAATGCAAGAGTTAGCATATAATGCATGAATTATTGAAATACAATACACTATATTACCGATATGGAGCGTTGATAAATCGTTGCGTCGTCTTCTTCACCTTGACTTTATTTATGTATAGAAAACTATGAACAATGGAATTATCTTTGAATCTAAAATGAGGAGGATGCCTTTTTGGTAGATGTGAGAGCTTAAAAGTAATATTTGATGAATAAATGTTAGGTTTTCATAATTTTGTAATTTTGTAGTAATATTTAAAGGTGGAGATTCTACTAACTTGTGAGACTATTGGTAATCTACAATTTATTTTAGTTCATAAACCATTTTATTTAGAGAAATCAATTGATACTTAAAACTTTAACTATTCCATCATAATTCAATGACTTTGAATAATATGTTGTCTTTTGGAATACATGAACAATTTCAATGCCTTAAGTCATCTAATAATTCATGTTCTTTAAAGACTTGTTACATAAATAAAGTAGAATTATTTCATGATGAATATAACATTTGATTTGAAAAAATTTATCATATTCAATTAATCATTAAAATTAGATTCATCTTTTAGGACTTATTATATGAACATATATTTATTAGATGTTTTAATTTTTAATTTAATTTGATTTATAAATAAAAGACTTTTGATAATCCAAAATCAACTACTCATTCATCTCCCTTTAAGATTTGTAACATAAAAAAGAACTAATTCATGATGAATCTAATCTTAGATTTCAAAGTCACTTTTTAATGATCTTAGTTGAAACTAAAAAGCCACTTTTTAATTTAATGCATCCATGGCCTACCTAGTCTAGTACTCTATATATAAGAGTTTATGTTCTATTAGGTATCATTCTCTTCTTATAGAATCACTATAAAGATAAAATGATTCAATATGTACCTATTTATATCCTTATTGTATATGAATTACCCACTTACATATCTATGGTTATTACCTCTTATTTTAACCTAGGTAGAAGAATGTCAAAAGCCTCCATGATTGCAAAAGTCATATTACATGGCATCCTCTAAATCAAGATAAACTCATTTGTTGATTATGTGTTATTCATATGGTTGATTTCACCAACATTAAAATACTATAAGTATAGATTTGTATTGTAACAGTTTATCAAAATTATGAGTACCACTTGCTAAGCTTCAAAAGTAACACTATGTGTAATAAAAAGTGTAACACTTGTTTGAGTTGAAAGTAACTATTTTTATACATTATGTGTACCACTTATTTTATTCAGAGAAACATAATAAAAATATTAGTCTATATTATATTGTAACAATTTATAAACACTTGTTACATTTAAAAGAACCATGGTTATTTTGAAAACAACGCCATAACATTAATGAAAAAAATTAAAAAAAAAGATATATTAAACAAAAATACTTAAAATATTAAACAAAAAGGCCTTAAAGGACTGATAACATCATTCTTAAAAAAAACATAACCAAAATAAAAAATAATGATGAACTATCATCACTCATCAAAATCATGATCATGATCATCATCATCATCATCTTCTTCTTCTTCATCATAATTTCCATATATTCATCAAATTTGTTACTTTTGATCACAACAATTAGAACATTTCTATAATAAAACTAAAATATGATAAAAACCACCACAAATACAAGTTTCAACAAAAATCACCAATTAAACATAACATAGATGTTTTCAAGCTTCTGTCAACCTAGCCAACAACAACAACATAGCACCCTATTTCACCATAAATGTCATGTCTGTGATGGAACAATTTGTGATCCCCGAATACCACACTCATATTCAGAATAAGATTGAGGAAAGAGATGAAGGCGGAAGCGAATGTTACCTGTTGAATCCATCTTGATGTTTGTAGGGAGAAATAAGAAGAAGAAGAAGAAGAAGAAGAAGAAGAAGAAGAAGATGTAGGGAGAATGGATCTTCTAAATGATGAATGTCTTCTTTTAATCTCTCGAGTACTTCCAATGAAGAGAATTTAGTAGAGAATATAAGAAAAATGTAGTAGTCTTAAGGGTTGATGGAAGACCCTTTATATAGTAGACTTGGTGACATTTCATTTAGGGACCACACCCTTTCAAGCTTTAGCAATGTTAATTTACCATTTTGCCCATCATAAATAGATAAATTACATTTCAGGAATTCTACACATTTATTTACTTTTATTTACTACAATTTATATTAACATTATAATTATGATTTCACAAATGGAATATTAATGACTATGTTGTGCAAGCCATGTTCTAACAATCTCCCACTTGGGTTGCAAAACAAAGTCTTTCATTTAACACCATAAATATAACACAAATGACAACCCTTATGTGCGCACTTTATTGTCATTTATAACAATCTCATCCATTAGTCATCCAAGTATAAGGACTAAAGGGGCAGTCGTTGTAATTGATTCGCAACTAAACCCACAGTAATCACGTATACAAATCCAACTAAATGACATAGATCAAAATTGTAGATGTGTAGCATGGAATAATGAATATATACATATTCTTCCAACTAGTCCAACTTAACCAAATGAGATCAAAAAAACTTTAAATAAGAGAACAATTAATGAAATGACAACACAAACTCCCACTATACCATATGTTATCAAGATCGTTACACCCATGTGAAACACTGAAGATAATAACGCTTTCATAAACGGATCCTCTAAAATGGAGTTTGTTTTTATAAGTTGCATTTCTTTGTTCATTTTCCTTTACAACAAGAAACTTAATGTCTATATCCTTCAGACTTTGATGAACTCTTGTTGTTGTAAAACTGCCGCCCGATTATCACAATAAAATTAAGCGGTCTTTCGACACTTGTTGACAATTGGCAGTCCCTTAATAAACTTATGCAGCCATATAATTTAACTAATGTCGGAATAACTAATGATCTCAAGATGATCCGACTTCAAATATAGGCAAGTATTTCTTTAGTGTTTTGCAAATATTTTTATCATTCTTTTGGCTGCTACCTAATGTTCTCTTCCGGATTGCTTTGGTATTGACCAAGCATCCCAACAATAAATATAAGACTTACGCATACATCAAGCTTCCTTACTGCTGATGTATAAGGGATATTTTTAATATACTTGGATTCAAAATTACTTTCAGGACACGTTTTGAGACTAAACTTGTCTCCTTTAAAATTAGGGGTGTCGAGTGGTTTATAGTTTTGCATGCTTAACCTTTATAATACCTTTTCTATATAGGCATTTTGTGATAATCCTAAAACACCTCGTGAGTGATCACGGTGAATTTGGATTCTTAATACAAAGATGCCTCACCAAGATCTTTCATTTTAAATAAGAAATTTCTTAGTTTTCCTTAAGAAGGTTCAAAATTATTACTAGCAAGCAACATATAATCCACATATAAGACCAAAATTATAAATTTACTCCCACTAAACTTACGGTATACACAATCTTAATCAAGATTCGTTTCAAAACCAAATGAAAGAATAACTTGATTAAGTTTTAAGTACCATTAACGAGAAGTTAGCTTAAGCCTATAAATGGATTTCTTAAATAAATCAGTCACCATTTCTGGCTTCTTTATATAAATAGTTTCCTCAATGTCTCCATTGAGAAAGCTTGCCTTTATATCCATTTGATGAAAACTCAAGATCATAATCTGCCATATGTGCCATAATGATCCTAAAAGAGTTTTAGAAGATACCGGAAAATGTTTCTTTATAATTAATGTCTTCCTTTTGAGTAAAATCTTTAGAAACTTAGACGGGCTTAATATCTTTCCATATTACCTTGTGAACCTTTTGGTTTTAAAGACTAATTTAATCCCAATAGGTATCACATCTTTAGGTAATAGGACAAAATCCCAAATGTTGTTATCTTTATAGATTTTAACTTTTCATATATGACATTAATTCACTTTATAAGAATTAGGACTATTAATGGTTTTATGGAAGGTGAGAAGCTCATCTCCCACTAAACCCAAGTGTCCTTCATTCTCGGCAAGATACACTTTATAATTATCCGGAATAGCACTTCTTCTTACTCTATTGGATCTCCTTAAGGGCACCGGTTCTTCCTGATTTTGAGGTTATTGAATTTCATCCTTATGATCAACATTTTCATGTTGTTCAACATTTATAGGGAAATCATTATTTTGAATTGTATGTTCTTCTTAAATATCAAGTATAAAACCATGATATCCAATTGGAACTTATGGGAAGAGGTAATGAAATGAATGCCTCTTCCTTTTCAAATTCAAAATATTACTCCTAATCTCCCACTTAATTCAACATCTTCAATGAACCTAGCATTTCTCGTTTTAAAATGTTCTAGTTTTTCGGGTTGTAAAATTTATAGCCCCATAGATCTCTTGGCATACCCATAAATAACTACTAACAGTCTTATGTCCAACTTGCCCTTATTAGGTTATAGGCCTAGCTTCTGCTGGACAACCCCATAACTGAAGATGAATTAAGGATAGTTTTTAATTTGTCCATAATTCATTAGGGTTTTTATTAGTAGTGGTCTTTAGAGGGAGCTTTATAGAGAATATAATTTTCGGTTTTAATGTATGACCCATAAAGAGTGCGATAAGAAAGTATAAGAAATTAAACTTCTTACCATATCTTTAAGGGTTCTATTATGTCTCTTAGCTACACTATTCATGCAAGCCGTTCCCGGCATAGTGTAGTGAGGGACAATCCCACACTCTTCAAGACAGCGACAAAAAAGGACCCGGACGTTGTTCCCCAAAACCGTTATTTCGATCATAGTATTCACTACCACGATTGGACCTAACGTTCTTAATAGTCTTCCTAAGTTGACTTTCAACTTTGGCCTTATAAGACTCGAAAACGTCCAATATTGAGACTTTTCATGAAGCAAATTAATGTACCCATAATGAGAGTAGTTCTCTTATGAACGTAATAAATTATTGTTGATCATTCTATGAAAGGGTAGTGAATGGTCCACAATTATCCATATATATTAGTTCTAGAACACTTGATGCTCTCGAAGATACTTTTTCTTTTAGTGTTTGTAAATTTTCCTTTAAGGCATTAATGCAAAAGTCTCTTCCGGAATATCAAGTATGGTCAAGATTCCTTTAGACACAAGTTTATCAATTCTCCTCTCGGAGATATGGCCAAAACGCCTATGTCATAATGAATAAAATTTCACTTGATAACTTTCGCTTTTACTTTTGGTTTCATTATTATGGGACTCAATTATTGTTTGAATAATGTCAAGTAAATAAAGATTACTTGACAAAGTACTAGTACCAATAAACTTGGAATTTAAATAAAGATCACATATATTATTATCAAAAGAACAAGAGTAACCTTCCTTGTCTAATATTGTGATAGATATCATAATTCCGTTCAAATGATGGTACAATGAACGTATTATTAATACAAATAATACTTAGTACTTTAACAATAACCTAAAGGATCCTTATGCCTATAACTTCAACCGGATTCCTAGTTTCCATATAGATGAATTTGTTCATCTTTACTAGTTCTTCGGTAATTTAGGCAATCCTACTTAAACATCCTTATGTGATTGGTTGTACCAAAATCCAATCACCATGTATATATAGGAATTTGAAACCAAATTAGCCTCAATACAATACAAACTAGACCAAATGATATACCTTTCACGCCAAGCGTGATACTTAGGGTAATCGAACTTCATGTTAGTGAGCTCCTTGCAAAAGAAGCATTTCTTTATGATCATTAGATGATCTCTTAGACTTCTCATTACTTGCAACCACAGTTTCTTTCCTTTTTCTCTTGTCTCATGAGAAAAGGTAGATGCTAAATGAGCACATTTAGTTCTAAATCGCTTTTAACCTATCTTCCTCTTGTGTCATAAGTGAAAGTAATTCATTAATATTTCACTTACCTTTTAACAATTATAGGTCACTTCAAGGTGACCAAATTGAGGAGGAAGAAAGATCAAAACTAAATGCATAAAAATATCTTTCGATATCCCAGACTCAAATGCTTTTAGTTTTTGTCGATAGGTGAACTATTTCTAAAATGTACTCCCTTAAATTCCCGGTACCCTTATACCTTATGGAAACAAGCTTCCTCAATGGTATCAAGGAACGTTTCAGCTGTTGGGTTTCGTAGTAACATGCGCAGCGGAATTAAGCATTTAAAATTTATGAAACCCAAAGCCCATAGATCCATTCATATGATTAAGTCAAATACAACATAATGAATACTAGAATACTAACCCTTGATGCCTTTGATTTTGCAACCTTGAATTCGATGGAGGCTTGAAATCTTGATCACGAACAAAGAAAGAATCACGAACTTATGAAGATGATAAGTTTCACCCTCTAGCGGTATCCACACCACGAACGAATATCAAGAACACTTGATCTTGGTTGCTAGACCAAATTATGAAACACGCTTTCACAATTGTAAGAACTATATGGAATTATGAATATTCTTGTTCTTCACCTTTTGGATCTTAGAACAAGAAAATAACCTCTCAAAACCTTATGAAGGCACTCATAATCATGTGCTTAATGACTGCTGAAAGGATCCTTAAATAGGTCCTAATCCTTAACCCTTAAGGACTTAGGAAACCTAAATCCCGTCACCAAATTAGGCAACAAGGAATTCTGGCCGACTTGACTGGCACGGTCGTGCCCTACAATCTGGCACGGTCGTGCCATCTAGTCCGCGTGAATTCCCCAGCCGCCCATTTTCGGCACGGTCGTGCTTTGTAATTTGGCACGGTCGTGCCAATCATATCGACATGTTTGCCTTGGTTTGGATTTATGGCACGACCGTGCCATTTTAAGGCGCACGACCGTGCCAGAGCCAAACACTGATATTTTTCCATAATTCTCATTTAGTCCTTTACGATTCGTTCTATTTGTGTGTGACCCTCTAGGGTTACACTAAGTTGGCAATGGGTTCAAACATGAAACCATAAGATATGATTAGGTTCTAGCAAACCGTCATACCTACCCAAATAGTATAACTAGATACAAGTTCGCATTCCTTTTAGAACATGTCATAATCCCTTTGTCCACGATGTCATTGAACACGAGTCATGGTCAACAAGTCAACTTGTATTGTTCAATACTTTTCTCGATCCCGAATATGTTGATAATCCAAATGACATTGATCCAATCAATCCATTTGAGTTTGGCCAAACATTTCACCAACATCATTCCTTCGAGGGGCCCAAGCTTGACATCTCTCCGAAGAGGGACAAATCCATTTGGCTTATTATTCTTCCCTACGTGAATCCAATCATGCCAATCATACCCTTTATAACTACCGTGTTAAGGCAGCGTTTGAATATGTCAAACATAATGTTCATCAAGTGGAAGACTATAATAACTTCATGTCTAAGGATTCAAATGACATAACTAATATGAGATTTATATATGACATCGACCATGACATAAATCTCATACCGCGGGTCATGTCCAGTACCTTGTTCCAAACAAGTACCCATAAATCTAACATGATCATCCCATGATCATTTAGCCTTTATACTAGTGCTTAAGAAGCTCTAGGGACGGAGATTATTATAAGCAAACACGAGCCACAATAATAATCATATTATCTCTTTATTATCATGATAACTTACAACGTTCAACAACCGTGCCTAGGGCACCAACACCAACAATCTCCCATTTGCCCTAGGCCCAATTCCCTAGGTATCCAATACCCATGGACCTAACATGACCATCATGTCTTAGCTTGTGGAAGTCCCATTGATTAGTGTGTCCGTAACGTTATCATTAGTAGGTACTTTGCATATATGTACGTCTCCCTTATCAACGATTTCTCGAACGATAAGAGAACGCCTAAGTATGTGTTTGGATTTGGGATGTGTTCTTGGTCCCTTTGCTTGATCAATAGCACCACTATTATCACTAATATGGTCTATTGGATTAGAAATACTAGGAACCATCTTAAGTTCACCAATGAACTTCTTAATCCAAACAACTTCCTTTGCAGCATCCTATGCAGCGATATACTTAGTTTTAGTCATAGAATTAGTGACTGTATTCTGATTGGAACCATTCCAACTTACAGCTTCACCATTAGTT
The DNA here is from genome assembly GCA_026119855.1 of Campanula takesimana. NCBI lineage: Eukaryota > Viridiplantae > Streptophyta > Magnoliopsida > Asterales > Campanulaceae > Campanula > Campanula takesimana. The sequence continues at coordinate 1,647,503 of JAOWBW010000015.1, read as the reverse complement.
ATAAAACTTGATTGCGATTTTTCTATTATCTTTGTCAGTTTGGAAGTATGCATCCGTGTACTCATATACGACGAGATCATCTTCCATCCCTCCATAGATCAAAACAAATCTTTAGTCCTTCTTAAGTACTTTAAGAATTGTTTCACAGCCATCCAGTGATTCTCACCGGTTGTCGGATTAATATCTACTCGTCATGCTCCAAGCATTTAGATATATCCGGCTTAGTACTTATCATGGTATGATGGATCCAATTGCCGAAGAAAATGGCATCCCATTCATTCTTCTCATGCTCATCATTTGTCTCAGGACATTTGAGTCTTTGCACAGAAAACTCCATGTAACATTAACAACCGTCCTCTCTTAGAATTTTCTTTGCGGAATCTTCTAATGACTTTGTCAATGTATGTACTTTGGCTTAATCAATTAGCTTCTTCGATCTATCTCTATAGATCTTAATGCCAAGGACATATGCAGTTTCATCCATATTCTTTATTGCGAAATACTTTCTTAACAAAGTCTTTGCAGACTAACGTATAGGAATTTCGTTTCCAATGAGAAATATGTCATCCACATATTTAATTTAAGGAATATCACTATGCTCCCACTAATCTTCTTGTATATACAAGGTTCATCTTCGTTATTGATCAAGTCAAACTCTTTTGATTTATCAAAACGGAGATTCCAGCTCCCACAAGTTTGCTTTAATCCATCCAATGGATTTCTGCAACTTTCATAATTTATCAGAATTTTCTTTGACTGTCAAAACCTTTAGGTTGTATCCAATACATCCATAAGTGAGTTCCCGTTGAGGAACGCTTGTTTTGACATCATTTTGCCAAATTTCATATTCCAAATATGAACATGTGACTATGAAAATTCTAATAAGTTTATTGCTACCCATGTAAGTTTTTCTCCAAGAAAAGTCATTCATCTCCTTTGGTTTTTACACCTTAGGTTAGAATTATCAAGTTCCAAACTTGATTATTATACATGAATTGCCTTTTTAGATTTTATGACTCCAAGCCATTAATCTAAATGTGGAGTTGATATTGCATCTTTGATAGGTGGTAAATACTTCATTCTAAATGAACTTTACCTCAATACTTTCTATCTCGAAATATCCAATATTTCTTCTAATAGATTGTATTTTATCATGTGTGCAAGTACTTGTATATCTTGAACGGATTTTCACAACCCCTTGTGAAAACTTGTTCAACTTCCATCTCAGGTTAAAATATATTTTCTAGGTCTCGAACCATTCGAGATACATTTTACTCCCACTGATTCTTTTAGAGATAAACCACTTATCTAGAAAAGTATCATCATAGTCAACAAACCATTTGTTTCTTATGAGTAAAATTATTATCCTCAAGTTTCCTTAGGATATCCCATGAAAGTATATTTATTAGATTTAAATGTGAGTGTGTCCCAGACAACTCCTTTCAAAAAAAAAATCTCACCATCTTAAATCTTTATGAAAAACAAACCAAGTTTTCTTTCACCATTTAACCTCTCTTGATAGAATTCAGATTAGTATAATCATAGCGGTTTTAAATACATAACCCCAAAATGAATAATGGAAGATCACTTTGACTTTGTCATCCAACGAACCGTATCCAATAAGGTTCTTATACTTCCACGCAGACATATCATTTAGAATGATATTCTTAGTGAAGTTAATTTGTGAAACCATTTCACAACTGTAATGATGACTGTCAAATTCTTGGTTTAATTATTCATCATCATGATCCAATCATAATTTTTGAATAGTTTTACCAAGTATAACCAAAATTCTCTTTTAGCATTTCTTCTTAATGCACCATACACATCGAAATGTATTGGGTCAATTAAGACATTATCCTTTTAACCAATCATAGTAAAAGATGTCTTGATCCAAGTAAATAAGATTTGCATAAATCATGTGATTCCAAATCATATGACTTAAAACTCCGTCCCATGGAATTTTAGATATGCATTTCTCATTTATTTGATCAAAACAATAATGCATAAAGAATTTTAATTATTTATGTTATAGTCTTTATTATTTTGTTCTTTAAGATTTAGGATATAAGATTTATTTATATGATAACACAATGAAGTAAATCATAATAAATAAAGCACTTTTCTTATTCCAAATAAGAAATTAATATCCTTCATTATCTTATAGCAAAATAATGTTTTCTACTTCATCAGTAAAGTCACTTTACAAGTGTTCTACGAACAATGTTGCAACCATTGCATCATTACTGTTTGTAGATAAAACTTTACTATAAGTAGTCTTTCATCTTACTAATTATTCTGGTATCCAATACCCAATAATTAAATTTAGAAAGAATAATTTATAACATAAATATTCCGAGTGGTAGTCCCACTACCATTCCTTTTATTGATCACCCAAAATTTTGACTACAATTCTAAATGGTCAATAATATTGCCATTTTACCAAATTACATCTATTAGAGTTATTATTATAACCATAATTATTTCCTTTAGGTTTGACAAATCTGTCTTACCTTTCTTTGGCACTTGGCCCTTTTCCTTATGAACCATGAGCTCTGGAGAACCATTCTCCAATATCTTCATCTTCGCAGTTTTTAGCATGTTAATGCAATTCGAAGAAATTCTTATTCATTCTAAACATGTTATGGTCCATCACAAAGTGATTATAACCCTTAGTCAATGAATTAAGAATGAGATCCATGGCTTGCTCCAATCCAATTGGACAACCAAGTTTCTCAAGATGCTCTACGTAGCCTTTATCTTAAGCATGTGAGGTTCCACTTATTGCCCTTTTACTCCTTTTGCATGAAATGAATGCAATAATGGTTTTATACCTTTCTTGCCTAGATTGCTCTTTGAAACATGTAACTCAACTCCACGCCTATTTAATAGGCTTCCACAAGTTCCAAACTTTGTTGAAGTTTTGAGAACATAATCGTGAGCTTGAGACAACTCACATTCCTAGAATCATACTCATGATTCTTGTGATTGTCTATTCCGGCATTAGGTTTTTTAGGAATTGGCCCATCAAGAATGTACAACCCATCTTCTTGCCTTAGAACCATTCTTAGGCTCATGATCCAATCCATGAAGTTTGTACCATTCTCTTTGAAGCTCATCCTTCTAAAGGATTGATCGTAACGAAGTTAGTTGTCATTATCTACAACTCATGCAAAATTTCCAAAATTTTACAAGTACCAATCTCATTAAAGAGATAAATAATGTATTTTCCAAAAATACTCCCACTAAATTATATAACCTTCATATACATCCAATGTATGATATAATTTAAATGGGCTAAGATCCTACTTTAACTTAATTTTGAGTACGCTTTGGCGCACCGCTCAAAACTAAATTAATTAGGTAGACAACCCTGTCAATCATATCTCATATGACTCTTAGATCTTTTCATGAGATTCTTTTGAAATTGTGCTAAGATCCAACTTTAATTTAACTTTGAGTCCACGGAGGCGGACCGCTCAAAATCAAATTAATTAGGTAGACAATTTCTTGTCAATCATATCTCATATGATTCTTAGGGATCCAATTTCGAAAGCATGTTTAATCTCATCTTTGCCTAGGCCCAAAACTGTTTTGACGCCTTATTAAGTCCAACCATTTTAAACGCATAGGAAACTCTTATTCACTCATCTTGCTCATACAAAAGTAAAATCAATGCACCTCGCTATGGCGAGCCCACATGAATGTACCCGTGTACTTACAAGTGTTTTAATCATGGCGTGGCAAAAAGGACTTAAAACTTTCTTGAAGGTTCATCACCATATAGAATACAACATATTTATGAGCACACAAGATAAACATGTTACGCATCAAGTTTAGCCACTAAATTAATCATCATTAATTTAAGCATAACATTTATGTGTCATTAGTTTCTCCATGATTATGAGGATGAGACTATTTTAACTTTGGTTATTATCTCCAAATCAAGACAACAAGAAGTGCGGTCGAACTAAGCCATTGGCAACCACAATTCCGCACTAATTCAAGAAACCAAGAAAGTAGTCCATGTGGCCGAAACTAAGCAATAGATGGTCTCGATGAACGTAGGCCAATTGCATTCACAATTCCACATGGATCTCCAATCTTTGAATCAAGAACTTTGTTTCTTAATTTTAGCAATTATGAACTCTTCATAATTCTAACTTCGTTTTATCTTTGAAACTTTGATTGCGATCAAGTTTGGGAAACACTCGATGAACGTAGATTACCATCCAAACCTTGAACTAATCTTAGAATCACAAGACTAAAACAAATAGGAGATTTAAACCCAAGATCCACACCCAAAACTCAAACCCTACCCCCGCGCCAAACCCTAGGTCCGGCCGGGTCAAGGCTTGGGTCCGGTCGGACCCCTTGCGAAAAATCCAAATTTTTAAAGTTCCAAAATTTATCTCAAAATTGTTTTTCCCGATTCAATTAGGATTTGGTGTTCTTGGTGATCCAATCACCATGATCATCAAAACCTTGAATAAACGATTTATTCTTGAATCCCTAGAATATCAAAACTTTGATCCAATCAAAAATTGATAATCCAAACAATTTTAAATCCTCCATAATTTTAATTGCGATTGAATCGTGCGATTAAAGTTGTAAAACAATAAACCACATAAAATCACTTAACACATAAACATCATATAATCCAATATTCATATCATGCTTGGCACATAAACAATTTATATACACACAACATGATCTAGTATTGAAATAATCAACATGAACGGGGCTCTGATACCACTGTTGGGTTTCGTAGTAACATGCGCAGCGGAATTAAGCATTTAAAATTTATGAAACCCAAAGCCCATAGATCCATTCATATGATTAAGTCAAATACAACATAATGAATACTAGAATACTAACCCTTGATGCCTTCGATTTTGCAACCTTGAATTCGATGGAGGCTTGAAATCTTGATCACGAACAAAGCAAGAATCACGAACTTATGAAGATGATAAGTTTCACCCTCTAGCGGTATCCACACCACGAACGAATATCAAGAACACTTGATCTTGGTTGCTAGACCAAATTATGAAACACGCTTTCACAATTGTAAGAACTATATGGAATTATGAATATTCTTGTTCTTCACCTTTTGGATCTTAGAACAAGAAAATAACCTCTCAAAACCTTATGAAGGCACTCATAATCATGTGCTTAATGACTGCTGAAAGGATCCTTAAATAGGTCCTAATCCTTAACCCTTAAGGACTTAGGAAACCTAAATCCCGTCACCAAATTAGGCAACAAGGAATTCTGGCCGACTTGACTGGCACGGTCGTGCCCTACAATCTGGCACGGTCGTGCCATCTAGTCCGCGTGAATTCCCCAGCCGCCCATTTTCGGCACGGTCGTGCTTTGTAATTTGGCACGGTCGTGCCAATCATGTCGACATGTTTGCCTTGGTTTGGATTTATGGCACGACCGTGCCATTTTAAGGCGCACGACCGTGCCAGAGCCAAACACTGATATTTTTCCATAATTCCCATTTAGTCCTTTACGATTCGTTCTATTTGTGTGTGACCCTCTAGGGTTACACTAAGTTGGCAATGGGTTCAAACATGAAACCATAAGATATGATTAGGTTCTAGCAAACCGTCATACCTACCCAAATAGTATAACTAGATACAAGTTCGCATTCCTTTTAGAACATGTCATAATCCCTTTGTCCACGATGTCATTGAACACAAGTCATGGTCAACAAGTCAACCTGTATTGTTCAATACTTTTCTCGATCCCGAATATGTTGATAATCCAAATGACATTGATCCAATCAATCCATTTGAGTTTGGCCAAACATTTCACCAACATCATTCCTTCGAGGGGCCCAAGCTTGACATCTCTCCGAAGAGGGACAAATCCATTTGGCTTATTATTCTTCCCTACGTGAATCCAATCATGCCAATCATACCCTTTATAACTACCGTGTTAAGGCAGCGTTTGAATATGTCAAACATAATGTTCATCAAGTGGAAGACTATAATAACTTCATGTCTAAGGATTCAAATGACATAACTAATATGAGATTTATATATGACATCGACCATGACATAAATCTCATACCGCGGGTCATGTCCAGTACCTTGTTCCAAACAAGTACCCATAAATCTAACATGATCATCCCATGATCATTTAGCCTTTATACTAGTGCTTAAGAAGCTCTAGGGACGGAGATTATTATAAGCAAACACGAGCCACAATAATAATCCTATTATCTCTTTATTATCATGATAACTTACAACGTTCAACAACCGTGCCTAGGGCACCAACACCAACATCAGCATCAACATCCTCGGAGACACTGTCCAAAAGGTCTCCGGGACAACATTCTTTATTATCATTAGGCTCACGCGGTTGGATTATTTTCACTTCTTAGCACTTAAGCAATAAGAAGAGAAACGGGTCCCTTAATGCGGGTTCTAGATCCATATAGCCCAAGATCATAATTATTTATTTTCTAAGTTTTAAAATTAGTCCCATTTAGCATTGGAACGGTACTCATAGCAGTAATAACAGATGAAGCAATAAGTAAATCTGTTGGGTTTTTGAGAACAAAAGAATGAAAAACAAAACATAAATAAGAAACTACACAACGAATAAATGATTAATTATATCAATGAAATCCATCAATAAGGTAATTAACATGACATCAAAACTAATCTTTGGATTGCGAATTGGCTCATAAATAACTGCCTTAGATGACAAGTAATTTGAACAACATTTGATTAAATGCATAATCTTCCTTTGGGTAGTCTTAAGCATTTAATAAAACAACTTAATGTTCATTTTATTTGTCATCACATGAATGCTTAAGTTTAGTCAAATGTCAAGATCTTCTTTGGAAAATTCAAGTCATTCACATATTAATTTAAACATTCAACACTTTAATAATTTTGGATTTAAATAACGTTAATCACTTAGGCGATAATATTATTTAAACAATGAATAAAATTATTTAAGCATATAATTAATCAAGGCTTTAAGGTTTGAAAAAATGTATGTTTTGTTGAAAAGGAAAACAAAGTAGTGCAGAAACTTAAAAATTCCAAAACCTGTGAATAGTGTCTGTTCGGCCGAGCATAGAGAAGTGCACGACCGAGCAAACACTGTTCACAGAAACTTTGTTTTTCGACATATAGTGCACGGCCGCGCTAAACAAAACGCACGACCGAGCTGCTCGGCCGAGCATAGGAAAGGACACGGTCGAGCTCCATTAATCATAAACTTTTGCCTTTTCGACATTCAATGCACAATCGTGCAAAAACAAACGCACGACCGTGCAAGTCTTGGTCCGACCGGGCATAACCAAAGACCCGCCCGGGTTATTCAAGAGATCCGACCGGACTGGACCAAAGATCCGGTCGGATGATGTCATTATTTTGGCGCCGTTTCATGTGCTCGGCCGAGCAGATCATTAGACTCGGACGTGCAGGCCATTTTCTGCACTTTCTGAATTTTGTTTTAAACTTTCCCAAAATCAATGAATGGCAAGTAGAACCACATGGTATGTACTTAAAACATAAAACCATACTATAAAGGATAATCTTGCTTTTAAAATTAATGGAATCAAGTAAGTAGATCCACATGGTATGCACGAAAACATAAAACCATGTTATGAAGGGATAGTCAAACTTGAACCATTGTGTTCATTAAACAAAACTTTTCAAACCATTTATTTAATACTTATATGATGAATATCAGCACTATATTAATGAATTAGTGCTTCTAAATAACATCAAAACTTGATGATTCAACAGGAAAGAATGAATCAAAAGCGTTTTAAGGCTTTCCAAAAGAACTCAAACTCAAACTCAAACCAAATAATGAGCGGGCTCTGATACAAATTGATAGAACAATTTGTGATCCCCGAATACCACACTCATATTCAGAATAAGATTGAGGAAAGAGATGAAGGCGGAAGCGAATGTTACCTGTTGAATCCATCTTGATGTTTGTAGGGAGAAATAAGAAGAAGAAGAAGAAGAAGAAGAAGAAGAAGAAGAAGAAGATGTAGGGAGAATGGATCTTCTAAATGATGAATGTCTTCTTTTAATCTCTCAAGTACTTCCAATGAAGAGAATTTAGTAGAGAATATAAGAAAAATGTAGTAGTCTTAAGGGTTGATGGAAGACCCTTTATATAGTAGACTTGGTGACATTTCATTTAGAGACCACACCCTTTCAAGCTTTAGCAATGTTAATTTACCATTTTGCCCATCATAAATAGATAAATTACATTTCAGGAATTCTACACATTTATTTACTTTTATTTACTACAATTTATATTAACATTATAATTATGATTTCACAAATGGAACATTAATGACTATGTTATGCAAGCCATGTTCTAACAGTCTGTACCTGTTTCAAACTTAACAACACCAACATATAATAAAAACATAACAAGTATTTCACATTGTTCAATTCATAGTCATAAAAACAAACAACTCCACTACTTTTTCTTTGTTTTTTGTTTCTTTTTCGCCTCTGCTTCTTTCTTCTTCTCAGCAGCCTTCACCTCTACCTCTTTCTTCTTCTTCTCAGCAACCTTCAACATCAATTCATCCTTCTTTATACAGAACTTTGATACCTTCTCCAACTAATTTGACCGAATATTGTTGTATGAACAAAGGAGGATCCTCAAACAATATTTTTCTCTCAACACCCTTCTCACCAAAGTCTAAACACAAACATTAAATTAAAACAATAATATTATTATTTAACAAAACATAACTAAAAGAGATATTATTATTATTATTAACTTCCCAACATCACCCTCACCGATGCATTTTTCAACTGGACGATATTTCATTAGTCTGGCAGTTGGACTTTTCTCGGAAAGCAATATCCAAATTAATAAGGAAATATTTTTTTGGATGTGGCCTCCCCCTAGATGACTTTATTCTAGGAACTATTAAGCATACATTGATATTTCCAAAATATTGCAGCACAATAAAATAAATAGATAAAGATTGTAACATTTTAACGGTTCTCTCGTTTATTGATTAAAGTAATGAGTTTATTTTTTGTGTTTTATTTGTTTTCACTTTTCATTTTTGCATAAACTAGATGCAACAACTAGAGAGTATATTCCTTGCTAATAACCTTGTCTTTAACTCCAATGCTTGTTTCTTGTTTAGATGTCTGTTTTAGTTAGTCTCTATGTTCATGTTGCCGTATGGATGGATTGTGTGTTGCGTTGTTGCAAGGCTGGATATGACACCAACATTCTTATTTAATTTAATTCTTTGAAAACAACCAAGCAGTAATGACATATAAAATGTGTCCACAAATAAAACATAGGGCAAATTGCAACTTGGTTACCCATGTTTTGCCAATAATTGCAATTGGGTTTCCAACAGTGTAAAAGTTGCAACCTGATAGTTGTCATTTTGTTGCAAGTTAATATAAATTCCATTAAAAAGGTAACTCTCGTTAAAAACGTAACACAAGTGCCTCGCACATGATTTTAGAAGGGCAAAATGGACATTTCCCATCAGAATAGCAAATGTCTGCTAATAAATTGAAAAATCTGGGTTTTTTTTTTTTTTGAATTAATCTAGAGTGAGAAATTGAAGAATCGGGATTGAAAAAACGTAAACGTCATTCATCGTTTCCTTATATAAAAACCCACTTTCTCCACTCCGATTAGTGTACTACTTTCCTCCACCTCATCCCTTGCACACTACGCAGACCATTGTGGAAATAAATATTCAAATAAAACTCGAATCTGGAGAGCCCTCAATCTTATTTTGGAACGATAGTTGGAATCCGGGTGCAGCAACCGGTAATTGAGGGTCATGAGATGGTCGTCGGCGCTTGGCCCACAACTAAAAGTGGACGACTGATGAAGAGGTCGTCGATGTTGGGATCATTGCAGAGACTCCAGTGAGTGTGAATCGACTGTAGGGGCATAGTGGTGATTGGCGTTTTAGAAGAAGAAGAGAGGAGTAGGTGCAAGTATCCCTAAATTGATGTTTATCAGTCATTTGCTAAGGAAAATGTCCATTTCACCCATCAAGAATCATGTGCAAGGCAACTGTGTTATGTTTTTAACGGGAGTTGCGTTTTTAATGGAATTTGTACTAACTTGCAACAAAATGACAAACATGGCTATGAGGTTGCAACTTTTACACTGTTGGGAACCAAATTGTAACTATTGACAAAACATGGGTAACGAAATTGCAATTTACCTAACGTGACATGGATTTGAGTTTTATGTTGTTGAACTTTTACAACAGCCCAACCACTCAGACTTGATAACAAATGCAACTACCTTTCTTGTATCTGAGATCATATGCTCTCAAACATTTTCTCTAAGTAGGACCCACCTTCAAGAAGAATACTCTTAATCATTAAAATTTTCTAAAGTATTAGGAGTATATATATATATATATTTGAATTAAATGATTATCCAACCATAAAGTGGTTTAACACTAGCTTTAAAAAATTTCTCCAAACTTCTCTTGGTTAAGTTAGGATAATCATCATCATCTCATTATCAATCAATCTGACTCCCGCAAGTTAGTGTTTACATCACAGTATAATATCTAAAGAGCGATTGGTCATTAAAGTACAATAAATATATAAGGTAGGCCCACATAACATGTTTGTTGTTTCTGAATACTTGCATTCAACAAAAATTCAACTACCTAAAAGTCAACAAACCATTATCTTGTTCAATTTATAAAGGATTCTGTTGGTCCCAAAGGGCAACAAGGGTATAGAACCGCTAGAGGGGGGGTGAATAGCGGTCCAAACTTTGTCGAAAATACCCTTGAAAATACAACCGAGTACTTATGAATTTGGTCAACTGCGGTTCAAGGCACTAGAACCGAACTGATAAAATGCACAGCGGAGTTTTGCGGTTTGGCCAAAGAGGATATGTAAAGAGTTGGGCGGTTTGACTTGGTATAAATACACTATGATGCAACCGATAATCTCAACTTGAAGATCAAAGAAAAACACAAATCACTTTTCAAGTCATTTCGTAAATAGATTAAGTTATAGACCACAAACAGAAAAGTAAATAACAAGACAGAAAGTAAAGATCAAGCACACAATTTAAAGATGTTCGTTCTTGAATGAACTACGTCCTCTACCTAGATGGTTAGTCTAGGATTTTCTAATAGCTAATAGACTTGTATTAATTTAGAGGAGGTTTTACAAGATGAATCTAAACTCTAAACAATCAATCTAACCTATAAAGCAATTATAACAACCGGTGTATTCGAAGTATATAATCTATGTGATTATATAAATCAGGGGTGTGTGTGTGGAAAGAAATTAAATTCTCTAAAGATCTAAGTGATGGATGAGCAAATGAAAAACTTTCTGTGTAAAGGCTGAGTATGGAAGGTTGTTAGGCTTGAAGCTTGATAAAGAAATCTGGGTTTGCTAAGGAGATGAATGAAGGTTTGAATTTCTGGGTTTAAATCTTCAAAGCAAACTTGAACACTTGGGAATATAATCTCTTGAAGCTCAGCAACCTTCATTATTGAGAAATGAAGGCTATTTATAGGCAGTGCACCCTTGTGACCGTTGGGTAAAGATTTGAAATAAATATGATGGTACCGCTGCTGTCGATATCCCATTGGTTGAGCTGTCATTTTCATCCTTGGATTTGTATTGTAGTCCTAGGTAGTTTTTGCACCACTACCTGACATTGTCCTTTGTTGCAGAGAAAGGACTAACAGTAAAAAATTCAAATTACTGGACAAAACCGACATTCCTTGCAGAGACTCCAAGTTAACTTGAAGTTATTTTGACAAGTCATAAAACATTCCTTTACGGTCATAAATGGAATGTTTTTCTCAAGGAATAAATGACACTTGAATTCTTCAATAAAAGCTCTGCGATTCCACCAGGCATTGGAGCGGTTCCAAGGATGAACTTGATGTGCGATTTCATTGAAACTGTAGAATGCGGTTTTATGAATGCGGTTCCATCAAGTTTGCATTAGAGGTTCCATATAAGAAACTTGAAGTACGGTTTCATCAAACTCATAGAATGCGGTTTGATGAAAACTATGCGGCTCCATGCTGGCGGTTCAAAGATAGCACAAGTACGGTTTGAATAACTAAACCGCTACGGGTAAATCGAACTATATTCAGCCTAGACAAACAAAAATCTATAAATGGACTTATCTAAAAATTGAAGTATAACTTTATTACATGAGGTCCTAAAGTCCATAAAAAGACACGTGGCATGGATCAATCAAATCAAGAGGGTATACTAACAATGACTCCTAATAATCTCCCCCTGTTTGATTGATGCCATTACCACACTATGATAAAGCAAAACATTGTACTTGGTAATAATATGTCCAAATGAAGCTTTCTTGAAACTACATGCCCCAAGTCAATGCACATACTATGCTAAATCATAGATTCCTAAACTATCTAAAAGGAAGGAAATGAAGGACAGATAGAATAGAAAGACATTCAGATGTATATAAAATGATATGATTTTAAAGATCAGATATGCATGTTTAATCTGAATGTTTAAAACAAAATTCACTTAAAAATATATTTCATGATGAATATAGTGCATGAGTTTTGAAAAATGCAAGCATTGTTCCACAAACAAGCAGTTTGAATAAACAAAGTTTTAGAAACAAAAATGCAATGCATTCATTCTTATTATAATTCTTTTCATAATGATTGGAGCTACAATATAGAATTACAAGAGAATTTCAAAAGAAATCAAGTTACAAAAAGACAAAGGAAATCTAGTCTACTTGATCATCGGCTAGATCCCTTGCAGCTGCAGCATCATCTGCAATATGATCTTGATCAGTCTCTAGCAGCATTTCTTGAGCTTGAAGCATATGCGGTTGAGAAGATGAAATCAGCGGCATGAAGTCGAACTTCGGTAGGTTCATTAATCTTCTTCTCAATATTGGCAGTTCTGTTGTCAATGCTTGCTATTTGATCTGACATAATCTCAAGCTTTCCTTCAAAGGAATCTACTCTGGCTTCCACAGCTTCCAGTTTCAATGAAAGTAATTCATTGTTGGTTCTGACAAGATCTTGAAGCACAAGTTGATTTTCAAGAATGCCACTTAACCTTTCATCCAACTGATGCTATCTGGATCTATCCTTAAATATATCATTCACTCTCTCCCCCTTAATGGCATCAAGGTCAGATTGGATTGTAAGAAGGTGAGTGTCAAACCGAGATGTAGAGGCCTACTGATGAAACTGTATATTCCTAACCGCATCTATCAAAATCTGCAGTTATGGCTTGAAGGGGCAGAATTGGATAGGATTGAAATAAAGGAGGAGGATCATCAGAGGGAGTATAATCAGGAATTGAAATATCATCATCAGAGATGGAGATGGCATCATTTGTTAGAAGGGGAGGGGATGAAGGCATTTTGGCTTTGCCTTTCAAAATAGTATGGGCATCATCAAGACACAAGCCCATTGAGACTCTAAGAGCAATCTCAAACTCAACTGGATCAAACTGAGTAAAATGGGGAACAGGGACAATTGAAGTTTGAGCAGGAGGAGGAGGAAGTGGACACAAAGTCCTAAACTGATCAATAGTCAAGAAAATGGAAGGTGAAGGAGCAAGGAACAATCTATAAAGATTAGGAAGGAATTGACAGTTAAAGCGAAGAATGAATTGAGAGGCAAGGGTTGGGTCATTCATGACCTGATAAGCAATCTCTGCCAATATTTGATTTTCAACCTTAAGAATGATCTAATCAGCAACGGCTTCACTGTCATCAGCTGGATAAATGGCAAAGGGATTGGGGCGGCCTGACTTGAGAAATCTGTCTTCGGCTTTAGAAGCGGCTTTGGCACACTTTGCTCTAAGTTTCTCAGCCTTAAACTGCTTTAAGTACCTTGCCATATCAGCGGCACGCTTCCTCTTGTTTGTCTTCGGTTTAGGAGGTAGAACCGACGTTTGAACTGAAGGTTGAGCCAAAGGTTGAACTATTAGTTAAACCGAAGTAGAAGTAAATGGTAGAACCGGAGATGAAGATGGAGATGACAGAACCGGAGACGGAGTATGCTCTGGTGAGTCAAAGTCCAATTTTCTTCTAAGCGCAGGAGGGGAGTCTTCAATCAAGAGTGGCTCAGGCTCAGATAGCCTCTTTGCGGCACGCTCATGCAATTCCCTTGCAAAAGGTCCTTCTTAAGGCGAATGATCTTTCTTACCATGGGCCTTGCTGAAGTCCACAGCTCCTAGTGGCCTAGTCTGCAAGTGCTCCTCAAAGTCACTCTTCTTTACCAACCTCCTCTTCTTCTTTAAAGTTGAACCTCAAGATTTTCTTCTTCTTGCTTAGGTTCACCTATTGATGCCTCAGACATCTCAGTCTGCTCAGGCAATGTTGCAGCCTTAAACGCATCAGTTTGCTCAGGCTGAACCGTAGCCTCAGACTCTTCAGTTTGCTCAGGATGAACCGTAACCTCTGACAATTCGGTCTACTCAGGCTCGGTTTCATCAACCGGTTTTAGATTAGGAAAGGCTTTGTAAATTTCAGCCAACTGTTCTTTAGTGAATTGAACAGAAGGCGGTTTGGTTGATGACGGTTGGCAGGGGATGAAGGTTCGGTTTGTAGAAAGTCTGAAAGAATTTTCTTTGGAGAAGGTTTAGAAGAGGATTGAGGTTTGGTATGAATGGATTTGGCTTTGGCGGTTTTAATAACATGAGCATCCATTGCAAACTTTAAGGATTTCTCAACATTTGGTTTTATGGGAGAAAGAGGTTGAATTTGAGGTTTGGAAGAAGTAGGTTTTGATAAGGTAGGGGAAAGTCTGATTGCAGGAAATGAAGTGGAGGGTTTTGATGTCGGTTTGGATAAGGGTTTAGGAGGGGGTTTGGCTAGGACTGCCTTAGAAATTGAAGGAGGAATGATTGCAGTTCCTTTTCTCTTCCTTGACATAGTGGTTTCCTTAGGCTGAGCCGCAGGTCTAGACCGAGCTGCATGCTCCCCCTCAACCGTAGCATCGTTTTTATCCAGTCCAACTCGACCCAACCTATTCAAGGTTTCAGTTTGGCCCTCATTCCTTAGCAACATAGCATGGGCAATGTCTGCAGCGGCTCCAGCATACGGTTTGCCAGATTTGTTGAACCGAGCCTCAGGGTAGGGGCCTCTTTGATTTTTAGGCAATGGGTCTTTATTCCATATAGCCTGGGCATATCTCCATCCAAATTTGGTTCTGAAAGCATCAGAGTTGGACAAACCAAAGATGGTTTTCTCTGCTGGGTCCATCCAGTAGTCCTTGCTTGCTGAAGAGAACTTGTAAATTTCTGGTTCTTGATGAAGGAACCGGGTTAGCAATCTGCAGTGAGTCCTAATCTTTGACTTGCCAGCGGATTTGTCAGCTGCATGGCGGTTCAATGCATTGATCATATATTTCATTACAATCTTGGGCCAGTGAAATTTTTTCCCTTTATAGATGGCCACACAGTAGAAATATTGTTCAGAAGTAAAGTTGTTGTGGTTCCCATTCTTGCACATGACAGCTGAATCAACAAGGTCACATAGCAGTGCCATCACCTCTCCAAAATCCTTCTTGGAGGAATTTTTGGTGGAGAAAGAACTTACTCCAATCAACTCCATGGTAGTGCTATTCAAGAGCTCCGGTTTGATGCTCAAAACCCTAGAAAACTCAAGTCCAGCTAGCACACCAATTTTTGATGCGGTTAGGGTGACAGTCTTTCCACAAACTGTTGATCTAATTGCATCCTCAAATTTTATCTCCCCAATCTCCAAATCTCTAATTTCTTCATGTCTCACATTCAACATAGCAGCATTGGTTGCAATCCCATTCTCAAAGAATTCAGCACAGATGATGGGGACAAACTAAGGTTCATCCATAAGAAATAGCGGTAGGAGCTTGGAGGTTTCTAGTAGTTGCAGTAGCTTCCTTCCAACCGGATCCCTTTTGAAATCAGCTTCAATGATTCTAGAGCCTAGTACAAAGTAAGATGAGTCCTGGAAAAAAAAATCAAAGTTAGAAATAATTTGAGAAACTACGGTTTGAAATATCAAGCAAACCGTGCGGTTTGAGTGATGCTCACAAAACCGTAACAATGGAATCCTAACAATGTAACCATGCGGCTCAAACAAAAAGAAAAAGGGTAAAAATGTAAAAACATGAATAAATAAACCCATGAAAGAAAAACGGATCAAAGAGAAGGTTTTTGAAAAAAAAGTTTGAATGCACGAAGAACATGAAGAACAAAGCATAAACATGCAAAACAAAAACTTAACCAAAACATGAAAGAATTATACCAAAACGATCACAAAGGGAAGATTTTAACAAAGTTCAAAATAAGCAACAACAAATATCATAACAAGAACCCAGAATCTGCAAAAATGCGAAGAACACCGAAAACCCCCAAAAATCGATTTTGCTCAAAAATTGAACACAAATCACAAAATAAAACATACATTTAGTATATATAACCAATTAAAAGCATTATCCAACCAAAATATCAAAGCAAAAGCAAGAATTAAGAAAAGAAGATGAACAAGCTTTGAAGCTTCAACAATGGCGGATATAAAATAAATACTGAGTTTGGGTTCAAGAAATCATACCATATCAGGCTTCGATAGTTTCGAAGATGTAGAAGCAAAAGCGAGATCAACTGATTTCTTAGGTGCCATTACAATTTGTTTAAGTATAAGAAATTTTTAAGAGAGATAGAACAGAGAGAGAGAGAGAGAGAGAGAGTGTGTGTACGGTGAGTACAAAAGAGAGAGAAAATATTTTTGCCAAATAAGGAAGAAGGTAAAAATGAAAAATGAAAAATAAATTGTCTTTTATACTCAATTAACCACCTCGGGTAGTGGAGCAGCCATGACGGCTGTAGAAGGATAAACGTCAGTGTACCTGTCTATCGCATTTAATGCGGCAGAAATAATTGCAAAAAAGTCCTTAAAAATGAAGAGACATAAAGTAGGGACTAAAATGCAATTACATACCTGAGCGGTTTGTTGAGCAAACCGACATACCTTTCTTTTCTTTCGGTTTTGATGAAACCGAAATCTCTCAGTTCTGTCTTCGGTTTCACAAAGTCAAACCGATATACTGTCTTTCAAATATGGTTTAGATTAAACCGTTGTCATTCTTCTTGACTCTGCAGTTTGACTGGAATCTTCTACCAAACTTTTATTGATGCGGTTCCAATGTTGATAGAACCGCAAGCTATTTTTGCATTTTCTAAGTAGAACCAAAATACTTAACAAAAATTTATTAGAACAAGAAATAAATAGACATAAAATAATTTAAGTTAGTTCCAGCATACCCATTTCTCCTCGTAAATGAAAGAACCTGGAATTTTCAAGCGGTTTGGTGAGGATGTCTGCAATTTGATCATCGGTTCCCACCTTTGCTAGAAAAATGTTCTTCTTTTCAACATGATCTTTGAGGAAATGATATCTTATGTCAATGTGCTTGGTTTTTTAGTGCTGAACTGGATTGTTAGAGAGAGATATTGCTCCAGTACTATCACAGTAGATAGGGCAGTTCTTTTCAAATACTTCATAGTCTTCCAACTGTTGTTTCATCCAGAGAATTTGAGAGCTACAGCTTCCAGCCGCAATGTATTCAGCTTCAGCGGCTGAGACTGAAACGGAAGCTTGTTTCTTGCTGGACCATGATATAAGCCGAGATCCAAGGAACTGACATGTACCACTAGTGCTCTTTCTATCAATCTTACAGGCTGCAAAGTCAGTATCTGAATAACCTAATAAATCAAATGAAGATTCTTTGGAGTACCAATGTCCAAGGTTAACAGAGCCACATAAATATCTAATAATACGTTTAACAATAATAAGATGAGTTTCTCTAGGGTCAGCTTGAAATCTAGTACAAACACACATACTAAACATGATATCTGGCCTACTTGCAGTTAAGTAAAGAAGAGAGCCAATCAAAACTCGGTAGAGTGTCTGATTAACTTTTTACCTTGTTCATCTCGATCCAAACTGCAAGCCTTTGTCATTGGGGTATCAACTGGTCTTGCAGTTTCGAGCCCAAATTTCTTGATCAAGTCTTTGGTGTATTCGGCTTGGTTGATAAAGATTCCATGATGACATTTCTTTATTTGGAGTCTAACAAAGAATGTCAACTCTCCCACCATACTCATCTCAAATTTACCTTTTATTAGCTTCTCAAACTTAACACACATAGTTTCATTAGTAGAACCAAAAATAATATCATCAACGTAAATTTGAACTAGTAATGAATGACCTTTGTCTTTAGCTATAAATAAAGTTGTATCAATTTTACCTCGAGAGAAGACTTGTTCAATAAGAAATTTAGATAGAGTGTGTGCGCGCGCCCGATCCGGCCGCTTCGGGTCGTAAGGACTTGATTGTTTCTCGGTTGTTGTGAGTCACCACCATGTTTAATGGAACACGGACTGTGAGATTCTTGAGTTCGGGGGTTAAGTTATGGATTGGGAAGGTCAATGAGCACCCAATCCACCCGATCTAGGATCGGTCTTGATTACGAAATCATCATCATCATCGTCAAAATTATGCATTCATGTACTAAGGAAATAAAACAAATAAATAATCCCTTATTTATTTGGGATGTTGGATCATATGCTTCGAGACCATCTCCATGGATTGGAGAGGCTCTAGGCTGATCCTTTAATGGAATCACACTACTTCAAGACAAAGAAGGGGATGAGAAGGTAGAAAACAAAGAGTTTTACCTAAGCGTTCTTCGAGAATCCTATGGATGGCCTTGACTAAAGGCCTTGATGATCCAATGAACTTGATTTGAATGGTGTTATGGAGGCTTGAATTTAGTGGGTGAGGAAGAAAGACTGATTAAGGGCTTCTTTTATCAGATTTGGAGTGGTTTTGGATGAATGACCATTCTAGAGGTTTTTCGGTTCAAGAACCTCTATATTTATAGGAGTTCTTGACCTAGGGTTTAATCCAAGAAGGTAAGTTTGGATGGGAATCAAGGACTTGATCTTCAGGGAAGTATATTTGGACTCTAGGATCGCCCATTAGGTTTTTCCCGGATTGTTTGAGTGTTTGCCAAGAAACGAGGTTGCGATCAACAAGGAAACTGTTGAGAAACCCGACTGTCAAGGGGGATACCTCGTACAAGACATCAATGTCTCGTATGAGACATCTCAGTGCTGGAATTCACTTTTTGCCCTCTACGGTAGTTTTAATGTTCATTTCAGCCCCTGACTAACGGAGTTAGTCAGAAACTTAACGAAAAATGTCCAACTTAACGAGTTTCGACACAAATCAAAGGCGAGACACAGAAGCAGTGTGATTATGAATGAACGTCCAAAATGGGGTGTCTATAGAGCCCCTCGGCGATGATACTTATGGATGAAGTAACGTCGTCGATAGAAAAGACGCCATTTTGAACTATGGATATGGTCATGCTAAAAAGATGCCTACGTATTCCTCGAAAGGAAATCAGACCAAACGTAGTTCGACTCCAAAAATACGCAAAAACGGGGTTTAAGGTATTTTGAAAATCATTTTGAAAACAATACTGCAGTAAGAAAAGTTTTAGAGTTTAGAGAGTAACCCATACTGAGGAATCAATGTCCTTGAACAAATTCTGAATATACTCCTTTTTGTTGATGACGAACCATCTCCAGTTGTAATCCATACTGAGGAATCAATCTCTTTGACTCCAATTCTGAATATACCCTGTTGTTGATGACGAACCGCCTTCGGTTTGGAGACACTAGTTACCCGGACCTTATTTCTCCTTCCAACGAACTTGCCTTCTCCATCGGAAAATATGAATCCTATGTTATTGACATACGTCTTGATAACAATTATCGGACTCTGGGTTTGGAGATGCCAATTACTTGGATCCTTGCTTTTCCTTCCAATGAGGTTGCCTTATTCACTGGAAAATATGAATCCTATGCCATTAACATACGTCTTGATGACAATTATGGGACTCTGAGGGGTGTGAATCCTATGTTATTAGCATACGCCTTGATAACAATTATGGGACCACTGGTTGCGGAGACGCCAATTACTTGGATCCTTGCTTCTCCTTCCAACGAACTTGCCTTATCATCATAAAAGTGAATCATATGCCATTAACATACGTCTTGATGGCAATTATGGGACTCCAAATGGTGGGATCCTGTGTTATTAACTTACGTCTCGATAACAGTTGTGGGATACCCGGTTGTAAATCCTGTGTCATTAACGTACGTCTCGATGACAGTCATGGGATTTAGAGTTTGCTGATGTGGATTTTGTTGCTCACCCATGATCTTGGATGTGCGGTGAGAAAAAATTTGTACTGAGAAACAACTTCATTTGTTCCAATTCTGAAAATATTCCTTTGTTGACGACTCAATGTTCCATCTTGAACCGGGTTCAGATTCGACCTTTCAATCAAAAGCAAGGTTTTTTCTGACCTTTCTGTTGAAAGCAGGGCTTTCTTGATATTTCTATTAAAAGCAGGGCTTTTTCTGACCTTTCTGTTGAAAGCAGGGCTTTCTTGATATTTCTATTAAAAGCAGGGCTTTTCTGAGATTTCCTAAGAAAACAGGGTTTTCTGCTGGATTTCTGGGGGATACCTCGTACGAGGGAGGGATGCCTCATACGAGCCATCTCTGTTTTTACGCAGACCAGAGCCATTTCAGGCGCTGAATGTGATTTTCAAATCACTTTTCTTATTTCATTTTTGGGAGCTTTCAACCCTAGGCGATTTTCTTTCTCAAAAATCTTCATTTTCACCAAGTTCTAATGATTCCCAACCCTTTTAAATGGCCGGTGCATATCGTTCGCATAAGGAACACCTCTTCGATAGGCATATGAAGGGTAAAGTATGGGCGACGGACGAGTTATGTCCATTCCCCGAGGATCTTATTTCTCACACTGTTCGGACGAGGCGGGTAAGGATCTCTTCCTTTGACTGAGTTTCCATGTCAATTTTGTTGTTGCATGTCTCAATTTAGTGCTTTCGCGGTCTGACTTTTGTCGATTTTCACCTAGAATTATCAATGCTAGGGTTTATCATGCATGGCTAATCTTCTAATGGAATTTCATCCTGGTTGATGTTGAGGATCATTGTAGTATAGTAGTACATGACCCTGACTGTTATTCTGGGCAATTCTGCGATTTTTTTGGGTAAAATGCTTAAATGAGGATTTTACCGCTTTTCTGATATTCATCTCTTCTGCCTTTATTGTTTGAAGCCATTCAGGGTTGTCAATAACTATAGAGGCAGTGTACGAGTGGTTGCCGAAAGGTGGGCAACTCTTAATGGTGAGATGAAGGAAGAGATCGAGAACCTCGGGCTCAAGCCCTTTTTTTACGGCTTAGTCGGAGAGAGGAGGAATGTTCACTTGCTCCAAGATATTCGGGAGGGCTGGTGGGATAGCACTCACACCATGCTTATGAGGTTGGGAGAGGTCACCATGACCCCCACTGACTTTTATGCCATTACTGGGCTTTCTGTTGCCAGTGAGCCACTTGAGGTCGATACGGATTTCTCCCCTAGCAGCGATGATATGAGGCACTTTATGGGCTTCTCTGTGCATACCATGGGCAAAGGCGTCCCTCTGAAGGATTTGAGGGACAAGGTCGACGCCTATATTACTGTTAATACAGATCAGATGCACATCACTGACAACCGTATCATAGCTGTCCGCGGCTTTCTGTGGTGGGCCTTTTCTGAGACGCTATTTGCCAATCATGTGTCGACAGCCTTGTTCACTATTCTGAGTGTGTTGAGAGACATGCAGTATGTCACTGATGCTAGCTAGGGTTTAGCTTGTTTGGCCCATTGTTACACGGCCATGGATGAGAGTTAGCGGGATCGGGCGAACGCTGGCTTAGGTGGCTACAGCCATGCTTGGGAGATATGATACTCATCTTCTTCTGTATTCCTCAATTTATCTCAGCCCTAGTTTATTTTGATAGCATTTTTATCTTAGCTATTGTGTATTGACATCTTCTATGTTTCTCCCATTTTGCAGGCCTGGGGTTACGCCATGTTTGGTCTCTTCACTTTCAACCTTCGAGACAACACTGTTATGTTCCCAGATACTTTCAGAGGGCGCCGGGGTAACAGTGATACCCATGATGAGCATGCAGAGGGGGCTGATATGCCGGTGGAACGCATGCGGCTGTTGTAGATACCCCGGGGGAACCACGGCTTGGCTAGAGCGCGTGAGTTATCCTAGGATGTCTAACTTGTTTTTTAGAGTCGCCACCTATGTTTTGAGGAACATAAGAAAAACCTATTGATAATAGCCTAAGTTTGATTACGAAAACAGAGATTCTTTGTTTTGAGGTTCGGGGGTTAGGTTACGAGATGGGAAGTACCAAAACACCCATCTCGCCCAACTAAAGTTGGTCTTGCTTGATCAAAATCTACATGAATGATAAACGTTCTTCTTCTTTAAATCATAAAAAGGGGTTTTAAAATAGAGTTTGGAATGTAGGAGATAACCCTTTAACCGACCTCAATGAGATGAGGTGATCATTAGAGTCATGTCCCAAAATGATTTGGATGATTGCACTTTGATAAAACAAAAAGAAAGAAAATAGATGAAGTTAAGAAGAGGAAAGAAATAACTTTACCTAGACTTCAAGAGACTTCAAACACTTCTTGATGAGTTCTTTGGAGAAATCCTTTGGAAATGCTTTGTAAGTGTGAAATTTTAGTGTCTTATTGAGAATGTAAGATTGAGAGCCCAAGGTCCTTGAAAATGGAGGTAAAGGGGGGTTTTTTATAGGTGAAAGAGAGATGTTTTTGGTGCCAAAACTCAGTCACCAAGAAATCTTTCCCGGGCAAAATCCTGTAAATTGAGCAAGGGAGAGAATCCTGGTCAGAAATCTGTAACCGACGCCCAGAGGCGCGCGCTTCCTGCTTTGGGGGCGGGAGGCGCGCGCGTCTGGATCTTCCTGTCGGAGGCGCGCGACTCAGAGAAGGCGATTTTGACAGAATGGACTAGAAAGTCAGCCCTGTTATTCAGTTTAGTCCCTGGACTTAACGAAGGCAGTCAGGAACTTAACAAAAGTGACAGAAACTAACGAGAAACACTTAAAATGGGGAGAAACACAAGATCAAATGTGCAATCAGGGTGAGCGGTCCAAGGCGGGTGTCTATAGAGCTCCTCAGTGATGTGGATTGCAAAGCAAAACGCGTCGACGAAAGTTAAAAACACCCGCCGAGGACATCACCAAGAAAAAGCAAAGACTCGATGAAAGCAGGAATTTGAAATTGCGAGAGATAGTGGTGCGCTCCCTGTGTGAGCGGCTTTTGTTGATAGAGGGGGTGGCATGATCCATTAGGTGAACCTGCCGGCTGAATATGTTGAATGAGGCCGTTAGTGAACCTTTGAACGAGGCCGTTAGTGAACCTTTGGAGAGGCCGTTAGTGAACCTTTGAGGACGAATCCGTTAGTGAAATCCGTTGATGAGGCCGTTAGTGAACCTTTAAAGACGAATCCGTTAGTGAAATCCGTTGATGAGGCCGTTAGTGAACCTTTGGAGAGGCCGTTAGTGAACCTTTGAAGACGAATCCGTTAGTGAAATTCGTTGATGAAATATTGCTTTGAAGTCGCGTGCCACTTGGAGTCACACTTGACTTTTTGACTTGTGGGGTGCGGGCACAGTTGACCGCGACCAAAAGAATGTTCCTGCTGGGGATGAAATGTTGAGATTGACTCTTGAGGGGGGTATGGGACCCGTGACAGAACTTAGGGAGTTCGGAATCTGGAGAAGGGAAGTCTACTTTTGAGTGGGAGTTTCTATCCTACTTTCAATCTTTAACATGCCTTAAGGGCGGACCAGAAGAAGGTGTGCCCAACTGGGTGTCCGAGAACCGGGGCTGTGTCTTGATTTAGGCTGGAGATTTCTGACAAGGCGTTTTCTGAAGTGATCTAGACTTGGGAGGCGCGCGCTTTCCTTTGTAGGCTTGGGACGCGCGCGCATTTCAGACTGCTGGCGGGTGGCGCGCGCGTCTGGGAGGCGGAATTCCGGGCTTGACATTTGCTGGCCAAAAGACCCCCCAACAGCTATAATATCAGCTTCTGTTCGACCACTTGATTCTCACAGCTCTTTTCTGCCATTTTTGAACATCATATTATTGCTCAACTTCGCTTGTGATCAACATTTTCCATGGCTTCCAATTCTTTTGTTCTTGATGCCAAGGTTGTTAGTGGGTATGAAAAGGACTTGGATAATTTTGTGTATTCTTTCAAGACCCATCCCAAGAAGGCCTTCATTAATGACTTCGTGTTCCGAATTCTTTTCACTTTGCGGACGTTGAAGCCGGATTGGGATTTGTTGAGGGCTGCCGTGGCTTTCTGGGATTGCGATAGCCATACCTTCAACTTTTCAGCTAATGAAATGGTGCCGACTGTTGATGATTTCGGGGCCATCATTAGCATGCCTTTGGCCGGTCGGATTGCCGTCCCTAAATATCACCGTGGTACCATTGACTCTTGGGTTGAGTTATTGAATCTCCCTGTTGAGGACGTGAGGAAGATGTTGCACGGTACTGTGATTGACATAACTGAGTTGCCGATGTTCTTCAGTTTACACTCGGAGGATCCGGTGGTTCAATCTTTCAAGAGGAATGCCATGGCCGCTTGTCTCTTTAGTGAAGTACTGTTTGTTACACCCTTCGGGACTGCGGATGCGCCGTTGGCTGAGATTATTTTGCAAGCCAAGGAGAAACAATTTAGTATAATCCTTCTTATTGTAGGGGAGACGTTGCACGGCCTTGATGAGTTACATAGGACGGACAAGATGTGTCAGGGAAGCCCTTTGCTCTTGACCATATGGCTCCGAGAACACTTCAAGATTTATTCCCCGGATGGTGATTTGTCTCCTTTTGACACGCCCCAAGTCCCGGGATTCCCTAATAGAATCTCGAACCTGGTGCGCGTAACTAACAAGAAACAAGAAACTAACGGGAAACAGGAACAATATCTGTTAAAAACAAAATTGACATGATATATATACTCAAGAGTAGGGAGCTAAGATAGCTCACAACGAGTTCTAGACCAAGAAAATTAAAACCAAAATGGTTACATACAGCGGAAGACATGCCTAGCAAATAAGCTGGCATCAAGAACTGACTAGAGACAACAAGTACTACACGAGTCTACCCCAAAACAAGCCCAGAGTTTAATAACTCATACAACCTCGTCCTTATCAATGTATTAAAAGGACACTAGCTTCAAACAAGAACATCCTGCTGAGTAAGTTCCCAGCTAAGTCGAGCCTCACTGCGTACTATCCCCTGCTTTCCTGGGGGGGGGGAAACAAATAAAGGGTGGGATAAATCTCAGTAAGCTATTAACATGCAACTACATGACATGTTATCATGCAATTCAAGTAGATACTCAACTAAACATATATCAAGTATCATCAAGTAACAAGTATAGGAGAGGCTAAGCCAACCCAACAAGTAATCAAGCTCAAGAAAGGTTCAGGTAACAAGTAGTCAAGTAGTGTGAGAGGCTAGACCAACTCACCAAGATGCACATAGGCCTATCACGCATTTTTACCTGAATCCTCCCTTATTCCTCCCAAGAATACCATTTGTTGTCGATGCTTTTCTAGCTGAGGACAACCAAGAACAAGAACAAGAAACTGTTGTGCAGTATATAAGAAGACCTGGTAACCAGTGTCATCCACAAGAACAAGATCCACGAGGTGTTCAAGACAAGAGTTTAGCATTCACTTATATCAGGCGTATTGCTCTAATACAGGAAGCTATGCCCTTACTATGGCCGGTAGTAAGGGGTCAAGCGCAAATACATAGGGACCCGATTGTCACTTAAGCCCCAGCTCTCGCGACAAGCGTGAACCTATATATTTCCGAACAAGCAAGGAGAACCAGCTGGACTCACACAAGAATGCACAAGTAGATGTTTACTTGAACTACGAGAATAGAACTAAGTCCCATATCAGTGGACCAGTCTTTATGCACCATGTAATCATGTATCATGTGCTCACGAGAATATGCACCATGTAATCATGTATCATGTGCTCACGAGAATATGCATCATGTAATCATGTATCATGTGCTCACGAGAATACAAGTACACATACGCAATTATTGCGAATACAACCCAAGATAACAATGGCACATAAGGTGTCCATGTAACACGATCAATCCAAGTAAGAGTCCATTAATAACAGATTTCAGTCAAGTAGTAGGGTATATCACTTTGTCACATGCCAAGTTTGCACGTACATATTCATATCACATTTAACACATTAAAGTGTCTATCACGATACCCTTACTATCAAGTAGAGCCCAACACCTTAGACTCTAAACACGTAGTTGAATAGGTCAAATTATACCTAGACACAGTCATACTTCACGTATATGTATCGTTAATAATCGAATACATTTTCTAACACATATTGTGTTCTATAACCATTCTTATTAATTTAAATCGTAGTATTCACGATTATATGAATGATCTTCATATTACACTAGTCCTTATTTTCTTTACGAAACTCATTTCAAGACAAGATATCTTCTTTATATTTTATATACTTCATTGAGTATATACACGATTAAAAACTAAATCATTTACACTTTAGTGCTTATTTATAGCACTTCCAATATACACGTATCAAGTTCAAGTATGTAGTAGAGTTAATCATTCTCTATCTAGTTCTGTAGATACCCCGGGGAACCACGGCTTGGCTACAGCGGTGAATTATCCTAGGATGTCTAACTTGTTTTTAGATTGTTTAGAGTCACCACCTATGTTTTTAAAGGAACATAAGAAAAACCTAGAAATAGCCTAATTTATGTACAAAACCAGAGATTCGGGAGAGAAGGGTTCGGGGGTTAGGTGACGGAGTGGGAAGTACTTAAACACCCACTCCGCCCCGCTTATGCGGGTCTTGCTACTATTGGTGTTCTAATGCTAAATGTCCTTCAATTTATTAACAATGCTAACAATTATAATGTAAAGAAAAAGGGGAAAAGAATGATTTTATTAATTTAATGCTAAATAGTTACATGTTGGACTAGTGCTAAATGATTACATTAAGAAATGAAATATAAATTAAATGAAGTTTGGAATGTTGGGATGTAACCTTGGCCAAACTTCAATAGTGAAGTGGCCTTTTGGTTGTATCCCTTTTCATGGAGATTGCATACTAGTAAGACTAGACAAATAAAATAAGAGAAGAAAAGAGATGTTGTACCTTAGGAAAAAGGACTTCAAACTTGGACTTGAAAATGGTGTTGTTGTAGAGAAAATGTTGTGCAAACAATTTGTGTAGTGTTTTGTAGAGAAAGATTGTTGAGATGATTTGTGTAGAGTTTTTGTTCAAGTCTCAAAAATTGGGTCCTTTTTCCAAGGTAGGAGATGATGGTTTTTATAGGTAAAAAAGAGAGGGAAATGATGGAGGGAAATTGGTCATCCATGTGAAATGGAATGAGCCAATCACAAATAAGATAAATGAATAAAAGAAAAATAAAAGAAATAAAAGAAATCAAATAATAAATGAAAGAAATATTAGTTTTTGGGAAAAGGCTTAGAATTTGGGATTGGGAGTTAATGAGAAAAGGGGGGATGAATGTGGATGTAAAAAGATGGTTTTTGTGATCAAGAAAAGATGTTTGTAAATAAGAAAAGGGAGGGAAATAAGGTGCAATCCGTTACTGCCAAAGTGGGAAGCGCGCGGGTCCGGCTTTTGGGGCGGGACGCGCGCGCGGCTCACTGGCAGTGCCGGAAGCGCCCGCGGGTAAAAAATGATAGAATGACAGAATGACCCTAAAAGTTAACTCTGTTATGCAGTTTAGTCCAAAACTAACGGAATCAGTTAGGACCTTAACCGAAGTAACAGAAATCAACAAAAATAAGTTAAATAAAAATACTTTGTATGCAATCGGGGTGAGAGGTCCAAGGCGGGGTGTCTACAGAGCCCCTCGGCGACGTGGATTGCGAAGCAAAATGCGTCGACGAAAGAAAGACAACCGCCGAGGACATCGACAAGAGAAAACAAAGACTCGATAAAGCAGGAATTTGAAATTACAAAGGATAGAAGTGCGCTCCCTGTGTGAGCGGCTTTCGCGGATGGAAAGGGTATGGTGATTTTAGTGGTTCACAATGGACCAAAATTGCTGTTCGGAGCCGCATTTGCTGTTTCTGCTGTTTGAAGCCGCACTTGCTTATTTTCTGCTGTTTGAAGCCGCACTTGCTTGCTGTTTGAAGCCGCACTTGCTGTATGCTGTTTGAAGCCGCATTTGCTTGCTGTTTGAAGCCGCACTTGCTGTATGCTGTTTGAAGCCGCATTTGCTTGCTGTTTGAAGCCGCACTTGCTGTATGCTGTTTGAAGCCGCACTTGCTATATGCTGTTTGACGCCGCACTTGCTTGCTGTTTGAAGCCGCACTTGCTGTATGCTGTTTGAAGCCGCATTTGCTTGCTGTTTGAAGCCGCACTTGCTTGCTGTTTGAAGCCGCACTTGCTGTATGCTGTTTGAAGCCGCATTTGCTTGCTGTTTGAAGCCGCACTTGCTGTATGCTGTTTGAAGCCGCATTTGCTTGCTGTTTGAAGCCGCACTTGCTGTATGCTGTTGACCTTGTCGGGTGTGGGCACGGTTGACCACTTTCTGGTGGGGATGAAGTGCCTTGAGTAGCGGATGCTGTTGACTTCGTGGTGGTACATGTTATGTGTGTGATTGACAGGTATATGTGTTCTTGCATGAAGTGTGAAATTGTGCTTGTGGTGCGTTGTGATTTGAAAAGCAGAGATTGCTTGAGAGAGAGATTTTGCAAGAATGGAGAAATTGCTCTTGTGTGCGGTGTGATTTGAAGAAAGCTTTGGATGTATTCATACCTTCACTTACCATTGCCGCTTGAGTGGAGATGGATTTCTGATGTCCGCGGAGGATACTTTGATGGAGATGTCCATTCTTTGGATGTTGATGAGAGAATGCCCTTGATGCTGGGTTGGTGAGATGGTATTCTGGATGATGGGTTGGTCGTGCCAAAAGGCTGCCTGCGTATCCCTTTAAGAGAATCAGACCAGCGTAGTTCAAGGATGATGGAGAATGCTGGAGGAGAGGCTAGGAGCAAAGCAAAGTAAAGCACATAATTTTGCACATAGAAGGAGAAAAAGAAAGAAAAAATCTTTTTTTTTTTTTTTTTTTTTTTTTTGTAGTTCGTGGGTGAACCATTTTAGCCATTGTGTGCTTGTGAAGCCAACCCAAGATCAAGTGTCACGACCCGAAATCTAGGCTCTATTTTATTAGTAATTAAATGATTATTATTTAATTATTTGCTTATTTATTTATTTAAATTATTATTTATTTAAATATTTATGTGTGCAATTTATGTGTTATAATATTTATGCCTAGCTTTGTATTCGAGTTATTTGGGCTAGTGTGGAAGTGTTGGGTCTTAATTGTTAGTAGGGAGTGTAGTGCTTGTGTGTAGTGTAGTGGAGGGGGCCTAAGTGCAACATTTTGAATTATTTCCCTACTCCCTCCCTACTCCTCCCCTTCTCCCTCATACACTCCATCCCCACCCCATTCTTCCAGCCATTTCTTTCTCTCTCTCCAAGCAAAAAAGGTAAGTTTCATCTTCTCACTTCTCTCTTCATTTTCTCCTTCTTCCTCTCATTATTATTCATTTCTTAAAACATGAAACATGTTTAGATCGTCGATAGGATCGTAGGAAGCCAAAAAGAATTAAATTCCGTCAACTTTGAGAAAGATCAAGTAAGTTACTTTTCCCCCATTTTGATGCTAAAATGTTCATGTCATGTTTAGATAATGCTTAATGTGTTATATTTGAAGTTTGGTTGGGTTTTGAATTTGTTTGGAATTTATTTGAGTTTTTGGTTAAAAATGGTGAAATCTTGAATGTTGGTTTTGATTCTTGAATTTGGTTGATAAAGGGTGTTTTTAAGATCCCCTTTCTAGTTAAATGATGTTTGGGTACCTTAGAAACTTTGTTGGGAGTGTTGATTTTGAGTGTTATGAATTTGGTATGGAATTGGTAAGGAAATTTGAAGAACCCAGCTGGTAATTTCTCCCAGTCCGTAGACCAGGCGCCCGCCTGTGGTGGACCAGGCGCCCGCCTACATGCCCTTTTCTAATGGCCAGACCTTCTGTTGATTCAGGCGCCCGCCTGCCCTATTCCAGGCGCCCGCCCGCCCCCTGTTCCAGGAAATTGACCTTTTGCTTGGTTTAAGACTTAAGGCTTAACTAGTTTAGGTTTATTGCTTCCAATTAACTTAAGATAACACCGTGGAACACTTATTTGATTGGATTTGATTCTTTTGTGAATAAATATGATATGGAATTTATTTAAGTACCGTTTTGGGAATGTTGGTTCATCCTTGATGTGTTGTTTGGATTGGTTTACCTTTGTGGTGATTTAATTGGATTGATTCCCTACTTTGGAATCCTTTGTTGTTTATCGTGCTAGTATTTTATTAGTTAGCCTTTATGTGAAAGTCCAGCTGGTATTTTGTGTGTGTTTGGGCGATGCGAAACATTATGATGGCACGGCCAAGTCCATTGTGATGTTGACCATTGTTTTGCCCCATTATTACCATCCTCCAGATTGGCCTTGGATGTGAGAAGAGCTAGCTCCTTTGTGTGCATTTTAGCTTCTTGGAGCATGACTTTGTGGCATGTCTCCTGTCCTTTGTGACACTTCATTGGTTATTGATTCCGGTACCGGGTTTTTCTCTTCGGCTTTCATGCTATTATGAAGATGATGATTGTTGATTATTGAAGCTGCGCAGCGATCCTTTATTTGGATGTTCCGGTTTGGAAAACCTTGGCTATATCCTTTGTTATGTGTTTATTTCCGCTGCTATCTGTTATATGATAATTGCTATGTGCTATGCGATATTTATTATTGCTTATTGTATATTTCATCATAGCATGTCATGTAGTTGCATTAGTAACTTATTGAGATTTATCTCACCCCCTTTTCTTTTATCTTGTTTTTCCTTAACCCCCCCCCCCAGGTGCTAAGGTTTAGTCTCGCTGATCACGAGAAAGAGGACGTCGAGTGTGGATCCATTCTTTTGGGGAAAGTTGATATAGGTTGGTTTACATTATGTAAATGTGTAACCATTTTGGGGTAGTTGTACCAAACAATGACGTCACTAAGATTTGTATATTTGTATTTTGTTGGGCATAAACTTGTGGAAGTTTATGATAGTTGTATTTGGTTTTTATTAAACTTGGTTTTGTAAAACTTTGGATCATCACCCCTTTTGGTATCAACTGAAATTTTTAAATTCAGTATTTCATAGTTTTGGTTTTAGAGTCGACGTCCAGATCGCGGTCTCGGGCCCGCGGGGTCCGGGGTCGCGACAGTTGGTATTAGAGCTATGGCATTAGCTCTAAGTATAAGTCTAGGTGGATTAGTATGACCTAGGTGGGTAGTAGAGTGCGGAGTGATTAATGGTTGATGTTTTATGCAGGTAATTACTCAAAATGTCTGGAAGAAGAAACAGAGGAGGTACTAGTGGAGCACAGAATCAGAATGATACGAGGGAAGAAGCCCGTGCCATGTTTTAAGGCATGTTCGAGGCGGCCATGAAGGCCATACATGATCAAGGTCCGAGGGTAGAACAAGCACCACCCCGCTATGGATTGGAGCAATTTTTGAAGTTGAAACCGGTTGAATTCAATGGGGAACCTGATGTAAGGAAAGCTGAGTTGTGGATTGAGTCTATGGAGAAGATTTATGATGTATTTGGGTGCACGGATGAGGACAAGGTCCGGTTTGCGGCTTACAAGCTTGTGGGAGCCGCCGAGCATTGGTGGAAGGGTGTTAAAGCTACTTGGGATGATACTCGCACGGTGTATGCGTGGGAGTTGTTTGTGCGCAAATTCAAGGAGCATTTCATTCCGGTTGTTGATCAAAACCGAAAGGAGATCGAGCTACTCAACTTGGAGCAAGGTGTGTTGTCTATAGCACAATACTCGGCGAAGTTCATAGAATTAGCCCGGTATTGCGACTATTTGGTGAGGACCGAGGAACAAAAAGCTATGAGATTTATTCGGGGATTGAAGACCTCCATCAGTACTCAACTCATTGCTCAACGGATTGTGACGTTCCAAGATGCGGTGGACCGAGCCTATTTGATAGAGCAAGATATCGGGGAACATAAGAGGAAGACCGAGGTAGCCAACCCGAGTAAGCAAGGAGCGCAGAACAAGTCACAACCAAGGATCGAAAATCGAGGTAACTTTGGGGGACAATCTCAGTCCCGAGGGCAACCGATCCCAAGGAACCCGGGTACCACTTCCGGGAACCAAGGGAGCCAAATTAGGAGGCTTTGTTTGTATTGTCAAAAGGAAGGTCATTCTGAAGACCGTTGTTGGAAGAAGCAAGGAAGGTGCACCAATTGTGGTCAAATGGGTCACTTTGTAAGAGATTGCCCGAGAGGTAGAGGACAAGCATCCGGGTCAGGAGTTGGTAATAATCAAGGTCAGAAAAGGGATGTTACCGGGAAGCCCAAAGTTCAAGGGAAGGTTTATGCCATGAATCAACAACAAGCTACCGATGATCCGTCCGTTATTGGAGGTATTGTTTCTGTGTCTAATGTGAGCGCGCGAGCGTTAGTAGATCCAGGATCATCTCATTCATACATTTCTGTGCAATTTGCTTCCATGTTAAATGCTGCATTCGAGTCTTTACCGTACGTGCTAGAGGTGTCGACCCCTATAAGAGAATGCTTGATTTCTGATCGAGTCTTTCGTGCTTGTGATGTGGTTATTTGTGGTCGAGTCCTTTGTGCGGATTTGGTAGTTCTTCCTATCCAAGACTTTGATGTCATTTTGGGTATGGATTGGTTGAGCAAGTTTCATGCTTCCGTTGATTGCCGTAAGAAAACTGTTACTTTTTCTATTCCCGATGTGCCTAAATTTGTGTTTGAGGCTAAACCTCTGAGTAGAAAGGTTCGCTTAATTTCTTTTATGAAAGGGAGAAAATTATTGCATAGTGGTTGTGAAGGGTATTTGGCTAGTGTTCTTGATACTAGGAAGGAATCCCCTAGTTTTGATAGTGTTCGGGTAGTCCGGGAATTTCCCGATGTTTTCTCTACCGAGTATGATATGCCTCCCGATCGTGAGATTGAGTTTTGTATAGATCTTTTACCGGGTACGGCTCCGATTTCGAAAGCACCTTATAGGTTAGCTCCCGCAGAGTTGAAGGAATTAAAGGTTCAGTTGCAAGAGTTGCTTGATCGAGGGTTTATCCGCCCTAGTGTTTCCCCGTGGGGAGCACCGGTTTTGTTCGTGAGGAAGAAAGATGGTTCCTTGAGATTGTGCATCGATTACAGAAAGTTGAATCAGGTTACGGTGAAGAATAAGTATCCTCTACCGCA
Organism: Campanula takesimana; assembly: GCA_026119855.1. NCBI lineage: Eukaryota > Viridiplantae > Streptophyta > Magnoliopsida > Asterales > Campanulaceae > Campanula > Campanula takesimana. Next base: position 1,614,173 of record JAOWBW010000015.1, on the reverse strand, counting down.
CATAGATGATTTATTTGATCAGCTTCAAGGGTCCGTTGTGTTTTCCAAGCTTGACTTGAGGAGTGGGTACCATCAGTTGAAGGTTCGATCGGAGGATGTTCCGAAGACTGCTTTTCGCACTCGTTATGGTCATTATGAGTTCTTGGTTATGCCGTTTGGGTTGACTAACGCGCCGGCCGTATTTATGGATTTGATGAACCGAGTTTTCCATCCCTATCTTGATTCGTTCGTGGTAGTCTTCATCGACGACATTCTTGTTTATTCGAAATCCCGAGAGGAGCACGAGCAACATTTGAGGACAGTTTTATCCGCTCTTGCAAGGGAGAAATTATTTGCGAAGTTTAGCAAATGCGAATTTTGGCTCGAGAGGGTGTCATTTTTGGGTCATGTGATTTCTAAAGATGGGATTTCGGTGGATCCGTCAAAGATAGAGGCTATAGTGGATTGGAAGAGACCCGAATCAGTGACAGAAATTAGAAGCTTTCTTGGTTTAGCCGGGTATTACAGAAGGTTTATTGAAGGGTTTTCGAGGATTGCTACTCCGATGACTCAGTTGACCCGGAAGAATGTTCCGTTTGTGTGGACCGAGAAATGTGACAAGAGTTTCGAGGAATTGAAGAAGAGGTTGACTACCGCACCGATCTTGACTTTGCCTAATGGGAGCGATGGCCTAGTGATTTACAGTGATGCTTCGATAGAGGGTTTGGGTTGTGTGTTGATGCAGAATGGGAAAGTAATTGCTTATGCTTCGAGGAAGTTGACTCCTAGTGAGAAGAATTACCCGACTCATGATATGGAGTTAGCGGCTATTGTCTTTGCGTTGCACAAATGGAAGCACTATCTTTATGGGGCGAAGTTTGAGATTTTTACGGATCACAAGAGTTTGAAGTACCTTTTCTCCCAGAAAGAGTTGAACAAGCGACAGCGCCGATGGATGGAATTGTTGAAGGATTATGATTGTACGATTTCTTATCACCCGGGAAAGGCGAATGTGGTGGCCGATGCGATTAGTAGAAAGTCTTATGTGGCTTCGATGATGGTCCGTGAATGGAAAATGCTTGAGGATGTTCGAGATTGGTCTCCTCGTGAATCGAGACATGGGGCTATTTTTGCGAATATTAGGGTGTCTCCGACCCTAATTCAGAGGATAAAGGAAGCTCAGAAAGAGGATCCCGAGTTGGTAAAGATAATGGGTAAATTGAAGGAAAAGAATTTCGAGGATTTTTCATTGAGCTCGAGTGGAGTGTTGCCTTTCCGTGGTCGTTTGTGTGTTCCGGATGTTGATGGAATTAAACAGAGAGTTCTTGATGAGGGTCACAAATCGAGATATACTATTCATCCGGGTAGTACGAAGATGTATCAGGATTTGAAGCAACAATTTTGGTGGATTAATATGAAAAGGGAAATAGCCGAGTTCGTATCGAGGTGTTTAACGTGTCAGCAGGTCAAAGCCGAGCATCAGAGACCCGCGGGATTACTTCAGCCGTTAGAGATTCCCGAGTGGAAATGGGAGCATGTGACTATGGATTTCGTTACGGGACTGCCTCGTACCCGTAGGAAGTTTGACAGTGTTTGGGTAATAGTGGATAGATTGACCAAGAGCGCCCATTTCTTGCCTATTGATATCAGGTATTCGATGGAAAAGCTTGCGACCCTTTATATTGATGAGATCGTTAGATTGCATGGAGTTCCGGTTAGTGTTGTGTCAGATCGAGACCCGAGGTTTACTTCTAGATTCTGGAAGGCGTTTCAGGAAGCTTTGGGTACAGATTTGCGATTCAGTACAGCTTTTCATCCTCAGACAGACGGTCAATCCAAGAGGACTATTCAGATTCTTGAGGATATGTTGCGAGCGTGTTCGATAGACTTTTCTGATTCTTGGGATTCGCACCTACCGTTAGTGGAGTTCTCTTACAACAACAGTTATCAGGCTAGTATCGAGATGGCACCGTTTGAGGCCTTGTATGGAAGAAAGTGTAGATCGCCTATTTGTTGGGATGAGGTCGGTGAAGCGAAGATTGTGGGTATTGATTTGCTTCGGGATTCGGTTGAGAAAGTCAAAGTTATCCGGGATAGATTGAAGACAGCCCAGAGTCGACATAAGAGCTACGCAGATAACCGAAGGCGAGATCTTAGCTTTCAGACCGGTGATTTGGTATTCTTGAAGGTATCTCCGAAGGTGGGTATTCGTCGTTTTGGGAAGAAAGGCAAATTGGCTCCGAGGTTTATTGGCCCGTTTGAGATTTTGGGAAAGGTTGGACTTCTAGCGTATCGTCTTGCGTTACCGCCATCTCTGGACCGGTTGCACAACGTTTTCCACGTTTCTATGCTTCGAAAGTACGTTCATGATCCGTCTCACGTGTTACCGAGGATACCGGAAGATATTGAGCCCGATATGTCTTATGAGGAACGACCGGTTCGGATCTTAGATTCTAAAGTTCAAGAGTTGAGGAGCAAAAGCATTGCGTTGGTTAGAGTCCTTTGGAGAAATCATAATGTCGAGGAGTCGACTTGGGAGCTTCGTGACGAGATCGAGAGGAAATTTCCGTGGCTTTTTGTTTAAGGTGAGTCTCGTTAAAAATTCGGGTCGAATTTTCTTTAAGGGGGAGTGAATGTCACGACCCGAAATCTAGGCTCTATTTTATTAGTAATTAAATGATTATTATTTAATTATTTTCTTATTTATTTATTTAAATTATTATTTATTTAAATATTTATGTGTGCAATTTATGTGTTATAATATTTATGCCTAGCTTTGTATTCGAGTTATTTGGGCTAGTGTGGAAGTGTTGGGTCTTAATTGTTAGTAGGGAGTGTAGTGCTTGTGTGTAGTGTAGTGGAGGGGGCCTAAGTGCAACATTTTGAATTATTTCCCTACTCCCTCCCTACTCCTCCCCTTCTCCCTCATACACTCCATCCCCACCCCATTCTTCTAGCCATTTCTTTCTCTCTCTCCAAGCAAAAAAGGTAAGTTTCATCTTCTCACTTCTCTCTTCATTTTCTCCTTCTTCCTCTCATTATTATTCATTTCTTAAAACGTGAAACATGTTTAGATCGTCGATAGGATCGTAGGAAGCCAAAAAGAATTGAATTTCGTCAACTTTGAGAAAGATCAAGTAAGTTACTTTTCCCCCATTTTGATGCTAAAATGTTCATGTCATGTTTAGATAATGCTTAATGTGTTATATTTGAAGTTTGGTTGGGTTTTGAATTTGTTTGGAATTGATTTGAGTTTTTGGTTAAAAATGGTGAAATCTTGAATGTGGGTTTTGATTCTTGAATTTGGTTGATAAAGGGTGTTTTTAAGATCCCCTTTCTAGTTAAATGATGTTTGGGTACCTTAGAAACTTTGTTGGGAGTGTTGATTTTGAGTGTTATGAATTTGGTGTGGAATTGGTAAGGAAATTTGAAGAACCCAGCTGGGAATTTCTCCCAGTCCGTAGACCAGGCGCCCGCCTGTGGTGGACCAGGCGCCCGCCTACATGCCCTTTTCTAATGGCCAGACCTTCTGTTGATTCAGGCGCCCGCCTGCCCTATTCCAGGCGCCCGCCCGCCCCCTGTTCCAGGAAATTGACCTTTTGCTTGGTTTAAGACTTAAGGCTTAACTAGTTTAGGTTTATTGCTTCCAATCAACTTAAGATAACACCGTGGAACACTTATTTGATTGGATTTGATTCTTTTGTGAATAAATATGATATGGAATTTATTTAAGTACCGTTTTGGGAATGTTGGTTCATCCTTGATGTGTTGTTTGGATTGGTTTACCTTTGTGGTGATTTAATTGGATTGATTCCCTACTTTGGAATCCTTTGTTGTTTATCGTGCTAGTATTTTATTACTTAGCCTTTATGTGAAAGTCCAGCTGGTATTTTGTGTGTGTTTGGGCGATGCGAAACATTATGATGGCACGGCCAAGTCCATTGTGATGTTGACCATTGTTTTGCCCCATTATTACCCTCCTCCAGATTGGCCTTGGATGTGAGAAGAGCTAGCTCCTTTGTGTGCATTTTAGCTTCTTGGAGCATGACTTTGTGGCATGTCTCCCGTCCTTTGTGACACTTCATTGGTTATTGGTTCCGGTACCGGGGTTTTCTCTTCGGCTTTCATGCTATTATGAAGATGATGATTGTTGATTATTGAAGTTGCGCAGCGATCCTTTATTTGGATGTTCCGGTTTGGAAAACCTTGGCTATATCCTTTGTTATGTGTTTATTTCCGCTGCTATCTGTTATATGATAATTGCTATGTGCTATGCGATATTTATTATTGCTTATTGTATATTGCATCATAGCATGTCATGTAGTTGCATTAGTAACTTATTGAGATTTATCTCACCCCCTTTTCTTTTATCTTGTTTTTCCTTAACCCCCCCCCCCCCCAGGTGCTAAGGTTTAGTCTCGCTGATCACGAGAAAGAGGACGTCGAGTGTGGATCCATTCTTTTGGGGAAAGTTGATATAGGTTGGTTTACATTATGTAAATGTGTAACCATTTTGGGGTAGTTGTACCAAACAATGACGTCACTAAGATTTGTACATTTGTATTTTGTTGGGCATAAACTTGTGGAAGTTTATGATAGTTGTATTTGGTTTTTATTAAACTTGGTTTTGTAAAACTTTGGATCATCACCCCTTTTGGTATCAACTGAAATTTTTAAATTCAGTATTTCATAGCTTTGGTTTTAGAGTCGACGTCCAGATCGCGGTCTCGGGACCGCGGGGTCCGGGGTCGCGACATCAAGTCATGTTCAGTCGAAGTCCGGATTGCCTCGCTTGAATTCTGTTGTCGCCGGTGTGCCCAACGAAGATTGATGTCTAGCCCCAAGAGATTTGTCGATTATGGGGATTCAAAAGGCTTTTGATGCCGAGATGAGAGGTTGCTGATTGTAAAGCCCCTAGAATGCCTTTGATGCCAAATTTTGAGGGACTTGCATAGCTCCAAGATAAATCAGATCTTGGCCCATTCGAGTAAATCCCCATTTGTTGTTGTAGTGAGAAAGCCCCAAGAGGAGATCGTTGACGCCAAGGTTGCAAAGCCCCAAGTGTCGTGGGCTTGTAGATGGCGGGATGTGAAGACCTTTCATTGTAAAGCCCCAAATTATCTTGTGATTGGCTCGGCATTGAGAGCGGATGTACCGTCGGGTAGAATTCTTGATAGAGATCCCTTTCTTGCTCTTACTGGGGAGATGAATGGCCTCATTGTGGTTGATATCCAAATGGCTGAGGTCTAATGTCAAAAGATGCAGTAATGTCTTGCGATGCCGTCGAGGTCGCGGATGATAAGGTCTTGGTGTGATAAAGTCCCAAATTAGTATGCTTGCTTGACTCTTCTTGAGTTGAACTAATGACGGATCTTCGGATGCAACTAGTGCTGTGGCCCAACTTTATCTGAGCTGCACCTCGTGCTTTTGATCTTGGAGAAGGGGGTGCTGAATTGCAGAAACATTGGGATTGGCCGTGGCATTTCCCGCTATAACCCTGTTTTGATTAGAGTTTAGCATATTGAATCTTTTTCCTTTTCTCTAAGACTTCCTTCAAAATCTCACTGTGAGTTCTGACAAAAATCATCAACTTCATTCATAACATCGGAGTCTTCATTTAAAACCAAGAGGCCTTTGACTTGAAGTGTTGAGAGACCCTTGAATCTTGATTGTTCTCATGGAGCCATAAGACTACTCCACATTGCACTTGCTCGAGTATTGTTGCCCAAAAGACTGTCAGTCGCGAAGCCCCAATATTTCCCTTTGCTCGGATTACTGTAATGTCGTAGCCCAAAAGATTGTAGATTGCGAAGCCCGTTGAGACCTTCGGTGCCGAATTGAGGAAGCTTCCAATGTTGCACATGACTCGGCTGGGGATACTGCTGGGGAGTTAATTGCTCTTTGCCGAGGGAGCCTTTAAGACTTGACCATAGCCCCTAGAGTGCCATCTTTGATTGCGAGAAAGGTCCATCCTTGATTGGGGGAACGAGCACGGGCACACGTGACAAGAGGGCTTTTTGACATCCCTTTTGAGAGACTTTGAGGATAGTCTCACACATCTTTTTCGAGCATAGCCCCTAGGGCTTGTTGATTGTCAAAAGAAGCCCTTGTTCTCGGGTCATATAGTCCCTAGGGCGTCACCATTTGTGGAGCAAAGCAAGAGTGACTCATCCTCGAGTGAGAGAATAAACATGAGAGGATATGGCAAGAGCTACTCCATTTCTCGGGAGCCTTTCGGCGTACTTTAGAAGCACATACTTGAAGAAGCCTTGAAAACTGAGACACATGTTGTTGCTATTTGCTGCCCAAGCCAATTGACTAGCTAGGGATTATTTGTGCAACCTCGTGCCCTTTTATGATGGGCTTGTTCTCGGATGGATCTTGGTAACCACGGGCCTTCTTTTCATGAACCCAAAAATGCACACTGCTGGAGAATGATGCCGATAACCCAAGACAACCTTTGATGGTGCTATATCTTGTCGAGCCTTTTGCAATCCCAAAGTTGACTCGGTGGGGAATTGACTTGCTGAGGAGATTCAATGTAGAACTTATCTTCTTTAGAGGCCAGGGATCTCCATTTCTCTTTCCCTTCTCTCTCTCACTCTCTCATTTTTTTTTATGACGCACCCTGTTTTTTGCCTAGACCGCCCTTTCGGGTTTTCAATCTAGCGGGCATCTCTTTTGCGTCTTCATTTTTGACTCGATTAATGAGGAAGTGTGCATTGACTCTAGCTGAGGATGAGAGACATGTGATTTTGCGGTGAAAACCTTTTGTCACTAAAGATGAGTGACATTGACTCGACTAGGTAAGTGTCCCTAGTATTGACATGTATTTTTTATTGAATTGAATGACTCGCAAAGGCAAGTAAGTCATTAAGAGAGAAGAGAAGGAAAGCCCCAATTTGATTGCAAGAAATTGGGAGTATGCAGAAAGAATAGAAGTCCCTAGACTCGACAAGGAGCGCGAAATGATTCCAAATCTAAGAAAGTTGTTCAATCTTTTTGGTGATTAATTCATTGGCAAATGAATCGTACAAAGATGTCTTGACAAGTTCGAGATGAAGGCCAATCACCATAACGCGCTAGGACTAAACATATCTTCTTTCTTGCATGAGACCGGACCCGCAGGTTGCCTACGTTCCTCCAGTGTAGAGGCTCAGGTCACCGTAGTTCTTGTGGATTCTCCTTTTGATGTGAGGATTTGTTGATTCGTCGTGATTTGTTGTTGATGTCGGTTCGTCGTTCATTGGTGGAATGATGTTGATCTTGATGTGAACTTCTTTGATTGAGGGGTTTTTTTTTTTTTTTTTTTTTTTGTGCTCTAACTTTTGCCTAGGTTGATTTGAAGAGTTCAACCTAGCGAGCATTTTTTTTTTTTTTTTTTTTTAATCCCCCCTTTGAAACATTGCTTGATTTTTATCCATGGTTGTTGCTTCACCTTTGATGTCTTGGCTTTGTCTTCGTCGTTGATGATGTTGCCTTCGTCACAATGTTTAGCCCCTAGGCGTTCAAGTGATGGCCTTCATTCCAAAACTCGTTTAGACATCTTTTCATCATTTTGCCAAGAATTAGATTGAACAACTTGGAAGAGTGTATGAGGACAAGAACGACTTTTTTATTTGATGATGAGACTTGACTCAAAATTTCACATTAATTAGACAAAGAAAACTTAATGCACACTTAAGAGGACTTTGACTCCCTTTTTTTTTTATCCTATCTCTAGGTAGAGAAAGAAAAACGGAGATTGTTTTCGTCATCCCCCATGTCGTTGTAGTGCTCATTGTCGTTGTAGTCTTCCATGTCACTACATTCTTCCATGTCATTGTTTGGGAACCCTTTGTCGTTGAAGCTTGTGTCATAGGAGGACTCGGCCACTTCTCGGAGCAAATAGTCAATTCTAACCCCCGCATCATACATGCTTGAAAGATCGGAGTGAAAAGCCCCACTAAGATGAGTGCGGTAGTCCATTTTCAAACACTTCAAGAAGATGTCCATTTGTTCCTTCTTGGAAGGCCTATCAACCATCTCGGCTAGCTTGTCATTCCAACGACAATAGAAGTCCCCAAATGATTCATTACCCATTTGCACGGTGCTCTCCAATTCCTTCTTGGTGGGGCGGAATATAGAGTTGCCTTGATATTGTGACTTGAAGGCAAGCATAGCGGCATCCCAATTGAGGCGGGTGGAAACTGGAAGACCCATATACCAATCTTTTGCGACCCCCTCGAGAGTAAGCGGGAAGCATTGTGCCATTATTTGAGGAGACACTTTCTTTGGTAGCATGCCCCAAATGTAGGAGTCGACATGAGCGTTGGGGCAAGAGTTGCCGTTGAACTTGCCAATATCGGGCATCTTGAACTTTTCGGGAAGGGCCTCCATTGTGTTCATGAGGAGAGAAGCTTAATGAGGATCGGTGTTTGGGCCCTTGTGCAAATTTAACCCACTAAGCCTTTGGTCAATGTAGGACATGAGAGTGTTGACCAAACCGGTATTGATGCCTTGGACCTTTATTTCATTCGTGAGCCCCTTCAATTGGTCCTCGAGTTTGGATACTTCTCTTTTATGGGTCATTTCTATATGCTCGTAACGGGCTCGCCATAAATCATCCTTGTGGCGAACATCCTCGGCTAGTGTATCAATTTGCCCTTTCAATACTTTCACCATGCAGAATAACCCTTCGTTGGACACGGGAATGACGTTGTCGTTTGAAGCCATTGGACCTATGGAGAGAACACGGTTGATCTTAGGATGGCCCCACAAACACCTTTTGAGTAAAATGATTTCACCCACAAACAAGAAAAGACTCAACCACATAAGGAAAAACGACTCTTTTTTTTTTTTTTTCATTTACAAAGTCGGAAGGACGTGGTCCTTTTTGGGGTTTCTAGGAAAATAGTGGAATCGTCACACTAGTATATAGACCTTCTCGCGGTCCCATATACTCATCGGATTCCACCACGCTTGTGATACCTACATGTGACGGGATTAAACTAAATTAATGTAGTAAATCATACATGCGGGGACGGATTTTTATTTTCGTCCAAAATAGCCACTTTTGGGGACGGAGTTTTATTTCGTCCATTGCAACAAATTGGCATGTATGATTTGAAGACATTAGTTTAGGGAAATCTCGGTACATGAAAAACCGACTTGAGTCACGGAGTGTTAGACCCTAGACTAGAATTGTGTGGCTTGTGCTCGGCTTGAATATAAGGCTTAAAGGTCACCCCCGGCATGTAGTCATGAACTACGCCACGGGCTGAGGTTTACCGCTTCGAAAGAGCCAAGGTCGAGTGGAGCTTGAAACTTTCTAGGACGGGCCTCGACGGGTTTGGGGTTGGACTTGTGCGACTCGATAGTGAGCAATTGATAAGAATATGTGCATGTAGTGTGAGGTCTAACAAGTGACAAAAAATTTTTTATTTTTTTTTTCAAAGAAAGAAAAAAAAGGAAACAAATAAGCACGTATTTACAACTCCCGAATCACCCGTGTGACCGGTAAAAAATAAACAGAAAGTAAAAGAAATTGTATGCAGGCCCGGTGCCCACACACTGTCATTGTGTTCTGTTTCTGTGCACTGTTCTGTTCCGGGAATGCGACCAGAAGCGCGCGCATTGGGTTGCCTATGCGGAAGGCGCGCGCGTGAGAGGAAGAAGGGCAGAGGCGCCCGCTTCTGGGTGAGAACCTGCAAATCAATGGGTTCAAGGGATTGCCTTGACCCTAAATTATAGAACTTTTTCCCCTGCAGTAAACGTTAGCATAGAAACATGGAATTGAAGGACAAGAAGGAAGATGGGTGATTCTGGTAATAAGGGTCGGACGCGCGCGCTTTAGGCCAAGAAGGCCGGAGGCGCGCGCTTCCTACCCTTTTTACCAGAATGCCCAGAAAATAAAATAAAAGAACACCAAAAATGAAAAACGCAAGTTTAACCCTCTAAATCGCCCCCAGCAGAGTCGCCACTGTAGATACCCCGGGGAACCACGGCTTGGCTAGAGCGGTGAATTATCCTAGGATGTCTAACTTGTTTTTAGATTGTTTAGAGTCGCCACCTATGTTTTTAAAGGAACATAAGAAAAACCTAGAAATAGCCTAATTTATGTACAAAACCAGAGATTCGGGAGAGAAGGGTTCGGGGGTTAGGTGACGGAGTGGGAAGTACTTAAACACCCACTCCGCCCCGCTTATGCGGGTCTTGCTACTATTGGTGTTCTAATGCTAAATGTCCTTCAATTGATTAACAATGCTAACAATTATAATGTAAAGAAAAAAGGGAAAAGAATGATTTTATTAATTTAATGCTAAATAGTTACATGTTGGACTAGTGCTAAATGATTACATTAAGAAATGAAATATAAATTAAATGAAGTTTGGAATGTTGGGATGTAACCTTGGCCAAACTTCAATAGTGAAGTGGCCTTTTGGTTGTATCCCTTTTCATGGAGATTGCATACTAGTAAGACTAGACAAATAAAATAAGAGAAGAAAAGAGATGTTGTACCTTAGGAAAGAGCACTTCAAACTTGGACTTGAAAATGGTGTTGTTGTAGAGAAAATGTTGTGCAAACACTTTGTGTAGTGTTTTGTAGAGAAAGATTGTTGAGATGATTTGTGTAGAGTTTTTGTTCAAGTCTCAAAAATTGGGTCCTTTTTCCAAGGTAGGAGATGATGGTTTTTATAGGTAAAAAAGAGAGGGAAATGATGGAGGGAAATTGGTCATCCATGTGAAATGGAATGAGCCAATCACAAATAAGATAAATGAATAAAAGAAAAATAAAAGAAATAAAAGAAATCAAATAATAAATGAAAAGAAATATTAGTTTTTGGGAAAAGGCTTAGAATTTGGGATTGGGAGTTAATGAGAAAAGGGGGGATGAATGTGGATGTAAAAAGATGGTTTTTGTGATCAAGAAAAGATGTTTGTAAATAAGAAAAGGGAGGGAAATAAGGTGCAATCCGTTACTGCCAAAGTGGGAAGCGCGCGGGTCCGGCTTTTGGGGCGGGACGCGCGCGCGGCTCACTGGCAGTGCCGGAAGCGCCCGCGGGTAAAAAATGACAGAATGACAGAATGACCCTAAAAGTTAACTCTGTTTTGCAGTTTAGTCCAAAACTAATGGAATCAGTTAGGAACTTAACCGAAGTAACAGAAATCAACAAAAATAAGTTAAATAAAAATACTTTGTATGCAATCGGGGTGAGAGGTCCAAGGCGGGGTGTCTACAAGTTCCATAACCCAATTCTTTGGTTATTCATACCATGTACAAATCAATCAAGAAGCCACATTCTATCAAGTAAATATATGCAAGATTTGCATATACACATCAAGACTCTTTCAAGTTTATTACCATACACATATATTGGTGTCAAGGCACGTACAAGATTTTATAATCTTATATTCAAGTCTTAATCCAATTATTTGGATGTTCAAGTCATGTACAATATTTTATTGTCTCATACTTCAAGTTACTGTCTCAACTTAAGACATTCAAGACATTCAGGACATTCAAGACATTCAGGACCTTCAAGACATTCAAGACATTCAATACATATACAAGATTTTATCATCTTATATCCAAGTTCTCAATCCATTTCTTTGGATGGTTAAACATGTACAAGAGTTAAACATCTTATACTTCGAGTTCAAGCTAGGAAGATGAATTATACATCTTTCACGTATTATTTTCAAATCCTTTTATTAGGACATTCAAGCTCAAGACATTAGTTGGTGCCCCTAAAGTACACAAACATTAACTTCAAGACACATAAAAGAGTTACTACTCTTATACCCAAGTTATCATTTAATTATGATTCAAGTCCACATTTCATTTGTTCACAAAGGGACTATTTTTCAGTACTAGAGTGTTCTACAACACTCATCTAGGCCATATAGGGTAGTACCCTAAACCTAGACCAAGAATACTTCGAGTTCAAATTAAGTAAATGAGCTATACAACTCATACTTACAAGTTCATAATCCCCTACATAGGATATTCGAGCTCAAGACACTAATTTGGTGCTCTCAAGGTGCACAAACATAGGTTCCAAGACAAGCATAACACATAAGTGCTTGTTCATAGCACTTTCAAGACATATAAAAGAGTTCTTCCTTTTATATTCAAGTTCTCATTTTAATTTAATGAGTAATCATATTCAAGACTCACTTCTGATGCCCCTACGGTCTCACAACACTTGCTAGGACATCTTATCTTAAGGCTATATACCTTAACAAGGGATAAGCTTTCAATTTAATTTAGATTTAAAACACTTTGGTTGAAACAGGGGACCGGGCGGACGCCTAAGGAGGACCGGGCGGGCGCCTGTTCTAGCACTTTAGAAACCCAAAACTTCTGTGGAAAAGGGCGGGCGCTTGGTGCCTAAGTGGGCGGGCGCCTGGTCCAGATTTTCAGCAAACTCAATTTCTTTCCCAGGCTTAGAATTCTCCGTCCCAAGCGTAGGAGTAACTTCTACTAACATTTTTAACAACCCACAAAAGGTACAATTACACTTCTATAGGGACACTTTATTAATTTATCCCCGTCCCACAAGTAATATAATAATTCTCTTTTATTCCATTAAAATATTTCACCGTCCCCAAAAGTATAAGTACAATTTTATAATATACTAATATAAACATTTAGGGATACTTCCATTCATTTCGCCGTACAACAAATAATGGTACAATTTTTTTAATAATATTTAAATCGAGTTACTATTTTACCGTCTCACGAATAGGAGTATATTTTCTAATAATCCACTTAACAAACCCAGGAGGGTAACCAAGTTTAAAACATTATTTTTCAAGTTTCTTTCATACGTAGTGTATTTTATACTCCCTTCGTCCCAAAATTACAAGTATCACAAAAATTGCTCAAAACACAATTTTAACAAGAACAAGTATCGGGAATAACATATATGCATGTTATTACAAGTAAGGGGGAGCTAATAACTTACCTAGTCCGAAATCAAGTTGACCCAAATTAATTTCTGATCGGCCTGGAACGCTCTATTCAACGCCACGAATATTTATCCGGGACCAGAATCACGAACAGAGGGATAATTAATCGCGAGGAGTCGAGAATAGGGTAAAACTGAACTCCCTATTATGAAACAGAGGGAAAGTACGAGAAGAAAGTTGAGAATTGCTTTCTCTGAGAAGAAACCCACAAGACATACTTTCAAGTTTCCAAGAATTGCAACTAGGCCCCTCAAGTTCTAACTTTGACAAAAAGGCCCCTAAACTTTCAACTTTGACATTTAACCACCTTAATTTTCTAAAGTAGTTAAATAATTAACTCAAATAAAATAGCATATAAATATGCTAGTCAAGAATTTAACAAGCAAGTCAAGAATTTAACAAAATAGTCAAATATTTAACGAGATTAAGGATGGGCGTTACACCTTTTGCTGTTCATAGGAGGAGGCTGTTGATCCGGGATTTATCTGAAGATGGTTGGAAGAAATTCTTTGCCTCTCGGGTAAGCGTCGATATTGAGTGGTTCCCTCCTTCTTGGGGTCTTCGTCCTTTTGTGGAATGGACTCTTGGTTTTCAGCACGTGGTTGTACCCGGCTTGAGAGATTCTTCATTTTACCAGCCAGAGCGGGTTCTGCGGCAGTTTGGTCGCCAACAGATAATTCCTTTTCCGAGGGACGGAATGCTTCGTTCAGTTGCTTATATGGGTCCGGACTTCTCGAGTGAGCTTCAGTCGGCCTGCGGAGACGATCGCAACCGTTGGCTTTTGCTCCTCTGCATCGGGGGAGTGTCTTCCTTCCCGAGAGCTACTTGGATTATTTGTTTGGCACCCTTTACCGTGGCATCACTTGGGTCGATGTGCTTCGTGCCGAGTTGTTGGGAAAGGGTTTTGAGCCTAGCAGCGCTTTGAGATATAGGGAGGCTGCTGCTGATTCGAGTAACATTCTTGCTGACCCTTTCGGTACTCCTTTGGATGACTTTTATGCTAGGAGACGTGCCGCAACACAGAAGGTTTCGGTGCGTATTAGTGCTCCTCCGTTATCCAAGAAGAAAAGGATTGAGAGACGATCGGGTGGTCCTTTGAAGGCTAAGAGAAAATTGGACTTTTCTTAGTACCCTAAGAGATTGCAATTAAATTAGACCACTTTGTTTTAGGATTTAATGTTTTGATGTCTTTTGTTGCTCAATAAATCCGTTGTAATGGCTTGAATAATTCATTGAATGAATAAAAATTGCATTTTGTTATTTGAAGTGAATTGGGTATTTTTGATATGTTTTAGACTGCACCCGAAGGTTGACTACGTTCCTCCAGTTGGGAGGCTCGGGTCTCCGTAGTTCAAACAAACAAAGACCATTTTTTTTTGTGCACCCTGTTTTTTGCCTAGACCGCCCTTTCGGGTTTTCAATCTAGCGGGCTTCTTTTTTGCACGTGCTCTAATTTTTGACTAGGCCGCCCTTGCGGGTTTTCAACCTAGCGAGCGATTTTTTTTTTAGGGTCTTTGTTTATTAAGAATAGAACCTCTTGAGCTTGTCGAGGTTGACTTCCTTTGGCAGCTGGTCACCATCTAAATCCACGAGTCGGACTGCACCGCCGCTTAGTATCTTTTTGACCACGTACGGACCGATCCATCGGGGTCCCCATTTCCCCAGGGGATTCATGGCATTAGGAGGATGTTGTCTTATGACCAAATCTCCCACATTGATGTTTCGAGGCTTCACCTTTTTGTTGAAAGCTCTTGCCATCCTTTGCTGATACGCCCTTGTGCGTTCGAGTGCTCTTAGCCTTTTCTCGTCGAGTAAGCTAGCTGTTCATATCGACTTTGCATCCAGTCGACCTCGTTGAATTGATTCTCGAGGAGGACCCGTAGAGATGGGACTTCAAGTTCGATTAGGAGTACGGTTTCATAACTATAGACTAATGCATAAGGAGTTTCTCCTGTTGCTGACCGTATTGATGTGCGGTAGCCCCACAATGCTAATGGTAGCTTCTCGGGCCAATCCCTTCCTGTTGAGGCCATTTTCTTGACGATGGTCTCGATGGTCTTATTTGCTGCTTCAACCGCGCCATTTGCTTGGGGACGGTAAGGATATGACTTGTGCTTGGTGATCTTGTATTCTACCAAAAGTGCATCCATTTCCTTCTCAAAGTGAGAGCCGTTGTCGGAAATGATTTCATGAGGCACGCCGTATCGGCACATGATATTAATCTTTACAAATTCGGCCACTTTCTTGGCGTTGAGGGTCCGATAGGCTTGTGCTTCGACCCACTTTGTGAAGTAGTCGACGGCCACTAGGATGAATGACTGTCCATTGCTTCCGGCAGGATGGACTTTACCGATGATGTCTATCCCCCAACAAGAGAAAGGCCAAGGTGTGACCATGTTGTAAAGTTGTGAGGGTGGAGCATGTTGCAGATTAGCATGGAATTGGCACTTGGCACACCTTTTGACTTTCTCGATACAGTCTCGTTCCATAGTGCTCCAATAGTAACCAATGCGGAGTATCTTCTTGACTAGCATAAACCCATTCATGTGGGGTCCACATTCGCCTTCGTGCACTTCACACATTATCTCTTGAGCTTCGGCCTCATTGGCGCATAAGAGATTGATCCCGTCGTGGTGCCTTTTATAGACTCGGTCCCCAATCAGTACGTACCGAGAGGCTAGTCTTTGCAGAGCCGCTTGAGACTTCTTATTGCTATTCTCGGGATAAGTGCCATCTTTGAGGAAATTCATGATATCCGAATACCACGGAGAGTTTGTTTGAACCTCGTTGATCTTGATACTCATGCAGTACGCCGGACTGTTCCTTCAGGTAATTTTGAAAGGCTTCACCATTTTCCCTTTGGGCATTTTGACTAATGAAGCTATGGTGGCCAGTGCATCGGCGAAGCGATTTTTATCCCTTGGCAGGTAGTTGAAAGTGATCTCTTGGAATTGTTCAACCAATTCTTCATGGTTCTGACCATACTGTTAGAGGGTCGGGTCTTGGATTCGCCATTTACCCGATTGCTGATTGATAAGGAGCAAAGAGTCGCCGAATACTTCTAGTTCCGTGACGTTTCTTTCGAGAGCTGCTTCGAGCCCTGCTATGCATGCTTCGTACTCGGTAATGTTGTTGGTAGCTTCGAATTCCAGACGGATGGCAATGGGAGTGTAGATGACTTTTGAATCAACAAGCAGTACTCCTATACCAAAACCGTGTTTATTGGCGGCGCCATCGAAAAAAAGTTGCCACTTATTTTCCTCGGTTGCAGTACAAATTAAATGCTCGTCGGGGAACTGTACGTCTTCCCCCTTCACTTTGTCACACGGGAATTCGGCAAGCTGGTCACTGAACACTTTCCCCCTGACGGATTTTAGTGTGACGTAAGTGATATCATAGCCGGCGAGCATGAAGTACCATTTGGCTATTCTTGTTGACATGAAAGGCTTCTCGAAGATGTAGCGGAGCGGGTCCACCTTTGCTACTAGCTTGATCGGAAAAGCTTCCATATAGTGTTTGAGCTTTTGAGTAAACCAAACCAATGCTGCACATGACTTCTCTAAGACAGAGTAGTTCTTTTCGCCTCCTTGGAATCGGCGACTGACAAAATAAATGGCATTCTCCTTTGTGGACTCTCGTTTCTCTTGTGCTAACATAGCCCCTAGGGCTTCATCATTGACAGTGAGATAGAGCAAAAGAGGCTTCTCCTTGTGCGGTGGAACTAGAACAGGAGGGCACGTCAAGTAATGCTTCACTTGGTCGAAGGCTTCTTGGCACGCATCGGTCCATTCTAGAGCCACATTCTTCTTGAGTAGCTTGAAGATTGGCTCGCACATGGAAGTGAGTTGGTGCACAAACCGACTGATGTATTGCAGTCTGCCCATGAAACCTTTGATCTCTTTCTGCGTCTTTGGAGGAGGCATGTCAATGATTGCCTCGGTTTTGGAGGGATCTACTTCAATTCCCCTTTCAGTGACCATATAACCAAGGACTTTGCCTCGGATAACCCCGAACGTGCACTTTGCAGGGTTGAGCCTCATCTTGTGTTGACGAAGCCTTTCGAAGAACTTGCGGAGATCGATTAAATGTTGACCATCGGTCCCTTTGGAGTGAATGATCATGTCGTCCACATAGACCTCGATTTCTTTGTGAATCATATCATGGAACAAGTCTGTCACGGCTCTTTGGTAGGAAGCCCCAGCGTTTCTTAACCCAAATGGCATGACTGTGTAGCAAAAGGTACCCCACGGTGTTGTGAAGGCTGTCTTATGTTGATCTTCCTCGGCCATGAGAATCTGATTGTACCCAGCGAACCCATCCACGAATGAGCGAACCTCATAGGCAGCAGTGGAGTCGACCAGCATGTCGATGTTAGGGAGTGGAAAATCATCTTTCGGGGAAGCTTTGTTCAAATCCCGGAAGTCCACATAAACTCGAACCTTGCCGTTTGCCTTTCTGACTGTCACGATGTTGGCTAACCATGCCGGATACTCGATAACCTTGATGAAACACACACTGAGGAGCTTCTCGATCTATTCTTTGACTTGCAGAGACCATTCTGGCTTGATCTTTCTGAGCTTCTGTTTTACCGGCTTGGCATCTTCTCTGATCGGAATTCTGTGCTCCGCTACCTTTCTGTCCAAACCCGGCATATCTTTGTATGACCATGCGAACACATCCACGAACTCCCGTAGTAGTGCAGTCAATCTGTCTCTATCGTCCCCCTTGAAGAAGCTTCCGATCTTAGTTTCTCTTGGCTCTTCGTCGGTACCCAGATTAACAACATGCAATTCTTCGTCAGCCCCTGGACCATTTTCACCACGACTACGGACCTGTTGAGCAAGTTCATTTAAGTATGTTGTGTTTTCGTGGTCTATTTCATCATAATTGGAATCGTTATTAACTTGTTCATTAAGTTCATTATTAGTTAATTCATCATTTATGATATTTGCAATCTCAGGGTACTCAGAAATATCAAATTTTTCATTAGCAAATAAAGGAAACACACGCTCGGCTATGGCCTCCATATCCTCTTGGGTGAGGGTATTAGAGACACTCTCGGACTCGAAAGTAAATGTGAGCCGCTCTTCCTTTGTTGCTGTGCGGGGTATGCAACCCATTTCTGGGACTAACAATTCCTCGGATACCACGGGCCCTTTCGTAGAATACCAATTGTTGATCGGCTCGGAGCTTGGAGGGATCTCACTGATAGTCTCATTCATGATGACGGTGTCATGGATGGCGTTGACTTGGCATTCATTCATTATGGCAAGCTCTTCGAACATGGAGGCTAAATCTGTCGGTTCTTCCCCCACGATGATTTCTGTCTCGGACTCTATAGTCACCTTCCTTCCCCACCATTCATGGGGCGACATGGGAGTTGGTTCCCTTTCGGATTTCTGGATCTCACAATCGGAGAAGATTTCGAGACCGGGCTTTTTGACACCCTTATTGTTAACCCATGGCTCGGGAAAGATCATGTATGGAACGTCTTCCCCTTGGCAGACAAAATAGCCATTCAACGTCTTGCGGTAAGGCCTTAGATTAGGGACCTCATAACGACGGCCTTCTTTACGAGCTCGGGCCTTTTCATTTTTGATCGCTTGCTCTTGTTTCAAGTCTTCTCTGGAAGGCTCGTACCCCAAACTGAATGTGTTCTTGACAAATGGGACTTGCACAGGATGTAGGATTCCTTGTTGATATTTCCCTAGGCCTAAACCAGGGAAGTAGTCCATATTCCTCATCATGCGGAGGACTTTGTGATTGCTGGGGGTCCATGATCTGTTTCCCCCTTCTTTGTCAATGGCGTTGATTGAAACGCCGGAGAGAGTGGAGTCTGGTAAACCATGCTAAACTTGGTGGACGGGCTCACCTTTTCTGTGGATAGTGATGTTTTCGGCCATGACGGTCACTATTTCATCACCATTTCAGATCTTGACACATTAATGGAGAGTTGACGGGACGGCATTAGAACTGTGAATCCATGGTCAACCCAAAAGCAAGTTGAACGAGGCCGGGATGTCAAGCACTTGGAATGGAACGGACATGACCATTCTCCCAAACTCAATGTCTATTTCGATTATGCCCATGACTGTACGGACGGTGCTGTCATAACCTCGGATTACTTGAGTAGAAGGCTTCAAATCGGAATCCTTAAGCCCCAGTATGCCCATGATTCTGCCAGGCATGAGGTTGGGTGCGGAACCACCGTCCACTAAGACTCTTGAGATGGGCCTCCCCCTTGCTCGTACCTTGAGGTAAATAGCCTCGTTGTGGTCGGAACCAAATGGTGGAAGGTCCATATCGGCAAAGGTGATGACGTTGCCAAAATGAATGTGACCGATCATTGCCGTGAGGTCCTCGGGAGTAGTATCGGGAGAAATTGATGTATCATCGAGATTGCGGATGACAAGATCTCGGTGTTTCTTCGAGGATGCGATGAGGTCCCAAATAGAGATATAGGCTTGAGTTTTCTTGAGTTGGACAAGTAGAGGATCTTCGGGAGTGTCGCGAGCTTGCGGCCTTTGAGAAGAGGAGCTTGGTGCGGAAGTGGAAGGGTTGCTTGCTATGACTCGACCAGATCGAGTTATCATGTTGACGTTCCCATCTTGCTTCTTTTTCCTATTCTCTAGTACTTCCCTCATTACCTCATCGTAATTCACAACATAACAAGAATTGTCAAGTTTATTCATAACATTGGGGCCCCCATTCACAATTGGGATTGAATGGGTGGTCCCCTCGGGTTCTCCTATCTCTATTACATTGACATGTTCGCCATTAGTCACTACAAATTCTTTCTTGTCTATGATATCTTGAATGACATTGCGGAGGACGAAGCATTCCTCGGTGGTGTGGCCACTATATTGGTGGTAGCCACAATATTTGTGGTGAGCATGATTGGGGTTGACCGTCTTGGGTTGGTACCCTTGTACGGGTGTGACTTGACCCTTTGCTTTGAGGACTTCGAAAGCTTCGGTTTGAGTCATGCCTTGGAGAGGCGTGTAGACACGGTCATTTCGAGACTTCTTCCCTTGGGGTGGAGGAACCTTTTTGTAATTCCCCTTGTCGATAGTGACTGCGTTGACCGAGGCCTCTTTTGTGGAGTTGGAAGCGGCCTTGTAGCGGTAGCTAGGAGCACTTTTCTTGACTTCCTTGAGCAACTCGTCCATTCGGACCCCCGCCTCATACATTTGGGAGAAATCCGCATAGCAAGCCCCACTTAGGTGGGTGCGGAGATCAATTTTGAGACATTTGAGAAAGATGTCCATTTGCTCCTTGGTATTTGGCCTTTCCACAATCTCGGAGAGTTTATCATTCCATCTCCTTGTGAAGTCGATGAAGGACTCGTGGTCTCGTTGAGTAGTGTTCTCTAGCTCTTTCCTTATGGGCCGGTGAGTGGTGTTGCCTTGGTATTGGTTCTTGAAGGCAAGCATGGCGGAGTCCCAATCAAGATGGACAGTGAGCGGGAGAGTAGCATACCAATCTTTTGCCGCCCCCTCAAGAGTGAGAGGAAATCATTGAGCCATCACCTTAGGGGAGACCTTCTTCGGAACTATTGCCCAAATATAAGTCTCAATGTGAGCCATAGGACAAGATTTGCCCTTGAATTTGCTTATGTCGGGCATCTTGAACTTATCAGGAAGAGCGGCCATGGTACTCATGAGGATGGATGATTGATAAAGGCTTGTGTCGGAGCCTTTCCCTATGTTGAGCCTATTGAATTTTTGGTCGATGTAGGCCATGATAGAATCCACTATTTTGGGCTCATTGTTCTCGGAACTTGGCTCTCCCACTTTCTTGGTGCGGGTGTTGACATAAGGACTTTTGAACAAACCTTCGGTCCATTCGGATTCGTCATCGTCATTTTTGCTCTTCCCCTTGGCAAGATTAGTGAGCTTTTCTTTCATTAGCTCCATCTCGGCCTCGTGGGCCTCCCTTTGGCTGTCGAGGTGGGATTGTCAAATGTCGTCTTTGCTTTGTGCCTCCTTATTAAGGGTGGAGACTTGCTCTTGGAGGATTTGGACCATGGTTGTGAGTTGCTCGAGAGTCATGGTATTGTTGGTGTTGGAGCCGCCGGCCATTGTTGATGTAGGAGCTGTTGGAGTGATCTCTTCACGGACTAACCGATTTGCCGAATCCCGGTAGACTCTGTAAGTACCAATTGAACCTATATTGCAGAAGAGGCCCTTGTCAGTCTTGAGTAACACTTGCGGTCCACGAAGAGGCTTAGAAAACACAGTTGGGCACACGACTCGAACCACATAAGAAAAGACTCCTTTTTTTATATATATAAATCAGAGGGAATGGGTCCCTTTTTGGGGTTTCTAAGAAAATAATGGAATCGTCACACTAGTATATAGACCATCTCGCGCTCCCATATACTCATCGGATTCCATTTCGTTTGTGAATCCTACATGTATCGGGATTAAACTAAATTAATGTAGTAAAGCATACATGCGGGGACGGATTTTTATTTTCGTCCAAAATAACCACTTTTGGGGACGGATTTTTATTGCGTCCATTTCAACAAGTTGGCATGTATGATTTGAAGACATTAGTTTAGGGAAATCTCGGTACATGGAAACCGACTTGAGTCACGGAGTGTTAGACCCTAACTAGAATTGTGTGGCTTGTACTCGGCTTGAATATGAGGCTCAAAGGTCACCCCCGGCATGTAGTCATGAACTACGCCACGGGCTGAGGTTTACCGCTTCGAAAGAGACAAGGTCGAGTGGAGCTTGAAACTTTCTAGGACGGGCCTCGACGGGTTTGGGGTTGGACTTGTGCGACTCGATAGTGAGCAATTCATAGGAATATGTGCATGTAGTGTGAGGTCTAACAGGTTACAAAATATTTTTTATATTTTTTTTTCGAAAGAAATAAAAAAAAAAAACAAATAAGCACATAATTACAACTTTCGAATCACCCGTGTGACCGATAAAATAGAACATAAAATTAAAACAGTCCGAAGTTCAGAATAACCACTGATGCAGGCAACTGTGCCCACACCCCCAATATACTGCTCTGTTTTGAGACCTGTTTCTGTTCTGGGAACCAACCCAGAAGCGTGCGCCTCTGAGTGTTGATATGAGACGCGCGCGCATGGCGCGATGCTATTGGGAGGCGCGCGCTTCTGGGCACACCTGTCAAATTGTCAGATTTTGGACTCAGGGGATTCCCCTGGTCCTATGTGTATATTGTAACCCCTACAGAAATGATTAGTGGAGAATAGCAAAAGAAGAAGATGAAGAACATGAAAAAACGGGCGATTTTGGTCCTTGATGCGGGATGCGCGCGCCTTAGGCTGAAGAGGCCAGAAGCGCGCGCCTCCCCCATCAGGAGTCAGAATGCCCAGAAAAGATGTAGATTTTGATCAGAATACAAGTTTAACCCTCAAACTTCCCCAACGGAGTCGCCACTGTAGATACCCCGGGGGAACCACGGCTTGGCTAGAGCGCGTGAGTTATCCTAGGATGTCTAACTTGTTTTTTAGAGTCGCCACCTATGTTTTGAGGAACATAAGAAAAACCTATTGATAATAGCCTAAGTTTGATTACGAAAACAAAGATTCTTTGTTTTGAGGTTCGGGGGTTAGGTTACGAGATGGGAAGTACCGAAACACCCATCTCGCCCAACTAAAGTTGGTCTTGCTTGATCAAAATCTACATGAATGATAAACGTTCTTCTTCTTCTTCTTTAAATCATAAAAAGGGGTTTTAAAATAGAGTTTGGAATGTAGGAGATAACCCTTTAACCGACCTCAATGAGATGAGGTGATCATTAGAGTCATGTCCCAAAATGATTTGGGTGATTGCACTTTGATAAAACAAAAAGAAAGAAAATAGATGAAGTTAAGAAGAGGAAAGAAATAACTTTACCTAGACTTCAAGAGACTTCAAACACTTCTTGATGAGTTCTTTGGAGAAATCCTTTGGAAATGCTTTGTAAGTGTGAAATTTTAGTGTCTTATTGAGAATGTAAGATTGAGAGCCCAAGGTCCTTGAAAATGGAGGTAAAGGGGGGTTTTTATAGGAGAAAGAGAGATGTTTTTGGTGCCAAAACTCAGTCACCAAGAAATCTTTCCCGGGCAAAATCCTGTAAATTGAGCAAGGGAGAGAATCCTGGCCAGAAATCTGTAACCGACGCCCAGAGGCGCGCGCTTCCTGCTTTGGGGGCGGGAGGCGCGCGCGTCTGGATCCTCCTGTCGGAGGAGCGCGACTCAGAGAAGGCGATTTTGACAGAATGGACTAGAAAGTCAGCCCTGATATTCAGTTTAGTCCCTGGACTTAACGAAGTCAGTCACGAACTTAACGGAAGTGACAGCTGTATTTCAACAGATGGGAGGCCGCTCCTTAGTCCGCTGTTGCTTTCTTTCCTTGGCGGAGTTTGGGCATTGATCATGTTGACGGGTTTGCCGGTATGAGGTTACCGATGATTGGCCTCAGTGGGGGATGATTTTATTTAGGAGAGAGGGTCTCCACCAGCAAGGTGGTGGCAGGCTCGATGTCCTTGTTCCCTTGGACCCACCAGCTCATATGCTTAAATCTTATGCTATCACGGAGGAGGAGAGAGGGGACCTCATTATTGGTCAGGACGCTTTTGACCACATGTCTCTGGAGGCCGATTATGCTGATTTTCTGACTCGTCGCATGCCCCGATTGATTCTGGAGGGTGGTCAGGCTCAGGCCCAGGGAGTTGTCCACGTCCCTTTCCGTCCACAGCTCGGACCGGCTTCTTTTACCTACAGCATGGCTGAGGGGATAGAGAGCATTGAGGACCTTCCCGCCAATTACGACATGCCTGAGGGACTGGTACGTCCTGCTGATGCGACCATGGTATGATTCATGACTCTTCTTTTGTCATTCTCGTCATTCTACCATTTCATTTCTCCATTTATCATTATCTGAAGATCTTGACATCTCTACTTGTTTCTTCTCAACAGGTGCCCATTGCTGAGTATAGAGAGGTCGCGGGATGGCTTGCCCAGTTCATGGCCTATGCTAAAAGGGTAAAGAGAGAGACCATGGGACTCTTTGGCCGATTGGCTCGCCAGACAGCAGAGTCGGCTTCTTGCGGAAAGAGACCTCGGACTGACGAATGATCACGTGGCAATGGAGACGTCTCCTACTTTTTGATGCCCGAGTAGATAGGATCCCCCATTCCCTCCTTTTGTTGACGATGTATTTATTGCCTCGGCGTAGGCGAAGACAATTTTTCTTTCACTGGTTTGTACCTATGCAACAGTTAACTCCTAACTCTAGCACACAATACTTTTGTTAATTTTAGTTTTTATTTCTGACTGTGTAATGGATTGATTCACATCCGGTTGGTCAACCGAGGGGTATTTTTATGAGATGAATTCGTGTTGGGTCATTTGTGGGTGATGTATGAATTGCTTTGGGTGCGTTTCTGAGGTGATTGAGACATGTTTTGACTTGTCGGGCAACCTGAATCTAAGCAGAGCTCTGATGTCTGAACTGGAAGATGCCTCGTATGAAACATCAATGTCTCGTACGAGTCATCCTATTAATCTGTGGCAGTTTTTCCTTTTTCCTTGAGGATTTGGTATCCAAACTTGTATATAAACACCTCTAGTCCGTCCTAGAATACCATGCAGCCTTATATCAGTTCTGGGAACTTTTCTTTTGGAGTAAAATTCTCAACCATTTTCTCCCAATGGCCCCAAGCAAGTCCGTCCCTTCATCAATAATTATTGATGAGTTCTCCTTGGACTCGGGATTAGTGGAACGCTACAAAAATGACTTAGCAACGTTCTTTCGCTTAATGAGATGGTCCCTACTGTAGAGGAGATGGCGGATATCCTGGATATGCCATTGACCGGAGTGATTATGGTGCCCAAGTATGACAAAGCACCGGCGGAGTCCCTCAGGGATTTATTGAGTATAGGCCTTCCTGAGGCGCATAGTTATATTCATAACCGCTATGTCGATCTCCATGCTTTGCCTAGGAGATCTAAAGGTCAGGTAACTCATAGTCATGGTACGGATTCCTAGTGTTGCATGGCAAACACGGAGCTCGTGGACATCGTTCTGCAAGCTAGAGGATGGGCCTTCAACATAGTCCCTCTTATCTTGGGGGAGACCCTTCATGGTCTTAATGAGTTACACCAAACCGGCTCCATGACTCGGGGAAGTCCGTTGTTGTTGACTATTTGGCTCAGAGAACATTTTAAATTGTTGGACTCTCCGACTGAGTATTCCCCTTATACTTTCCATAGGCAGAGACTATTAGTGAAGGGTCTCAGCATTGAGGAGTGGGCCCATCTTTTTGCCAAAGCGGAGACTGATGATATTGCTTGGTTCCCATCCTTTTGGAAGCTAAGGAGGTTTGTAGCTAATACCCTTGGATACGACAGGGTCGTCCTTCCGGGTTTGAGGGATTCCTCTTTCTATTTTGCTTGAAGGGTGATGCGATAATTCGGTCAACAGTAGGACACTTTCATGTTAGGGGGACGGTCTCAAGACATTTCTTTCATGGACTCAGAGTTCTCTACGAGCTTGGCTCGCGCTTGGGGGAAAGGAACCACTATGGACCGTTGGACCAATCTTCGTCATGATGGAGGGAGCATCCATTTGTCAGATAAATATTTGGATTGGTTCCTGAAGGAACTCCGTCCCAGTGTCGAGGGTATTGATGAGATTCGTCGCTCTCTGTTAGGGGACCAATTCGAGCCTGGCTTGAATTTTAGGAAGAAGGAAGCTAAGGAGGATCCTTCTAATATCAGAGTAGTGCCACTCAAGACTTTCTGGATGGTGACTTTTACGAGAAGAGGGCAAATGGACTTCCCGGTAAATTTTAAGCTTTAGATAGGCCTCATGTGTTTGCAAGACTGACTCCCTCGGTGTTCAGTAGACTTGACGTTCCTCTCGGTTTCGAGGTACCTTTGCATAAGAGGAAAAGGAATGACAAGGCGGATCGTGGTCAAGCCCCTACTAAGTTAAGGAAGAAATAGATCCTTAGGAGTATCGAGAGATTGCTATAGATAGACCAATGTTTAGACTTTTAGTATTTTATTTATTTTATTTTGCAAGTTGGTATTCATGTTAGAAATTTCCCTATTGCTTTCTTGAAATGCATTCAGTTAATAAGAAGACAAGATTTTGATTTTATTTATTGAATAGACCGGACCAAAAGGCTGCCTACGTTCTCCTTTTACATCAATTAAATAAGGAGCTCAGGTCATCGTAGTTCTTGTTTAAGAAACAGAAAAATATGTCTGCTGACTGACATGTCTCATATGAGACATAGGTGTCTCGTGCAAGACTGTCCCCTATTATTATTATTTTTATGCACACCCTGACTTTTGCCTAGACTGCCCTTTCAGGTTTTCAATCTAGCTGGCTTCTTTTATCGTGCCTTTATTATTATATTATTTTTTGAAATAGGGGACGGAGCTACGAATAGTAATTCTTCAGCTTGTCCATATTGACGGGCTTCGGCAGTTGGTCTCCATCTAGATCTGCGAGTTGTACCACTCCTCCGGAGAAGATCTTCTTGACTATGTAAGGGCCTATCCATCTTGGTCCCCACTTTCCCATAGGATTGAATGGTCCAGGACGATGTTCGCGTAGGACAAGGTCCCCTTCTCTGATGTTTCTGGATTTGACTTTCTTATTGAATGCTCGGGCCAATCTCCGTTGACACGCTTGGATATGCTCGGCGGCTCAAAGTCGTTGTTCATCTAGCAGGGCTAGTTGTTCATAACGGCCGTTCAACCATGCGACTTCATTCACTTGGTTTTCTAGGAGAGCCCTTAGTGATGGTACTTCTAATTCGATTGGTAGCATTGCTTCCATCCCATAGGCTAGGGCGTAGGGAGTTTCACCAGTAGCAGTGCGGATTGAAGTACGGTAGCCCCAGAGTACAAAAAGTAGCTTATCGGGCTAGTCTCTGCCAGTTTTAGCCACTTTTCTAATGATGGTCTCTATGGTTTTGTTAGCAGCTTCAACTACTCCATTGGTCTGTGGTCGGTACGGTGATGACTGATGTCTCTCTATCTTGTACTCTGCAAGAAGTTGGTCACATTCTTTTTCAAAGTGCGTGCCATTGTCAGATATCATCTCATGAGATACCCCATATTGGCATATGATGTTAGTCTTAATGAACTCAGCCACCTTTTTGGCATTTAAGACTTTGTAGGATTGAGCCTCGATCTACTTAGTGAAGTAATCAATGGCGACCAACACGAATGAGTGTCCATTATGACCTGTTGGTGAGACTTTGCCAATGACGTCTATTCCCCACGTAGAGAATGGCCAAGGGGATATCATAGGGTATAACATGGACGGTGGTGCGTGTTGTAAGTTAGCATGTATCTGGCACTTGTGGCATTTCTTAACCATTTCGGTGCAGTCGGCTTCCATTGTGGCCCAATAGTACCCTAGTCGGATAACTTTGTTCGCTAGCATGTTACCATTCATGTGGGTTCCACAGACTCCTTGATGGACTTAGTCCATGATTTCTATAGCTTCGTGCTCATCAGCACAGAGTAGACACTGCTTGTGGTGTTTCTTGTAGAGGCGATCACCTATAATAATGAATTGGGTGGCAAACCGTTTGAGGGCTATCTTCGCTTTAGGTGATGCGTCTGATGGAAATGTTCTGTCTAGGAGGAAACGCCATACATCATAGTACCAAGGTATCATCCAAGGTATTTACGGAAAAAGAGTCGCACTCTTCTTTGTAGTCATGCAGGTCTATGATTGAGTAATAAGCATGAGTCGTTCGCTTTGCGACTTTGAAGGTTTTGACCTCAGTCCATTCGGGAATTTCCACAAGTTATGCTAGTATAGCTAGCGAGTCTGCTAAGCGGTTATTATCTCTAGAAAGATATTAGAAAGTGACCTCTTTGAACTGTTTGACCAAGTCTTGGAGATGGTCATTATACTTCTGGAGTGTAGGATCTTGTACCTTCCACTTCTTGAGTGACTGATAGATTATAAGTTGTGAATCTCCGTATACTTCTAGTTCGGTCACATTTCTTTTTAAGGCTGCTTCAAGCCCCACTGTGCAAGCTTTGTACTCGGCAATATTGTTAGTGGCCTCAAAATCAAGGCGAATTGCAAGTGGAGTGTAGAAATCTGAGGGATCTACTAGTAACATGCCAATGCCATATCCCCATTTATTGGCTACGCCATCGAAAAATAATTGCCACTTATTTTTTGCTATTGCCATGATGTCCTCATCAGGGAATCGCGGGTCTTCCCGCTTCGCTTCATCACATGGAAATTTGGCTAAATGATCAGCAAAGACTCTTCCTCTCATGGATTTCTATATGATGTAAGTGATATCATATCCCACGAGCATAAAGTATGACTTTGCAATTCTAGAGGAGACATGCGACTTCTCAAAGATGTATTTCATTGGGTCCATTCGGGCAATCAGTTGTATAGGAAATGCTTCCATGTACGGTTTTAGTCTCTCAGCTACCCATACCAGTGCAGCACACGACTTTCTAATGCAGAGTAATTCAATTCAGCCCTTTGAAAGCGACGGCTGACAAAGTATACGGCATTCTCTTTCTTCGAGTCGGGTTGCTCTTTTGCTAGCATAGCCCCTAATGTAGTATCATTGACTGTAAGGTACAAGGTCAAAGGTTTCTCTTTATGTGGTGGGACCAATACTGGCGGGTTTAACAAGTACTCCTTGACTTTTTTGAAGGCTTCTTGGCATTATTCGGTCCATTCTAGGGGTGCATTCTTCTTGAGGATCTTAAAGATGGGCTCGCACATCGTCATGAGCTGATTAATGAAACGACTAATGTACTGAAGGCGACCCATGAATCCCTTGACTTCTTTTTGCGTCTTAGGCGGAGGCATGTCAATGATGGCTTTGATATTAGCGGGATCCACTTCTATACCACGCTCGGTGACTATGTACCCAAGGACTTTTCCTTTCACTACCCCAAATGTGCACTTGGCCGGATTAAGTCTCATCTTGTAGTGTCTCAACCTTTCAAAGAACTTTCTGAGGTTGACTAAGTGCTTCCCATTAGAGCCTTTGGAGTGTATGATCATGTCATCAACGTACACCTCCATTTCTTTATGTATCATGTCATGGAAAAGAGCAGTTACAGCTCTCTAGTACGTGGCTCTGGCATTTTTTAGTCCGAATGGCATGACTGTATAACAGAACGTCCCCCATGGTGTGGTAAACGCTGTTTTATGTTGGTCCTCCTCGGCCATGAGGATCTAGTTGTAACTGGCAAATCCATCTACGAATGAACGGACCTCATATTTCGCGGTATTGTCAACGAGCATGTCTATGTTGGAGAGAGGAAAATCATCCTTCGGAGATGCTTTGTTGACATCACGGAAATCAACACAGACGCGAACCTTTCCATTTGCCTCGGAAACTTGTACAGTGTTAGCCAACCAGGTTGGATACTCTATTACTTTGATGAACCCAACACTCAGGAGTTTTTCTATCTCTTGCTTGACTTGTACCGACCACTCGGGTTTAATTCTGCGGAGTTTCTGCTTAACTGGCTTTGAATCTGGAAGAAGCGGTATCTTATGCTCAACAATCGAATTGGCTAGCCCCGGCATACCTTTGTAGGACCAAGCGAACACATCCACGAATTCTCGGAGAAGCGTTATGAGGGCTTTTCGGTCTTCCCCTTTAAAGAAACTGCCAATCTTGGTCTCTTTCAGATCATCGTCCGTCCCCAGATTAACTGTTTTCATTTCTTCGGCATCAATAGGACCATTTCCACCATGATGACCTACTTGCTTATTAATTTCTTTTAAGATTTCATTTTCTTGATCAATCTCGTCATATGACTCATTATTATCTAATTCGTTAGAGTTATTAATTAATTCATCATTTATGACGCTAGCAATCTCAGGATACTCAGAAAGATCTATGTTTTCATTAAGAAAGTAGGGGAATACACGTTCCACAATGGCATCCAAGTCCTCTTAGTTGAGCTCATCGGTAGCGGTATCTGACTCTAAGGTAAGAGTTACAAATTTTCTTTCCCTATGGGGATGGGGAGTATATCCTAATTCTTTGATCAGGAAGTCTTCACTTGCCATGGGTCCCCTAGTTGTGTACCAGTTCTGGATGGGCTCATCACACTTCTTGATGAGCTCAGTGTAGTCTTAGTTCGGAGCGTCCCCCTTGTCTATTGCATTTATCTGAGTGTCCTCTAGCTTGCAAAATTGGCGCGGTAGGTCTTCTCCCAACACAAAGTCCCACTCACTGAATGCTTCGGCCTTGGTACCTCCTGATTCTCGAGGTAGCCACGAGAATTGCCTCGGTTCTGTTTCAAGCAAGTACGGATCACAGTCACTGAATATTTCAAAGCCCGGTTAGCGCTTCCCTCTATGGTGACAATTTGGAGCTTGAGGTTTTCAATTTCCTCCTTGTGGGACTTGTATTCTCTTTGGGAATCTTCAAGTTTCGCAGTCATTAGTTTATATTCCTTTTTAAGCACAGTGTGTTATTGACAAATGAGATTAGCACGTTCTAATACCTGCTCATTATGGCTTTGATCTGCTTGAACCTTAGGGAAGCAGTTTGGTGTTGTAGGAGCTTTGCTTGCTCTAGCCTCAGGAATCCTTGGTGAAACTGACTTCATTTGTTGATTTGGTAGTGGAAGGCTTTCGTCAATTTCAAACTTTTCTTCAAATCCCATGAGGCAGAGATTTGCAATTTCATCTTCATTATCGCTTTCATCTGAATCAGATTCCATCCATGTCAGCGGTTGATCCCCTTGGTCAGCTACCATTCCTCTTCTTTTGACAAACTTCTTGTTGAATGGTTTCTTTCCTGGTGTGGCTTCATAGCGCGGTTTGGGACAACTTGAAGCAAAGTGACCTGGCTGTCTGCAGTTGTAACAGACCAAGTCATCCCTTTTCTTAGGATCTGCAGTCTTGTTGAATCTGGTTGGAGGGACAAACTTTGCAGGTCCTTTGGGGGGTGGAAACTGAGATCTGTTGTTCTTCCTGAACTTGGTGTATTTCTTCACATACAAAGCAAATTCTTCATCATCCATGTCATCAAAATCAACTTGACTTGAGCATGAAGATTGAGATGCTACACTCTGAGAATAAGAACTTTAAGGAGGAGTGTAGGAATGATGAGACTGCTGGTAAGATTGATGAGATTGAGGATAGGGTTGATGAGAATGTTGAAAATAATCAGATGGTGCGGTTGGAGGGTTGTATCTTGGTACATTCTGATCAACAGGTGCGGTTTGCAAGTGGAGGTGAGGTGCGGCTTGATGATGGTCTGGTTTGTAAACTGGAGATGAGGTATTATTGAATGCGGCTAGAGAGAGGGTCTTAAATCTGTTCTCGGTTTTATGGACCTCTTCAAGCTTGAATTCAAAAACCTTCAGCATGGCATATAAGTGACGAAGATCAAGAGCTTCCAAGTCTTTGTTGTCCTCAATATTCGTAGTTTTGATCAGCCATTTACTACCAAAATCTTGCATAAATATCATGTTCAAGTATGTATTGGAATAGACATGTCCAAGAGAAAAACATACATTAACAATATCAATGAACCTCTCATAGCATTGACGAAGAGATTCTTTAGGATCTTTAACAAAGTAGTCAAAGAGTCTTCTCTGTTGATAGAGGCGGTTCTTCTTGGTATCTGAATCTCCTTCCAGAAAATCAACTATTGCATCCCAGGTTGTCTTTGCGGTTGTGCAATGTAGCACCTTTGAGTGGGTCCTCAAGTCAATAGCTGATACAAGCATGGACATAGCTTTTCCATCAAAGTCTACAATTACGCGGTCTGCATCAGTCCACTCACTTTCCAGCTTTTTAACTTTAACTGATTCTCCCGCAGTTCCTGCACGTGGGTTAACTTTCATAGGAACATATGGTCCTTTAACAACCGCAGTCCACAGCCTACGATCACATGAAATCATGTGTTTCATCATCCTATCTTTCCAAAAGATAAAACTATCTTCATCCAGAATTGGTAAATGATTTGAATTGGACGTCTACATCATATGGGTGATTGTGTTTTCCATTGGATCAGCACCCAAGCGGTTAAGCTTGTAAAAACAAGTTTTGGTGGATATGATCTGATACCACTTGTTGGTCCCAGAGGGCAACAAGGGTATAGAACTGCTAGAGGGGGGGTGAATAGCGGTCCAAACTTTTTCGAAAATACCCTTGAAATACAACCGAGTACTTATCAGTTTGGTCAATTGCGGTTCAAGGCACTAGAACCAAACTGATAAAATGCACAGCGGAGTTTTGCGGTTTGGCCAAAGAGGATATGTAAAGAGTTGGGCGGTTTGACTCGATATAAAAACACTATGATGCAACCGAAAATCTCAACTTGAAGATAAAAGAAAACACAATTCACTTTTCAAGTCATTTCGTAGATGGATTAAGTTATGGATCACAAACAGAAAAGTAAATAACAAGACAAAAAGTAAAGATCAAACACACAATTTGAAGAGGTTCGTTCTTGAATGAACTACGTCCTCTACCTAGATGGTTAGTCTAGGATTTTCTAATAGCTACTAGACTTGTATTAATTTAGAGGAGGTTTTACAAGATGAATCTAAACTATAAACAATCAATCTAACCTATAAAGCTATTATAACAACCGGTGTATTCGAAGTATATAATCTATGTGATTATATAAATCGGGTGTATGTGTGGAAAGAAATCAAATGCTCTAAAGATCTAAGTGATGGATGAGCAAATGAAAAACTTTCTATGTAAAGGCTGAGTATGGAAGGTTGTTAGGCTGGAAGCTTGATGAAGAAATCTGGGTTTGCTAAGGAGATGAATGAAGGTTTGAATTTCTGGGTTTAAATCTTCAAAGCGAACTTGAACACTTGGGAATATAATCTCTTGAAGCTCAGCAACCTTCATTGTTGAGAAATGAAGGCTATTTATAGGCAGTGCATCCTTGTGACCGTTGGGTAAAGATTTGAAATAAATCTGATGGTACCACTGCTGTCGATATCCCATTGGTTGAGCTGTCATTGTCGTCCTTGGTTTTGTGTTGTAGTCCTAGGTAGTTGTTGCACCACTACCTGACATTGTCCTTTGTTGCAGAGAAAGGACTAACGGTAAACAATTCAAATTACTGGATAAAACCGACATTCCTTGCAGAGACTCCAAGTTAACTTGAAGTTATTTTGACAAGTCATAAAACATTCCTTTACTGTCATAAATGGAATGTTTGTCTCAAGGAATAAATGACACTTTAATTCTTTAATAAAAGCTCTGCGGTTCCACCAGGCACTGGAGCAGTTCCAAGGATGAACTTGATGTGCGGTTTTGTTGAAACTGTAGAATGCGGTTTCATGAATGCGGTTCCATCAGAGGTTCCATATAATAAACATGAAGTGCGGTTGCATAAAACTCACAGAATGCGGTTTGATGAAAACTATGCGGCTCCATGCTAGCGGTTCAAAGATAGCACAAGTGCTATTTGAATAACTAAACCGCTACGGGTAAACCTGTTGGTCCCAAAGACACAACAAGGGTATGAAAAGAGGCTAGAAGGGGGGGGTGAATAGGCTATTTAAAATAATCAACCCTTTTTCAAAATTCAACCTTATGCTTACTATTGAGTTTTGTGGTCAAGTAAAAACCACTAGTTCAAAGTAAAATGCACAGCGGAATTTTTCGATGAAAACAAGGTGGAGTTGGTTTTGAAGTTAAAACGACTAGGTAGGCAAATAGTGCGGCAGGCAATATTGCGGTAAGCAATATTGCGGTAAGCAATATTGCGTCAGCCAAGAACTAGATAAAAATACTAACTAGAAGGTTTACTTGCGGTAAGAAAAGATGCGGTCGGCAATATTGCGGTCGGCAAAAAGGAAACAGACAAGGTAGGTTGAAAATGAAAGTTTGTGCCTGAGAGTTTTGGCAAAAAGATAAGTAGTCAGAAGTGATAACTAAGGCAGTAGACACTGTCGCGACCCCGAACCCAGCGGCCCGAGATCGCGAGCTGGTCGACGACTTAAAACCAAAACTCTAAAATATAGAAGTTAAAAATTCCATTTTGAACCAAAAGATGATAACACAAGGTTTTACAAATCCAAGTTTAAATCAACAAAGTATATCCAACTTAAGCTCCACAGCTTATACCCAAAAGAATAAAATATACAATTCTTAATGACGTCAATAAAGGGTATAACTATCCCCAAAAGGTTATACATTTAAATAATGTAAACCGATCCATAACAACCTGCCCCAAAATCTCAATCCTCTCAACGTCCTCCTCGAACCGCGAATCCTAATCCTTTTTCCTCCTGGGGGGGGGGGGTTAAGGAAAACAATTTGAAACAAGAAACGGGGTGAGAATAAATCTCAGTAAGTTACTAATGCAACTACATGACATGCTAATATGCAATGACCAATAGCAATTAACATAAGACAGATAGCAGCGGAATAATAAGTAACATGCTGTCAAACAGTAATATCCAATAATCAATCATATAAATAAACATATAACAACAAATGAGAGGCTCCCTATCGCCAACCGTCCCATACCGGTTGGAAATAACGACCAGCTCAACATGCAACACATAAAGCTGAAATAAACACTCATAAGTGGATACATAGCCAAGGTTTCACCCAACTGAAAGAACCAAATAAAGGTCGCTGCGCAGCTTCAATAATCAACAATCAACATCTTCATAGCAGCATGAAAGCTCGAAGAGAAAACCCCGGTACCGGAACCAAATCATAAAAGTGTCACAAGGGACAAGGACCATGACACAAAGTCATGCCCATTAGCCAGATGCATTCACAAAGGAACGCTGACTTATCCTTTCCAAGGCCAATCTGGAGAAGGGGTATAATAAGGGCAAAACAATGGTCAACATTATAATGGACTTGGCTTTGCCATTATAATCCTTCCCATCGCCCGATGCAACAAATATGCCAGCTGGGCTTCTAATTAAATGCTAAGTAATAATATTTTAGCATGAATAACAACTTAAGGTTCCAAAGTAGGGAACCACACCAATTAATCACAATAAAGATGCAAACGATTACTCATGAAGAGTTCAACAACAACGAACACAAGAAGTTTCTCATAAAAGAGCACAACAACGATAAACGGAATTTCTCATAAAGAGTACAACAACATTGATCATTAAAACAAGATGATTCCAAGACAAGGCACGTACCAAATACGTCCTAAATATGGTACCCACAAGTTAATCATAAAGAACTCAACCCAAACGGTAACTCACAAATAGTACAAGGACTATGACCGAAACGACCATAAACATTTACTCATAAAGATATACTAGGACTATGAACTCAACCATCTCATCATACCTGGAATTCCAAAGTAGGAATCCAGAATGAATACACCTTGAGATTAATCAAATCGTAGGTACCCAATCGCCAATACACGCTTTACCTTCGTCCTTAACGAACCAATCCCAAACCCCCAAACGAATCAAAAGGTTAATCTTTAGAACATGATCACGACCGGACTAAACTCTACACTTTGGTGTTCAACCACAACCCTCTAGGTACTATGGGACATCGCCTAAAACCTAGACCAAGTCTTACTCGAAAATCAATTCGATTGAAACAACCACGAACACATCATAAGATGCCCAAACTTATACCAGACGATCTTCGCAAAGATAAGTCAAACCAACGATACCTCAATAAGACGTTCCAAATCCCAATTAACACTTAATTAATTTCAAACACAAACTTGATCACAAGGGACCCAATTCTATCACTAGAGTGCACTACAATGTTCCCTAAGGTCGACTAGGAGGACACCCAAGATTTGGATCAAAACGCATTCTTCAGTCACACAATTTAACAAAATGTACATTTTCCAGAGATCTGTGCGGCCGCCCACGATGGGTTGTGCGGTCGCCCAAAGTGCCTCAAAACAAGAACAAAAACTCTCAGAAAGATGCGCGGTCGCCCATACTATTTTGGGCGGTCGCCCAATGTGCCGGAATCGCCAGAAATCGGGAAGAACAACATGGGTTCTTCCAATTTCAACCCAAAACACATTTAACCAAAATCCCAACTTCCAACTCATGTACTAATGTACCAAAACAACTTATAAGTCTAAAAGGACTCTTAAAACAACATTTAACAACCAAAAATCAAGAATCAAACCAACATTCAAGATTTCACCATTTTTGATCAAAATCCAAAATAAATTCCAAATAAATTCAAACCCAACCAAACTTCAAATATAACACATCAAGCATTATCTAAACATGATATGAACATTTTAGCATTAAAATGGGGGAAAAGTAACTTACTTGAATTTTCTCAAAGTTGATGGATTTCAAATATTTTTGATCCTACGCGATCCTATCGACGATCTAAACACATTTCACGTTTTAAGAAATGAGAGATTATGAGAGGAAGATGGAGGAAATGAAGAGAGAAGGAAGAAGATGAGAAAACTTACCTTTTGTAGAGAGAGAGAGATTGAGCTGGGAATGGGATTTGGGTGAGGGGAAAGAGAGGGAGTAGGGGGGATTATTAGGAAAAACTTACACTCAGGCCCCCTCCCCACCAATTACCCAACTCTAATACTTTCTACTAACAACTAAGACCAACTAATACTACACTAGCACAAATGACCCAATAAAATGCTAGGCATAATTATTATGAAACATAAAATGCACACATGAATATTTAAATAAATAATAATTTAAATAAATATTTAAGCAAATAAATAAATAATAACTATTTATTACTAATAAAATAGAGCCTAGATTTCGGGTCGTGACAGTAGACAAGCAACAAACACAATTCACGACAATTTGAATATCTGTAAAGATCAAAACACTAAACGACAAACAAGATTAATATGAACAATAAGAACAATAGCTGAAAGTAAATTTGCAGAATGTAAATTGTAGAAAGTAAATGACACAATGATTTGGAAAGGTTCGATCTGTTAAAAGATCTACGTCCTTTACCAAGATGGTCAGTCTTAGATTTTGAATGTAGGTATATATTGATTCTTCTTGAGTACAAATTACAAAGATGAAGTATTGAATCAACATCTACTTTCTATGAAGAACAAATCCTAGACTTAGACCTGTGTATCCCTAATGATGCAATCTATGTGATTGATCAATCGGGGTGTGTGTGTGTAAGAAACAAGAGCTCTAAGTAATTTATATGATTGAGAGCCTAATCAATCTTTAAGTGTTGCTGGGCTTGAGATTTGATGTCTTGAAGGTTGCTGGGGAACTTTGAAGATTTAAAGGCGAAGGCTTGAAGATTCAAATGATTCTGGAAATCTTGAGTATGATCTTCAATCACCAAGTATTTCAACAGCAATTAATCTCTTTGAATCTCAACATACTTTCAATGAAGAAAGCAAGGGCTATTTATAGCCTTGGGTGAGAGAGATAACTGTTAGAAAAGTTTGGA
Organism: Campanula takesimana; assembly: GCA_026119855.1. NCBI lineage: Eukaryota > Viridiplantae > Streptophyta > Magnoliopsida > Asterales > Campanulaceae > Campanula > Campanula takesimana. Next base: position 1,576,854 of record JAOWBW010000015.1, on the reverse strand, counting down.
AGATGATGAGCTGGAGCATTCTGATTGGAGCTCATATCTTTGTCTTGTAGTTACAGAAGTTAGTGGGCAAGATGTACTATCTTGTACCAGACATAACGACATTCAAATTTGAATTTTGCAACGTTTAAATCAAACTTGTCTTTTCTTGGTCATCACTTGGTCGTGCGGTAGCTAGTGTCTGCGGTAGGTCTTGCGGTCGTTGGATCTTTGCATCAGCAAGCAACGAACGGTCGCCAAGACTTTGCAACCAACATTGACTATGCGGTCGCCTTACACCATGCGGTCGCTCAATGGGCGGTCACTCAATAAGTGGTAGGTAGGCAGACTTGACTATATTCACAACATCAGCAGCAGCAGCATTTGGATGGAACTTTCTGTGAACGCACTGCCAGCAGATCTCTGACCAGATTGTTTTAAAGTTTCCAATTTCTTTTCAACGACCTGAAATGAACCAACGACCGTGTTGGTCAGTTCTTCAATCCTTGTTCCTTGATAATCCAGCGGAGTTTTCAGAGTTGTGAAAGTGGCCTTGATAGCTTCAAGCTTCTTCACTTGATTTTCAGTAAGGGCTTCAAGGGAGGCCTTGATGGTTGCATCAACTTCCTTTTCCATGCTGAATTTGACCTTTTTCAGCTCATGAACCAAATCGGTTTTAACAAAATCCAAGTGCTTGTGAATTTCAATAGAGGTGTCCAGAACTTCGCGAGAAATGCATTGGTTAAGAGCATTGGTCTGAACAGTGAGGGCCTCTTTGACAAATTGAGGAGTGATCATAAAATTGGTAGATAGAGCGGTCGATGTAGATGCGGTAGTGTAAGGATCCCACCACGCGACGAAGGTCAACACGTGTCCAAAGACGGGATGGTTCCAAACACCATTGGTACAATTTAACGGAGTCGCCACACTTTGTTAATTTTAAACCCAACAAAATGAAAAAGGTTAGAGATAAAAGGTTCGGAGGTCAGGTTACGGCTTGGGAAGAGTTTTACGTCACCCAAGCCGCCTCGGTCAAAACCGAGTCTCCCTTGTTAATTAACAAAAGTACATGTGTGTGTGTGTGTTTTACCGGAAAATCTCTGTTTTTAACTGTTTACCGATTTTAACTGAACAAGAATGTTTTATTTGCAAAAGAAACAACAGAACAAGGGGCAAAAGGGTCATTTTCCCTCCGACCCAAACCATCCGTACGGATGGGATGATCTTCCCTGGGATTTTTACAGTTTATCAAGAAACAGTCCAGTTCCAGGCAAAAACAGAGCATTCTGCCTGAACTGGACTAAACTGTTTTATTTCCAGCTTTCATTCCAACATATAAAACCTTGAATTACTTCATTCCTATGCTCAATGATTATCAAAAGGACCCCAAAACATGAATTTGGGTATGATCAAAGGCAATCATGGGAGAAAATTGGAAAAGGTGGTGAACATGGCTACATGAGACAAAATGACCATTTGATGATTAAAGATGGAAACTTTATCATCAAGATGACATTTTTATACATTATTAACCTCTTAGGGACCAAATTATTGCATAAAGATTCAATCTTTATGACCCAAAATGGGATTTCAAAGCTAAATCAAAAGGGTAAGATGATAAACACTAAGGTTTTATCATCCCACATGATTATCATTGCCAAATCGAGACAAAATCAACATAAATATTTGGACTTTCACCACAAAAGTGGATCCTTAAGCCAAATACAACCTTGGGGCAACATTATTTAACATAAAGATTTGATTTTTATGACCCCAAAGGGGATTTTGAAGCTAGATCAATGTTTGGATGATAAAGATTGAAACTTTATCATCCAAATGACCATCCTTGCTACCAATGAACAACATAATCAACCAAAACATGTGCCTTTTCCATTAAAATAGATCATTAATTTGTTATAAGTAAGAAATTCAACAAACCATGATCATCCTTAGGTTAGAACCACTTTCACACAAAGTGTGAAGGGCACTTTGAATCATCCATGGTTTGGACCATAATGTATAACAATATATATATATAGTGCTTGAAGGACAAGACTTGCAATAAGATTAAGATTAAAGTGCTTGAAGGATAAGACTTGCAATAAGATTAAGGTTAAAGTGCTTGAAAGACAAGACTTGCAATGAAATTAAGTTGCTTGAATGGACAAGACTTGCAAGAATTAAGAGATGAACAACAATAATATGAACAAACAAAAGAGATAACATGAAGAGAAGGATGGGGGAGAAGGTGGCTTCACCTATGTTTAGTTAGGCCAATCTTCTTTTCTCTTTCACTCTCAAAACACTCTCTGGAGCAATTTTAGTAGAGTAACACTAACAATAATCGTTTCTCCCCCTGGAATGATCAGCAAGGGGTTCAATTTATAGGGGCTGATAGTGCCCAAAGTAGCCGTACGGCTCATGTTGGCGACCTTCTGGATTTTTCAATCTTTTAATTCCAAAACAGTCCCTGTGTCCATATTTTGTCTTAGTGAGGTCTTGGCCTATCAGTTTATCCCTGAATGGTGCCTAGAATTCCTCTAAGTTGGTCAAATTCATATTGGGGTACTTACAAAGCCCCTCGGCAACGTCGCTTTTGAAGAAAGCAGGGTTGTCGATAAAACAAGCATCCCAATCTGATGGGAGGACGGCATAGCCGATTTGTTCTATGGCTGGACCTAGAGGTATAGGATTCCTACGTATCCCTATTCGAGGGAATCAAGCCTATCGTAGTTCGAAAGAGGGGTGAGAGATTTTAAGGCTACTCAAACCTATGGGCGACCGTCGAGGTCGGGTGGAGAACTTAGCGTCTCGAGCCTAAGGGTGACCGTAAAAGGTCGGGTGGAGAACTTAGCGTCTCGAGCCTAAGGGCGACCGTAAAAGGCCGGGTGGAGAACTTAGCGTCTCAAGCCTAAGGGTTTGGTCAACACTAACTATGAGATGGTTGACTAACAAGCATGGTATTACATCATGGTCAACTTGACTCTATGGGAGAGGTTTGACTAAATGGCTGGACTTACGAAGGAATGCCGGTTCTTTTCACACAAGTTTGGACTTACGAAGGACTGCCATTTCATGGTCAACTTGACTCTATGGGAGAGGGTTGACTAAATGGCTGGACTTACGAAGGACTGCCGGTTCTTGGTCAACTTGACTCTATGGGAGAGGGTTGACTAAATGGATGGACTTACGAAGGACTGCCGGTTCTTGTTCAACTTAACTCTATGGGAGAGGGTTGACTAAATGGCTGGACTTATGAAGGACTGCCGGTTCTTTTCACATAAGTTTAGACTTACGAAGGACTGCCAGTTCTTTTCACACAAGTTTGGACTTACGAAGGACTGCCGTTTCATGGTCAACTTGACTCTATGGGAGAGGGTTGACTAAATGGCTGGACTTACGAAGGACTGCCGGTTCTTGGTCAACTTGACTCTATAGGAGAGGGTTGACTAAATAGCTGGACTTACGAAGGACTGCCGGTTCTTTTCACACAAGTTTGGACTTACGAAGGACTGCCGGGGCATGGTCAACTTGACTCTATGGGAGAGGGTTGACTAAATAGCTGGACTTACGAAGGACTGCTGGGATAACAACGGATTTGACTTTCACTCGGTCAATCCTAAAGGTTTGGTCAACAATAACTACGAGATGGTTGACTAACAAGGATGGTCTTACGTCACTTTGGACTGCCGGGACACATTTTACGGAACCTAATGGTCTTACGTCACGCCAGACGGCCAAAGGGCAAGTTTAACGAAGCCTAATGGTCTTACGTCACGCTGGACAGCCAAAGGGCAAATCTAACGAAACCTAATGGTCTTACGTCACGCTGGACGGCCAAAGGGAAAATCTAACGAAACCTAATGGTCTTACGTCACGCTGGACGGCCAAAGGATAACTCATAACCTATAATGACTATCCTGAGTCAAGGTTTGACAATCTTTGGGGAGTTTGACGGAAAAACTGGTCTTACGTCCGATTAAGGACTGACGGGGACAAGGGTCTCAACCTAAAATGACTATTTTGAGTCAAGGTTTGACTTGGATCCACTCTACTCTACAGGACGGTTGACACATTTTCTTAACACCGGAGAAGAGCCTAGGGGTAACCATTCAGACACATTGTGGACGAAAGAGTCCAAAACATTTGGGAAAATCATTTTGAGAGGAGATCAAAAGCATTTTTCTTGAAACATGGTCTTTGATAAATGATGCCAAAAGGGTAAATTTCGGAAATGCTTATTCCTAAAGGCAAATCTTTTAACAAAGCATTTTAGTCAAATTTTTTATTTTAACTTAACCATGAGGTTTGTTATGCATAAAGTCCTTTGGAGCTTTGTCCATTTCTTAGGAGCGATCGGGAGTAGAGAACCCTTTTGTCGTCGATGTTGGGGTAGCCCCATGTCCTTGTTGGCGTCGATGGTGGCACAGCCCCCATGTCTTTGTCTGTGTCGATGGCGGAGTAGCCCCAATATCATCTTCTGACATTTGGAATGAGGTTAGGAACCCATCCCTTTTTCATGACGCACCCTTTCTTTTGCCTAGGCCGCCCTTGCGGGTTTTCGACCTAGCGGGATACTTTTTTGCGTCTTTCATGGCACACCCTATTTTTTGCCTAGGCCGCCCTTACGGGTTTTCAACCTAGCGGGCTACTTCTTTGGTGCCTCTTTTTTTTTATATGAGTGATCCAGCCGACTCGATAGAACGGGGACTTTAAAGTATTTTTCTTGGAGGAAACATGCAAGGGCATTTTATTTGGGAGAGAGTCCCTTTATGCGGGTGAGCTCTTTGAGCAATATATCATGAAATGGGAGGAAGCCCTTACTCGACAGAATACAAGTGTTTAGCTCTTTCCTAAGATGGATAAAAGAAGTCTTGTTGAGACATTTGAAATTTGCCTTAGTTAATATCATCAAAGGATTGCTTGAATGGACCGTGTTTGTCATTAAGTCAGGATTTTAGCAAGCAATTAGCCTTAGCATGTATAAATGTTGTGATCAATTAAGATTAAGATTCGATCAATGGCAAGATCAAAAGGTGTTTATGGGGAATTGGTCCTTGTCTGGTAAATTGGTCATTGATGGGACCGTGGGGGAGAGGCTTGGCTACTTTGGGAAAGCCATGGTTTGACCGTTCTTTCTCATGCTGTGACCGGACCCGAAGGTTGCCTACGTTCCCCTCAGTTTGAGGAGCTCAGGTCTCCGTAGTTCGGCCGTGGATCGTCTTTTGTTGAAGTTGGTGTCCTTTTGAAGGATGTTGTTGCTTTGCTGATGGTGAACTCTTCGGGATGTTCTTTGAGGTGGACCTTTGCAGTGAGCTTTTGAGGCAGACTCTTTCTTCGCCAATATCCATTTCCTTTCCTCCTTTCCATTATCCATTTCTTTTCTCTCTTCTCATTTTTTTTTTGAGAGAGAGGGAGTAGAAACATTAGCCCCAACTTGCTTTCTTGGGCATTGGTTCATTTGTAGCCTCCTGGTGGAATGTCCGTCACTTCTCACTTTGACTTTAAAGATCCGGGAAGTCCTTTGCTTGGCTGCGCACGTGCGTTCACGGTTGAATCTTGGTGGTTGAGCAACAACATCCTTGTCTTTTCATCGTCTCGGGATGCCTTTGATGTGCATCAAGAATTTGTATCGGGTTGTGTATTGGGGGTGTGTATAGAGGAAGGTTTGCCATTAATGGTCTCTTCATGCCAATTTATCACAACATTTATTCACATCAAGATTAATTGTTTGCATTTAGCATTTAGCATTTTTCATTTGTGTTAGGTCCATTCATCCTTAATGAGTCATGCTTAGAAGTCAATTCATCATTTTAGGGACGTAGCAATCAATTGATAATAACAAGCAAGACAATTTCAAGAGTAAGTGTATATTGCAAATAATGTCTCAAGTCTAGAGAGAATAGAAGGAAAATGAATCTTTTATTTAGATAACTTTATACATACATGTCCAAGTATGGACCTTTGTAAAAATAAAAAGACACAGTCTGGGACGGACTTTTGGTGAAAGTCTAGATCCTACGAGGCTGGAAGACTCATCATTTCATTTTTATTTTTTTTAGGGATGGGCTCCCATGAAGCACGATGATCCATTATCTTCCTCAATTGTTGGGGGGGTTGTTGGCGGCATATTCCATGTCTTCTACGGGGAACTCGGGTTCCGTTTCGTCGGGAAAGATGTCGCGAGGTCTCCATTTGGCTTGGCGTTGTAATTGCTGGATCCGTCTACTACTCATGAGTTGGAGTTTGCTCTGGCCATCTCCTTTTGGTGATTTCCTTTCAAGGCGCACAACCTTTGTGCATGACACTCGACAAGGGTACAGACCTCCATTTGATGTAGCCGCCTTTGGGCTTCCGAAGCACGGGCTTTCCCTTGTTGTTCACGTGGATGGTTGTCTCGGACGCCAATTCAGGTGTGGGCTCCTTGGTCGATGTTTCCGATGGACAGAACCGCAAAGGACTTTTAGCATATTAAACCTCAAGGTGAAATTATAACCGTGATTTGAGAAAAAATGCTTCATTATCAGATTAGCCTTTTAGGAAAAACTCGATCTTTTTATTTTAAGATTTTTTTATTTTTTTGAAGAAATACTTTTGTTTTGAGTGAAAGACTCACACATATTTTTGCAAAATTTTGACAAGGCGATAATAATAATTTTATTAAGAAAACTGACAATGGACTCAGAATGGTCACCACATGGCATCAACCGGGGAGTCAAGACTTTTACTAAACCTAATAGACATCTTAACCGAATTTTCCTAAAGACTTATCACACATCCTAACAATGGACTTTGACATTTCCTAAGGGGAGGTTGATGAAAGGGATTTCGAAACTCCGTCCTCTGCTATGGCAGCCGCATCACCATTCATTTCCCAACCCGGGGCATTCAGCCCTTCAGACATTTTCTGTGCCGCTGATCCTTTCCAAACGCCTTCCGTCATTTCGGCTTTGCTGATGTTAGGAACCACCATCTTGAATACTGAATTTGTCAATCTTCCCGAAACTGTCTCTCCTACTTTGGGATTGGTGACTCTGTCGACCACGGGCTCCTTCTCCTTGGGGTGGATATCACTCCATTCATTGATCCTTGGAGAGGTCGCAGGATTGAGTATGTTGACACTCGGGCTGTTGGCTGCGTCTGAGGCATGAGGGGGTTCAAGCTTTCCCTCCTTAATCAAACCCAGAATGATACGCTTCACAACAGGGCACTCGTCGGTATTATGCCCATGGTAATTGTGGAAAGCGCATCTTTTGCTCTCATCAAGATACTTCTCGGTGTTCTTGGGTTGAAAGTTGACAAGGGGCTTTGTGAGGCCTTGCGTAACCAACCTCTCAAATACCTTGCTTATGGTCATTCCGAAATCCTCAAATCTTATGAAATGGGGTTTGGGTTGGCGTTTGGTCTTTCCTTTATCTCTGGCTGAGATGTGGTGCTGACAAGAATTACCGCCGCTCGAGACAAGGGGTTCCTTATATTTCATTTCACATCCCCTTCCCAATACGTTACCCGGTTATGGTGAACCATGAGGACTCCGTAGTGCATGGGCGTAGGCATACTCATAACCTCGGTTGCTCATAGGAATGTACACCGGAGGTATGCAATGAACTTGTGGTCCAAAAGTTCCCAGACCGTAGAAACGATACGGGTCTCCGTGGATTCCAATGCTTGATTGAGTATCCATATACAGTGACTGATTTCTTGGGATTTGATTGGATATCTCGAACTGAGAGGGAGCATAATTAGGAAGATATCGTGGGAGTGATGGTTGAGGCATGATCGGTGTGATTGGTGAGACATGGGTGTTTTGAGTGTATTGTATTTGGGGATTTATGGGGGGCAACCCAAGGGTGATGTTGGATCTGGGGTGAGGCAAGGTGTAGTGAGCCTGAGTGGGAGGTAAGCTTTGGGATAGAGAGTGAGGGGATTTGGTGTTTTCGCGAGGTTGAGGGGGTGGAGTTTGGTTGCAATTAGGAGGTTGGGTGACTTCGATCTCTTCCTTGTGGTCAGAAATTTCAATGAAGGATCCATCTGTCTGAAACAAAACCTCAACATCCTTCCGTCTCATCGACTCAACAAATCGGTCCCGTGCTTTCTCGTGGTGTAACCTGGTAATCTCTTCCTTAGCCTTGGAGGCTTCTAAAGCTTGGAGCAACTCTTCTTTGGTTGGACTGGACTGATCATCTACGGTATCACTTCCCCAACTACTTTCCTCTGAGCTGGTCATTCCGAGGTACCGGAGTGGAGGTGTTGTAGCGACTGAGGAACTGTCAGAATCAATGATGGACAGGCGGTGACACGATGCTCTTTTCCACTTCATTCTTGCTGCGGCAGAGAAAGAATGAAACTTAGGCTCGGGTAAACATTGGGCGAATGCTCATGCTACTGATGGGAAATGACCGTTGGGGTGAAAGGTGGACGGGATCAAATGGGATCTTAAATCTGTTCGAGATTCAAACGGGGGTCTACTTACAAGGTTGTAACAGACTTCTTGGGTGGCAACGGGGATCCATTCAAAGACTTGACTGGCATTCTGGGAGGATAAAGGGGGATCCTTCCAAGACTTGACTCCCTAGGGGACTATTCCTAGGGGTTTAGCGGGGACCTTGGGGACAGCGCATAAGGTCTTGACGGGAATCTTAACGGGGTCTCGGAGGACAATGGGGGTCCGTCCAAAGACTTAACGAAATCACATAGCGGAGGTCTTGGAGGGCAACGGGGGTCCGTCCGAAGACTTAACGAAATCACAAGCGGAGGTCTTGGAGGACAACAGGGGTCCATCCAAAGGCTTTAACGAAATCACATAGCGGAGGTCTTGGAGGACAACGGGGGTCCGTCCAAAGACTTAACGAAATCACATAACGGAGGTCTTGGAGGACAACGGGGGTCCGTCCAAAGACTTAACGAAATCACATAACGGAGGTCTTGGAGGACAACGGGGGTCTGTCCAAAGACTTAACGAAGTGACATTTATTAACGCAAGAATGTGCCGAAGACAAGAAACAAAGAACGGAACAAGCTCATGCCACGTGCAATTATTTATTCATTCAACTTTACTTAAAACACGTTTTTATTCCTAAATGGTTGGAAAATATTCCTCTTCTTTTTCACAACTATTCTATATCTTGGATCAGTGGAGGCCATCACTACGCCTATAGACCCCTCGTTTTTCACCTGCCTTGCACACTCCCAAGGATGGACTGTCCCGGGCGAGGGTCCTATAGGGCAAGCGGCTTCCACCGGTCGAAATTAACGAACCTAGTGTCTAGTGCGTCGCAAGATTCCCAATGCGTGAGCCATTCTAATCATGATTAAGCCCCGGTTAAGGTCGAGATTTGTTTTAGGGACTTAAGGGACTTCCGGCATAACCTCATCTTTGATGAGGGCTCTCGAACCTTATCCTTGGGATTTAGGATGATTAGTATGGACCATTCATTAGGGCTTGACAACACGGTGTCACCCTATCCTTAATACATGACTTAGGTTTTACGGTCAACATTAATGCGTAAGTCAAGGACCGGGTCAAAATTGACCAAGGTCACACTTGCTTTCACAAGGAGTCATGACTCGGGCACTAATTTGTCCATGATTAACCTTAGACACGCATTAAGGATGTGGCAACGTGAGCTAGACCAAAAACCAACCGAAGTCACGGTATTTGTGTGTCACGGACATGTGTGGTTGACTCGGCTCGGAAGGGGAGGTGGAATGGACCCGTGCGCGCTCGAAGGGAACAAGAGCGCCAATCGAGCTGCATCTGGCATCCATCCCAGGTTCAAAGGGTATTTGGAACGTGCAAGGTCAAGTGCGCGTTGTGTGAAGTCATTCTATATTCCCTTTTGAGTCAAAAATAGAAATTTTCAATCCGTTTTTCAATAATATGAACAAGACATGAGCAAGATATGAACAAATATGGACAAGCATGGAATAAGCAATTTATACAAGCAATCAATCAAAGAATATGAACAAGTGAGGACCAAAACTTTGTACATGTAACAATTGTGCACAACCAAGAATTTTTGAAAGCCAAACATTTTTACAAGAAGAGTAATTCATTTGAAAGCCATTTGTACAAATCAAGTTGTGCACAACAAAAAGAGGGTTTTGAAAACAAAGAAATTTTTCACGAAGGGTTATGCACAATGAGGCTTTGAAAACCTATTTTATTTTCCCAAAAGATTGTGCATAACCAAGCTTTAAGAACCAAGTTTTGGCCAAAGAAAAGGAGGTAATGTGCACAAATAAGACTGTAAATTTGGAACCTGGACAAGCAGAAGCAAAGGGGGTGTTCAGAGTGTTGCTTCCTGCACAAAATGGTTAAATTGCAACATTCTGACCCCTACCCATAGTAGCCGTACGGCTAAGACAAGAGGGTTGAGATTTTTTTCCAGTTTTTCCAACTTTTGATCACCAAGCCCCAGTTTATTGCATTCCCAGAACAGATCTACCCAAAAAAGTTCAAACAGAGACATGAAACACACGAAAGCATGCACAAGGTCAACTTACGGGGGCAGGAGTTTGACCCACACAAGAATGCCCCCGGATCTTCTAGAAAGAAGTCCGGAAACAAACTTTTCCCCAGTGGAGTCGCCACTGTAAGGATCCCACCCCGTGACGAAGGTCAACACGTGTCCAAAGCCGGGATGGTTCCAAACACAATGGTACAATTTAACGGAGTCGCCACACTTTGTTAATTTTAAACCCAACAAAATGAAAAAGGTTAGAGATAAAAGGTTCGGAGGTCAGGTTACGGCTTGGGAAGAGTTTTACGTCACCCAAGCCGCCTCGGTCAAAACCGAGTCTCCCTTGTTAATTAACAAAAGTGCATGTGTGTCTGTGTGTTTTAACAGAAAATCTATGTTTTTAACTGTTTACCGATTTTAACTGAACAAGAAGGTTTTATTTGCACAAGAAACAACAGAACAAGGGGCAAAAGGGTTATTTTCCCTCCGACCTAAACCATCCGTACGGATGGGATGATCTTCCCTGGGATTTTTACAGTTTATCAAGAAACAGTCCAGTTCCAGGCAAAAACAGAGCATTCTGCCTGAACTGGACTAAACTGTTTTATTTCCAGCTTTCATTCCAACATAAACATATAAAACCTTGAATTACTTCATTCCTATGCTCAATGATCATCAAAAAAAAAAACATGAATTTGGGTATGATCAAAGGCAATCATGGGAGAAAATTGGAAAAGGTGGTGAACATGGCTAAATGAGACAAAATGATCTTTTGATGATTAAAGATGGAAACTTTATCATCAAGATGACATTTTTATACATTATTAACCTCTTAGGGACCAAATTATTGCATAAAGATTCAATCTTTATGACCCAAAATGGGATTTCAAAGCTAAATAAAAGGGTAAGATGATAAACACTAAGGTTTTATCATCCCACATGATTATCATTGCCAAATCGAGACAAAATCAACATAAAGATTTGGACTTTCACCACAAAAGTGGATCCTTAAGCCAAATACAACCTTGGGGCAACATTATTTAACATAAAGATTTGATCTTTATGACCCCAAAGGGGATTTTGAAGCTAGATCAATGTTTGGATGATAAAGATTGAAACTTTATCATCCAAATGACCATCCTTGCTACCAATGAACAACATAATCAACCAAAACATGTGACTTTTCCATTAAAAGAGATCATTAATTTGTTATAAGTAAGAAATTCAACAAACCATGATCATCCTTAGGTTAGAACCACTTTCACACAAAGTGTGAAGGGCACCTTGAATCATCCATGGTTTGGACCATAATGTATAACAATATATATATATATATAGTGCTTGAAGGACAAGACTTGCAATAAGATTAAGATTAAAGTGCTTGAAGGACAAGACTTGCAATAAGATTAAGGTTAAAGTGCTTGAAGGACAAGACTTGCAATGAAATTAAGTTGCTTGAATGGACAAGACTTGCAAGAATTAAGAGATGAACAACAATAATATGAACAAACAAAAGAGATAAGATGAAGAGAAGGATGGGGAGAAGGTGGCTTCACCTATGTTTAGTTAGGCCAATCTTCCTTTCTCTTTCACTCTCAAAACACTCCCTGGAGCAATTTTAGTAGAGTAACACTAACAATAATCGTTTCTCCCCCCCTGGAATGATCAGCAAGGGGTTCAATTTATAGGGGCTGATAGTGCCCAAAGTAGCCGTACGGCTCATGTTGGCGACCTTCTGGATTTTTCAATCTTTTAATTCCAGAACAATCCCTGTGTCCATATTTTGTCTTAGTGAGGTCTTGGCCTATCAGTTTATCCCTGAATGGTGCCTAGAATTCCTCTAAGTTGGTCAAATTCAGATTGGGGTACTTACAGGTAGGAGGGGCTTGAGCGGCAGCAGCACTGGAAGAACTGGCATTTCCCAAAACAACGTCTTTCACCGTCTTTGTTATGGCTAATGTCTCCCCCTTAATGGTATCAATCATTTTGGAGGGTAGAGAACATGCTCCTGCTATAGATTTTCTTGAGAGGACTTGATGTCAACCACCTCTGCAGTCAGCTGAGCAATTGCAGATTGATTTTCAGACTGGATTTTAGTCAAGGCTTGGACTGCGGTAAGGAGTGCAGTAACCTGACTTGCGGTAGCAGGAACTTCATCATTATTGACCGAAGAGGAAGGAGTTGGAACTAGAGAACGAGTAGGAGAAGCAACTGAGGAGCAGTCGGCACACTTGTGTCTAGCACCAGTTTCATCAATGGTCATGATAGTGCGGTCGGTTGCATCGACCGTAGGAACTTCTTATGCGGCAGCCTCAGGTCGGTTAACGTGTCGGGGACTAATGAAAAATATGTATTGGACATGGTTCTAATAACTCAATATTTCGACACCATGAAAGAAATTGGTGCTTCTTCTAAGTCGTTTGCAGTTTTTATTATGCACGGACCTGGTGCTGTCAGTGATATTGTTGTACATATTCACGATGGCCTTCTCCAAGCACATCAGCTAGCAGAAAAACTTGATTATAAATACTAAGTATTATTTTTCTGTCGAGTGTGTTTTTCTTACAGTATGATTTGTAAATGTTGATCAGAACTTGATTGTTTATGAACTTAATCTATATAGTATCATTGCACTTAAAGAAGTGTCATGGATTGAAGAGCATTTGTTATCTAGAGTTTTGTAATCACAAATCTGAGTTTTAATAAGAGAAGTTTTTACTGTCTACATTACTTTGATGTAGATAAGTGTTCAATTGCGTGTGTTCTTTCATAATTATTCTGCTCCAAATTAGTTTGTGTAGTTTGTTGTGTAATCACAGTAAGACTCACACTGTTAGTCTTTGTTATTGTCTTACTTTCCTTGCTATCAAATCCTTCACAAATGAATTCACCCCTTATTGTGGAAATAGGTCCCCATTGAAGCCTAGACGCTAGGGGTGTGCAAGAAATACCCAAAATCTGATAACTGTACGAAAACCGAAAATATCAAACTGAAAATACTGAAACCGAGGATAATGTTAAGTGTTCGGTACTTGATTTTAATAAAACTAAAAGTTTTGGTTTTTGTGTAGTGTTAAATTACCGAACTGATATCCCATCCCGAACCAATAAATTAAAACTACGTCCTTTCATATACACACGCGCGCGCAAACACACACACACATATACTTCCTCCGTCCCATTTCATATTGCCAAAAAAAATCATGGCACAAGAATTAAGGGAAAAAGTGAAAAATGTGATGTGTTGTGTAAGTATAGATAGTTGGGTAGGAGAGATAAGTGGGTTAGGGAATAGTATGTGTGTTAGTTGATGTGAGTATGACAAGTGTGTCCCAAGAATTGAAAATCATTAAAAACATTTTACTTTGAGATTTTGCAATTTCTATGGGATACCAAAAATGACAAATTTTGCAATTTGAAATGGGACGGAGGGAGTATATTATAAAATATATGCACATATTCTGATATAACAAAAGTTGAAAGGAGATCTCATCACAACAAAACCTTCTTGGCTCCTTCGACTTTCTCTCTCCCTAACCTTACCTAGTGCGGCGATGATCCTCACCCTATCCTTAGTCCACTTCTGCCTTCCGGTGGATTCTCCCCTTCTCACCCCTACGCACTGCTGCAAACTGATTTTGTGTTTTTAAATCGATTTGTTGCGTGTGGTATATGAAGCTCGTATTAGTTTGTTTTTCTCTGCAAGATTCATTGTTTTCATTTCCTTATTCTTCATAGTTTCCTCACAATGAATAAATTTGATTTTACTTATTTAAATGTTAATTTAGTTGTATTACTTGATATCTTTTTTTGAGACTTGTTAGCTCAAATTTCAGCATGGTTTTCAAGGAACCGAAATGTATTCTGAACCGATCAATTCCGAAACGGAGAACCGACAGAACCGTACAATTTAGAACCAAGTCGTTACGGTTCAAAACTTTATGTAATAACCGAAATTTTATTTACTTAATTATTTATTTTCGGTTTTATTAACTCAATTGAATGATAATTAGAGTTATAAGATAATTGAAAGAAGTGGGCCAAGGGATTTGGATGGGCCGAAATCCATATTAGTAAACCCAACCCAATTTAAAAAAAAAAAAAAATCAATCAATCCAAGTATAAATCAATGTGTTAGTCAATTAGGAATCCTTATTATCATAAACTCAAAAAAAAAAAAAAAAGAAAAACAAACCCTAGTTCTACCTAGCCGCCGGTCGAGCCTAGGAGGGAGGAGAAGAAAATTTTCCGGCCACTGTTTCGAAGATACAATCCGATCATTCTCAAGGTAATACTAAATCCTACTCTCCAAAATTTGTTTCGTCAAATTTGGATTAGTAAATCGTAAGTTATGCATGAATTAAGAATATAAATTTTAGGGTTTTACATGCTAGTGAATTATGATAAAATTTTAAAGGATTTTGGAGTTGATCTAAATAGTATGAAAAATAAAATATAGTAATCTTGATACTAGTTTATTTTAAGATTGATTTTATAATCTTGAATTAAATTGATTTATATTATGCAATGTTTGGGAATTGAACATATAAATCATTGAGCTTGAATTGGGTTTATCAAAAGAAGAAAAAATATGGATTTCCCCCAAGATCAAGTTTCGGCCGAATGGCCCTAGGCCATTGGGAATTATTTTGTTGATTTTAAACGATCCTTGTTAAGTGTATTGTGAATAATATCGATGTTTGGGAATTTAGAAAAATTTAAAGAACTAGAAAATTGATCAAATCAAGGGATTTTGGATCATGTAGGTTTCGGCAATAATGACCTAACTTGGGTGTCGATTCTTGATTGAAGATGTTAAGAATTGGGACGGAAAGTTAGTGTTTCCGTTAAGTTTCTAATGGAAAGAAAACAAAAATCATTAAAAGAATTATTAACAAGTTAGAAAAGTAACTTGAGGAAATAGAATAAACACTTGGAAGACCTTTACAGTTAAAAAGTTAACGAGAAAGAAAAAGATTAGAAATTTCAGTTAGTTTCCTAACAGAAAAGGACTAAACTGAAAAGAATTAAAGTAGGAGGAAGAAAAAGGGAAACTTTGAAGTTAGAGGGGCCTAAGTGATTAAAAAGAGAAACTTAGGGGACCTTATGAACAAAACCAAAGTCCAAGGACCTTTCTGTAATTAAAGGAAAGTTGAAGGACTAATCTGCAATTAATCCAAAGTGGAAGGACTAAATTGCAATTGAGTTAAAGTTGAAGGACTAATCTACAATTAATCCAAAGTGGAAGGACTAAATTGTAATTGAACTAAAGTTGAAGGACTAAATTGCAATTAATCCAAAGTTGAAGGACCAATTTGCAATTAACCCAAAGTTGAGGGACCAAATTGTAATTAACCCAAAGTTAAAGGACTTAATTGCAATTATATCAAAGTTAAAGGACTGACTAGTAAATCAAAGTCAGAAACTTAAACGTAAAGAAAGAAGTAACGAAGTAAAGAAGTTAAACTGCATCTCTCAGTTAACTAAGAAGAAATAGTTAACAATGTAGAGAGTACTAAAGTAAATTACTCCGTGCCTTGTAGATTTGCACAGGGAGGAGATTGCGAGGAAAAGCAATTCAGGTAAGGGATTACGTTCCTTACAGTATTTGAACTCCTGTTTATTGGAATTCGGTATTTCTTTCTAAAGACAGCTATCAGTATGGCATGATAGTATTTGAATGAACTCTGCGTTATTAAACGTTCCTTGAAATAATCTATACTTAGTGATGTCCCCATCGATCTACTAAGTATCGAAGTTTGAAACTTGTATTACATACTTGTACCATGGTATGTTCTAATTTTAACTTGTAAGTTAACTACTTACTTGTTAAGGCATCCAATGTCCAGTTAGAAAAGACATTGACGGACAGTCCAGTTAGAAAAGACTCGTCCTTAAACTAGGGATTGCATGAGTGATCACATGCCTTCTCTCAGGAATTGTCTGATTACAAGGATGATTCTAGACCCCGAGCATATGTGTGTGGATACCATATATGTTTCGACCCACACTATTGGCTGAAGAAGCTAGGTGTACAAATTGTACCTTTGGCATTGAGGTTATAAGTACGTTACCAAGGAATTGACGGAAACTTGAATGAATCCCTTTGGATTGTAGTGCCATAATCCTTTGAAAGTGAAATCTTAAAAGTAATAAGACTGTATTGTTCTGCAGCCTTGAATCCAAAAGTAACTGAACCTATCTTTGAAAAGTTATTCTAAGTATTCGTTCTGGTCGTCTCTCCTTAGTAACCGGAGAGGCCACGTATGAACTTACTGAGCATTCGTTCGCTCATCCCTTCTCTATAAATTTTGTTTTCAGGATTTAAGTAGAAGGACAAGACAAGGAAAGTAGCCGTGGGAAGACGGTGGATTGAAGATTCTTAATTTAGTAGTTTTAAGTACGCTTATTTATTTGATGTAAGTTGAAGTACATTGAAGGTTAAGGTTGTTGCCTACCAAGACATGTTTAAGTTACGCTTCCGCTATTGTTTTGAATTATGGTTAATTAAGGGGCTGTTGTGAACCCTAAATTGAAGTATTTATTATTGTTATTTATTGATATTAAATGCCATTAAATGCTCAAGATACATTAAGAAAATTCGGGGTGTTACAGTTGGTATCAGAGCAATGGCTTTAGGTCTTATGGGAGAAAACTGAAAGTTAGGATAATGGGAGAACTTAGTACTTGACTTAATTAAGATCTTACTTGAGGAAGTTCAAGTGATAAAGTCTAACTCTAGGAATGATACTAAGAGTGTACATAAAGTATGAAAATACTTGGGGAAATAGGAATCTCTTCATTGTATGACTATTGCATTCTATTAATATGTTATAATGGAATCTTGGGGTTTTGTACTAATTAAGTTTACTATTGGTGTGTGTAGGACCATGCCGAGGAGACCCATGAAGTCAGTAAGGTACAGTGCTACTCTAAGGGAAGAAATAGAAGCTAAAGAGGAGATTATTAAGCAGCTAACTAAGGAACTTCGCTCAGCCAAAAGAGAGCTTAGGAAGGAGACTCGAGGAGTCGACAGCTTACAGAATGTCATCAAAGAACGCGATGAGGACATGATGTATGTGGAAGGAAAGTTAGCAGTACAGCTGAAGAAGGTCAAAGGCCTAGAAAGCCATGTGGTTAGAGCTAACCGCGAATGGAATCGAATCAGTGTGCAACTGGTGGATGAGATAGAACAAAATAATGAACTGAAAAAGAAGATAGATGAACAAGAAGCTTATGAGGAAGAGCTTAGGACTTCAGGCTATCAGATTTGGGCTGAGAAGTTAGAATTGCAAGAGAAATATGACCAACTTGCAGCAGAACACGCACACTGTGGGAAGTGATGCAATTAATGACAGATAGTTATAAGAATAGATTCTTTTACTTTATTATTAGTGGAGTAATATAGTTAGAAATTTTCTTATGTCAAAGTGGAATTTTGGGTGTATTTTGGGATGTTTAAATCTCACACCTTAGTTGAATAAAATTAATTATTTAATTTAAATACCCAAAAGTTTGAATTTACTATTGTTGTGTAAACAAAAGTTAACTTGTCGAGAAAAGACAAGGGAAAGCATCGGAGTGATTTGAAATAATCTCCGTAACCATGGTACGAAGTAAGACGACCATTGGAATAAGTTAAAGCTAGTTAAGTAATGAAAACTAGTGAAGTAAAGAATATTAAGCAACCAAGTAAAACGGTTGTAAATTATGAAGTATGAAAACTTCTGAACCGGAGAAGAAAGGTTAAGTAAACTAACCACATCTGAATAATGGTCTAGTACAAAAGACCTACGAACACGATTCAAAACTAACAAGTACCCGTTAGTAAAAGAATAAGTTAAGTATACAAGGAATACTGCACGTATTTTGTAATGATGAATATTGCTAGAGCACGAACCTGTTCTAAAGTAAAAGTAAATCTGCAGATGAATACCAGAAGCGGAAGTAACAGGAACGGTGAGGGAAATGACAACACCGGTAATGCGGGAGGACAGTTGGATCCGGCCCTGGTAAACCTGTTGCAGACACTATCGCAGACAGTAGCTGGGATAGGTCAAACTGTTGCTGGAATTGCTCAACCACCACCACAAGCTCCATTACGTGATCCGTTGGAGCTATTTCAAAGGAGGAATCCGGACTCATTCTCGGACACTGCTAAAGAGAAACCTGAGGACTGGATTAAGAGCACTGAAAGAATATTCGAGACTCTGAACTGTACTGAGGAGCAGAAGGTAGTATTTGCGACCTTTATGTTGAAAGGTAAGGCTCAGACATGGTGGGAAGCGGAAAAGCGAGCTGCTGTGGCTCGTGGTGATGCAGCCTTTACTTGGACCAGATTTAAGGCTATTTTCAACGAAAAGTATTATCCCGCAAGCACGAGGAATGCTAAGATAATGGAATTCCTGACTTTGGTACAAGGGAGTATGACTGTAGCAGAGTATGGTGAGAGGTTCACTGACTTACTAGAATTTGCGCCAAGATTCTTCGATACGGAAGAACAGAAGGCAAGAAAGTTTGAAGCGGGATTAAGTGATAGAGTTCGGTACAGGATCACACCGCTGGCTCTGCCTACGTACTCAGCGGTATTGGATAGGGCCAAGATAGTAGAACGGGATCGGATAACTACCGTAATCGACGGGAAGAGAAAGGCAAGGCAGTGACTGAAAGATCGGAAGGAAATAAGGGTGGTAAGGACCACAACAATAATAAGAGGAAAGCAGTGGATGACAGTCGAGACAAGGGCAGTCATGGGAACAAACACTCCAACAACGGCCACGGTGGGAATGGTCGGAACTTTAATGACAACAAGCGTGAGTGGAACAAGGGCAAGGGCCAAGGTTTCATCAGTTATGATAAGTGCATTATTTGTGATGGAGCGCACAAGTCAGAGGTTTGCTGGTATAAGGAACGGCAGTGTCACAACTGTAAGAAGGTGGGACATCCGAAGTGGAAGTGCCCAGAACCTAAAAAGGATGAACCGGCTGCGGGAAATAAAGACAACGGGGGAGGAAATGGTGGAGGCCGTGGCAGGGTGTACACCATGACCGCCAAAGCAGCTGGAGTTAATGCCGATCTTGTGGCAGGTACGATACAATTAAATTCCCATGATGTTTATGTGTTAGTAGATACTGGCGCTACTCATTCAGTAGTTAGTAATGTTGTGGCAAAGAAGTTAAAACTACACCCAGAAAATTTAGAGATACCTTTAGTAATAGATACTCCTACTAAGGACGCTATCCCCATTACTACCTGTTATAGAAACTGCACTTTAGGGATAGGAGGCACGAATGTAAATATCGACCTCATTGAACTAGACATGTCAGAATTCGACATAATCCTGGGAATGGATTGGTTGGCTTTGCATCAAGCCAAAGTGGACTGTCAAAAGAAAATAATGACGTTCCTAGGAGAGGAAGGTAAAGAGTACAGATTTGTGGGTTCAAGGCCGAGGAAAAGGATAGGCTTAATCTCGGTGATGAAGGCCCGTAAAATGTTGAGGAAAGGATGTGGACGTGGCGAAGACGGCGTTTAGGACGAGGTATGGACATTATGAGTTTGTCGTGATGCCATTTGGATTAACGAACGCACCAGCCGCATTCATGGAGTTGATGAATAGAATATTTCAAGAGTACCTAGACAAATGCGTGATAGTATTCATTGATGATATTTTGGTGTACTCGAAGACAAAGGAGGAGCATGCCGAACATTTGAGGATAGTACTAGAAATTTTGAGGAGACAGAAATTGTATGCAAAATTTAAGAAATGTGAATTCTGGTTAGAGAAAGTAGCATTTTTGGGGCACGTAGTGTCGAAAGAAGGAATTTCTGTGGATCCAACAAAGGTAGAAGCAATAATGGATTGGGAAAGGCCTACGACGGTAACCGAAATAAGAAGTTTCTTAGGTTTAGCTGGTTACTATAGAAGGTTCGTAGAGGGATTTTCGAAGTTATCTGGACCATTGACAAAGCTGACGCAGAAGGCAGCAAAGTTTGTTTGGTCAGAAGAATGTGAACGAAGTTTCCAAGAGTTAAAGAATAGACTGGTATCTGCACCAGTATTAACACCACCAACGGGGACGGAAGGTTTTGTTATCTACAGTGATGCGTCGTTGAAAGGACTAGGCTGTGTACTGATGCAAAATGGGAAGGTGATAGCTTATGCATCTAGGCAGTTGAAAGTGCATGAAAGGAACTACCCGACCCATGATCTGGAGTTAGCAGCGGTAGTGTTTGCATTGAAAATTTGGAGACATTATCTGTATGGCGTGAAATGCCAGATTTTTACGGATCATAAGAGCCTCAAATACATCTTCACGCAGAAGGAATTGAATATGAGACAACGGAGGTGGTTAGAACTTCTCAAGGATTACGACTGTGAAATATTGTATCATCCTGGGAAAGCCAACAAGGTGGCAGATGCCTTGAGTAGGAAGAATCACGGAATGTTGGCAACGTTGATCTCTAAGGGGGTAAGCATATGGAAGGATGTCAAGGAGATGAACTTGATAGTAAAAGTAAACGGGTATTTGGCTCAACTGACGTTACAACCTGCATTGTTGGGCAGAATTAAAGAGGCACAAGAATTAGACGAGGAGAGAGAAGCTCTAATCGGGAAAGGGCAAGCAAAAGATCTTCATATGGGTGAAGATGGAATTCTGAGATATCAAAAGAGAGTGTGGGTGCCAAGCAATGATGAGATCAAGAGAGAGATACTAAGAGAAGCTCATTGCTCGAAGTTCTCTGTACATCCGGGAAGTACTAAAATGTATAGAGATTTAAAGGAAGCATATTGGTGGAATAACATGAAGAATGACGTGGCAGAGTATGTGCATAGATGCCTGACGTGCCAACAAGTTAAGAGTGAACATCAGAAACCAGCAGGGTTACTGCAGTCATTACCAATTCCCGAATGGAAGTGGGAGAATATTGCTATGGATTTCGTAAGTGGGTTGCCAAAGACAGTAGGGAAGTATGATGCTATATGGGTTATAGTAGATCGATTGACTAAGTCAGCACATTTCCTGGCAATCAAGAAGACCGATTCGTTGGAGAAGTTGGCCAAGTTGTACATCGACGAGATAGTAAGGTTACATGGAATCCCGGTCACAATTGTGTCTGATCGAGATGCTAGGTTCACTTCGAAGTTCTGGAATAGCCTACAAGAAGCATTGGGAACAGAGTTGACCATGAGCACGGCGTTTCACCCACAGACAGATGGGCAGTCGGAAAGGACTATCCAGACGTTGGAAGACATGCTGAGGGCTACTTCGTTAGATTGGCCAAACGCATGGGACGAACACTTACCATTAGTAGAATTCGCATACAACAACAGCTTTCACGCAAGCATTGGGATGGCTCCATATGAAGCGTTATATGGGAGAAAGTGTAGATCACCGGCGTGTTGGGACGAAGTCGGTGAAAGGAAGTTAAGTGGACCGGAGCTCGTACAAGTCACGGCAGATAAAGTACAACAGATCCGGAAGTGGCTACAGACTGCGCAAAGTAGGCAGAAATCTTACGCAGACAACAGAAGGCGAGAACTGGAATTTCAGCCAGGGGATCGAGTATTCCTAAAGATATCGCCTACGAAGGGAGTTATGCGTTTTGGGATTAAGGGAAAGTTAAGTCCACGATATGTGGGACCGTTCGAAATTCTTGATAAGATCGGAGAAGTGGCTTATCGATTGGCGTTACCGCCGGTATTAGCTGGAGTGCATAATGTGTTCCATGTCTCCATGCTAAGGAAGTATATTCATGATCCGAGTCATGTGATTGAATACAAGCAGTTAAGAGTTCGGGCAGATTTGACGTACGATGAACGACCAATCAAGATCGTCGACAGAAAAGACGAGGTCATAAGAAAGCGTACGGTTCCCTATGTAAAAGTGCAATGGAGCAATCACTCAGAAAGAGAAGCGACATGGGAACAAGAAAGTGAAGTGCGCGAATTGTACCCGGACATCTTCTCGGATTAAGAATTGTCAAAGTTTGAGGACAAACTTCTTTTAAGGGGGTAAGAATGTATAACCGAAATTTTATTTACTTAATTATTTATTTTCGGTTTTATTAACTCAATTGAATGATAATTAGAGTTATAAGATAATTGAAAGAAGTGGGCCAAGGGATTTGGATGGGCCGAAATCCATATTAGTAAACCCAACCCAATTTAAAAAAAAAAAAAAAATCAATCAATCCAAGTATAAATCAATGTGTTAGTCAATTAGGAATCCTTATTATCATAAACTCAAAAAAAAAAAGAAAAAAGAAAAACAAACCCTAGTTCTACCTAGCCGCCGGCCGAGCCTAGGAGGGAGGAGAAGAAAATTTTCCGGCCACTGTTTCGAAGATACAATCCGATCATTCTCAAGGTAATACTAAATCCTACTCTCCAAAATTTGTTTCGTCAAATTTGGATTAGTAAATCGTAAGTTATGCATGAATTAAGAATATAAATTTAGGGTTTTACATGCTAGTGAATTATGATAAAATTTTAAAGGATTTTGGAGTTGATCTAAATAGTATGAAAAATAAAATATAGTAATCTTGATACTAGTTTATTTTAAGATTGATTTTATAATCTTGAATTAAATTGATTTATATTATGCAATGTTTGGGAATTGAACATATAAATCATTGAGCTTGAATTGGGTTTATCAAAAGAAGAAAAAATATGGATTTCCCCCAAGATCAAGTTTCGGCCGAATGGCCCTAGGCCATTGGGAATTATTTTGTTGATTTTAAACGATCCTTGTTAAGTGTATTGTGAATAATATCGATGTTTGGGAATTTAGAAAAATTTAAAGAACTAGAAAATTGATCAAATCAAGGGATTTTGGATCATGTAGGTTTCGGCAATAATGACCTAACTTGGGTGTCGATTCTTGATTGAAGATGTTAAGAATTGGGACGGAAAGTTAGTGTTTCCGTTAAGTTTCTAATGGAAAGAAAACAAAAATCATTAAAAGAATTATTAACAAGTTAGAAAAGTAACTTGAGGAAATAGAATAAACACTTGGAAGACCTTTACAGTTAAAAAGTTAACGAGAAAGAAAAAGATTAGAAATTTCAGTTAGTTTCCTAACAGAAAAGGACTAAACTGAAAAGAATTAAAGTAGGAGGAAGAAAAAGGGAAACTTTGAAGTTAGAGGGGCCTAAGTGATTAAAAAGAGAAACTTAGGGGACCTTATGAACAAAACCAAAGTCCAAGGACCTTTCTGTAATTAAAGGAAAGTTGAAGGACTAATCTGCAATTAATCCAAAGTGGAAGGACTAAATTGCAATTGAGTTAAAGTTGAAGGACTAATCTACAATTAATCCAAAGTGGAAGGACTAAATTGTAATTGAACTAAAGTTGAAGGACTAAATTGCAATTAATCCAAAGTTGAAGGACCAATTTGCAATTAACCCAAAGTTGAGGGACCAAATTGTAATTAACCCAAAGTTAAAGGACTTAATTGCAATTATATCAAAGTTAAAGGACTGACTAGTAAATCAAAGTCAGAAACTTAAACGTAAAGAAAGAAGTAACGAAGTAAAGAAGTTAAACTGCATCTCTCAGTTAACTAAGAAGAAATAGTTAACAATGTAGAGAGTACTAAAGTAAATTACTCCGTGCCTTGTAGATTTGCACAGGGAGGAGATTGCGAGGAAAAGCAATTCAGGTAAGGGATTACGTTCCTTACAGTATTTGAACTCCTGTTTATTGGAATTCGGTATTTCTTTCTAAAGACAGCTATCAGTATGGCATGATAGTATTTGAATGAACTCTGCGTTATTAAACGTTCCTTGAAATAATCTATACTTAGTGATGTCCCCATCGATCTACTAAGTATCGAAGTTTGAAACTTGTATTACATACTTGTACCATGGTATGTTCTAATTTTAACTTGTAAGTTAACTACTTACTTGTTAAGGCATCCAATGTCCAGTTAGAAAAGACATTGACGGACAGTCCAGTTAGAAAAGACTCGTCCTTAAACTAGGGATTGCATGAGTGATCACATGCCTTCTCTCAGGAATTGTCTGATTACAAGGATGATTCTAGACCCCGAGCATATGTGTGTGGATACCATATATGTTTCGACCCACACTATTGGCTGAAGAAGCTAGGTGTACAAATTGTACCTTTGGCATTGAGGTTATAATGTACGTTACCAAGGAATTGACGGAAACTTGAATGAATCCCTTTGGATTGTAGTGCCATAATCCTTTGAAAGTGAAATCTTAAAAGTAATAAGACTGTATTGTTCTGCAGCCTTGAATCCAAAAGTAACTGAACCTATCTTTGAAAAGTTATTCTAAGTATTCGTTCTGGTCGTCTCTCCTTAGTAACCGGAGAGGCCACGTATGAACTTACTGAGCATTCGTTCGCTCATCCCTTCTCTATAAATTTTGTTTTCAGGATTTAAGTAGAAGGACAAGACAAGGAAAGTAGCCGTGGGAAGACGGTGGATTGAAGATTCTTAATTTAGTAGTTTTAAGTACGCTTATTTATTTGATGTAAGTTGAAGTACATTGAAGGTTAAGGTTGTTGCCTACCAAGACATGTTTAAGTTACGCTTCCGCTATTGTTTTGAATTATGGTTAATTAAGGGGCTGTTGTGAACCCTAAATTGAAGTATTTATTATTGTTATTTATTGATATTAAATGCCATTAAATGCTCAAGATACATTAAGAAAATTCGGGGTGTTACAGTTGGTATCAGAGCAATGGCTTTAGGTCTTATGGGAGAAAACTGAAAGTTAGGACTAATGGGAGAACTTAGTACTTGACTTAATTAAGATCTTACTTGAGGAAGTTCAAGTGATAAAGTCTAACTCTAGGAATGATACTAAGAGTGTACATAAAGTATGAAAATACTTGGGGAAATAGGAATCTCTTCATTGTATGACTATTGCATTCTATTAATATGTTATAATGGAATCTTGGGGTTTTGTACTAATTAAGTTTACTATTGGTGTGTGTAGGACCATGCCGAGGAGACCCATGAAGTCAGTAAGGTACAGTGCTACTCTAAGGGAAGAAATAGAAGCTAAAGAGGAGATTATTAAGCAGCTAACTAAGGAACTTCGCTCAGCCAAAAGAGAGCTTAGGAAGGAGACTCGAGGAGTCGACAGCTTACAGAATGTCATCAAAGAACGCGATGAGGACATGATGTATGTGGAAGGAAAGTTAGCAGTACAGCTGAAGAAGGTCAAAAGGCCTAGAAAGCCATGTGGTTAGAGCTAACCGCGAATGGAATCGAATCAGTGTGCAACTGGTGGATGAGATAGAACAAAATAATGAACTGAAAAAGAAGATAGATGAACAAGAAGCTTATGAGGAAGAGCTTAGGACTTCAGGCTATCAGATTTGGGCTGAGAAGTTAGAATTGCAAGAGAAATATGACCAACTTGCAGCAGAACACGCACACTGTGGGAAGTGATGCAATTAATGACAGATAGTTATAAGAATAGATTCTTTTACTTTATTATTAGTGGAGTAATATAGTTAGAAATTTTCTTATGTCAAAGTGGAATTTTGGGTGTATTTTGGGATGTTTAAATCTCACACCTTAGTTGAATAAAATTAATTATTTAATTTAAATACCCAAAAGTTTGAATTTACTATTGTTGTGTAAACAAAAGTTAACTTGTCGAGAAAAGACAAGGGAAAGCATCGGAGTGATTTGAAATAATCTCCGTAACCATGGTACGAAGTAAGACGACCATTGGAATAAGTTAAAGCTAGTTAAGTAATGAAAACTAGTGAAGTAAAGAATATTAAGCAACCAAGTAAACGGTTGTAAATTATGAAGTATGAAAACTTCTGAACCGGAGAAGAAAGGTTAAGTAAACTAACACATCTGAATAATGGTCTAGTACAAAAGACCTACGAACACGATTCAAAACTAACAAGTACCCGTTAGTAAAAGAATAAGTTAAGTATACCAGGAATACTGCACGTATTTTGTAATGATGAATATTGCTAGAGCACGAACCTGTTCTAAAGTAAAAGTAAATCTGCAGATGAATACCAGAAGCGGAAGTAACAGGAACGGTGAGGGAAATGACAACACCGGTAATGCGGGAGGACAGTTGGATCCGGCCCTGGTAAACCTGTTGCAGACACTATCGCAGACAGTAGCTGGGATAGGTCAAACTGTTGCTGGAATTGCTCAACCACCACCACAAGCTCCATTACGTGATCCGTTGGAGCTATTCAAAGGAGGAATCCGGACTCATTCTCGGACACTGCTAAAGAGAAACCTGAGGACTGGATTAAGAGCACTGAAAGAATATTCGAGACTCTGAACTGTACTGAGGAGCAGAAGGTAGTATTTGCGACCTTTATGTTGAAAGGTAAGGCTCAGACATGGTGGAAGCGGAAAAGCGAGCTGCTGTGGCTCGTGGTGATGCAGCCTTTACTTGGACCAGATTTAAGGCTATTTTCAACGAAAAGTATTATCCCGCAAGCACGAGGAATGCTAAGATAATGGAATTCCTGACTTTGGTACAAGGGAGTATGACTGTAGCAGAGTATGGTGAGAGGTTCACTGACTTACTAGAATTTGCGCCAAGATTCTTCGATACGGAAGACAGAAGGCAAGAAAGTTTGAAGCGGGATTAAGTGATAGAGTTCGGTACAGGATCACACCGCTGGCTCTGCCTACGTACTCAGCGGTATTGGATAGGGCCAAGATAGTAGAACGGGAGTCGGATAACTACCGTAATCGACGGGAAGAGAAAGGCAAGGCAGTGACTGAAAGATCGGAAGGAAATAAGGGTGGTAAGGACCACAACAATAATAAGAGGAAAGCAGTGGATGACAGTCGAGACAAGGGCAGTCATGGGAACAAACACTCCAACAAACGGCCACGGTGGGAATGGTCGGAACTTAATGACAACAAGCGTGAGTGGAACAAGGGCAAGGGCCAAGGTTTTCATCAAGGCACTATTTGTGATGGAGCGCACAAGTCAGAGGTTTGCTGGTATAAGAACGGCAGTGTCACAACTGTAAGAAGGTGGACATCCGAAGTGGAAGTGCCCAGAACCTAAAAAGGATGAAACGGCTGCGGGATAAAGACAACGGGGGAGGAAATGGTGGAGGCCGTGGCAGGGTGTACACCATGACCGCCAAAGCAGCTGGAGTTAATGCCGATCTTGTGGCAGGTACGATACAATTAATTCCCGCGATGTTTATGTGTTAGTAGATACTGGCGCTACTCATTCAGTAGTTAGTAATGTTGTGGCAAAGAAGTTAAACTACACCAGAAAATTTAGAGATACCTTTAGTAATAGATACTCCTACTAAGGACGCTATCCCCATTACTACCTGTTATAGAAACTGCACTTTAGGGATAGGAGGCACGAATGTAAA